>JAGPOW010001543.1:5268439-5313079 GCA_030014935.1 Caiman crocodilus | reverse complement strand
CTGGGGTCCTGTGACCCCAGCACTCGTTCCTGCCATTGGTGGGGGGTCAGACTAGATGGCCTGCTCTAGGCCCCTTCTGACCCTAGGCACTATGATACTGTGATTACTTCTAGACATAAGTTTTAAGAAAGAAAGAAGCTCGGAAAACCAATAGTTAATACTTATAATATCTACTAGAGTATTGATTTTAATATTTTTTTCATAACCTTTACAAATGAGCTCTTTAGTGTCACATTCACACCACATAGTACCTAACTCAGTGTATTCATTGAGTCCTACTGAAGTGAGTAGCACTTTTGGAGTAAGACATTGCATCGCATGAGTAGTTATTAGAATTTGGCTCTTAAAAGCCAATAATTTTTGTCCGTCAGACAGAGTAATAAGAATATTTGTTACGAATATCACAACATTTATGCTAATTGTTTAGTGAAAACATAGAGATCTTTGGAAACTACAACAAAATAGGCTTAAGTAGCTGGAAAACATTCCTCTGTTTAGTTCAGTTTATGTTACTTTTCATATTAGTAATAGGATACTTGTGCGTGCATGCTGCACTATTAAAACCATGAACCAAAATATTTAAACAGCAAATAAGTTAATTTTTAACAAATGTTACTATGGATTCAGACAGTACACGCTGTTCCCAGAAGGTTCTCTATTTAGGTAAAATACACCCACTCTGCATTCAAGAAGGATAAGGATTGTCATAAATTTCTTTACATAATAATCAGTGTGCACTGGACAAATACATCCCAAAAAGAAAAAAAAAGTCTATGAAAATTCATTCTTTAAAAAATGAGTTTGCTTTATCTTATCTCATGTAGTTGCCATCATCTTTTCCCACCATCTCTCATGAACAGTTGATTAATCGGGCAGTCCTGTCAAGAACGCTTGAAGGAATGAATAAAATAAAAGAAATAAATAAAAACTGAAGAACCCAACCAAAGAACGACCACCCTGGCTCAGATACTGCTATTGAACAGCAACTACTTTTCTCTTATGAAAGGACACAATTAAGGTTAGAGAAAAAGTTCATTTATTATATCTAATTGTAAAAGATTGTTTTTAAAATAGGCTATTCATGGTTTCAGTCAGCCCTGCAGGTACTTACGCATGTTTTTACTTTCATTTACAATATTTCCTGTTTTTTGAAGGATTAGGTCTTATTTTATCTGCAATGGTTGGATAACCCCATGTGACTTTAAATCAAATGTGTTTAAAGGTGGAATCATATTTTTGCCTCACCACGTCTCAGTTTATATAGAAAATCCAAGACCTGAGTGAAACTAGTAGAGGGAAAAATGCTTTTTTTTGGTGTTCACTAGAACTTCCTATATGGAAGGAAAGCAGTTGTAATGCTACCTGCCAATTTTGGTGCAAAGGTGACAGAAGCCAGAGAGGACAGAAATCCACCACTAATGACTTGAAGATGCCAGAACTCTCTCTCACACCTGTTACTTAAAACTGACCTGTATTGCAGGTCTGCAACTAATGCATGCTGGTGTAAGATATGTGGTAATTCTTGCTGTGACACTCTCACCCTTTCATCACTGTAGGATAAAGAAAATTAATATGCTTGAGGGAATAATGTGTTTTGTAGACTAAACAATGTCTGCGGCCCTTATTCTGCAACTGGGATTATGTGGTCAGATCCTTCTGCTGCCATGGATGCCAAAGGGCACAGATCAGTTTGAGTAAAATCTGGGCCTTAGCTTCATGCTGCAATTTTTGGGATAAATAACAACATAAAGGCAGATCTGCCCTGTCCACCGAGATGTGTATGGAGAATCTCTGTGTAGGGTTCAACTTTTCGTTATGTTTGTGTCCAAGCAAGGGACTAATATGCCCAGGCACCACCACAGTACTTTAGATAACAATCTCTCTCTTTGTAGGCACTATATCCAAATCCGACGTTGGTGACTACGGTCTTTCACAGATCTCTTTTCTTTGAGGCTTACAGAGTTTCCAGTGTTGATACATTCATCTGTTTAGATAGATGTTGACTTATGTCAAGAGTCTATCTTCCACAATCTCTCCTTCCTTCAGTCTTTCCAGTTACAACCAGAATTTCAATTTCCTCTTTCCTCATAATGTGTCCAGGAAACTCCAACTGTCTCTGATGTTAATCAGCAGCTTCCTCCTGCAGCCTGCTCGTAACCAAATATCTTCATTTGCAGTGTGACTTGTCCAACATACCATCAAGATGCGCATTAAGAACCACATCTTGATCGCCTCAATTCTCTTTCCATACTTGGTGATATTGTCCAGCATTCTGATACATACGTAAGGACTGGTATAACATAGCAATCCAAAACTCTTAACTTTGTCCCCGTAGAAATGTTTCTATTTGTCAATATCTTTTTCATTTCCAGAAATATGTCTTTTTCCATTCCTATTCCCTGTTTTATTTCATGATCACGTTTACCATCTGATGTTATCCAGCTTCCCAAATAGTTACATTTACTGGCCTGATTTGTCTGTTCCTTTTCCACTTTGATGTTGCATACCGGAATAACAATAGAGTGGGGCAGACAATTATAATTTCATAGTTTCTAGGGTCAGAAGGGACCTGAACAGATCATCAAGTCTCACCCCCTGCCCTGGGCAGGAATGAGCATTGGGATCATAATACCCCAGCCAGATATCTGTCCAACCTCCTCTTGAAGACCACTAAGGTAGGGGAGAGCACCACCTCCCTTGGGAGCTTATTCCAAAGCCTGGCAGCCCTAACTGTTAAGTAGTGCCTCCTGATATCAAGCCTGATCCTACTCTCAATCAATTTGTGGCCATTATTCCTTGTGATCCCAGGTGGAGCCCGGGAGAACACAGCCTCTAAATTATTTCAGATGGAGGGCTGCTTAATGAGGTTTAGTGAACTTTTGAGGGCTGCATGGGTAGCCCTACCCCTTGACAGTTGTCCCACCTCCTGGTCACCATCATGGGACCAGAAGTCCCTCCCTTTGCCCCATGAAATATTCCTTTTGGGCGGGGGAGAGGCTTCCATCTTACAACCAGAAATAAAGCATGTTATACACTAAAAGCCAAATGCCTACTATAATATATTTAAATTTTATTACAAAAAATATTTTTGTCATGATTTGTTCGTATATTTTATATAGAGGTGATTGCATAATAACTCAAAAATAAATTCTTAGTCTTGAATATGTGAGGGGTGTGGAGGCGTGTCTGGGGTGTGTGTGTGTGCATGATGAGGTGTGTGTGGGGGGGGTGTGTATAGAGGGGTGGCTGTGTGTATGGTGGGGTGTGGGGGCTGTGTGTGTGTATGGTGTGGTGTGGGGGGTTTGTGGGGGTGTGTGGGGACATAGAGTATGTTGGGGTTGTGTATATGTGGGGGCAGGGTGTGGATGTGTGTTGTTTAGGGGGGAGTATGGGGATCTGTGCAGCAGGGGATGGGGAAGGCAGTTGACTCCAGTGTGTGGGCTTTTCATCTTGTGCCACATGAGTGTGGGACTGTATGTGCGTGGCACTGGCAATAGAGATGGCCTGTCGGGGCCTGTGCTCCTTGCTGCAATGTGGGGTGTTGGCTGGAGATGCACACTGCTGGGCACCAGCACCCCAAGTGCCCGTACCTGCTGTTGCTCCTGCTGTCGCTGCTGCCTGCTGGGGCTCCTCACCATGGGGGAAGTGTGGTAGGGGAGGGGATCCTCACACCCCACCACCTTCCCTCACACCCGCATGCTGCCCACCCGAACTCCATGTTGCCACTGCCACCTCCCTGGGTGCAGGATCTGTGCTGCCACAAGTCTAAGCCCACACCCTGTACTCTTGCCCATCTGCCATTTTATCTCCACCCCCATCTCTTCCCTACCTGCTGCTAGGAGTGAGCAGGATGCCAGGGAAGCTGAGCGGGTCCCCAGTGGCTGCAGCAGCCCCTCCTAGAAGCTGCCTGCTGGCCGTGCTGGACCATTCTGCCCATGAGGGTGCAAGAGAGGCACAGTAGGGTATGTTGGGGTCATATGTATATGTGGGTACCTCGCTTCTACCCTTGTGGATGGAAGGGCTGGGTGAGGTACAATTCATTTGTGAGTGCCGTGGGCTGATTGAAAGTGCCTGACAGGCCAGATCCGGCCTGCAGGCCATATTTTGCCTGCCCCTGCAATAGATTAATGTAAATTAAGGATCTGAGCTTTTGTTCTAGATAAGACTTTTGACAACAAAGTCCCATGTGACCTTCTCAAAAACACATTGGAGAAATATGGAGTAGACAAAACTACTATAAGGTAGATAGACAACTGGCTTAATGGCTTCAAGCAGCAGTAGGCAACCATTGATCCTCTGGATCATGGTGTACACATATGAGGTCTAGTCAGATGAATCCATTTGTGGCTGCAAGCTCAGTTTGACAGCGAGACAGCTTGTTACAAGTTTCATAGATCCATATGTTGTCTGAGATGGAGTCCAAGCATACAGCACGCTGTTTTCTTCTTTCTCGCTTTACTTCCAAACTCTGGATCAAAGCTGCTTCATGTAGAGCAGCACCCAGAGCCAGATGTTCCCTCCAGATCAGACAAGATTTCACATGCTTCTCCCAGTTTTCTATGTTGATGTTGAAAGACTTCCTATAATGTTTGCATGCATCATGGTGCCATGATAGAGGGTGACCGCACTTTGTAGAGCCATCTGGAATCTCACAATACAAAATATTCTTCGAGATAAGGTCTCCTCCCATTCTCTTGACACAACATCCTCTTCTTGATAGTGGTTTCCAAGTGTGTCAGTCCTGCACACTCCAGTACCTCTGTGTTTGGTAATTTATCTTCCCACTTTATTTTCAGGATCTTACATAGACATCTCGTGTCATTGGAGACATATAGGGGGTGCACACAGATGCACATGCACCCCCTGAGATCAGCTGTGCATACCCTGGTAATACCAGCTGTGAAACTGGAAGTGCACTTCCAGTTTTGCCACTGGCTCGGCAATCGGCCACTGGGGGACCCTGCCAACCCGGTCAGCAATTGGCCGCTGGTGCCCCCCGAGACTTGGGAGGCATCAGTAGCCCATGTGTCATGTGAAATCTGTTCAGTCTTTTGATGTGTCTAATCCCAAGCAAAGGATAATTTTAAATATATCCATGTCAGAATGGAAGAAGATTTTGAGTGGAGTCCAACAGGGGTCTGTCCTGTTCAACATTATTAATGTTATGGATACTTAGAATAGGGAGCTTCTTGAGCAAGTTTGCAGACAGCATGAAACTGGGAAAGATTACAGACGTGTTGAAGGGCAGGAGTGCAATTCAGAAGGATCTTGACAGATGAAAAGCTGGGCTGGAGCTCTGCACTGATTAGGCCCCTCAAGAGAATTGTGTGTAGTTTTGGGCTTCACTTTTGAAAAAGGATATAGAAAAAGGATATGGGTCCAGAAACAGTCGACAAAAATTATGTGAGAAGTTGAGGATTGAGGCATGTTCAGCTTGTGAAAAAGGCGCTCAAAGGGGATGTGATAGCAGCTTTCAGAAATGTGAAGGGCTGCCATGAAGGAGAGGGAGAACACTTTTTTTTCTGAACAACACTTTTTTCTTTTGCCAGAGAGAGAGCAGGACACGAACCAATGGCTTGAAGCTGCAGCAAAGTAGTTTTAGATTGGGTATCAGGAAAAAGCTTCTTCCCTGCAAGAGCAGTGAGGCAGGGGCCTAGCTGTGTGGAGGAGCTGTGAAATCTCCATCCCTGGAGGTGTTTGAGAAGAGGTCAGATAAGCTTTGGTTAGGGGTGATTTACCGCAGCGGTTCCTGAACTGTGGGTCACAACATCAGTGGGGAGGGTCATGGGGGTGGGGTGCTGTGGGCTGGGAGTGAGGGACCATGCTGAAGAAATGGCCCGTAAATCGGGTGATACTGAAGAAGACTTTGGGAAGCAGGGCTCCAGCGGTAGCTGTGCCTAGGACATGGGTATTTCCCATGGTTCTGGCCTGTGCTGGCTGTCACACGGGGCTGCAGAAGAACTCCCTTCCTGCCCCCCCTTGTTATGTGCCAGGCTTTCAGGGGTTTTTTCTTCCTTAAAGCATTAGCTGTTAGCTGCAGGACTTGGCCTGCGGGGTGCACCAGTCCTCCTGCTGAGCCTAACACCTGCAGCGTCCGGCTGGAGGCTCCGGAGCTGCCCTCTGGGCACGTGTGGAGGCAGGAAGGAATTTGACCCCACGATGAGGTTGGGGGGAGGGTGTTGCTTTCCACCAGCGCTGCCCTTAGATCCCAGGGGATTCGAACTGACCACCACCCCTGGGGCAGGCGAGGGCTACGGCAGGGTCGCCTGCCTTCCCGGAGGCTAGCTCGGGCAGGGGGCTGGGCTCCGGGCCCTCCCTGGGCAGGACTCGCTGCCAGCAGGGTTGCGCGGAGGCGCCGGGAGCGCTCCCTTTCCGCATCCAGCCAGCCCCGTCCCTCCTGCGCTGCCGAGGCCGAGCGGAGCAGGTAGGTGGTGCCTCCGGGGGGCGGGAAGAGGCTGCGCGGACTGAGGGGCAGCGCAGCCCCGAGCGATGCTTGCCCGGCCGCCGCCGCCGCCGCCGCCGCCTCGTCCCGCCGGGTCCTCGCCCGCAGGTGCGCGCCGTCCCGGCGGCGGGAGCAGGTGCGGGGCAGAGGCGGGGACAGCGCCCGGGCGCGGAGCCGTGAGGCGCGCACGCTCCCAGGTAGGTCGGGCGAGGCGGAGGTGACGGCCCGGGCTTGCCCCGTCCCGGCGCGGCGCGGCGCTTCGCTCCACTTCACGGCCTCCCTTCGCGTGCCCCCGGGAAGTAGGGCAACGCTTTTGAAACCAAGTTTACCGCCCCCCGCCCCCAATGTTCAATGATAGAAATGGGAAGGGGGGGTCTTCCCCAAACTTCCCCACTTTCCCTAAGATTCTCAACAAGGAGACGCGGCCAGCCGAGTAGGTAAAAAATCAAAGCAAGGCGACACGGTTTGATCCTCCCTTCAGCTATCTCTGCTGTGGGAGCCGCTGCGGAGCGGTCTGTTGTGTCCTCTTGGCCAGCCGGGCACAGGATTTCTTGCCTCTTCTTTTGGCGCCTGGAGTGTGGAAAATGTTAAGAAAACAGCTAGAGTCCAGTTTGGTTCTGAACCCCGAAGGAAACAGCTGCCAACTAAATAATGCATCTAGTCCTTCTGGAAGTGGTCCCAGACAGCGGCAGAGGTTAACTAAACAGAAGTTTAGTTTGAAGTTGGCAAAATGTGCTTACATATAATATATAGTGGTGCTAAAAACTAAATGGAGATCTGGAAAGAGAGTCCTTGTTTTCCACTTTAAGTCTGTTTGGCTAGAAACGAGTCTGATTCTCTCCCCCCCCCAATAACATAATCAAGTAAAAGTCACGTTTCTTTGCAAATATTGTAAACATGACTGCAAACAAAGCAGAACAGCAGTTCCAATATCATTGCAGAGATTTTGGAAATGAGACTAAGTTGGTCTGTATATTTACTCTTTTGGTTTTGTTTAGGTTTCTTCAGGCTTCTTCATGTAATAATAATTAACTCTTCATGGTACCGTATGTGACTTTGCAGTGCATGAAACAAGGACAGAGTTTGTCCAGCTGAATCTTGCTTCTGTAGAAGCTAATCATGTGTGATTACTTATATAAAAAAGAGAGACTTATTTTTAAAAGTAGTTTGTGTGAAGATGCATGGTAGCTAGGAGTTACTATGAGTTATCTGTACCCGTCCATTTGTTTAGGTACAAATGTTTGAAATTAGCTGGTTAACATTGCATGCCTAAGGCAACTTGAAGTTTTCATGGCTCTCAGAAAGTTAATGAGAGCGCTTGCTGCTTTGAAAAGTCAGGATGTCTGTACTTCAGTGTGTAAATTGATATATAGACACTTAATGACCAGCACCCAAATTAGAAAAAAAAGCAGCACCTTCATTTTAACACTGTGCTGCTGGTCCTGACCTGTGCTGGAGAAGTAACTGGCAGTTGCGGGGTTTAGAGAAGTGTAGCTCTGCAGAGGTACACCTCCACTACTGTCTGATTACAATAGCTAGCCATGAAAGTAGTTTCTTTAAGAAATAATGACTTGAAGGTGGTGAGTTGTTCTGTATCTATCACATCAGTTACATGTGTCACCTATAGAGAGCCATTCATGTGATCCCACTGACTTCTTCCTTTTTTAATATTGATAGTAGGAGTCGGAAAGGACTCCTGAGCCTACAAGTGTAAAACTAAAAATCTTTATTCCAGAAAGCATTGCATTTTAAACCTCTGGATTTTTGATCAAACTTTCTGTAACAGGTGAAGCTTTCCATTTAACAGATCAGTGGTCTACAGAGCTAGACCCTTCTGAGGCTAGTGTGGTCTAAAACACTGTTTTTTTTTTTCCTTGGAGTTTTAATGGTTAAACCAGCAGAAGACAAGTCTCAGCAAATGTGCAGTGGACGACTTGCTGATCTGTGAGTCACTGACACTATGGGAGCCATTATAGTCCATAGTGATAAAATAGTACTTGGGAAATTTAATCCACTAATTATTGACACAGAAGCTATAAATAGAGTTTATAATGAAAACACCAAGAAACCCCTTACTACCTTGTGCAGCCATAATATAGAAAGAGTTTTAAATGTTAAATAATTTCAAATAGCTTTGCTTTGGTAGCGTTGAGAACACAGAGTGAATATGTGTAATGATAAATAATAAAGTTTCTATACAGTTAAAGAACATTTTTTATCTACTAGTTATTTAAATGATTAGTATTTGTGCAGTCTCCATCATTTACAATGAATGTGTATTACAAGCATGCAAAAGCTACAATTTTTGCTATATTCCCTAAAGAGAGAATAAAGTACAAAGATTCTGTGGCTCAACCTATTTATTTGATTTATATGTCACCCTTGATTTATTTGACTTATTTGTCACCCTTCCCAACATGGCTTAGGGTGGCTTGTGATTGAAATAAAAGGAATGGGATTTTAAAGACAAGTTACGTTACAACTGTGGGCAGATCAAGGATTTCAAAGAGGGATGCTGGGGATCAGTGACCAGCACTACGGGAGTAGTTGCACACCCTGCTCCCCCTCCTCGTAGGCAGATCATACTGTGGGAGCAGCAGGCGGAGACTTTAAGTTCCCAGTGAAGTAATAAGAGTCTCCCCCCTTCCTCCACTATTGGCAGCCCTCCCTTTTCATCTATGCTCATGGCACGTTCCCTTCCCTCCCCTCCCAGTCCCCTTCTTGCCCTCTCCGCTTTTTTCTCTGAAGCAGGAAGGGGAGAACTGCTTGCCACCGCTGTTGGTGTCCCAGCCACTCTGGCTCTGCTCCAGTCAGGACTGGTGAGTGGCTGCATGGGGTACTGTTTCCTCTCCCTGCCCCTGCTCTTGGGCTGTTTAGGAACACCAGAGTGGGGGAGTGGGGCTGCAGCAGCTTTGGGGCTCCTCCCTGCTCCAGGTTAGCCAGAAGCAATGACAGTGGTGGGTGGGAGAGGTAGGAATAGGAGGGGAGGGAAGCACTTCTGCCCATGAAGGGCAAAAAAGGGGATGCCAAGCAGGCAAGGGGAGATGGGGAAGAGATTTTTACCTGTTTCTGAGACCTTGAAGTCCCCAGCTGCTGCTCTTGTGACCCAGAAGGAATCACTGTAATCCAAAGGGGGATGTAACAGTTCCACTACACACCCTACGGATCTGCCTGGTTATAGCAGCATGGATGTTTGCAGTCTTTGCCCAGCTCCTAATAAATAGGTGGCCTCTTCAGAAAACCATATTTAGTAATAGATGGAGCTCTTCTGTCATTCGCAGAAAAGAGGCTAAGTACTGAATGCCCATGAAGACTGGGCAGCCCATTAAACTTCTACAATGGTTCCTCCTGCTCAGACCTGAGGCATGTTGGTGTGGCGATGTGGAGATAGTTTCTCTGTTGCAGACTTTATTGTACATGGTGACTAAAGAGACGAAGGATCTTGGGCTTAATGGCTAAAATGTTGGTATTAGTCACAAGCAAAATCAGTTACATGGCTAATTTCTAAATTGTTTCGTTTACTTGAGTACAAAATCCTCTATTGTACTAAATCACAAACAAATTGAATAAAATCCCATGGCCAGAGGTGCTGATTGAGGAACCACAGGCTTTACTGAAATCAACAGGAACTGTGCCTTTGAAAATCAGGCCAGATGCGTGTAATCCAAGATGTTATTCCTAGGATATTTTATCCTTAAAATTATCTATTTAATATTTAAAAGCAGCTGTAGGAACGTGTTTTTTTTTTTTTTTTTTAAGGGCAAGAACAATCTGTGTGCATATAGTATTATGCTGCTATTTCCCATTAGCCAGCAGCTGTTATTTTTCTTGTAAGCAAATACAAATCATCTGTGATATTCTAATAACTGGGTTCCTGCAAGTTTCTGACCTCTGAGATTCAGAGTGCTTTTGATTTCAGTTTGGTCAGTCAAATCAAATAAATAGGTAACAGAAAAAAGCTTTGATCCAGCAACTCATACTCATGTAATCTCTGTTAGGGAAATCCTGGCCCCACCTAAGTCAATGGGAGCTTTGTTTTTACATGGATCAGAGTTGAAAAGCAGTCAAATTAACAATAACAGCTAAATCAGTAATACTGATGCAGCACTATTAACCAATTCCATGCTCTTTTTATTACTAATATTTTGTGCAAGTATTAGTGGACCATTCCAATAGGACAAGTTCTTTCATTCCCCTCATTTTAATTAGATATTTAATATACAAAAAAATAAATATTTACAATAATAAGGTGGTTGGAATTGAGTGAGGAAGGGTCTAGGAGAAAAAAATTAAATGTTTTTGACATTTCTCCCTGTGAATAGGGTAGTTCCCCAGAGGTGGGAGCATGCAGGCCACCAGGTCATTCTACCTCTATTTCAGCTTGAATACTGAAAGTCCCAGTCTTGAAACCACATTCCCGTGCCAGTAGTCTCAAGAGGTTGTACTACATTTGTAATACGCTGATTTTATTTTCATTATCCTCCTCCTTTCCATCATCCTGTTTGCCAATTCCAATTAGAGATAAGACCACAAATATTACAGAGGCTTTCCTTACCGTTTGATTCTATAACACTTAGCATGGTGGGCTCTAATCCTAATTGGGGTGTTAAGTACATTTGCAATACCAAACTACTTGGACACGGGGGCAAACTTGTTGGGCAACTATCCAAGATTCTGTGCTGCAAGGACAGGGTACAAGGAGAGCTGCCTCTTTCCATCCCCACCTGCATCACTGGTGCAGAAAGTATTCACTGTCCTTATGTCTTATCTTAGATCTACCAGTGCCACCTGAAAATATTTGATAGCATTTGTCCTCTGACTTTTTCTTCAGGATTGAACTATAGGTAGAAATCTATCAGGGCAATAAAAAAAACCTATTACGTGCTGAGAAAGATAATAAACCTGCATTCCCAGAATGCCCTGTTCCCTGTTTACTGTGACTTACTGGGAGGAGCTCATTATTTTTATTGTTCATTAAAAGGAGTTCATAATTTATATTGGTAAAGAGATCCAAACTTGTGATCGGATCCAGCCCACTAAGAGCAGCAGTAGCTATTATCCTACTCTACTGATTCTTATCTATAGACTGCTACAGGGCTTGGCTTTATCAGCCCACTTTATTCAAACTAAATGTAAAATCTATGAAAGGCCAATTGATGCCAGAAACTTCACTCAGCAACAGCTTTCCCAACTGTACAGTTGGTCTGGTAAAATCCTTGCCTCATACACTTCCTGGACCATCACACCAACAACAATATTTCAACTCTACTGTGAAACCTCTGGAAGGGATCATCTAGTAATGGAAAGCAAGGCGCCTGTACACTGATGACACCCAGCTCTGCATTTGTTTTTTGCTAGCCTGGGCGATTGTATTTCCCATTTCTGGTGTTTTTGGAACCAGGATAAAAAAAGGCAGTAAGAAAAGGAAAGTGTTGTTGGCAGTAAGAAATGGCGGGAGCTATAAGTTTATCTTCTCTTCAGGACCTCTGTCCATTCCTAGTTTCAAAGTGTGCTTGGTTTCTTGCTATGCCTGTTCCCTGGCAATTGAGTCTGAAAATGCATGTAACCTTAGAAGACACCTAAGACTTCCTTTTTGGCTACAACTGGGGGAAGCAGTAGGAATCTGTGCTTTGTTTTGCCTCCAACCTCTATGTAGTCTACCTGGATGAAAGTAACACAAAAATAGGGAAACAAAACAGCACCCCAGAGTTTTAAACTTCTGAATGCAATAGGACCTCAGTATTTCAGTGGCAGCCTCTCCTCTGTGGTAGCTGCTCTTGATGAGAATCCAATGACTTACAATATCCAAGATAGAAGGTGTGGGGAGCTAGAGGCAGGACCTTTTCTCTTGAAGCCTTTTGGGTGTTAGTTTCCTACCAGGAGATCAAGATGAGTCAGGCTTAAAATGGGAACCTTCTGTTGCACAGTTATGCTAACATCTGATAACATGGACATACATTATTTTTATTTCCATGGATTAGCATCTGATTCCTGATACAGTCAAGAGACATTGTTTTCTATGCTTCAGATGAAATCCTCCTTTTTGAAATGTGGCATGCTAATTTTGCTGACTTTATGCTTTCCCTGTCTCAGGATCTAGAGTACTGTTGTATTGTGATCACTTCTTCCCAAGTTACTCATCACCTTCACATCCTCTACCAATTTTTCCCTATTAGTCAGGACAAGATCCAAGACAAATGATCCCCTAGTTGTATCCTCCACTTTCTGGAGCAAAAAGTTGTCTTCCACACAGTTAGGAACCAGCTTGACATTTTATTTTTGACTGCATTTTTCTTCCAACAGATGTCTGGAAAATTGAAGTCTCCCATCAGTACCATCCCACAGCTTTGGAATAGATTTGTCACCTGCTTGAAGAATGCCTCATCCACCTCCTTTTCCTGACTGGGTGGCCTATAATAAATCCCCACCATTATAGCAGTGCTGCATTTTTCACCTTTCATCTTCACCTTTCGTCTTCACATTCTGTTTTGCAGTCTTCTTTCTCCTGAACCAGGGAAGAGGGTATGTGCTTCTGTCACACAGGGCAGCACCACCACCTTTTTTCCCAACACTGTCTTTCCGGTTACAGAGTGTAACCCTTGATGATGACATTCCAGTCGTATGTGCTATCCCGCCAGGTCTCAGTGGTGACAATCAGATCATGGTTCTTTTCATAGGCTGCAGCTTCCAGCTCATCTGGTTTATCCCCCATACTTTTTGCATTTGTTTACATGCATTTGGACGTCTTTTGCATTTTGACCTCCTTGCTTCCCTTTTGTGCCACTTGTTACAGTCCTGCAGTTCTTTGGCCTTTTCCCAGAGTTGAGTTGCTTCTCTGAGTCCTTTCCCCTATGGACTGCTTGCTCTGTTACTGGATGGTTTTGAACGTCATCCCCTGTGGAACCTAGTTTAAAGGTTGAACAGATGATGCCCAAAGATGCTCTTCCCCATTCCCCTTAGATAGATCCCATCTCTTCATAGCAGTCCTCCTCCCAAGAGCATCTGCCCATCTGCTTCAAAGAAGCTGAAGCCTTCGTGTTGACACTACCATCTCAGCCACTTATTCACTTCCAGGATACAGTGGACCCTTGCATTCCACGGGGAGAATCGATGAGAACACCACTTGTGCCCCAGACTCCTTGATCCTCCTGCCAAGAGCCTCATAGTCACCTCTGATCTTCTTGGTGTCATTCTTGGCAGTATTGTTGGTGCTTACATGAACAAGTAGGAACGGGTAGTGATCTGAAGGATGGCTGAGCTTTGGCAGTCTCTCTCTGATGTTCTGAATTTGGGCCCCTGGCAGGCAGCACACCTCCCAGGCCCCCAAATCTGGAGGACAAATCTATGTCTCTGTACCCTGAAGATGGGAGTCATCAACTACTGTCACTCTCTTCTCTTCCTTCTTGATGCAGTGTTCATGAAGCCCCTGAACTTGAGGCCTTGCACTTCTTGCTCTCTAGGCTGCTGCTTCTTCTGCCTCATGCCTGCAGGTGTCCTCTCCTCTGCTTTTTCCTCAGCAGTTCCACTGAAGAGTGCTTGAAAGCAGCTACTGACATCAATCTGCTGCTCTTCAATTCTGGGAGTCCTTCAAATGTTGCTACTTGTCCTCCTTGCCTTTTTGGGTTCTCCACTACCAGCCTCTCATAACTCTTATCCAAGTAATCTTCTTGGTTCAAGTGCAGTACAGCATGGATACCTGCATTGGTAACGTGTACAGGGTGCGTGCGGGTGCATGTGCACCCCCTGAGATAGGCCATGCTCACCCTGAAAAGTGCCAGTGGCACTTCTGGGTTTGCTGCTGGCATTTCCACTGACAATTGGCTGCTGGGGGACCCCCGCCACTTGTTGGTGCGATAGGCTGCTGGTCCCTCTCCTCTTCCCCCTCCAATATTAGGATACTGGTGCCTCCCCAGTATTAGGAGGCACTCAGTTGCCTGTGCTGCCAGTCTTTGAATAGTCTCCTTCAGGGCAGACACCAGCTTACAGTTGGTGCAGATGAAGTGCTCTTGATCGTCTGAGAGGAACACAAATGTAGCACATCCCACACAGGCCAACAGCTCACCCAGACTCCATTTGTGTCTCCTTCGCTCCTTGGAGAACACCCATGCTGTAAGGAGACAGAAGTAGAGTGGGAGGGAACAGGGAAATAAGACATGTCACAAGAACCTGCATGTCACATACTTGCACCAGGGCTCTTGCACACATGCACGCAGGCACAGTGTTCTGCTCCCTGGCTCCCTCCTGGGGTGAATGCCTTAAGCAAACTCCCTCTCTTTGTGCTGCCCTCTGCTTGCTGCTCCCACGGGTTGCTTTTTATAAGGCTGTCTATCCTAGCTTCACCCCTCAATTACCTAAACCAGAGTAAGCTTTGTCACGCAGTTGCTCCAGAAGGGGGGAGAAAAGAAAACAAAAAAGAGAGAAGGAAAAAAAAAAAAAGAAGAAAAGGACCCACCCCTCCAAATCCCCAAACACACATGCCAGGGACTAGTCAAACACATCCATCAGCCACCCTAAGTTCCTAGCACAGAGGAAGCCTTCTTCATGGCAATCCTATACCTGAGCAGCTTATCCCAAAGGAACTGCTCTCTGCTTACTGTTCAGCAGTTATATTTATAAAAGTTATTTTTCTGTTTGTCAGAAATAAAGAAAAGTCGGGGGGGTTTTTTCATTGCAAGTGCATGGAAATAATACTAGCTGTGAAGCCTAAGAATTGACAAGTTTGACAAATGGCTGGAGCTAGCCCGTTACACCCAGGCTTCATGTCCGACTAGTATGGAATGCACTGATAGAATGAGACTTAGATAAGACGTTTTATGGAAAATGACCTAATAATACTTTTGCTGCACTATAGGATAACTCCCTCATCAGAGTAAACCCTGGGTATAGGTTGACAGGTAAGAACACTAGCAAACAGAGATAGCCCTTTCTACTAAGCAGGGGCTGTGAAGTGTTACAGCTACAATTTGCAACTCTCTTCTTTAATGACTGGAACACAGCTCAACTGTATCTTAATTAAACTGGATGAAGCTAACAAGTAGGCATGGCGAACTCTTCTTGCAGAATGTAGTTACAAACAAAAATCCTGAACAGCCAAGGTACTTAGTACAGAAGAGAAGGGTATGGCTTGAAACCCAGTTGCATTGCTGTGGGTTTCTCGAAGAAGAAAAACCTTGATCCTGTAAAACTGAAGTTCCTTTATAGCAAGAGCATTTTTCACTACTGCCTTAATGAAGGGTGATAGTAATGTCATTGTCATTTAACACTGCCAATTTAAACTTCTACCTGTGTTGACAGCTGCTCTGAATAACCAGGCTCTGCACAGTGAAGGTCTGGAGGAGCTGGGATCAAATGCTTTCTCTTGTAATAGTCTCTGTCTCTCTCTCTGCCCCTGTTCTCACTCCAAGCTGGAGATCTGGGAACAGATCTGCTGTGCAGGCATATTGAAGACACTGTATATAGGAAATGAATTGCCAATACTTGTGATATTGCCAATACTTGTATACTTGTGTATACAGTCATGGGTGTACTTGTCCTATTGGCATCATATGGGGAGGCCCAATGGTATGATGCTCTGAAATATTCAAAGATTCTGAATGTATTGGGAAACCTTCCTAAATTTTGTTTTCTGAGAATCATATACATTTAATGTGGCTAAGGAGCTCTATTCTGGGTTGGAAAAAACTATGTGCAATGTTTTTTCTTTAAAAACCTGAGTCTTCTACTGAACAAACCATATTTATGTAGTTCTGCTAGATGCCTCCATCATAAGTATAAATGTGTTTACACATGGATCTGAGCAGACCTTGTGCAACTGCAAGATTGAAATGCCCAAACTGCCGTCTACCTATCTAATCTCTACACAAAGTCATTATGTGTTAATTGTAATATTTAGCTACATGTCTACAGTTGAAATAACTTATTATTGAAAATGGATTGCTGAAATCATGGTGTTCAGATGTGTGTGCTGTAATCTAGAAATTAATAGCTCTCAGTCATTTTGGCTGTGTAGATTTATAATACCTTGAAGAAGTGCAAGGATAGAAAATAAACCGTATGCTAGTTGAAAAATGCATGAGGGAAATGAAGTGCTGCCTAATTTTAATGGTTAGAAATTGGCTTTTTGATATTTAATCACGACTAAGAAGGATTATTTTGAGGAAAAGCCTGTCACTATTCTTTTATAATGCTATTTATTCTGATTTGCTTCATATAAAGCAACCAGCATCAAATTAGCTACAATACACCCACACAAGTCTGATGTTGTTTTTGAAAGAATACATTTTCTTCCTTTTGCAAACAGGTATAATTTAGAAAGTGCCACCATCCTAGCAGAGTAATAGACAGGCAGTTCTCAATTTACTAGTCTCCATTTATTGCGGGGTTTTTTTCTTTCTCTCTATTTTTTTCTTTTTTTTGCAGATCTATTCTGAAGATGTATTGGCAAAAAGTTTTGACAGTGTTTCTGCACTTGGGTAAGTTACCAGGGCACTGACTTTGTCATTATGTTTGTTCTCGAATACTTGTATTCCCCTGGCTATTGACTTGATGAATAAAAAACTTGTTTCTGTAATATTAGGTATAATTTTTATTTGCAGTGTTCAAGAGAACAAGTTTTAGACCAAGACTCCATTGTGTTAGATGCCACACAAATACAGAACAAATCCTAAACGCCCGTATTTCTCATGTAGCATTTAAGGGATTTCATAGTTTCATAGTAGCTAGGGTCGGAAGGGACCTGAGCAGATCATCAAGTCTGACCCCCTGCCGTGGCATGAAAAAGTACTGGGGTCAAACGACCCCAGCGACGTGTTCGTCTAACCTCCTCTTAAAGACCGCCAGGGTAGGAGCCAGCCTCACTTCTCCTGGAAGCTGGTTCCAGATCCTAGCTGCCCTGACTGTGAAGCAGCGCCTCCTGATGTCTAGTCTGAATCTACCCTCTGCCAGCTTGTGACTGTTATTTCTAGTCACTTCTGGGAGTGCTCAGGGGAACAGGGACTTCTGGTGCCCTCTTCTGGTGCCCTCTGACTAGTTTGTAAGGCCACTAGATCCCCCTCAGGCTTCTCTTGTGGAGGCTGAACAGGTTCAGGTGCCTCAGCCTCTCCTCATAGGGCCTGCCCTGCTGACCCCTGACCATGCGGGTGGCCCTCCTCTGGACCTTCTCCATGTTGTCCACATCCCTCCTGAAGTGCGGTGCCCAGAACTGGACGCTGTACTCCAGCTGCGGCCTGACAAGTGCTCCATAAAAGAGGACGCTCATCTCCTTGGACCTACTTGAGATGTGTCTGTGGATGCGTGACAAGGTGTGGTTGGCCTTCCTGACCACGTCCCCACAGTGTTGGCCCATGTTCATTTTGGCATCAGTAATGACTTCAAGATCCTTTTCTGCCTCTGCGCTGATGAGAAGGAAGTTCCCAGCCTGTAGGTATGCTGCTGGTTCTCCCCTCTCCCCCCGGTGCAGCACCCTTGCACTTATCAGTGTTGAAACGCATCCTGTTCTCATCCGCCCACCCCTGTAACCTATCTAAGTCCAATTGTAGCCTGTTCCTCCCTTCTAGCATGCCCACAACCCCCACATCTTAGTGTCATCAGCAAATTTAAATAGGGTGCTTTTTACTCCCTCATCCAAGTCACTGATGAAGATGTTGAACAGCGCGGGTCTGAGGACTGAGCCCTAGGGGACCCCACTGCCCACATCCCTCCAGGTCGAAAATGACCCGTTCACCACCACTCTCTGGGTGCGGCCCTCCACTGTGTAGGTGTCAACACCACAGTCTCCTAGTTTTTTAATGAGAATGGGGTGAGAGACAGTGTCGAAGGCTTTCCTGAAGTCCAGAAAGACTATATCCACTGCTACCCCTGCGTCTAAGGATTTTGTGACCTGGTCATAGAAGGCCACCAGGTTGGTCTGACGGGATCTGCCTCTAGTGAACCCATTGGTTGCCCCTAAGCATAACCTCCCCTGCTGCCCCTCATGGACATGTGCCTGGATAATTCTCTCAAAAAGCTTCCCCAGGATCAAGGTAAAACTAATTTGCCTGTAGTTTCCCAGGTCCTCCTTCCTCCATTTTTTGAAAATGGAGGCCACATTGGCCCTTTTCCCGTCCTCTGGCACCACACTAGAGCTCCACGAGTGATAGTAAAGCCATGCCAGGGGTCCTGCAATGGCCTCTACTAATTTCCTCAGTACTCTGTAGTGGAGATCGTCAGCACAAGCTGATTTAAATATGTCCCGTCCCTCTAGAAGTTCCCCGACTAGATTTGTTTAGTAGTACCTTTTACTGGACCAGCTATATATTTGGGAGCGATGTTGGATAAGCCTTCAGGCATAACATGCCCTTCCTTATTTATAACCCATTTCTCATTGCATCCAGAATTTCTGTTACCAACATAGCACTTTGCCGGATTTTTCCATAACTTTCAGGAGCTATTTAAAAAATCTGATCCTTAAATAGCAACTGTAAAATAGTTGTGGTGAATCAAGCCAATTTAATACAACTAGCTCTATAAAGGTTAGAAGTTTTGGGGCAATTTGGGTTGTTATCCTGACAAAACCAAGTGTGTGTGTGTGAGAGAGATATTTTTTTTTAACCCTGTATTATAAAAAAGTTAAAAATAAAAGGTGAAAGTACAAAGTGTGTGGACCTCTGAGGCTGAGCATGAAATGCTTGTTAGCAACAAAACCACCATACAACCAGAGATTAAAACTTGCTTCCCCTCCAGCGCCTGTCATGGGGCTCCACACATAGGATAAGATATCCACTTTGAGGTGTGCCCCTTTGATGTCTTGGCATGGCACAAACTAGTCCACATTCTGTTACAAAATTAAGTATCCAAACTAAAATGAGATGTGCCCAGAAAAGAAGCTGAAGATTTGTAGGGTGGTGTTGGAGTTGGGTTTTGTGAGCCACTTTCTGCAGTCCTTCAGATTCGCTATCTTGGCCTGGCGCAGCAGCAAATTGCTCAGGCAGAGCACACTCCTGTCTGCTGTTTGGTATGAGATGGATAAAATGTAAACTGTCTCAGAGAAGTCCAAGGCCAGCATGCCAAAGGGTGCTGAGGGCAGCAGAATGGTCACAGCTGGGAACAGTTGAGGAAGTCATGGAAGAGACCTCCACCTCCTCTTCACAGAAAGGGCATGCCACCAACACTGCTGGGTTTAAATAATGGACAAATGTAGCGCTGGCCAGGGCCCTGTGCAGCAGCTGCCACTGAAAATTTCCACTTCTCTTGGTGATGGGTAGCTCATACAGGGTACTCCAGGCTGGGTAGGCTTGCTCTGGTGTTGCTGCTTCTAGGTGCCGCCTACATATCATGCCAGGGTGGGCAGCAAGGACACTGGCATGATACGCTTTGTACATATGTACAGTGCCTTCCTATTCAGGATCTCAAAGCAGACCCCAATGCTGGTCGCATTGGACATGGGGAGAGACAGCAGGGTATGGGGCCTGTTGCTCGTTGTTGGCAGCTGGAGAGATGGGCAGTGGTGGGGATGGCCTGTCTAGCAAGGTACTGTCAGAGAGGGATCAGCCCACCTCTGGTCTTTTCAGTCAAGAGGAAGCAAAGTGGACAGAAGGCTGGCCCAGCTGGGTGGGCTGATCTTTGACCAGGAGTGATCCAGGAGTGGATCAACAATCTCTATTGAAATCAAAGGCAGCACTTATATTGGTTCAATGGGAGCAATAATTTGCTCTGATTTCCTATTTGTCTACATTTGCACTTAAATACCAAGACCTTTACATACAGAATCCTTCTACTGGCTTTTCAGGTAATCAGAAAATATAAAGACCTTTTATTTTTGTTTTTGAGAAGTAAGAAGTAAATGTTAATTTGGTACATGGTGGAGAACAGATTTATTTTATTTTTTTCCTTGTATTTTGTTTATTTGGCAGTAAAACACTCTTAATCTCACTTAAAGGTGATCTCAGTTGAATTCCAAGGGAATACAAATCCATTTTACAAGTTAGCACCTTCGTGGCAGTCTCAGCAGAGAACTTGCAGACAGTTGAACTATGCCTCCACCTCTTAACCTGAATATTAATAATCCGTGTATTATCATTGTATTTTTGCCATTCATAACTTCTACATTTTCATGAAAAATGAACAGTGGGATATGTGCTCGGATTTAGTTTCATGTGTTTACAGCAATATGCTCTTCAACAGCTATATGAAACAAACTGCAATCCGTTTCCAGACTCAGCTGTGAAATGAACTATGTGTTCAGCCCCACAGGCAATCATGTCACTCTCTTTTTTCCATCGTGGATTAGGCACTAATATTCTGTTCAGTCAACCATATCCTCCATATGGAACCAGGAACGCTAATGAAGCTTATGTTTAACAAGACAAAGACTCTGCCTTGTTAAATGAGAGAGAGAGAAAAAGAACAGAACTTTTCAGGGATTCATTGAGCATAACATACATTTATAAAATAAACTGAACGTAGATACTAAAGTAGTAACATTTAGCTACTCTTAATGAGCCTAGAAAACTATCTTTCACTGTGTGATGGTTTACTATTCAGTTTTCCGTAGCAATTGAGTTGCGTCTGTGAAAACAAAATTCTCAGCAGCTCATATTTTTGCTGGTTTGGAATCTGGCTGGAGAATGCAGAACAAGAATTTTCACAAAATGTAACAGTGGTGGAAGTGGGGCAGCAGCCGTGAGTGCTAACTTGTCAGGGGTGGGGAATGCAGAACTAACATCTGCTGCTGCAGCCCCCAATCTCATCAGTGGCACAGTCACCATCCCCAATCACATCCGTGGCACAGCAGTATCCAGAAGTCACCATTAGCTCCATGCATCCTGCTTCCCAGGGCACCTGTCATGAACACCTCTGGTAACATTTACAGTATTCTTGCTAAAAGCAAGAATGTGCAAAAATGAACCACATATATTTCAATAACTATTTTAATTTTTGGTATTAATCCAATATTTTTACAGTCAGTGTCATAGCAAGGAGAGGGGTGAGTGGGGCGACTGCCCTGGGCGCTGAAGCGAAGAGGTGCCAACAGGCACTGCCCAGCTGGGGTGGGGCATGGGGACAAGGGGGGGCAGCCCCCAGCATTGTGTGCACTCCCAGGCAAGCACGGCGAAGGCGTCTGTCTTCCCCCTGGATCCGTGTTCAGAGTGAAAGTGGGCTGCCACTGTGGGCTTTGCCCTGAGCGCCAAACTTCCTTGCCACAGCACTGTTTACAGTAAACTAGTTACGGGAGGGATTTGCTTGTCATTGCCAAAACAAAGTTGCATAGTTCCTGGAAATAAAACCGTAAATTAGATAGATAATTTTACTCTCTTTCTACATTTCATTTCTCAGAAAATGCTCTTGGAAGAATCTTTTTAACTTATCCAGTAGTGTATTAATGTAAAATATATTAATCAAGGATAATAAATAGTGTCTGTTTGTTATAACAAAATATTTCAGTGGGTTGTGCCAAAATTGATAAAATAAGGCTTATGAACAACCCTGATTTTGGAGACGTCCAGAAAATAGTTGTAAAATGCAAACCTAGGTTTAGATTTGAATTTCCCCAAATTTGTGTGCACGCAGATCTTGGGCTAAATTCACTCCTGCTATGAAAATGGTGTAATTTGTTGATTTTGATCCTTGATTAACATTTTTGAATTTCAATGAGTTTATGCCAATTTAAACCAGACAAATATTTTCTAGGATTTAGAAAATGAAAAGTTTGGCTCGTTAATTTGGGGAGGGTAAGAAGGATAGTAGGGTCACTCAGTCGAATATGAGGCATGTGAAAGTCTTGAGAGCCTAAGTCAATGGTTCTTAACCTTTTTAAATGGAGGCACTCTTCAATAGCCTTCAGGCACCTCTCAGAAAACACTAACTCCTACTAGTTTCCACTTGTTTTTTAACCTATAAAAAAATAATAGAGTAATTTTTCTGTTGTATGGAACTCAGAAAGACCACAGCAGGTCAAAATGGTTTTAACACACAGCCCAGGATTCGTATTTGAAATTTCTGGGTTTATCATACAAATTATGTTTGCCCACCTAACAGTGCTAATGTTGTGTGGCACCCTGTGGCATGCTTGAAAGAATCTCCAAGTACTCCATGGTGCCCTGGTACCCTGGTTTAAAATCACTTGCCTGATTCAACAGAAACATCCACACCAATGCAGAGGACATTGGCTCTTGGAGACTGGTTCTTGTTTAATGCTAAAAAATGTTTAATATTAAAAAAACGTTTCCATATAACAACATTCACTTTATTTTCATAGAGGATGAAGTAGAGTAATTTGTTTCCTTGATTTCATATTCTTCTTTCATATTCTTTATTTTCAGACTTTCTTCAAATGGCAGTTGCTCATTGTTTAGTACATCAGATTCCTCCTTGGAGCTTTACGTTACCTTGCATGTCACCAAATGAGACCTCTATCATACCAGTGCCTTCTGGAGTTGTAGAGACCAACTCCTGTTTGAATGGGGGCTGTGGAATGGCTGCTACCAGCCCCCCGGTGGGGGTGACCCAACAGAGTTTTCTTTGCTGCCTTTGGAATGATATAAACATAAATTGTTCTTTGTACAAACCAAGCATGGAAACAAAGAGTTTTCTTTCTACAGAAATAAGTGTCTTAGCTTCTCTTCACACAGGTAGGTTTGTAATGTAAGTATTTAAAGGAATTTGGTACTGGACTTCGCAGTTTCTTCATTTTTCAAGCAATTTTGGCTGCT
The DNA here is from genome assembly GCA_030014935.1 of Caiman crocodilus. Lineage (NCBI taxonomy): Eukaryota > Metazoa > Chordata > Crocodylia > Alligatoridae > Caiman > Caiman crocodilus. Next base: position 5,289,949 of record JAGPOW010001543.1, on the reverse strand, counting down.
TACAGACATTTAAAAAAATGGCACATCACTTAAAATGTCATGCACCCCTGTGTCAAGCCCAGCATGTGCCCAGAAGAGGCGTTGTGTTAGTTGAACCTGGCTTGCCCAACATCTGTATAGATCAGGTGCTTCAGCAGGGCTTTTGTGGCACTTTTATCTAATAGCTGATTGAATCAGCTATTAGATAAAAATGCCAGAAAGCCCCACTGAAGCACCCAATTTAGACAGATAATGTGGAGTCAGGTTGACCTAATGTGCTGCTTCTGGTAAAGTGCATTTCAGTGGCCGGCCCCCCTTCCCCTCCCCCTCCCCCCAAAATCTGTCCTTCATTAATTACTTTTTTTCCATTTGTATTGGACCCTGTACACGCATGAAGGAAAATCTTTCCCTCAGAGAGACTGCAATAGAAAAAATAATGATAATTAAATCAGCAGCAAAATTCCCTTTGATTTCAGTAGGGTGGGAATTTAATCCATCCAATATGGCCTTTTTTGTTAAATAAGTCATTCTGAAAAGTATAACCAGAAAATTGTGTTGCTTTCTCATACCTTATATTAGTAGAGCCGTGGCAAAAAAAATTGGCGAATGACACAAACCTACGCACGCATGCACGTACGTGCACACACACATACACACACACATACACACACCTCCTTACCTTTCTCCATTTGTATTGGTAAGCAGAAATTTTTGCAATTGTGCCTATCCCCACTCTCCCCTTCCTCCCCCACAACAGCCTCTGCCCCGCTCATGTTCTTCCACCCCCCCAACGTTTCTCCAGTGCCAACAGGCTCTGTCCCTGCTCCAGCCTGGGGTTTGGCCCCATAGCAGCAGTGCTGGCTCCACACCAAAGTGGGTACGGAGCCTACTAGTGCCAGAGCAAGGGAGAAGGGCTGGAAAGGGGTATGGTGGTGAGGTGGGGTGGGGAGAAACTGTGGTGGGAGGAAAAATGGGGGTGGGAATAGGGAAGGGGAAATGGCCAGAGGCTGTTTTGGTGGGGAAGGCAGGGGTGCAGAGATGCGGGGTGGGGGAGAGGGGCAGGCAGGCAGCAGCTGCGACTCTGGCCCCAACCCAGGGCTGTGGACAGAGCCAAAGCTGGAGTCGAAGCAGCTGCCTGTCATCCCACTGCCTCCTCCTTGATTCGAGGATGAGGGGCTTTCCCCGACCATGTTAAGTGGGGAGGAAAAAGCTCATCTTGGAATCAAGTAAATATTGTATTGGTGGATTTATATTAGCTCTTCAAATGTTTTAGGTTTCAGCGTGCTTTAGAAAGCATTAAAGTCTTTCTTCCTGTTTAGATTTGAGCTGGAACACTGAATGTTGGACTAAAGGAGATCTGGAACAGCTAGTCTGCATCTTGAAATTGTCTAAGGCTCACGTGAATGGAGATTTGAAGGTTCATCTTGTATATGCTCTGTAAGTACGAAATGTATTAAGTTTGCCATTGTCAGCGGTAGAAGTGAAAGAATTTCCTAAAGCACCAGTAAACGTGCCACAGGTTTACAGTTCAAAAAAAGTATGTCTCATCTGTAACGTTTCAATAGCATTAAGTCTTATAGTGGATAAAATATCCATTTTGACTGTTGGCCTGTTTGTTTTAAGATCATTTTTACATAGGACAGCAAGGTATTGTCATATATATTTTCAGTGTTTAAATGGTATATGGGTAAGATGAAATTTCCTTTCTCTTTTTGTCTTTCCCTCATATTTATGAAACTGCTTTTTTTGTTTGGGCTAAGTCAAAGATGCTTTGCATCAATATATTGATTTTTGCAACCCTTAATTCCTTTTATACTCAAACTTGACTGTGGGCCTGTCTGCTTCAGTTTACACCTATTCTGTTGTGTGTCTCAGTAGTTTATCATGGTACAGAAAAAGCTTTGTTATCCGGCATGAGTGGGGTGGAGGGGGATTCCGGTTATCTGGGCTTGCACATGGAGGTGGCAGTGGCGACGGGTGGTGGTTGGCAGTGGTGGCCTCCACCACTGCCACATGCAATCTCCTGCCCCTCCTCTGTGAAATCAGAGCTCCTCCATCTTCCTTTGCTCACTAGGATGCAAGTCCAAACCCCTCACGCCTCACCCACAGCCCTCTCACCCCTGTTGGTGCCCCTAACTCCCCATCTACAGCCCTCTGGCCCTGTTGGTGCCTCTCACACCACAGCCACAGCCCCCCACTCTGCTGCTGCCCCTCACTCCCTACCAACAGCGCTTCACCCCTGCTGGTGCCCCTCATTCCCCAAATACAGCAGCCTACCCCCCAACCCCTGCCAGAGGGGGCTACCAGCTGCCAGGGCTATGGGGCCAGGGACTCAGGGCTGCATCCCCCTATCCCCCATAGCAACACTGTGGGGGGGCAGGTGTGAGCTACCTGCTGAGGGCTCAGAGCTCCCCACTCTGATGCCCTCCCCATAGGGCCTCCACAGCCCAACGGGCAGGACCCAGTGTGGTAAGGCAGAGCAGGGCCAGGCAGGGTAGTTCCTTGCCACTGCAAGCCCTGCGCTGCCCTGGCATGGTGCCCTCTGCCTGCACAGCAACAGTGAGGGACACAACTCTGCACCGCTTCTCCTGCTGCTGCCAAGTGGGCAGGGGGTTCCTTGCCACAGTGGCACAGGGCTTGCAGCAGCAAGGAACCTCCCTGTCTGGCCCTGCTCTGCCTTACTGTGCTGGGTTTCCCCCACTGGGCTGCGGAGGCCCCAGGCGGAAGGGCAGGCGGGCAGGGAGCCTGAGCCCACAGCAGGCATTCCTGCCCCTGCTGGGCACACAGATCTGGGGGGCACGTGCCCCCCTGCCCCTCTCAGGAGTGCACACAGCAGTGGGGAGCCTGTCCCTTCTCCCCCTGCCCTTCCCTCCCAATGGGGCCTCTATCCCCCGTTCATCTGCCAGACTTATCTGCAGGAGCTGCTCTCCAGGCTCCCCGGCAGCCATGTGCCTGTGTGAGCACGTACATGCACATGGCACCCCCTGCCTGACCGCCCCCCTTTTGCTCTCCCCCAGTCGCTTGAAGACTGGAGCTCTGTCAGTCTGCAGAGAGCTCTTTGCAAAAGTAGAAAATCTGCACTTTTCCATTTAAAATGAAAAATCCATGTTTTTCTCAGTTAAAAGGGGGAAATCCATGTTTTTCCCATTTTTCAGTGGGAACAAAAAACCCAGATCCTTTCCTATGTAAGAGACTCTAGCATTTTTGATACACCTCTGAGGGTAAAAGCAGATGTTTTTGTTGCGGCAGCACCTGTGCTAGAATGTGTTCTGGCAGAGCTGATGTGATTGATTAGCAGAAACATGTCACCAGGGTTGCTGTTCCTCTTCTTCTCTCTGAAACCCCAGAGAGCTAGAGGCCCAACCCTATGGCACAATGGCCCCAGGTACCTGGGCACACATTTCATGCTTCTTGTACCCTGATCCTCAGGAGAATTCCCAGGGCACATGATAAGTGAACAGGCTTCCACCCCTGTAACGCATCACAAACTAGATTTCATTGCACAAGCATTTTGGGGCAGTTGGAGCGCAAGAAGTTTGCTTGAAACTTGTGCCTCCATAAACATTTTTATGGTACAAGGGCAACAATATTTGTTTGAAGGGTAGCAGATTTTAATGACCTGGAACTTGAGAAAGGTGTCTCTTTGATATGTTTATGCATTAAATGAAAGGATAATTTAGTGATAAGTGTGTGTTTACATTTCAAGAGTATCTTGCTCTCCATGTGTAACTGTTGTATAGCATGGCATATATCCCTGATGCATTTTCTAATTTCTGCTTTCCTTTTAATTTCAACTTGTATAAAATACTGGGGTTAACACTTGTGTAAGGAACTATGTTCTCCTTTAATGAAGGTCCACTAGGCTGCTGCTTTAGCTTGTTGGATTACCATAGCAGTGTGATCTTGCCCTTTTTAAGTGGAGCAAACAGCAACTCAGTGGTGAGTGACTAGCTGGCAGTTAAAAACCCAAGGGCAGAGAGAGCAGGCAGCTCAAGCTGGAGAAGGGCAGCTGTGGCCAGGAGGCAGACTGAAGCTCAGAAGATCTTGCTTCTAGGAAGGGCCAGAATGAAGGGCTCTTGCCTGCCATCTGAAGAAAGGCCAAAGGTTTTCTTCTGCTGCTTTGTTTGCTGTTTTGGGCAAGGATTATTGTTTGTGATATGAGGGCTTCCAAGGGAACAAAGCCAGCTGGCAAGGCTGCAGGCACTTGAACCCACTTATGAATTGGCTGAGGGGCTCCTAAAGGGGCCAAGCCCGTCTGTGTGGGAGCAGACACACCAGCTCACTTACAGTGACCGTGCAGTGAGGGAGCGTCCGCCACCAGTAGAAAGGGACATTGGTTTTGTGGTTAATTGGAGTGGATCTGGAAGATTTGGGTTCAGATCCTTGCTTTGCCACAGACTTCCTGTGTGTCATTTGATCTCTGTGCTTGTCATTTGTACAACGGGGATGATAATTGTTCATAGATTCATAGATGTAAGGTTGGAAGGGACCTTGCAGATCTAGTCTGACCCCCTACCCTGGGTAGGAGAGAAAACTGGGCTTAAATGACCCCACCTAGGTAATCCTCAAGCCTCCTCTTAAAGACGCCCAAGGTAGGAGCCAGCATCACTTTCTTTGGAAGTTGGTTCCAGATCCTAGCCTCCGTGACTGTGAAGTAGTGCCTTCTAATGTCTAGTCTGAATCCACTCTCTAACAACTTATGGCCGTTATTCCTACTCCGGGAGGCGCTTGGGGGAACAAGGTCTCTGCCATTTCCTGCTGGTCCCTCTAGTAAGTTTATAGATGGCCACCAGTTCCCCTTTCAGCCTTCTCTTGTGGAGGCTGAACAGGTTCAGGTCCTGTAGCCTCTCCTCGTAGGGTCTGCCCTGCTGTCCCCAGACCATGCAAGTGGCCCTCCTCTGGACCCTCTCCATGCTGGCCACATCCCTTCTGAAGTGCGGTGCCCAGAACGGGACGCAGTACTCCACCTGCAGCCTGACCAGTGTCGCATAGAGGGGGAGGATCACCTCCTTGGCCCTGCTAGTGGTGCATCTGTGGATGCACGACAAGGTGAGGTTAGCCCTACTAATTCTGTCCTCACATTGGTGGCCCATGTTCATCTTGGAATTGATAATGACTCCAAGATTTCTTTCTACCCCTGTGCTGACAAGAAGGGAGTTCCCCAGCCTATAGGTATGCTGCTGGCTCTTACTGCCCAAGTGCAGCACCCTGTACTTGTCAGTACTGAATCCCATCCTATTCTCATTTGCCCACCCCTGTAACCTGTCTAGGTCCAGCTGCATCCTGTCCCTGCCTTCTAGCATGCCCACCTCACCTCAAATCTTGGTGTCGTCCGCAAATTTAAACAGGGTACTTTTCACTCCCTTGTCCAAATAGCTAATAAAGAAATTGAACAGTGCAGGCCCAAGAACTGAGCCCTGGGGGACTCCACTGCTCACATCCCTCTAAGTCAAATATGGCCCGTCCACCACCACTCTCTGAGTGGTTCATTTCCATCTTTTTTCTTTAAAATAAACTTTTCAGGGCAGGGACAGCCTGTTACTATATATTTACCCAGTTGGACTCTGGTATTACCTGGGGCATCATGGTGCTGCCATAATACAAATGACAAAGTCTAGGAAAACAATAGAGCAGTCAAGATGTATATGTAGTGGTCCTTATTTAAAAAGTCAGCACTGGTCCACAGATACCAGATACCAGTTTTTCTCTGTACTCAGACCGAGAAGTAACTATTGTACCTGGAAGTAAAGGTAAATCTTTTTTATTGCCACATGCTTAAAAATACTCTAAAACCAAACACTCATTATGCTTTCTGTATCTCTATACATATGACTATACTATACTATACTTCATGACTATGCATAGTCATGTTAGAAACAAAACAGCACTTCCTCATGTTCCACCCCAATGAAATCACTCTGTAGAAACATCTAAGATGGCAGGGATAATTTAGTAACCTGTGCATCTGCTTTGCCATTTCTAACCTCCATAGAATTACAGGTTCAAATTCTAGCCAGATTGTAAAAGCTGTTCATCTTTTCAAGACAGATTTAATCAATGTATTTATTTTGTGTGAGGCAAGGATTTTTTTGGGTGGTAACTTGTACTGGACAAACTCAAGGGTTGGAACAAAGACGAAGAAAGTTAGACAAGGTTTTGAATGCAAGGCATTCTTCATCAGGTTCTGATCATTCCTGGACCTCACAGCTACAATATCACTCTGACACTGCCATTTACTCTGTGTGTAACTTTCAAATGAGAGCTTAAAAAACAGAAATCCTGTGTGCACACTGAAGACTTTATGCCATCCTGCATATACGCAATTATTATGCATAGGCATGTTAGAAACAAAAAAACCACTTCTTCATGTTCCACCTCAATGAAAGCACTATGTAGAAACATCCAAGTTGCCAGGGATAACCTAGTAACCTGTGTATCAGTTTTGTTATTTCAAACCTCCTAAAACTTGCAGGTTTAAATTCTAGCCATGTTGTGTGTGTATGTGGATGATTTTCTGTGGTATTGTTAATTAAAATTTGCTCTCTCTCAGCCGGTCATTGTATTAGCTAAAACTGTGATTTTGGAGACTTCTGTTTTCTACTCCAAACTCTGTATGTAAACCAGTGCGCACATATCCAAATTATACAGCTTACTGCTGATACTTTCATTCCTTCAGGGTACGCTATCCTATCAAGCCGTGTGTGAGGGTTTGTCCACATGGTGGTTGGAAGTGGGATTGCAGAACGTGAATGCACACTTTACCTAGTTTTAATCTAGTTGGCTCGTCTACTAATAGCAGCCCAGTCTTCAGGATACATTAGAAAAGCCCAACTGTGAGCTCTGGTAGTAATATGAGCTCTCATGCTGACTTTTCGGCTGCTTCAGGTTCAGGTACATAGCGATGTGTCCCTATTGAGCATAGACACATCCTAAATGTCAATAAACAGCTTGCTTGCCTTGTTCACCTTTATATTTAGTGTTATAATTCTCTGGAAGAGGAAAGTTTTCTCTAAAGCATCTCTGCAAAATCTGTCATAATGACTATGTTGCTATAATTTCCTTTGTGTTTAATAGTTATTTAGAAATTTCTGAATATTTTAACCAGTTCTTTGGAGCTGCTGTGTGCTGGTCAAGAAGATGGGAAAAAACGTGATTCTGTGCTGGAGCCTTTTTTTGCTGCTCTGATTTCAGTGTGCTCATCTAAGCGTGTAGTTACTAAGGTGTTAGGCTGTGCTAAAGTTAGCAGGTGCTGTGAGCAGTCTCATGTTAAAGGTTAATGCCTTCTCAAATGGGTACCTCTCAAACCTGCCACTAGAAGGATGGGGAGGAGGGTTGTAGCTACGAGATGCCTCTGGCACTCTAGTCACGGTATAGACTGTGGGAGGAGAGGGGAAGGAGGTAAGGTGGGAGCTGCTTGTGCTCTTGTGCTGCTTGAATCATTCCTGAAACACCCCCAAACATCCCGATTATTCCCTGATCACGCCTCCGATTGTGCTGCTTGGATCAACTCCTCTGTCCTGATTGTCCTCGTTTCATCCTGATCCTGATCTTTTCATCCGGATTGCCCTTTTTTCATCCACACCCCACCACCTGCACCCCATCACCTGGATCACCCTCTTGTTGCCCTGATCATCTTGAGAGTAGCAAGCAAGGAGGTGGTTTCCCTTCTCTTCCTGCTCCCAGGCTCCCTCCAGCCTGTGCTGCCTCTGTGCTCCTGGAACTAGGTTGCATGCCCCAGCTGGAGCTTGCAGCTGCCTGTTCACCCGCCAGCTCCTCCCCAGTGATTGCCCAGAAGCTTCCTGCAGGGAAAACCCTGAGAGGGGATGGGATGGAGAGAGGAAGAGCTGCCGGGCAGTTGTGGGAGTTGGACATGGGCCTGATCTGGGTACATGATGAGCTGCTGGCTCCACCACTGGAGCATCCAGAAGTTGTTAAGGTAATTCAAGGTAGCACTATTTAAAGACAATCCTCACCTCAAGTAGCACTTGTTAAGAAGGCACTCGTTAATTAGGTGTATTGTGTGGATACATACTTCAAGTGCTCGTAGTGTGGTCTGATTGTGTAGTTTCACCCATAGAATGTCATCTGTGTATTTAGTGATCTGATAATGCATATGGCTGGCTTTTATTTCGTTTTTCTCTGCTCCCAGGTGGTATGTAAGGTTGCTAGTGTTTCCTGACTTCTTAAAAGAGGATCCCAGATGACTTATTTTATAAAATATCAGGACAGTTATAATGGAGCTTTATTTTATCCTAGTTTTACTATCTTTTCATTAAGAAGGGGCATTTCTCTTTGCATAAATGGTCCATATTATATACATACATACATAAACTTTTGGTAAAGCAATGATACTTTTGCAGTTGTTGCTGCTTTTATTATTATAAAGCAAAATTGTTTAGCATTCCATATTTGGCAGTAACACTTGTTTTCTTCCAGAAGAAAAATGATGACTAGTTTTCTTACAAAGCTGTTATGATCCAAAGGAACAACTAACTTGTTTATTTCATATTTTGGTAAAGGGGCAGCTTCCCCTCTTGGCTTGCTGATACCTTAACATTTTCCACAAAGTCCCAACTACTTTGAAAAGAGTCCCAGTTTTAAAATATGCTTTCCTGGCATTTATTTCTGTCTTGGAAGACTGGAAAGCAATCTAGGATCAAATGCCAGGATTCTTGTACTTAGGCCAGGGAGTGATGAAATTAATGGCCTTGAGGAATCTGTAACAAAACAATAGCTTACATATGGCCCTCAGTAACTCAAGCATTAAAAAAATGTTTTGATTCACCCACTCTGATTGTAGTGATGTGAAATAGCTCTGAACAGAAAGTGCTTCTTACTGTCCATTACAGAGTTTGTCTGAAGTACAGAGATGAATCATATAGGGCTATGAATATATAACGTTGGAGATGTGTTGTAGGAGAAAATCTGACACAGATAATGAGAGGGAGTTTAAATGGCTGTCCAAAAACCACCTTTACCTTTCAGAGTGGAACTTTCTTGGGAAGAGAGAGTTTGTTTCTAATTCTGTAGTTAATTTCTCCATTTTATCTACATTAAGTGTTGTTGTTTTCCTGTGGCAAGTGAATGATCTGGATTCCAACTGTGTATTTTGAAGGATTGTTATGATTCCTGAAGGTATCTGGGTTTTAACTGACTATATCCTGGGGGAAATGTTCATGCCAGTGAGGACTGGGACTTCACAGATGAATCCTGGCATGCTGAATACAGAGTTATTCTTTGGTTAGCAGCATGTTACAGACCCACAGGATTTTCTCTGCTCTTGCCTCCTACTATTAAAAAGACGATTCTTGCAGCTCCACTACCCTGAACGCTGGGGCCTGGTGTTAGCACACCTGCTCCTTCTTGAAGCTCTCCCAGCTGGGTCCAAGAGAACACTGATCTCCTGGTCAGTGAGTTCCCCACTTGGGAATTATGCAACCATCAGCTGCTCCTTAGTGAGGCAGAAAAGCCTTATCGAAACAAGATGGATTTTATTCGGCACCTGGAGCACAGTGTGCAGGATTCTTTCCTTTAAAAAAGAAAAGTTTGCATGCATGTCCATGATGGCAGTGTTATATGCTTCTAGCCAGAACATCTGGGATTTCATTTCTTCCCCATCTTTTCATAACTTGCTCCTTTGTTTCCAGCTCTAAATCATGCTGCTTTCACATTATGCCTCTTTTGGCTGCTAGTAACTTAAAGCCAATATCCAGCCATTGCTCTTCCACTGTATCTCCAAGATCGTTCCATTTGTATTTAGAAAGTCCTTGATAGTGCTTTTGCTTCAGCTGTTATGTATCCGTGAGTCCCACACCTTCTTGTCCCTTGAAGGAAGTACCCCTTTCAATCTTTGTAGCTAACAGTACAATAGCAAATGAGGGAACAACCAGGCATGCTTCCATAAAAATAGTACAGACATTTCCCATATTCTCTTCGTTGTGTCCTCTGCATACAGACACAAATCCTTTCCTTTTGTAAACCATTAATTTCATTGTACTGTTACATCTTGGCTTCTTTGAGAATTGTAAACCTTTTTTCTTGCAGAGAATCTTTAGTTGGGCTTCTCCTGGTATCCTGTGAGTTTGATATAAAGTTCAAATTTTCAGCTTGCTGCTTTGTATGAAATTTTGCCCATACTTCTTTTCCACTTATTTCACAAAGCTACAGGTGCTTACCTGGAAAGGCAGTGGGATGCCAGCTAAGGAAGTCTGCCTGGACTCTGTTCTGGAAACTTTTGTATTCCTGTGATGTCATTATATCCAGAAAACAAATGAAAAAAGCGGAGTGGTTGGGGGTGGGTAACTGTAAAAATCTAAATCTAGTAATTTAGAATGAGGAGAGTGTTCCTTCTTTAAACAAGTCCGCTTTGGATAAACTGCATAAAATAAACCTCAGAAACTTTGTAAGGAATGCTGCTATTGTAACACGTCATCATCTGAAAAACAAAACAAAACAATGATGCATAAGAATGGTGTTACCAATAGCTCATACCTATAGATTATCCCTGAGCTAGAAATATGGTGGTAAGATCTGGAAAAGGTTAGATGTGGGAAGTGGGATTTGGGTTTTAGGTTTGAGATCCAAATCATCAGGGTTTGTGTTTAATTAGCCAGAACATTTTGGAACTACTGCTTTAATATTTTGTCCTGGAATAAAGGAAACCTTGTGAGATCAGTTTATCTCACAACTGCTTTCATGATTTGCCAACTATTTTTATTTGGAAATGGTGGCCACAAAGAAACCACACCTGGAAACAGGGACCTATTCCATTTTAATTCTGACTTGTAGCCACTGGCATGTCATCAGTTAAGGAATATAGGCTTGAACATCCATGGATTTTGAAGGGTACTGGATTCAGAGCTCTAGTTTTGACCCATTCCTATTGAACAGCAAAATGAGAGCCCAATCATCCAAAGAGCTCATTCAATGTCCAACAGTTGTTTGATTTCTTAATTGTATCTAGTGTAATTATATTTAATGGATTTTAGATTAGGTCCCAAATGAAGTTATGGGAAGGACTGTAGTAATTCGAATAATCTTTGGCTCAAGTCTTTGATCTGTGGGGGTGTGGGGTAAAAATTGTATTGTAGACCATGAATGTTGGATTAGAATTCTTATGCTATATTCATTGTTTTGGCCCTCAGTGTGCACAAAGGGTAAGTAATCTAGGCATGCCTCAATTGTATTTATTATGGCTTGCTATTTTTATAAAAGATATGTCATTACATTTTGAAACACATTAACAATGGAAAAGAATTTTATAAACCATGTAAGCTGTGTTAGGTCTGGAGTTCAATTATGCATTGTTGTTAATTTGTCATGGATTGATTATATTTTTTGGGAGAATAATTATGAAATGTGTGAGTAACAAGAGTAGACAAGTAGTAATTTAAAAGGAATTTTTTTTTTAAGTTTTAAAGGAAATAGAGTACAGGGAAGAAGCAAGACAAAAAACAGACTAATAAAAATATTACAAATAACTCCAGCACTGGATGCTCAGACTGGAAATTATCTCCAGCTTAGAGTTACATAACTGTTGTATAGGGCTATGCGAAATGGAAGCGTTCCGTTTTGACCAGTGTTTTGACAGAACAGTGTTTCATTTTGACTTGCTTCAAGTCGAAATGACTGTTCTGTTTTGTTCCGTCGAAATGTTTTGCCGTTTCGACCCTGTTTCGATGTTTCGCCTATAGGATATAATGGGGAAGGTCAAAACAGCCTATAACTTTGTCTTTTCTGGCCAGATTTGGATAGAACTTGCAGAATTCGTAGCCCCTTCTGAGGGCATGATGTGTGTCAGTTTTCAAGAAGATAGGTGCAGGGGGTTCAGAGAAACCACACCCTGCTGAGGCTACAAAGCCTGCCAAGTTTCAAGGAGATAAGTACAGGGGTTTGGGGGAAACTGCACCTCAAGCTGTGGACAAGCAGCACTCATAACAGATGGTCCTGTGTGTGTTAAGGTGCAGCAGGCTTAAAGCTGCAGCGGTGGTGGCCCCCACTGGGAAACTACCTCAAGCTGTGGACAAGCAAAACTCGTGACATGGGAGCTTGTGCAACTGTGTCTGTCTAGGGGGGGAACTACTCTAGGCCTGGCTGCTAAGTTATTGTGTTACCAGTTGCCAATTAATCATGATTCGCTCAGGGACCAGCTCAATACACAGTAGCTAGCTACGACATAATGACTTAACAAGCATGGATTAACGCCTACAAAACTACAGACTAAGGAGAGGAAATAATCAATACAGACAATCAACTGCCCCAAGACACGCACAGTTGCGCAAGCACCCATGTCATGGGTTTTGCCTGTCAGCAACCAGAGGTGCAGGGCCCTAGAACCCTTGCTACTATCTCTTCAACAGCTGGCAGGCTTTGGGGCCACTACCCCTGCAGCTTTCAGTATGCTGTGCCTTAACGCACACGGGATCATCTATGTCATGAGTTTTGCATGTCCGCAGCTTGAGGTGCAGTTTCTCATAAACCCCTGCACCTATCTCCTTGAAACTTGGCAGGCTTTATGCCCTCAGAAGGGGCTACAATTCCTGCAAGGTCTATCCAAATCTGGCCAGAAAAGACAAAGTTATAGGCTGTTTTGACCTTCCCCATTATAACCTATGGGCGAAATGTCGAAACAGCATCGAAACAGTGAAACTTTTTGACTTGCTTCATTTCATTTCAAGTCTGTTTCTACCATATCTGTTTCATTTCTATTTTGCTGTTTTGACCTTGAAACAGTGCCGAAACGTAACTGGTGGCGAAATTTCACACAGCCCTACTGCTGTATCCAAGAATCCTTAAACTCTGGCAAAAAATGCTTTATGACTGTCTATACTGACAGATAATAGCACTGAATATTCATAAATTATTTGACAATTCCTCAATACTGCAAGTGCTTAGAAAGAAGATTGAATCACCCACTATTTCCTAGAAGTTTAGTGGAGCATCCTCAAAAATGGCTGCTGGAAGGTATTGTATATATTGATATAATCAAAATCAAATAAATATATGTGGGGCAAAGCAAAGTCAGAACTTAATTTCATAAGGAGATCCATGTTAGCAGATCTTCATTTCAGGACCAAGGCCTTATAATGGTATTCACTGTGACAGACATGTGCTTTCCTGACTAATCACTCAGCCCCAGAATGTGAAGTTTTGCAAACATCTGAGCAACTTGTATTTGCTGCATTAAACCCCACCCTCCAAAACGGTACAATGAACATTTTTCCATAAAATATAGACTTGCCTTTCCCTCTCCTAAATTAAATATAACATTAAGTCACATTATCTATGGGGGGGATGCTTTACAATAATTATTTTAGAGTTATCAAAAGTATTAGTTTTTTTGGCAAAACAATGTGGCAAAGCTAGTAAGGAATGCACAATTACATGAAATAAAAAGGCACTGATTGTTTCCATTTGTATAACTTGCCTGGTTTTGCAACTCAGGAGAATTTTGGCCAACCAGACTTGTGCCATTCAACTCATTACATTAAACAAGTGTATGTTCTTCTGTGTACAACTGAACGCATGCACTGATCACACGTTAAGAATGCCTTCTTTTTTTAAATATTTTTTTTGATTCAGAGAAGTGAATTAATTTAAACCTAAATTCTAATGTGACACCATACATCTGCCCTTTATATTGCATAATACACAATATCCATATCATACGCTTTTATTTAGAAAACATCGTTATTTCTCCTTAGTATGTCTGTGACGACTTGTTTATGTTCATTGTTTAAAACTTGTGAGGGCTTTATTAAACCATACATTCTTTCAAAAGTATTTGTAGTAACAGAGTACTCTTAGGCCGTTTGAAGGAAAGAGTTCCAACCATGTGAAAAATGCATGAAATCAAATCTAGAAACTTCAGCCAAAAATAGTCTCTTGGGTTGTGGTTTAGCTCTGAGAAGAAAACAATGCAGAATATAAAAGAGTTAGTTACTAAATATTTTCCAGGAGTTGGTCCAAAAGAAACTGTAGTAATGCCTGTGTTTGAATGAGATTTTTTACTAAGAAAATATGTCAAATGATATAAGAAACAAACATGTTGTGCCTTCAAAGTAAACACAACTTCATTAGCTTATAAAAAGTAGGCTCTCACACAATTACAATTTTGTAGTTGTAGTTACAATTTTAGGACTCTATTTATCGGATGTTTTGCAGCAACAACCTACACACAAACCAAATCTTGTAGCCTTTTTTCACAAAAACGTAAACCTAATTCAGGGTATTGTAACAGTTAATATGACAACAGTATTTGAAGTAATATAAAAGCTCATATCTCCTGGTTTAAATTGGTGTTTAACTACTATAAATTACAATGAGAGCTCTATTAGGTGGCAGATTATTTTGTATCTGCTTACCACAGGATTCCTTGCACCGTTATTATAAGGATCTAGTTCTGGCCACTGTCCGACACTGCGCTAGTTGGACTACAGGTCTCATCCTGTCTGGCAATTCCATTTTTCCTAGGGGTCAAGTCTCTATAATGCTGTTTCACCAGACTGCTTTGCTACCTTTTTAAAAGAGAAAGGGGGCGGTATTGGGAAACACTGGTTGCTGTAGTAGAGATTCAAGTAGAATATTTTATTTGATTGCTGAGCTCTGTTTTAAGAGCAACCTCTGTATTTCAAATAAGTCTTCTCCAAAACACAGGTAGGATATGGTAGCATGTGTTGAGGAATGCTTTCTAAATGGTTATATTTTCCCAATGTAGATCCGATTTGTTATTGGAGGACATACCTACAAGTTCTCTAAAAGGCAATTACATGGTTAGTCACTGTGCCTGCAAGGAACATGACAAGTATGAATGTCACATACCTTCACTGAAACTCAGCTACACTTATATCTTATGGTTAAAGATCACAAATGGTGCAACAATGCTTCAGTCACCTTTACTGTTGGTCACGCCCATAAATATCGGTAAGTGTTGATTTATTGTATATCTTTGTTATAGAGAGTGATACTTGTAATCAAATGTCCTCTTGCTACTGGATGAATCTTTCAAGAACCACAAGTAGGTCTGTGTTTATTCCAAGAGTGATGTTGTAGCTGTGGCGGTCCAGAACTTGTGAGAGGCAAAGGGAGGGAGGTGGAAAAACAGCAAGGTGCGGGGGAGAGGGGGGAGAGAGTCTTGGGTAACAGACACTCGCTCTGCTTTTTTTTACTATCCTGTGCCTGGTTCCTGTAATCAGAGGTCCAAAAAACTGTTTTTCATTCCAAAGCTTGTGTAACTTTGTCTATCCCAACTACATAGTTAGTCCAATAAAAGATAGCGTCCTGAGAAATCCTTGCCGCTTACATTTATTTTTTTGGTAACTTTTGCTCTCTGGACCCAACTAGTTTTGTTCCCCTTCTAGTGCGAATGGGAAGGTGTCCTGGAGGCACTTGCGTTCTCACCTGGAATGCAGAAGGGTAGGACAGCTTGTGGAGAGCTCTTCTGTGCACGCATCCAATGGCAATGGTTAGCTGTGTCCTTTTTATTACCTAACTTGTAGTAAAATGGAGGAAATTAGGTCCCATGGGTTGGGTTTTATTAATTTCCTTTTTAACTGATGTTTTGCAAAAAAAAAAAAAAAAAAAAAATTAAAAAATTAAAAGCCTTTAGGATGAATTATTTGGAAGATGAGTAGATTATATGTATCACTGTATGCTGCTTTCTGTTTAATTATGTTGCAGGAACAAATTTCAGTTAAACAGCTGCACCTGCCAATGTTAAAAATGACATAGATATAATTCATGTAATATGCTCTGAATAATAAGTAAAGTTAGATGCATTTTAAAAATGTATAATTTTAATAATGTGCTCTGCAATCAGTGAGCTCAATAAAAAGAATAATTAGTTTTAAAATAAGAAGATGAATATTAGCTAAGGTTGAGTTGTTTGCGCACATGAGCCATAGCAACAGAACACATGGCAACAGAACGTGGAAACATTAAGTCCAATCATGTGACCATTCAGATTACACTATAGCAAAGAAGCCTCTTTTAAAAAGAAATGCTTCTGTAGATATCATAATGAAATTTTGATGTCAAGATTACCGACTCAAGCTTGCTAAATCTGTTTTGAGGTTTTTCTTCTGTTTGTTCCCATCAAGAGCTAGTCCGGTTCAGACAGTTAGGGCTACTACTGAATTTAAGGTTTGGCCCTAAGTAGTTCAATATCTTTGATGAGTTGAATAACAGTCTGATAACCTTACTCAGTATCTGTCTTACTCCATGAGAATTATCACCGATACTCTACAGTGAGATGCTTGTTCAGAAAATGGCCTTTTAAGGACCCAAGTCTGTGATCTGATCCACACAGGTAGACATTCACATCTGAATGAAGCTTATTAAAAGAAGAAGGCTTCCTACAAGCTCTGTGCGTAGTCTTCCCATGCAGATCGTAATGTAGGACTTAATTTTGTGTTTAAGATGGCCTTCTGAATCCCTGTTTAAGAAATTTGTAAGTTCTTTGTTTTTAAATGATATACATATGATTGTCTATTTACTTACATATTATTTATTAAAAGTGTTAGTCCTGAGTGAGAGAAGCTTAGTGTTTTCCTTCATAACTATGCCCTAGAAAGATGAGATTAACCATAGCTGTTTTAATTGAACAATGATAAACAAATGTATTTGGTAACAGCTAAAAGTCGAATACTAATGTCTTAACTTTGTCCAGGAAAGAGTGAATTTTATACTGGTGCAGTTATCATTCTGGGTTAAGCTTCCACTTTTTCTCCTCTTTGGCTTTTTTTATTCATGTTGAAGCCTTGTGAAATCTTCAGTATTTCTTTCCACCCAGGAGGGCTGTAATAAGGAAATTATGGTAGAATGGACAGGGCTACATTCAAAGCCTGTGGTTGAAGATGCTAAGAGAGCTTCTGCTTATCTAGGAGATGAGCAAATAGCCTGGACAATATACTTAGCCCATAACCCAGTGTTTCTCACACTTTTGGGAGGCACTTTTTTCCCCCTCACTTTATTTGCTGGTCATGGCCTAGGTCCAGTCCATGGGCCTATTCCTGCCATGTGAGGCAGGCCCAGCAGAGGGCCAATGACACCATTTTTGACAGCACACTAGTGTGCCACGGCACACTGTTTGGGAATATCTACCCTACCCATTTTTAGGAAAACATTTAAGCCAGTATTTATGCTCCAAAAAATCAGGGCCTTGTGAAGCCAGAAAGTGATCCCTAAATAATTAAGCTAAATATAGCTTGGTTTTTAAATATTTTAGTTAGAGTACAGCTTGCAAATAATATTACATGACATTGCTTTTGTTTATGGAAACTTTATTTGAAGTGTAGACGACAAACTTCTGAAAACATGTTTGGAGTGAAGTTGCTGATTTGAATGGTAAGTCCTAAAGATGCTGTAGCTGGCACACACTGACAACAATCACTGCAGTGGGTGTAGTGATCATTTTAATGTTTTTGTACAGTAAAGCCGGAGCCTCCTTTGAACCTGCAGCTAGAAATGACAGACAAATGGCAGGTAAAGATCTGTTGGTCCAGCCCAGTTCTTGCATCATATGCCCTTCAGTATGAAGTGAAATTTTCTGTGAATTCTACTCAAAATACTTGGCAGGTGAGTCTATTTGTTTTGCTCGTTTTAAGGTGAAATAAATCTAATTCTTTAAGCAAAATCTACTACACCTTTTGGTCTGATCCCACAGTGTCAAAAATATACTGAGATGCTAATGTAAGAACTAATCTCTAGGGCTAAGTACAGACAGTCAAAAAGCCTGAGGTTGAATTGATTCAGTCTTTGTGGGTTAGGCTAAGCTGCAGAGTTTGAACCAACAAGCAAATGAACACATTCACTTTTGATTTTAGGAAATGCAGCCACATGCCTGCAGTGGCTCAAGCCAGAAGCCAGGGGGCACTAGAGCATGCCTGGCAGCCACTCCAAGGCTTTTCCCCCCTCTCTGCTGGAGCAGAGGGCATGGCCAGGCCCCAGCCCATGCTCTGTCTGGGTCAGGGCAGGGGAAGGTGGTAGCATTGAATTCATAAAAGCTTGAACAAGAATTGTTCTTTCTCTGACAAACTATAAACTAAAAATTATAAATACAGCCTGGGAAGTGTGTTCACTTCCTCTTCCTGTTGCCCCTGAGGTTTCTGGTTTAGACTAGTGACTGATCACTTCAAGCAGTTTATGTGTAACTTGTGTGACTAGCCTAGGGCAGCTGCTAGTTCCTGTTTCACCAAAACTGCTGAAATCAGCAATGGGCTTTGAATTACAGCATTCAAAGCCCTTGTCTCTGCTGAAATGAGTTAAAGGACTGGAATCCTGGAAGTCTCCGACTTTTAATGTGGAACAAAGTACCATCTACTTGCATACCAACACACCACTAATCTCCACTACTCCGTCTTCCTGGGCAGGATTTTAGCTCTTTTGAAGTTAAAAGCAAAGTTTCCTTTACCTTCACGGGAGCTAGGTTTTCACTCAGTTTGTGTGTGTGTTGTATTTATTAATGAATTACAATTACGGCACACACTGTTTCTGTCTGTGGTATAAGAGGATCAAATGTTTAATAAAACCCAACTAAATATTGTAACTATTTTCTACTGGTTTGTGACTTACTAAAACTTTGAATAAACAGTTATTTTATACTAAAACACTATTTGTTCCTGTGACTCCTCCATTCTTGTGAAGTGTCATAAAATAATAATGGCTTCTGATAACTTAACAGGTGGTTAAGACTGTCTTAGAAAATTCCCTGACTATAGATGATACACTGCTTGGTTCTTCATATTTAGTTCAAGTACGGTGCAAGCGTCTTCATGGTCTGGGATTCTGGAGTGAGTGGAGCACACCGTACAGTTTAAACACAGAAGGTACATCATCTACAGTAATTTAAATAGTCCTTGTTTGGAATGCAATTGTTTATTTTGTGGAAATTAATACATGTGTGCAGCTATTATTTAATGTGCTTTAATTAGTAGCCATTATAATCCAAAATACAGGCAATCCTCGGACTTACAACACAATTGGTTCCTGAAAACCGTGTCAAGTCGAAATGTTGTAACTCAGAACCAATTTTCTCATAAGAAACAATGTTATAAATGGGGATTGGTTCCTGAACCAAGGCCCAATACCCTATTTTCACCAAAAATACCGCAGAATTTTGTACTCAATCAAATATAGATGAGTAATGTATTTATTAATGTATTTATATTGTAAATAGCAATCATATTGGTTTGGAAGGACTTCTTTGAGGTGACTTTGCTGGACTTTTTTGAAAGGCTCTTGGTTGGATGTTTTGAAGGGTTCTTGGCTGGAGTCTTCTCAGGAGTCCTGGCTGCAGGTTTTTGTGGAGCCTTGTTCGCTTTCTTAAAGAAAGTGTCCAAGGAAGTTTGGACAGATGTTCTCCAGGGAGATGAACAACGCCAGTGAACTTGTTCGCAGGTGTGGCGTCGCATCAGCTCAAGCATTGTAAAGTCAAAACTGACATCATAAAGTTGAAACAGGGTGTCAATTGATAAATGTTGTAAGTGTGAGACATTGTAACTCAAAATGTTGTAAACCAAGAACTGCCTGTACTACAGTGGATTAGGTAACAAGCATGCATAGTAAATTCTCTAAAGGGTGCACTAAGATTTGGTTACACATTTTATGATAATATATTGTCATTTGCAAAATAATACCTGGCCCATTGGAGATTCTGGTGTCATATCCTATATTTCCTCTAATAATCCCATTGTGGGATAGGGATGCTGTGCTTTGGATCCCCCAGCACTTTTTAGCTTTCTGTTTTTTGGGTGAGTTTCCTTATCCTCTAGCCTCAGTTTGTAGGCATGCAGTCTCTGTGTCATATCTGTCTTCAGAAGTAGGACCGATCCCACGGTACAATTGCTCAAGCTGCAAGGCCAGTTCTGAATTCCTTTATGATAGTTGAAGCCAATAATAGACTTTGCAGAGGAATTTCTGAACTAATTAAACGTTAATTTAAAGATCTAGGCAAATCTGGTAAGTACCACTAGAAAGTTCACCATTCATTGTGAGAAGCAAAGTATTTTTTGGATTAACTGTATAGTTTAGAGTGATTTTAGACAAGCTTTTGGGTCATTTGAATACTGGAATTTTGTGCCCAAAAGCTTGTCTAACATTTCTCCCAACTATACAGTTGTTCCAATAAAAGATATTGCTGAAAAAAACCCTTCTTCTTGCATGTCTCCTTGACCATCGCAGCTACACCATTCCCACTGTTCCTTGCCCTACTTTTCTTGAAGCTGTTTGATATTATTTGGGACTTGGTCAGAACTGTAAAGTCCACGACCCCAGGGTCGTGAAGATCCTTTCCCTACTCTTCTCTGCTTATAGACCTTACTCTCTGGTTCTGGTTTCCTTATGAAAAAAGCTAGTATGAGATCATTCTGTTAATAGGCTTTCAGGCGTTCTGAGCACTGCTCATCCCCTGCCTCTCTCCTCCCTGAGTAACGCACCCCCGGCCCCAGCTAGGCAGCTTTTCCCAGCCCCAACCCCAATTCCTCCCTCCCCTACACCCCTTCCCTCTCCCAACCTCAACAGACTTATCAGCTGGAGGCAGGTGTGTCAGCTGCCTGTTTAGTCTGTGGCCGAATCTCTGAAGCAGTGCTGAATCTTTGGATCTGATTCTACTGAATGGAATCAAGACAGTGATTCGAATTTCCAAAATGAATCACTGTCCTCCACATCCAGCCAAATGTGAAGTGAACACTTGCCACTCCTCAAAGGCCTGATGAACATACACACGCCCACACAAATATGCTATGCATGTGTGTGTTTATAAATGTACACATACACACCTAACCTCTCTTTTCTAGTTCAGGTTTTGTTTTAATTGTCCAATAGTATAAGAAGTTAAATGGTTTCAGAGCTAGCGAAGACTTGCATGTAAAATGCAAACCATCATAATTAAAAATATGATTATTACACACATGAATGAATAATTTAAGACTTATAAAACAAGCATTCTTGACATGTTGCACAGTATTGGCTCCTCTGGAGTCAGTTAAATCTGTCAGCCAGAGGATGATCCTAAAACAATAGAGCTGACTAGCTCTGTTATTCTGAATTGTTACATAGTCTATATACAGTTGACTGACTTTGCAAATTGCCCTTTTTCTTGTGAGGGATATTGCTCATGTTTTCCCATGACATTTTCAGCATTCATCTCTCAGTTTATTTCAGTGACTCTTGCTAAAGTTTTCTGCGTAGTCATTGTTTGAATATACAGGCATATATGTGTACTTCACAAACAAGGTTCTGCATTTGTGTGCAAACTCCATGGTCAAAATGGTCTAACACGGGTGTCTAAAATTAGATGTCCAAATAACTAATTTCATGTCTTTAAAGGAGGCTGTCTTCAAAGGTCCTCTGAACCTTTTCATTACCAGGCTGGTTAATTACATGCCTACATTTGGCATTGGGTGCTTAGTTTTAGGCACTCATTCTGTACATGCATATACCATACTGTAGCTCTAAATAACGACATAATAATAAATATTCATGTGTATATGGCTGTACATTTTACACACACACAAACACACACACACACACACA
>JAGPOW010001543.1:5235020-5268339 GCA_030014935.1 Caiman crocodilus | reverse complement strand
ACACACACACACACACACATTCTGAAAGGTTGCAGGCATATCTCGAAGTATACACAATTCATTGAAAACACCGAGATGCAGTAGATATATCTCTTTATTTAACATCCTGTTATTAATTGTATTAAATACTCATTTCACTGACAGAAAGTCATGTTGTGATGAGCCTGATGACAGCCTTAGAGTGAGTAATTTTTTCGCTGCAGGAGACTTAAATTGGCCCATTTTCCAAATGAGTAATGTTAGTATTAACGAATGGAAGAACAGCGCAACCAGCAGCACAGTTGGTAGCAACAAAGAGACTGGTAACAAAGAGGTTGCTTTGCATTCATGCAAGTAGATTAACACTTCTGAAATCACAGTTATATTTTTGTATGGCTGATAAGCATTATATTTAGGGCTGTTTATAATCAGAACATCTATGCTGATACCAAAGTGATGGTGTTTTGCAATGTTATTCAAAGGACACTTTATTTTGCAACTGACCCCAGTAGTTTCTGTGGAAGCTTCTGCACCACTGAAGGTCAAATCTGTTTTATTAGCTGCTTCATACACTGCTTTTTTTTTTTTTCTTTTTTAATGTACTCCAGCATGCGTTTAACTCAGGGTGGGCAAAATACGGCCCCTGGCCTAGATCTGGCCCTTCAGCTGATTGGATCTGGCTCCCAACGATTGATTGTATCTGGCCTGTGGTGTTCTGCATGGGACCGAGCCCCACCTGCTCCTGCCCAAGTCAGCCTATGATGTGATCTCCTATCTACCCTGGCCTGGCCTCTGTCAGTGCACAGAGGTTCCCAGCGGGGCTGCTCCCACTGCTACAGCATCCACTCAGGTACTACTCAATAACCCTGCCTGCAGTGGTTTCTCCTCCTCCTCCTGCCCCGCTGCAGTGCTCTGGGCAGTTGGCAGTGCAGGGAACCTGTGGGGGCATTAACTGGGCAGCAGATTCCCAGCCAGGCGGAGTGAGAAAGCTGTAGTTGGGCAGCGTCTAGCTGCCTTCCACCTACTTTTCCTGCCCAGTCACCTGCAGGTGGGAGCTAGAGCTCTATGTGCTGGGGCAGGAGCTGCCTGGCTGCAGCTTCCCCCTCAACTGGCTGGGCATTTCCTATCTGGTGCATGTCCTCATGGCTTCCCTGCACTGCCTGCTGCCCACAGCGGTGCTGCAGGGGCAGGTGGAGAAGCTGCTGGAGGTGAGGGGGCTGAGCAGTACCTGCAGTACCTGGAGGTGGGGCTGCAGCTGCACTGGGAGCAGACCTGCTGGGAAGCTGTGCTTGCTGGCCGGGGCTGAGACAGGCAGGACCACAGTGCAAGCTGCCCTGGACGGGGCTCAGCCCCATGTGAAATGCTGCAGGGGCAGTCATGGGGTGGACTGGGGGGCAGGTCACACTGCACCTGTACTGCCTAGGCAAACTCTGCTGCACGAGCCCCCTGTCCTCCCCTCAGTCCTCCCTACTCACAGCCATCTCTCAGGTCCTACCATGTGGGTAGCCCCCTGCCCCGCACATGTGCACACCTACCCCGCATGCCCATCTTCCACCCCACAATATACAAGATTAAGACTTATTTTGAACTATGATGCAATCACCTCTGTATACAACACTCAAAAACGTAAATCAGGACAAACAGCTCACCAGAACTCATTAAGCAATCTTCTAGCTGAATTAATTGCCTACCCCTTACTCCTATTAGTGAATGGCTGACTAGGAATGGCCTTACATACTTATATGCAGTTTGCAAAATTGGAGTCAAGATGTTGGTGAGCTGGTGTACTGGGTTTTTGTTCATTAGCCCCCATTTGTTTGGCTACTTCAAAAATGGTTTATAATCTCTTTGGTAAGAATACAACTCTGACTAATTTGATACAATCAGGATTAGATCCTGGCTGTGGTCCAGTTTCAGTAACTGTTGTAGGGCCTGATTTTGCTATGCCACAGTTAGTGAGAACTTCACTCTTGATTTCAGAGAACACAGGGTCAGGAAGGCAAGGCTGCTGAGATGTTGCCTGAAAATGCTGTCCTACATGTTGCTAGTATAATCTTCTATTTAGAAATTTAGTCTGACTGGATATTTTCCCACTTGCCATAAATGTTTCCCAGCTTGCTCTTTTTTATCTGATAGCTGTGTCCATTGTGCTTTTTACCATGTACAAAACTGTACAGTGTTGATTTGATTTTTGTCATTTTGTCTTCACAATAAATAATTTGTTCCACTTCATGTACTGTTGCCTAAGTTAGCCCTAGATTTTTGCTTCTTTACTATAATTGAGTTTTGAAAATTTGTGCTTCTTGTGTGAAAAGCACAGATATGAAATATTTACAAAAGCTCATTACGCATCTTTTTGAAGACTTACACTTTTCAGACTTTTAGACACCACTCAATAATGCACTGTTGAATGTTCTGAGGTAGGTCAACAATGTATTAAGTGCGTGACGGGTGCTTCTGCAAAATAACTAACATGTTTTAGCATACCGTGTACATGCACTATAAGCATAAGACCTAATGTTGTACTGTCTTTTTTCATCATGCATCTTTGAGTTAATATTCAAATATGAGTGTAATCATTCTATTAATATGTCTTCATCATTTTATATGCTGTTGGCACTCAGAGAATAGCCAATTTTAGTGGATTTTTCCAAATGCAAACTTGATTTGTCTCACAATGGTTTAATTAATTATTTTAATTGAGAGCATGTGTACATTTCTAGTGGTTTGTTATAAAATTAATTTCAGGTATGCATTTGCATGAAAAGCGCTACATAGTTTTAGCTTGAAAAATAACTACTGCAGCATTAAAATGGCTATTTGTCTGAAGTGTGAAAACACCTATTGACAAAGGTCCAACATTTTCAAAAAAGTGCACTGAAAAGTACATGAAAAATTTACTGTATGTGTGAGACTATGCTGTAGGCCCTGTAACCTCTTGTCATTTCATTCCTGCATGATTGGAAATATAGAAGGTACTTGTCCATATATGTCTGATAGATAAAAGTAATTAAAAAAAAGTAACTGGGTCTTCTGCAGCTGTTCCAATATTCATTAATTCTTATCATACTGGGAGGGTTGGATTTCTCTGTTTAGGAGCTAGGTTCAAAACAGTAAATATTTTGAATCATTAAATGATTTTCTAAAGCTACTTTTTCTTCTTCGAATTTTCATTTCTCACAAGGGTTTTTTTTCCTTTCTTTGTTTTCTTTTGTCCCGTAACAGAAGTCATGTACTTTCCTCGTAAGATACTGACAAGTGTTGGTTCTAACGTTTCATTTCACTGCATCTATAGTAACAAAAATCAGATTGTTTTGTCCAAGAAGATTGTTTGGTGGCTAAATTTAGCAGAAGAAATCCCAGAAAGTCAGTATACACTTGTGAATGATCACATAAGCAAAGTTACGCTTTTCAACTTGAATGCAACAAAACCTAGAGGAACATTCTTCTATAATGCGTTGTACTGTTGTCATCAAAGTAGGGAATGTCATCACAGATATGCTGAATTATATGTCGTAGGTAAGCCTCAAGATGCTTTCAATTTTCTCTAGAACTTCAGAACTTCATATGGTTGGAATGTTTCAGTTTATAATTCCATTCAGTCTTTAGCAGTCGATAGTGAGTTGTAATTCATATTTTTGTGTATTAACAGTCTTATCTATGTTTTATATTAATGTTTTCAATGTGTTTTATGTAGATGTCAATATCAATATCACATGTGAAACTGATGGGTATTTGACTAAAATGACTTGCAGATGGTCTGCAAACACAATCATGTTGCTTATGGGGAGTTCTTTGCAGCTAAGATATTACAGGTGTGTATAGCTCTTAATGCATTATTTTTGTTTCAAGACTTTCACTTGAAATATTACAGAAGAAGATAGTAAATCTTTATGAGGTTATATATGATCTGCTGCAGCTTTGCAGGCCAATCTTTAACTGGCTTTACAGCTGGCATCCAAGCTGGAACTTGCAGATTTCAGCACATATTCTGTGTGTGGAAATTAGGTCGTTTAGATACCTAAAATACACAATATAATTTTTATTTAGACATTCTACAGTACTTGGATGTCAGCTGTAATGGGGTGGCCAGAAGCGTTTGAAACTTAGGTAGAAAATATTAAATTATGATGTTGTGAGTTTTTGGTGTGAGCTTTGTGTTGGTAGGACCTTGTCCTTAATGAGCAAAGTAAAGTGCCTTTTAAGCTTCTATTTTTCCTTCTAAATACATCTGTTATTTCTGTGATGCAGATCCCATCTCACATTTATTAAATGGAACTTAGATTTGTATGGGTTTTCTCAGAGGAGAATTTGCCAGAATCATAATTTGTCTGAATGAGACTAGTTGCTTGTGTGTATCAATTAAAACAATCCATACATGCAGGGCATATAAATCTGAGTCTGGAAGCTGTCTCACTCCCAGGCCCCTGCTACACATTACATATATCACACAATTGACCGGTTAATCGTGTAATAAATTTATACTGGCCATGCATGAAAAGTAATTATCACACAATTAATGGGTTAATCGTACAATAAATTTATACCAGCCACACATGCAAAATAATTAGAATACCATAAAAATGACTATCAAGCTATAAACAGAACCAACAAGCTACAAAGTTAATGCTTGAAAATGTGTAACAATTTAATAACTGGTTTCTTATCCTGCTTTAATCTTAATATTTAGCTGGGCTCCAAGTGAGATAGATATTGTTCAAGAGAAAATTATAGTAAATGTTGCTTTGGTTTTTTAGCAGCCCTATTGGCTGAAGTGATTTTGAGTTCAGTACTGCTCACTCCATGCTCTTATGTTCAGAAAACTTGACCTTGCTTTTAGTCTTATAGCTGAATTGGAAGGAAGAGGCAGACTTGGAACCAAATTCTGACCTCTTTCATACCATGAAGTTAATGAGATCATTTTAGACCTACTCTCCGGTAATAGATGGCAGAATCTGGGCTGTTTTTTAGAAAATTTCAATAGAAAATCTCTGCTATAATTTTGGAAAAGGGAGGTCCTATTCAGACTTGTTCCTTTTGTTTCTGTAATTTTTTCCCTTAGTTTCTAATTTAAAGTGATTCTGACAGTCCCAGCTAGTTAAAGACCTAGAAGATAGGTTTCTCAAATAGAGACCGTTTCACCCCTCAAGTTAGAGCAGTGTTCCATAATTGGTAAACTTTTTTCTCTGGATCATCTTCTCCATCCATGGGGTCTTCTCTGCAGTCTTAATTCCTTTTCCCCTTTTCTAAACAGTACGTCAATATTAGAAAACATTGTGTTTTTGTGACTACTATCAGCTTCTTCAAGTAACTGAAATTTCATTTTTGAAATCCCTTTGAACAGAGTAGGAATCATGCTGGGAGAGAAATGTAGTTATCTGTGGTATAGTTACAGAGCCATTCACATGTGTCTGCCAGTTATGACTTAAGATACTATCCAGTGGTTCTGGAAAAGCGGTCTCTCTCCCTTTTTACTGGAAGGAGAATGTTTTAATTCTGGTAGAACTGTGTTAGTTAAATAAATGAAATGGGAAATTAAAGGCTTATTAAACAGAAAGCATTGTATTTGTGCCCTGCTGGACTGAATATGTGAGAATCCCTTTGGCAAACAACAAGTTTAAATTGGCATTTAGGGCCCAAACCTGTAAAGTCTTAAGCCCAAATTCAGGAAAGTATAACTGTGTCAATCAAGAGAGATCCAGTGAAGAATAAAGGGACAGCTCAGGTGCCAACTTAGAAACTGCTTCCACAGCCACACAATCGCACTGGCAGCATGGTGGCAGCTAGAGCTCAAGATGCAGAGAGAAGTGCAGGTTTCTGCTGTAACTCATAGCATTTTGCAGGAAGCACAATGAGTTACAGCAATTTCCCTGGACCCAACAGATATTCTCAATTGGGTCCCAGGGATTGGGGGATTCATCGGCAATTTGGAGCGGCTGTGAGTCTGCAGCTGCTCTTCCTGTCTAGAAGTGGCAAGGAGGGACCCAGGTCCCTCCCGCCGCCTAGTCCTGGCTCTGTCTTCAGATGGGGGGGAGGGAGGGGAAGGGAGTTTGGTCTAGGGTTTTTTCAGCTGGGGGGGTAGGTTGGGTTTATTGGAGCTCCCTGCCCCTCTCCCCATTGCTGGCAGAAAAAAACCCAGACCAAACTCCCTCTGCTCCCTTCCTCTCTCCCATTATGAAGACAGCATTGGGAGAAGGGCTGAGCTGTTGGCCCACTCTTGCTCCCAGCATGTGCAGACAGATGTTAATGAAGGTGATCTTTTTTTGAGCACCTTCATTTGAACCCTCCTGCAATGAGGGTTCACATTGTCATGGGATCAAGCCCTTTTACAGAGCTGTGTGCAGCTGTGCATTTGTGTTTGGTCAAGGCTGTAGAGCACTTTCAGGGGCCAAACAGGGCAAAAATTGTCACTTCTGTCTGCAATTTTGTGCTGCCCCCTTGTGTCCTGCTACCCCAGGCATCTAGCTGCTTTGTTGCACCTTTGTACCATAGTGGCTATTCCTGCTCATGGGCCTGATCCTCTGTTGCATTTCCGACTTCACTTAGTACAGACTGAAGTTGATCTCCACGCAGTTGTGGAGTAATTAGCAGGGATCCTGGTCCTGGTAAAAAAACAAAAAACAAAACCAAATTCTCTGCTAAAACCCTCAAAATTTGTGATTAAAATTAAAGTTCTCCCATAGTCCCCCTGGCTCTGCTGGTGCCCCTCACTCTCCCCCCACAGCCTTGCTGGTACCTCTTGCCCCCCACCCAGAGGCCCTGCTTCCCCAATCCTACTGGAAGGGGCCCCCAACTGCCAGGGCTATGGACCCAGGCCCACAGCCCTCTGCCCCCACTTCTGCACTCCTGCAGGCCTGGGCAGGCTGGCTCCCTGCTGGCACGCACACTCCCAGGGGGTCCCAGAGGGGACCTGCGCCCCCTGGATCTGTATGCAGGGCAGGCACAGGCTGCAGATTCGGGCTACCACTCTGCTTCTCTCCCCCGGGGCCTCCGGAGCCTGGCGAGCATGATTTGGTATGGCTGGGGAGAGCGGGGCCATGCAGGGATCTCCTTGCTACTGCTTACCCCACCCACTGTATCTTCTGTGCTGGTCACAGCCCTGTGCCACTGCCCTCACTACAGCCCCAGATGCAGGACGCATGTTGCTGGGGCAGGATGGGGTGAGCAGTGGGATGGAGGTTCTCCACGTGGCTCCGCTGCTGCCTGCTGCACCGGGTCATGCCCGTTGGGCTCTGGAGGCGGGAAGCAGGGTGGCAGGGAACAGCGACTAGCAGCTTCTCCACGTGGCTCCACTGTTCCCTGCTGCTCTGCTTCCCCCTCCCCTGGGGGCTCCAGAGCTCACTGGGCACAACCCAGCAGAGCCACATGGGGGTCTCCTCGCTGCTGCTTGCCCCCGTGGGGATCTCACCACTGCTTGCCCTACATAGTCCCATCAAGGCATCTCTTGTGCATGGGGCTGCAGTGAGGGCAGCAGCATGGGGCTGCACCCATCAAAGCAGTGGCGAGTTCCGAAGCACGGTGGCGGGGTGAGCAGTGGCAAGGAGGTTGCCACGTGGCCCTGCTGTCCCCAGCTGTGCTGGGTTGTGCCCTCCAGGCTTCAGAGGCCCTAGGAGAAGGAAGCAGGGAGGGAACCCAAGCCCACAGTCTATGCCTGCCCTGCATACAGATCTGGGGGGCATGGGTCCCCTCTACTCCCTGGGAGATCACATGGCAGTGGAGAGCTGGCCATTCCCTTTCCCCAGATAAGCCACCCACTACTCTGTTCTTCTTCCCACTGGGGCCCTCCAGCTGCGCATTGCCGCCCCAGGCCCCAAGCTGGGAAGCAGCCTCAGCCCTGCCCAGCTCCCTTCCCCCCCACTTAGCGGCTGGAGCTGCTCTGCAGGCTGCCTGGGGCCACGTGCATGTCCACACACGTGGCGCCCCCTCTCTCTCCACCTTCCTCCCAGCTCCCTGCAGGCTGGCAGGTTCCAGCCTGCCGGGAGCTCATTGCAAGATGGCAAAATCTGTGATTTTCTCTTGTAAAATGAGAAATCCATGTTTGCCTCTAGTAAAAGGTAAAATCTGCAGTTTACGCTGTTTTTCCATGGGAAACAGAAAACCTGGATCCCTGGTGATTAGTATGTTTGCCCCACAGGCAGGGATAAATATAGTGCATGGAAGATAGGCTGAGGTGAAAGAAAGAGAGAGGGTAGCAGCAAGGGGGAGGAGAAGAGAACCAAAAAGGAGTGAATGAGGAAAATGTATAGAGGAAAGGAGGAAAATAATGAGAAGGCACTAGAAATAGGAAAATGTGTCTTATCCAAGGGGCAGATCTACAGGAGAGCAGTGGCATGGTGATCATATGTTTCCTAGGGACTAGAAATATTGCGTAAATGTATTTGGCATAGGTCATGACAGCAGTCAGGCAGCAGTTTGCTTTCTCTCAGACTTGGGCTGGTTTTGAGCAGGTAAACTGGAGGAATATATGGCACCTTATCTGCATGAGACACTTGGTGAAGTTTTAATCAAAATACCCCAACCCTCAGACTCAGAATAGTGAATGATTACAAAAGTTTGTATTTTGTATGTGCAGCTAGGACACCAAGAGGGGAAAATATTTTGTTTGGTATGTAAAATAAAATAAATGTTTATTTTCACAGATTACTTCAGTGTGTTACTTTGAACAGTGCAATCCTGTGATTTATTATAAACTGATGTTCAGTGCATAAAGAAACACCATTAAAACTTTGGTTTAAAATTTATAGCCAATGTTGAAATGATAACCTTTTAAGATTTTTTTTTCCAGTCAATATTATTTTCATCCCTAGTGAGAGCTGTGCAAATAACTGATTATTTTTTGTTTTGCTCTGGTGACCAAACCAAAAAATCAAAGAGGAACTATGGCTTCAGGACAGCTTGGGGAAACTAAGCAGTTCCTTTTGGGTTAAAACAAATATTTCAAGGAAGTTCAAACAAATTGTTTTGTTTAATTTATGATCATTCTTAATAAAAAGCAAATATTTAGTTTAAGAAAACCAGCAGGAAGGAAGAACAAAATAATGGTTAGATTATTTTCAGGGGTGAGGGAGATGTGGTTTTAATGAACCCCCTCCCTGCCTAACCTATATCAGGAATTAGAATTGAGGGCAATGTGTAGACAAAACGAGGGGCATGTATGCACAACACTTTAAAGCGGGCTAAATGCTTTTGCACCACTTTAATGGTGTCCATGTTTGCACACCTTGGTGGCGTACTGCACATTGATTCCAGCTGCTGTAGGAAATCCAGCGGTGTAATGCTGCTGACTTGAGGCGCAACAAACTAAAGCTCCTCCGAGGGTGTTTTAGCTTGCTGCCCTTACAGTTGCAGAGCGAAGCACTGGGCTCGGTGTGGCCCTGCAGGAAGCCCTGCAGGCAGCCTGGCAGCTGCCCAGGAAAGCAGGCTCTGCCCAAGAAAAGTGGCAAGCCTGATCTTTTTTTTTCTTTTTCCCCCCGCAAGAGCCTGCCTGCTTGTCTGAGCTGTGTGGGGGCCCGGTGCTTCCCTCTGTGGCTGCGGTGCCCCCTGGGACTGCCCGAGCTGGGTGCCTTCGGGCTGGTGCCGCCTGGCGGAGGGGGCTACTGCTGATGTGGAGGGAAGCACCAGCCCCCACGCAGCCCAGGGACTTCTCTGTCCACTGGCAGCTCGCCTTCCCTTCCCCACTGTCAGAGAGGCAGGTAAGCACTGGGTTACCAGTGGTTACATGGTAAGCATGACACAGGGGTTTACTTAGCCCTAAAATTGAAGCAGTGGGTTTTTAATTCAATTTAGGGTCCCCATTTCGTCTACACATGCCCAAGGTCTCCAGCTCTCAGGAGAGTGTCTAGCTACCAGTGTGTTAGGTATTCTAGAGTGGGATTTTTCAGTTTGTCCTTTAGAGCTGTTCAATTCAGTATAAATATTAAAATAGTAATTGGGTAAGAGCAAAAGTACGAGCCTACAGCTGATCTTAAGACATTCACTGCATATTTCAATATTTATGCAAAGTAGAACAGCTTTAGTGGACGAGTCCATTCCAGAATTCCCTGAAGGCTGATGGTTATTGCAGTCTCCAGAGAGGTGCGAGATCTCCATTCAGCGGCCAGCTCTGATTCGGGTGGGTGGGGATATGAATGCAAGCACACTGGAGTGCTATAGGGCCCCCATCACACATCCTCACTGATGTTATGAATGGTACTTAAGTCCCTTTGAGAATTTAGCATGAAAAGTCAAATGGTTTCCTTGAGTCTATTCAGTCAAAACTATTCAGGTGCATTCCACCCAAGTTTGGGAATAGTTTCAGACCAAAACTTTTGCATGTTCCTGTGAATAAAACAAACTATTCCCCAGTGCTTCTTCCTCCTACCCCAAAGTTCTCCAGACTCTAGTGACAGTATTCTCTTTACTTTTTCCTGATTTTTATTTTATTGATACCACGATCAGTTGTTTGTTGAAAGTAGTTAACTGAAATATTTCGTCTCTTTTAAGGAGCAGTATCTACTGTTCTGACTTTCAAAGTGAACCTCCAAAGGCGGAGGTAAAAGAGTGCCATTTACAGGGGAACCATTCCTACGAATGCACATTTCAGCCTATCTTCCTTTTATCGGGATATACCATGTGGATAGAGATAAAACACCTGTTGGGAACACTTCAGTCCCCACCAACATGTATCATTCCAGCAGATGTAGGTAAGTCAGAGATTTCCTTTAGTGGCTTTTTCTTCCAGTAGTAGTCTTGGCACTCAGTATTTATGCATCATACACATAGTAGTTGTTCATTTAGAAAAAACAAAAAAGTCATGATCTCTTTCAGTGATAATTTAATTCATCCAAAATGATTGAAAATACTGAAATCCTTTCCACAGAGTTCAATGGGCTTTTTGTCAGTCTAGGAGCAGTGCCCCTTCACCACCAAGAGCACTGGTCTTGGCCACAGGAGATGTGCTCAGTGAGCTCTCTGTTTCCATATACCACTTTTCAGCATCCTGGATCTACATCTGAGTCAGACACAGTATATTTAAGATGAAAGCCAATTTTGTAGTGTTTATCAGCATTGTGACCACTGCAAAGACTCTTGCAATAAAGGTTGGGTTAAAAACGTTTTATGGTACACATTTTGAAAGTTAATGGTGCAGCCCTTTTTAAACATGGAATCGCATGCCCAAATTTGGTCAGAAAATTATTAACTTCTCCTCCTCCAGAAATGCTTTTGTTATGATAACTATATGAAAGTAGCCAGGCAAGAATGTCTGGGTTGTGTGGCAGCTGGAGATAGTTGATATTCTTCAAATCAAACCAAATTGAAATATATCTAGAGTCACTAGGAATCACTAAACTATACAAGAGCTAACTTATGTAGCCAAGGTCCTTATTTTCCTAAATTTAATCTACTCCTTAGCTTCTTCCTTTTAGTTTTCAGAGTCATGTTTGTCTTAGAGTGGAAAGTTCTGGGGTCAGGGCAACTCATATTTGTGTTTGCAGAGCCTACAGCATGATGGCTTAGTGTGTATGAACAACAATAATACCAACATGAAAGTACTACCATCATTTTGATTCCTCTCATGTAGTGATGTTGTACTTTCCAAAATATTCTAAACAGACACCAAATAATATTTTAGGAATATAAGTGTGTGTGTGTGTGTGTGTGTGTGTGTGTGTGTATGTTTTGTGGGCGGAGGGATTAAGACTCCTTTGGTTAGTTTATAAATACTTGGTTAGTCTAAAATTTTAAGTCTAAATGTTTAATTCTACCCTGCTTTCTACTTGAATTCGGCCTAACACAGCTATGTACATCTCTTTGAATTAAAAACTCTAACTATCCAAACACAATTAATAATCTTTCAATGAGTGTCTTGTGTCCTCTGATATGACTTATGTTTAGGTTCTTGATTCACCCCTTGATTCAGCAAAGCTCTTTAACATTTGCATGACCCGTAAGATATGCGTGCTCCTGTTTTAAGTCCTGTCTAGAACCACTGTGAGATTTTTCTCATGGCATTTTTGCAACTTATGGTATCTCTCACTTAGATTGTTTTAGGTACAACAAACTAATAGAACTAACTCTAGTGGACTACATAAATTTGGTTTGAGGCTACAGGGAAAGCTAATGTCTGGTAGAAGACTTCAGGCATTGTGCATTGCCAAGTCTGCAGGGAAGATTTCCTTGCTGCCAGGCCAAAGATCTGCAAGGTCCAAGAAAATAAACACGTGTTGGCTTTCCACTGGACAAAGTATGACTATCTCGCAGGAACAAAATAAAGATTTTAATTGTACAATTTCTGCCAAAATATTTTTCTTGTACTTTCTCAAAGCAGAAATATTGATTTTTTTTCTGTACATTTGTAGTCGGTATTTGTAATAGGTATTTCTTTCTCTTCTTCTGTTAGATTGCAAAAGCATGACAAGAAGAGAACAGAATGAAATATAATGTTATAAGGGAGATATAAGACTGCATTCACAGAGATAATACAACTTTGGCCCACACTGAATAAACCATTACTATCTAAAGTTTAAATTGAGGAAATGAAAAGAGTTGCACAGGGAATAATCCTAATGCATTATGGCCACAGTGCTTCCTCAGATCAGTTTTGGGATGTAGAATTTAGTTTTGTGGCTCTTTTACTTAAGATGTTACTTAAGCACTGTCTTGATGAGTATGTTAAAGCATGGTAGTGCAATTATGCAGTTTGCTTGTGAAGCAGCCACTTTGGAGTTTACATTCATTTTGTGAATTCAGACACTTTTAAATGAGTACATATTCAAGGAGCCGCTTTTTTTTTTAAAAAAACATTCTTCAGACTTTTCATCCTTTTTTGACAAGCAGATTTGCTGATTCTTATGACCTTTACCTACTGTAGTTCTGGCCTTCAGTGCTACTTTTCCTCAGATG
Source organism: Caiman crocodilus (assembly GCA_030014935.1). NCBI lineage: Eukaryota > Metazoa > Chordata > Crocodylia > Alligatoridae > Caiman > Caiman crocodilus. The sequence continues at coordinate 5,255,478 of JAGPOW010001543.1, read as the reverse complement.
GACTATACCTGTGGGGGGCAACTTTTTGGCAGGTGCAAAATAGCCCTGCACCGTGTGCAAGTGCCATTCTCTTCCCTTTCCCCTGCTGAATCTGCTCCCAGCCCTTTACGTCCATGCCTGTTCTGCTGCCTTGCTTTCTGTTTCCTCTCCTATCTGCTCCTGTGCTCTCTGCTTCTTCTGTGATCTGCTACATGCCACACACACAGCCTGCTTGTCCTGCCTGTGGCACTTGTCACATGTTGCTACCCCTGGTATATACAATTACACATAGTGGAGCACGGAAGGCTGTTTTGATCCTGTATTTTACTGCTTCTTGAGTGTGCCAAAAGCATTTGGCACTCATCTACCCCACAGCTATCCTATCATGCAAGTTGCCAGTCATATGCGTTGTTACTTGGGCTGATAGATCACATATCCAGTCTCTTTGAGGAAAGGATTGAAGAAAATACTGGGCTTTGTCCAGTGCTGACTAACACAGAAATAGAAGTTCTTGGTCATTTATGCCTCCATACTCCCATAAAGACTCTGTTCCCTGACCCAACCACATCTCCTATAATGAGCTCTGGTTCTTTCGTTTTGGCAGTGATCATGGGCATTTGTACACGCCACAAGGGTTTACTTCAGTTTAATTCTCCCTAAATTGAAGTGATGGGTCTTTTAAAACACTGCTTGAATTTAGGGCGAAGTAAAACCCTGTGGTGTATACACAAGGGTTGGGCCTGACCCTCACCTTCCTCTCTGGCGGCAGGGACGGGACCTGAGCTGCTGGGGCGTGGGGTGGTGCTTCCCTTCATGGGAGTGGCGGCACCCCCTGCAAGCACCTGAGTGGTCCTGGAGGGCACCACAGCTGCGGAGGGAAGCACTGGGCCCCCGTGCACCGCAGGCAGGCAGGCAGGCTTTGGGGAGGAGGAAGAAAAAGATCAGGCTCCCTGCTTTTTTTTTTCCTTCAGTGGAGCCTATTTGCACAGGTTGCCACCAGGCTGTCTGCACAGCCCCTGAGGTCTGGTGCACGGGGCCCAGGGTCCGGGGCCCAGTGCTTCCTTCCGCAGCAAACTAAGCCACCTCAGAGATGTTTTATTTTGCTGCGTCCCAAAGTCATTGAACATGCATTATGCCTCCGTGTGCAAACAGCCCGCCATTAAAGTGCATTACGCTGCCAACACGTGCAAACAGCTGCACCATTTAAGCAGTGCAAAAGGGCATTAAGCTGCTTTAACGGCCAATTTTGTGGTGTGTACAAATGGCCCTGGAGGGAAATCACAGTAGCTGATCTGGTTTTAGCCATCACTGTAGACCTAACCCAATTGAAATGACCAACAAAATTAAACTGCTTGACATTTCAAAATTGAGTTTTTCTGAACTGTGTATTCTATGGAAAAAAATGGGCTTGAAATATCAAAACAATTTTGGAATGTCAAATGTCTCTAAGACTCTTCCTCTAAGTCTGTAGCAATTGAGTAAGCCAATCTCTTGTGATTTAGTAATCAATTAGAACATGCCTTTGCATTAAATTCCAGATTTGCCTGGTACCAGCTGAGTTAAGAGTATGGTCCAGTGCAAGGGAAAAATAGATACCCAGTAACATTGTATCACATTAGAAATTTTGGAGTGCAGATTTTAGTTTCATTTCTTCTTTTCATTTTTCTAGTGAAGCCATTTCCTCCTTCCAATGTAAAAGCAGAAATTACCAAGAATGTTGGGCTCCTGAATGTGAGCTGGACAAACCCAGCATTTGCAACCATTGAGCTTAAGTTTCAAATTCAGTATGCTGTGAAGAGGAAAGAAATAACTTGGGAGGTACTAGCATACTTACTCAAAATTAACATGTGCCTCACTACAGTGCTCGTGCATGAAGTCTCTATCAGTTAGCCAGTATTTGTTGAATTCATTGTATGGAGTAAGTTATATTAATATTTATTCATATTTATTTTATTTAAGAAAGGAATCAGAATCTGATGTCTTTTTCATTGGAATCAATGACAAGAGTTTTGAATTTACCTGTCTGATGAGTTAAAATGCCAATCAGATGCCTAAAAAGCTTTGGGGATTTTAATGCAAGTGTTTTTACTTCTTTATAGACATATGAGGTTTCTAAAGCACCAACAAACTCAGTCCTGATAAAGGTGCCAGATCTTTGCGTTGTCTACATTGTTCAGATGCGTTGCATAGGAGTTGATGGAGTAGGCTACTGGAGTGATTGGAGCAAATCCGCTTTTACGGTGGTAAAAGATGTCAAAGGTATGTGTAATTTACAGATACGTTCCAAAATTGGTAGTTGTATCAAATTTCAGTGACAAATGTGAAATTGTGCTCCTCCTTAAAATAGATGTCATTTTGCAGCTCCCCTGAGAGGTCCAGAATTTTGGAGAACTATTACTGAAGATCCCATAAAGAAGCAGAAAAACATAACTTTATTTTGGAAGGTATAAATGATTGTATTTCAGCTTTTCTGTAATGTTTGTTCTTCCCATCATTACAATGATTTGTTCTTTCACTGGGGTGGGATACACGATCCAGAAGTGTTGGTAGAGTTAGAGATGGCAGTGGAACAAGCACATACTGTCCCAAGTAACAGAGTCAGATGTTCATTATTCATAGTCCTTTATGTGCTGTTCTATTAGGAAATAGTTCATTAGTTTTACCACCTTTCACTTGGCAGAACTGATAATAGAGGGTAATAGAATTAATAATGCTTGCTGATAAATGTTAGTGGCAATAGTGTGATACAAGAATGCAGTCCTTATCTCTTTCTTCAGTTGGCCTCTTCCTTTCACATCTGTCTCCTTTCTGCATTTCTCTCCTTTTCCCCTTATTGCTTTTGTTTTTCTTCAGTATAACACTTCCTACAATTAGCCAGCAGAGAGAAACTATCTTTCTTCTCTAGACTTCAGTAAGTTAGTCATGTGACAGTGGGACAAAATCTTTTCAACAGCAGTATGGTTGCTCCGGGTGGTTAAGAAGTCTCAGTTCCACAGCAGCTAGGCAGGAATCCACAGGGGCCCTTAATTGAAGCAGTGGTATTTAAGAAACACCACTTCAATTTAGGGCCGATTAAACATGTGTGTCATGCACATACCCCACTGACTTACCTGCCTCTCTGGTGGGGAGGGGAGGGCGAGTTGCCAGTGGTCTCTGGGCTGAGGGGGTGGGGAGTGGGTTGGTGCTTCCCTCCATGCCTCCATGGCAGTGGTGCCCTCCCCCCCGGGCAGCATCTGCCCACAGGCACCTGGCTCAGGTGGTCCCAGGGGGCACCGCAGCCGTGGAGAGAAGCACTGGGCCCCTGCACAGCTCAGGCAGATAGACAGGCTCCGGCAAGAGTGGGAAGAGATCAGGCTTACCACTTTTCTTGGGTGGAGTCTGCTTTCCCGGGCTGCTGCCAGGGTGCCTGCAGGGCTTCCTGCAGGACCGCAGAGCTGCACACAGCCTGGTGCTTCGCTTCACGGCTGTAGGGGCAGCAAACAAAACCTCTTTGGAGGAATTTTAGTTTGCTGTACCCCAAGTCATTTGCTGCACCCCAGGTGCATTACACTGCCGAATGTCCAACACATCTGGAATTAATGTGCAATATGCCACCGAGGCATGCAAACACTGACACCATTAAAGTGGTGCAAAAGCATTTACCCTGCTTGAAAGTGTCATGTACACACGCCCCTCGTTTCATTTACACACGTCTCAACAGAGCTCCAAATCAACACTAGTCAGTGAACTAGTAAATTGCCCTGGTTGTCATAGGCCCTGAACAGGCATTAATTTCTAGCAACGGAAATCTTGGAGAAATTTCCAATGCTGGAAATCTTTCCAGGAGAAGGGAATATAACAGTGTTCAGCCTGCAGATGCCACCTCTCTCCTGCTCTCTACGCCTTCATTCTGGTCTTGATTCTAGCCTGGAGAAGGCATGGGGAGCAGCAGCTGCTCCACTCCTGCTGCAGCATGGCAAGCTGATGGTTTGTATTTCCTTAGTTCCCCTTGCAGGAGAGACAGAGCTAATAGAGCTGTTCAGTGTTAGAGATGGAAATACTGAGCATGTCAGAATGGACAATAGCATTTTAGCTATAGAAAAGTATTCTTGCTACGAAGCATTGTTTGGAGTTCTGCTGTCTTAAAACTTGAAAGCTGCCCTCTACTAAGTAAAAAGATTAGATTTTATCATTTTTATGAAATCATATCACAGCAAACTAATACATGCTAATGTGTTCTGCAGCCCTTGATAAAGAATTACTCATTATGCAGTGTGAGCAGATATATGATAGAGCACCGCACTTCAGAAAATATGACTTGGTCAGAATATGTAGACAGTGGCACTACATACACGTTTCCATGGACCGAACAGGCACACACTATTACAATTCTAGCCATCAACTCAGTTGGAGCATCCTTAGTGAATTCTTATTTACCTCTGTCACAGCAAATGAGCACAGGTAAGAGCAAAAGGTTAGTAATGATTATGATGCATTAATAAATGTTTCACTTCAGGGATTCAGTTTTTGAGAGTTTCCTATTTTTATAAAGGAAGACTTTGTCTTACAATATTCTCAGCTATTGTGTGGGAAGCAGTTTCTGTAGATTACTGACAAAGCTGTCTGGCAAATGAGTATTTTTTTGTCCCAAAAAACCCTCAAAACATCCTCATCATTTTTTCAGAACTCAACTTCTCTAATTCTTTGTTTGCAAACACGCCGTCATTCTGGCTTAGGGAACATTTTGTTGTTTCCAAAATGAAATAAGATTCCTGAGCTTTCGGCTCCCCAGGTTTCTGGTGCTCGGGCTGCCTGGCTGACTGGGGAGCCTGGTACCACCCACCTGCCTGTGAATCATGCAACCCAGGGAGTTCATTTCCCCTTGTAACCTGGAAGCTGGCTGCCAGGGAATTCTTTGCAGCCTGCCACATGAGCTATTGTAGGTGGGGAGGGGGGAGCAAGTGATGCCGGGGGGTCGGAAGCCTGTGCAGGGTGCAGTGGTGCAGGGTTGGCACTAGAGCAGCTAGGCAGCCTGCATGGTTTCTGTTGAAGTAAAATTTCCTAGAGAAAATTTTCAACCAGTTCTACTCTATAAAGCATAATATCAAAGGTGAACACTGTGCTGTTTCATTAGTGACTAGATACGTAGTAGAATCATTTGTATCAATTTAGCAAGCTTTTCCTTTGCTTTATAAAAGTTATTTGTCCATATTTTAAATAATTTCACCATATAAAAAGCTAAGAAAACCTACATTGTGGGAAACAGATATAGTATAACTATTTACACTTTAAGTGTTAATAACACATACTTTTCATAGGTCAGCTTCTGGCAGGTGCACAGCACACGTGTATTGCAGAAAAACTGCACTGAGCAGCAGAGCACAAGGTGGTCAGCTGACTTCAGATTCTTCTCTGTGCTGTTTACTTTTTAGAGGGGCATTAGGATACTTAAGCAAAAATTCAATGTTACTTTGCATCCCAAGTGGTAGTTTTCTAGCTGCAGAAATGGCATTTTTGGCACTTAAGTGCAGCTTTTAATTCTTTTGCCTGTGCAATATGTGTACGTGAGCTTTAGCACAGCTGCTGAAGTCTGTACAGTAGGTTGCGCACTGGCCAGGCAGGTATGTAGCTATTAGAGGCATGCAAAGCGGGCCCTGTTCCATTTGGATTTGGCCTGAATTGGGGACAGGGATTCGACTTGTTGATTCAGATCACTTTCTCCAATTCGATTCAGCCAAATCTGAATCTGAAGATTTGATTCTCATTCTCTGAACCGGCAATTTGGACATAGGCACAGCTTTAAAGGTTTTTTCTACATGCCTTGAGGTACGAGGTGCGGCTCGTGAATGCTGCAATGCTGGGGTGGATGGAGCGTCCCACAGGAGTTTGGGTGGGGGGTGGACCACTTCCAGGTCCACTGGGGAGTGCACTGGGGCCCCCCTATGTCCTCTTGGCTAGATGACTGGCTTTGAGGAGGACTCTGGGCACCCCCACCCCAGACCCAGGAGGCACCTGGGCACCAGTTGCCAAGCTGGAGGAGGGTGCGGGGGGCTCCCCCGCGTGCTCTCTGGCGGACTCAGAAGTGGACTGGAAGTGCTTCTCGTCCACTTCTGGGTCTGCTGAGGACTGCACTGGGGATTCTCCTCCTTCCCCCCCTCTCCCCCTAGTATGCTTCTGTAAGACACTCCATCCGCCCCAGCATCGCAGCATTCGCAAGCCGCCTGGTACCTTGAAGTATGCAGAAAAAAATGTAAAGCTGTCTATGTCCAAATCGCTGAATCTTTTGAATCTATTCAGAGGGTTCCAATTCAATTCAGAAAGATTAAAGGGTCCTGTGATTCAATTCAGATTAGGAAATTGGCTGCTGAATTGGGCCGAATCAAAACAGGGACCAAAGCTTCACAGCCCTAGTAGCTATGTGTATGTGTACTGGAGTATAAGTCCTGAAATTATCAGAAGGAAGAACACTCTTCTGTGTGTTAAACTCAATAGTTCAGTGGTTAGGGTAGTTGCTCAGAAAGTAGGAAACCCAGGTTTTAGTCCCGTGTTACTTAGGGGGAGTAGTTCAAACCTAGGTCTCCCCTGTTTCCCAGCACAGTGTTTGAACCACCAGGCCAACATTACTTTCATAGTTGGTCGGGTTGAATGGGACCTGAGCAGATCATCAAGTCCAACCCCCTGCCATGGGCAGGAAAGAGTACTGGGGTCAAATGACCTCGGCTAGGTGTCTATCTAGCCTCCTCTTAAAGACCCCCAGGGTAGGAGCGAGCACAACTTCTCTTGGAAGTTGGTTCCAGATCCTAGCCGCCCTGACAGAAGCAGCGCCTCCTGATATCTAGCTTACATCTACCCTCTGCCAGCTTGTGACCATTATTTCTAGCCACTCCTGGGAGTGCTCGGGGGAACAGGGACTCCCCCAGTGCCTGCTGGTCCCCTCTGACTAGTTTGTAAATGGCCACTAAATCCCCCTCAGCCTTCTCTTGTGGAGGCTGAACAGGTTCAGGTCCCTTAGCCTCTCCTCGTAGGGCCTGCCTTGCTGATTCCTGACTATGTGGGTGGCCCTCCTCTGGACCCTCTCCATGTTGTCTACATCCCTCCTGAAGTGCAGTGCCCAGATCTGGATGCAGTACTCCAACTGCGGCCTGACCACATAAACCTGGCGCTTTGCCTTAAATTCTGTGCATTCCCGAGCTGAGCCAAGCACGTGCCCAGAAAAGGCAGTGTGTTATTTGGACCTGGCTCACCCAATGTCTATAGATCGGACTCTTTAGTGAGGCTTTTTTGGTGCTTTTATCTAATAGCTAATTAAGTCAGCTTTAGCTAAAAGTACCAAAAAGCCACACTGAAGCACCAAATGTCTACAGATGCCGTGGAGTTGAGTCAAAGTAATGTACTACTTCTTCCAGTAAAGCATGGGTTTTTTTGTTTTTGTTTTTAATGTCTGTAAGCAGCCTGAGTTTAGGAAACTAAAAAAATTAATGGCAAAGAACCAAAATGGTTGCAGTCATTCAACTGAATGAGGTGTCCAATGTGCATCTCATCTAACGCTACTTTGTAATGACATGGAAAAAAAGAAAAAACCCCCAGCACTTTACTTTCAGCTTGGTGTGCCCCAGCACAGAGTGCAGCACATGCCCAGAAGAGGAATCACATCAGTTTGACCCAGCTTGCCCAGGATCTGTATCAACTGTTAGGTAAAAGCGACAAAAATCCCTGCTGAAGCACATGAGCTATACAGATGTTGGGGAGCAGGGTCAAACTGGTGAGATTCCTCTTCCAGGAAAGCAATCCCCCTCCCTCTGCCTTCAGTACTTGATGCATCTAATTACATTTTAGAAATTTGTTTTGGATTTTTCCCCCCAGTGAATACGGTCCAATCACTTGCAGCCTATCCAGTAAACAGCAGTTGTGTAATTTTGACATGGACGCTTTCACCTCCAACTTACGTGATAAAATCCTTTGTTATTGAATGGAAAAACCTCAATGAAGAAGAGGGAATGAAATGGATGCATCTTCCTCCAAATATTAGCAAATGCTATATTTATGGTGAGTTTGTACCTGAAAATATAATATTCTTATTGTTGTCTCTACTTTGGTGCAATTAAAGTGATTGATCTGTCCCCTCAGTATCTTTGTTTCTGATGGCGTGTGTGTAAGATCCAGTAGAGCAAACCTTGCCTATCATTTGAGAGCCCAGTATAGAGTTAATGATGTTGACTGATACAAGACTGCCAAGTGGTCTTTATCTCTGTTCAAACCCAGGTGCTGGTCCTGTGTGTTGCTCCATGTCATGTGGACGTTGGTCCATGAGTCTGTGAATTCATTGGTAACTGCATCCAGTGAGACTGCAGACTACCATATTTTCTCACATATAGTCCACAGGTTATATATGTTTTTACAAACATGACAGACAGGTGCAGGCTATACAAGGGTGTGGGCTATGCAGAGCCATTTATGCAAAAACAAATGTAGCAGAAGTTAATAAGTACATTAATAATTGTTTGAATAGTATCTCCAGGTTATACGACATAGTGGATGATGACGATATGATTGCAAAGATGTAGGAGCGAAAAACCCGCCTTGCCATGTTCAAAAACAGCATTCTGTCCATTCTTTCATTATATTCTCGTTCATCTACCCTTTCTTATTCCAAATAACTGCAACTCCATTTAGGATCTTTTCTCGGAACATGATTACCCATTTGAAAATAACCATCAGTTTTAACATTATACCACTCGTGGTGCAAGCTAGCACAATAGTGAAATTTCTTTGTTTATGGCCCATTGTTGATATTGCAGTCATCTTTTTACCCTGTTTGATTAACTGTACGAGTTGCTGGGATTGAGTTGCCCTCAGTACTGACACTATCAGGTGTGGGAATATATGGGTGCGGTCTATGCACGGACTGTTTTCCAAAAATACAATTTTCTATGGGTTATACATTGGTGCGGGTTATATCAGTGTGTGGGCTATATGCGAGAAAATATGGTAGTTGGTTTGGCTCTGCAGGTACCTTCATGCAGCATACTAAGTACAGACCTGGCCTACCTCTATGGGAGCCTGTTTTACACAGATGTATTTGAACTCATTTGAGTAGAGTTACTCCCAATTACATCAGTTCAAATTTCTGGCATGTCATTACCTTGCAGGAGTTGGCCAAAAGTGTGATTCATCTGTTTTCTGCCCTGTACATATAAAATTTTTATATTTGGTTACTTAAGAACCAAACAAGTTTTATTATTTAGTATTTTATAATCTTTCATGAAAAGCCAATAATTCTGTAAGAAAAAAAAAATCTTAGATTATCTAAAACAAATTGTTAGCTCTGCATTTAAATCCAAAATTAAAAGGATTAGGCCAGAAAAGATCATTCCTTTCTTGTACGATCTATTGTGTACAATTGGAGCCTCTTTAAAGGTCAGCCTTTAATCGTATTACTGCACTGGAACTTAAATTTTAAAAAAATCTTATTTTCTTTGCAGATCACTTTATACTTATTCAGAAGTACCAATTCAGTCTGTACCCTATCTTTCCTGAAGGAGTAGGCAAACCTAAAACAACAGATCAATTCATCAAAGGTGATCTATAGGATATTATCTTTTTTTTATGAAGCAGCAGTTTGTTACAAGTTCCCTTTAGATCAGAACTTCTTAAATCCTGATTTTTATGAGAAACAGAAAGATAAGTGTTGATATCATACCAGTTAAAACAATGGTCCAAATCATCAGTAGGTGTCACTGAAAACAGTTTTGCTGGAGTCAGTGCTGTACCTCATCAGCCTTGCCAGATTGTCTTCCTGCATTTTATACAGAGCCCTACTCAATTTTAAGATCTGCCAGAATTGATGGGGGAAGGGACTGAAAAGCATGTATATAGATGGACCTAAGGCGGCTTTGGGATCCTGTGTAGTGTGGCTCCTCAGTCTATAAATGTTTCCATAGTTTAGTGTGCCTTGGTGAGATTCCTGGATAAGACTGCAGAATGGATACTTACCATTGGGCACATCTACATTAAAGAGTCACAAAACATTAAAGCATCACCAAAAATGTGCTCTTTAGCTAATGGGCGTTAAAATAAACTAATTTGCCTTTTGCTAGTACCTCACTATGAAGGGTGCCTGTAGATGTGCTAGGAGGCTGCTCCAATATGTTGTAATTTCAGTGCCTTGGAGCAGACTCAATTAACTGAGCCTGCTGGAGCATGTTCCAGCAGACTCCCGTATATTGTGTCTCCGTGTCCCTAAGCTTCATAATGGCAGTGGGGGGCACTTGGACTAAAGTTTGTTGAACAATCGTAAATTCAAGTGCCCGGAGGCACTAAATATAGTGTGTATTACCTAAAGCACATTAATAAATGTCTACATGCATCCACTGAGACACAAAAAATAAGTGGGCTTTTAAAGTAATTTTACTTTGTGTAAATTTGAACATAAGATAAGGGTGCTTGGTGTATAATGCAGCTTACTTACCATATCTGTTTAGATCGAAGACAACCCTGAATTTAAGACCCACCAATAGTTAGATTCTATACATGGAAAATGTATACATTTGTTATAATTTTGTAAGTATAGAATCTAATTATGGAGTTTTACCTTAAATTTGTCCCCCCGGCCACTGTAGTGGGGAAAGCAATGGTGGCGCTGGTGATCAGGGGCAGGTAGTGGTGGTGGTGAAGTGATGGGAGGGTCAAGCAGCTTGACCTCTACCACCTTACTACTTACCTCCTGCTGCCTCTTCTTCCCATCTCCCCTTTCCACAGCCTCTGTCTCCCTGCCTACCCTCCAGAGGCTGTGTGGGGAGGAGATGGGAGCAGGCACAGAGAGGACAGAGACTGCTGGGGGCAAGTGGGGAGTACTGATCAAGGCTGGAGATTGAGCCACATAGCTGCCTGCACCCTCTTGTATTTGAATCCAAGATGAGGGGCTTTTTTCCCTAGTTAAATTGGGGGAGGGAAAAACTTTATCTTAGATTAGAGTAAATACAGTAAGTTGTTACCTTTAGCTTAAGCGTATTTAACTTATTAAATCCTTTGTTTCCAGTCTGTACATATACTCATCATTCAGCGAGATATTTTATTTATGACATTTTTAATTGTATGGAAGTTGGGGCTAATGACTAGAGAAATGCTGCAAAATGTTTGAGACTAATACTGTTTATTTTCAGATGAGAGTGAAAAACAGAACAATGTGGGGCTCTATATGATTCTACCAATAGTTATTTTATCCTCGGTTTTATTGCTTGGCATGCTGCTGATTTCGCACCAAAGGTATGCAATTTATTTACATAAAAAATATTCTGAATTTCCTTATCAGATAATATGACACCTACAGAATTCTTTCTGTCTAGTGTGTATGATTGTCTCTCTCAACCCCCACATAACTATATGGCTGTGCTTTCTGTGAGAGATGAAATACTGTATTGCTTGAACATGGCACCAGAAAATGAAAATACCTGAGCATGTACATTTTCTACTTTTCAGTTAAGCCATTACTCTCTCCATTTGAATCTATGCAATGGGGATGCTTCCCTAAAGTGATTTGGCATTGGTAAAGTGTTGATTGTCAAATGTTGTTACCATATATTATAATCTTTATTAAAAGTCTGCAATAACTGCTATAGAAATAAATGAAAGAGGTTGTTTTGTTTTGTTTTTTTCTTTTCTGGCTGGTTTATTTGGGAATTGGGTCAAGGTTAACTCAACAGAGATGGGACTCCACTTTTCATAGATGTAAAATGACTGGGTGAGACAGGGTTTTTTATTGTTCAGGCTCATTTTGGTAAATGCAGAAAATGCTGTGGATGACACTTGCTCTGTGCACAGAAGCCAGGTGAGGTCTGGGTATCACTTAAACTCCACTTATGCCCTGTTTTACACTATGTGTAGTCCCTCTCCTCAAAAGTAAATATCAGCCCCAGAAAATAGTAAAGATTCATATTTTAAATAAAAATGATCCAAGTGCTTTGCTGACGTAAGCCATGAGAATGGTGTTTTAGCTGGTTGGTTTGTTGAAACCCTGGAGGGATGTGGGCAGTGGAGTTCCCCAGGGCTCAGTCCTCAGGCCCGTGCTAGTCAACATCTTTATCAGTGACTTGAAGGTGGGTGTGGAAAGCATGCTGTCCAAATTTGCAAATGACAAAGATGCAGGGAGAAGTGGGCACGCTGGAGGGGAGGGACAGAATCCGGCTAGATCTAGAGGTGGGCGGATGAGAATAGGATGGAATTCAACAGAGACAAGTGCAAGGTGCTGCATCTAGGGAGGAGGAACCAGCAACACACCTATAGGTTGGAGAACACCCCTCTCATCAACACAGTGGCTGGAAGGGATCTTGGAGTCATTGTTGACTCCAGGATGGACATGAGCCACCAATGCAAGGAAGCAGTCAGGAAGGCTAACCATACCTTGTCGTGCATCTTCCAGATGCATCACAAGCAGGTCTAGGGAGGTGATCCTTCCCCTCTATGCAGCATTGGTCAGGCCACAGTTAGAGTACTGTGTCTAGTTCTAGGCGCTGCACTTCAAGAGGGTTGTGGCTAACATTGAGAGGGTCCAGAGGAGGGCCACTCGCATGGGCAGGGGGCAGTAGGCCAGGCCCTACAAAGATAAACTAAAGGGCCTGAATCTGTTCAGCCTCCACAAGAGAAAACTGAGAGGGGATCTTGTGGCTGTCTATAAATTCACCAGGGGGCACCAGCAGAAAATAGATGAAGTTCTGTTCCACCGGGCACCACCTGAAATAACAAGGAATAATGGTCACAAATTGATTGAGAGTAGGTTCAGGCTTGATATCAGGAGGCATTACTTTATGATTAGGGCTGCTGGGCTCTGGAATGGGCTCCCAAGGGAGGTGGTGCTCTCCCCTACCTTGGGGGTCTTCAAGAGGAGGTTGGGTAGATATCTGGCTGGGGTATAATGATCCCAGCACTCATATCTGCCCAGGGCAGGGGGTTAGACTTAATGATCTGTTCAGGTCCCTTCCAACTCTAGAAACTATGAAAAGCATTTCAAGACACCTGTGAATAGTAAAAAAATACATAGTATAAGTGCTGTATAATAATTTGCCTAGAAGAACCATGCTTGAGATCGTAAATGGAAATGAATCAATGGTGCTAGCCAAACTTGTGATGACATCTGCCCACGTAACAAAACCATTACCCAGTATATAATTAGCCATTTTGGTGGGTTCAACTGAAGCTCAGGATTGTAATAGCAGAGGCGATAGAGCTGAAACTTGATTATGCCAATTGATATGTTTGGCCAGAATAAGTATAATCTGCCCATAAAGGATGTTCAGTTATCATGCAGATTTAAATAAAAATGAAGCAATTTCTTAGTTGGTGTGGTTTATGCTATCATAATAGTGAGCAGTTTGGTACTTCTCACAGTTGTTTCCTTTGTACAGTGTGCATGCATGGAACCAAATCAATAATTGCCTTCCATATTCCAGAATGAAGAAATTGTTTTGGGAGGATGTTCCAAACCCCAAGCACTGTTCCTGGGCACAAGGAGTGAATTTTCAGAAGGTATGGGTTTCTGTGGCCCTGTATTCTTCCTGTGGCTTCCTATTTTATAGACCCTAATGTGGAGCTTAATTTTTTTTGTTAAACTCAGCATTAGGTGTTATCCAAAAAGTCAGTTACAATAGTTCTGAAGCACTGAGAGGAGTAATGCAACCATTGTTTTCAGCTGTATGAAGCTGCTATCAGTCTGAGAGAGGCCAAAATGTTAGATCCAAATTGGTTTGAATGAATGTAGGGGAAGTTTAGATCTTCAGATAATCGCAGAGCCAAATCAAGAGCCAAATCCAGCAAACAGATGGTCCTTTGATGTAATATGTGTTGAAATCAATGGGTGCCATATGTGCACATGCAAGGCCAAATTCTTTGCTGGTGTAATTTGCCTCTCCTACATCGATTCAGTTGAGCAGTGATAAATTGGTCTTTAAATGGACCAGTACTAATTTACAGCAGCAGAAAATTTCTCTCAGTTCCAGGATTTGACACTTACTGTGTAATCATTAAGAGCATAATTTACATTCAGGATTATTATTTCTGAGAGAGAGAGCATCTGATGGACAGAAACTCTGTTTAATTTTTTTTTAGCTATTAATTTTTATTCCCAGTGAAGTTTTCTTTTCTCATCTTTTTATTTTATTTCATTTCATTTAAACAGAGAATGGACATTCTTTGAAGTCTAATCATGATCACTGCCTGCTGAACCATTGTGCCAGCTCCCAGGCTTCATATACAGAGTTGTTAGAAGATATTTCTATTTACATTCAGAAGACAGGAAACAGATCAATACAATGCTGATTTGTTTAAAGATAACTAGTTCTGGAAGTAGTTTCATTCAATACATAAAATGCCCATGCAAAATCAGACCAGAGCCAAGTTTGTTACCCATAGTGAACCAGACCAAAAAAACCCAGCTCCCTAGCCCTCTCCCAAATACCCAACTTTGTAGGCAGAAAACCAAGCTTTACACTGCATTTCCACAATATTTACTGACCTGCTTACTAAGGCTCTGTCTTGCAAAGGGTTTAAATGCTTTCAGTTCCTAGCATTCAAAAGCAGAATTGTGCCCCGCACTTCACAGGAAGTGGCTATTGAAGCAGAAATGTTTGGTCTGGGGCTCCTGCAATTCAAACCCAGTTACCAACTTCATTGCATTTTTTTCTCTCTCTTTTTTTTTTGTGGTAATTTTATTCAGCATGATAACTAACCTGATTTTAATACACGACAGCTTTGGGAGTAGCAGGCATATCAAGAAAGCTAAGTCTGGCCTTTAGAGGAGCATGTGGCTCCTAGTAAGGTCATCCACCACTGTGTACATGCATCTGAGTGCATCATTTTAAGATTTGCAGAAATAATTGTGTCCATCATGCATTGGTTTTCCATTAAAAGGACCATGTGCAATTTTGTCTGAATATATGTAGTTGCACAACAGAACCAGTTCAGTCAAAATCTAATGGGAGACTTTAAAAATCATAGAATCATAGAAAATTAGGCTCGGAAGGGACCTCCAGAGGTCATCTAGTCCAACTGCCTGCTCAGAGCAGGACCATTCCTAACTAGATCATTGTAGCCAGGGAATAAGAAACAAAAACTAGTATTGGTCTTAATATGGCAAAATCTGCTTAATATAATCTTCATTAACCATTGTTTCCAGCTTACAGCTAACACTTATTTACAGCTTTCGTTCTTTTATTTTTGTTTTAAATGGTAAAGTATGGTTAGAATGCAAAGAATAACATCAAGTTCTTCAAAAAGTTCAAGGAATTTATGGTAGAAGGCCTGGTTCAGAACTTACGAATCTCTGTGGAAGTCTGTAAGCTCCAGTGAGTTTTGTTCAGGGCCTTGAACCAAATAACTCCACCGAAGGAGCAAAAAAGTTGCAAGTCTGGAATACACTTAGCTGCAGGGCTTTGCACAAAGTCTTGTCAATTGCTGGGAGTACTGAAGATGCGAGTTGCCAAGAAATTGTTATGAATCTCTTTAATATAGTTACCTTTAAAAAGGGAAACTCATCTCAGTTATCATGACCCCAGTTAACGTGCGCTCATGGAACATGGAACTATGGACCTAATTATTGTATACCACTCAAAGAAATTACAAATCTAAATCAGTCTGGCAGAAGTGAACAAACTGACAAAACCCTCCATGACATAACTGTACATTTGCATGTCCTTTTGAGTCCAGAGCTAAGGGAAAAAGAATTATCCGTGTAACTATAAAGCACTTGGTGCTGCATAGGAAATCAGAGTTGCTTTTATGCCACCTTGCTGTGCAGTACAAAAAGCTGTGCATATGCAGTACAGCTTAATATCAGTAAATCCTGCATTTAGACTGGAATCCTGCAAAACCTTACATAAGCTTAATGTTAAGATCATGAGTAATTCTATAAGTTATTCAGTGAAGTTACTCAAATACTTAAAGATTAGCATGTTGATGAGCGTTTGTGGGACTGGATCATAGCACCTAATGCTGTGGGCCTCACAGCTGAGTTGTAGCACTGATCCTGCAATGATTTATACACCTATGTGCAGACCCATAGAAGCCAGTATGATTATTCACTGTGCAGAAACGTGTGGATAGATATTATATTTCTAGCACTGTAATTGCCCTGTAGTGCTAGTCCAAGGGACTGATATGTGATGTCCCCTGTAGCACTACAGAAGTGGTTCCTGAACAAAACAGGAACTTCTCTTTAGTTATTCATTTTGGAGCCTCACAGGTAATGTCTGTCCTGTGCACTGTACCACTACGGTCTCGTGGTAATTACCACACTTCAGCAGACTCAATTAATTGAGCCTGCTCTGATGCGCTGTCATTGCAGTACATTGGAGCAGCTTGCGCAGTCACGTACAGGCATCTCCTGTAAATACAGGACTGGGGCCTGTGTTGCTTGCAGTGACTGGGATTGTGGCCCCCCCTGAGACTGGATTGCTGGCAAGGGACTGGTGCTGGGCTTGCCTGTCCTGACCAGAGCTGAAAACCCGCTGTGGGTGGACCTAGTTCTGGTCTCATTCAGACAGCCCAGGCCTAGAGGGAGCTCCAGTGAGGGTGGATGGGAGCAAAGAAGTAGGGTCAAGCTGCTGCCTGGCTAAAGAGCATGTTGTCAGATGCCTTTGCAGTGGCTATAGTGCTCCAGCTGGAGGGCTCTGCACTTCTGTCTGTGCCTCATGCAGCTACCTCTTTGGTAGCCCTTCAAATTGCTGCAGCACTTATCATGCTACAAAAGCATGTCTGTCCACTGACAAGGTTAAGCAGATGTGTAAGCCTTTGCAGGATCAGAGCCAAAGGATGGCAGGATTAGGTCCTTAATATATTTTGAAACCTCCCAGTTTCTGGCCAATGAGTGCAATTAATTGTACTCTCAATGGCATAAGCCCATGAATGCTTCTTTTGGTTTCATGGAATTATGTTGACTGCTGTAAAAATATTTTTGCCCAAACCATATGATGTGCACACATTGAGAGAGTGTTTCCGAGCATATTTACCCATCTTTCTCTGTAAGTATTTACTTTATATAGTATTACATTTCCTCAGGAGATTGTATGTACATTGTATTTGATTAAATATCCAACATGTTTTACTAAGCAATGTGTTTTGATTCAGCAGATGGTGACCTTTACTAAATGAAGTCTCTGTTTTTAAATCCGATATGTTTGTAGGCAATATTCTTGATGGGATTTTGTAGAGACATCCTTAACTACAGTTATACTAGCATGACAGTAGATGGAACAAGGAGCTCTTTTGCAAAGTGATTTAAACCCTTATGTTTTAGCTAGTCGTTGTGGAGAAGAAACTTCCCTGCTGGGAGGTTAACCACAGATGCCCACTGTGGGGTTTCTTTTTTCAAGTACCTTACATTAGCCACTATTTGTGATTTAAGATATTAAACTGAGTGGAGAAGTTTTGTTCCTTCCTTAATTCAGAGAGGATCTGCCATAAAGAGGGAAGCACTTCATCAAATCACATTCAATATAAATTAAATATACTGCTTGGTATATACACTGTAGCAGTGGCTTAAAGCTTATTTCAGCTTTAAGCTTCCTAATTTTAAATGCAGATTATTTCTAATACTTTTGAAGACCAGGAGAGTTTTGAGTGTGTGAGCAATGCAGAATCCATGCCAAAGCAGTTGCTTGGCTTCAGTTCAGCAAGATATCTAAGCACACAAAGGACTTTAGGTATTTGAGTACCCCTAGTGAAGTTGGAAACATGCTTAAATACCTTATTAAATCATGGCCTTAGCTTCTATTGATGGCTAGTCTAATTTAAAAATAGCTTAAGATAGGTACATTAGTACCATATCTTCTTACAACACGTACCAAGCAAAGTTTTCGACACGTTTCTAGTTGCTTTGACAGATTTCCTGCTGTGGTATATCATCTGTATGACTTGTTAACATAAACAAAATCGACGTTCTTAACTATTTCTGTTCTGATTTGTCATAATTAAACTCATTAGGCGGTATACATTTTAAAGTGAGCATTTCTTAGTGCTAAATACAAATAAAAATATGAATTTCCTTTTATCAGCTTATACCGTGGCCTTTTTAAACATGTATATACAGTTTGTGTTCCCTTATGATGTGATAAACGGGTGTATTTACCCAGTAGTGGATCCAGGAACAGGGCAGGAGGGTGTAGCCTCCCAATTTGGCTGCGCCATGCACATGCAGTGAGCTGTGAACTTGCTGCCTGGTCAGCAGGGGCTTCTGCCGAGCTGTCACCAGTGAGCTGACCCAGGGGATGAACATTTGCTGTTCACTCTTCCCCTTCCTCCTGTATTCAGCAACAGGGGAAAGGAGAGGACTAGTGGCAGTGGTAGCACTCACCCTCTGTGCTTCAGAGCCATGTGAAAACAGGGGCTCCAACCGGACCCTGCACTGAGAGCTCACACGTGGCACAGTCAAAGTGTGTTGCAATTGCCGTTCTGGTTCCACCCCTGTATTGAGCTAAAATATAAGTATGCCTAGACAGACAGATGTTCAGTCTTTATTCACACAGGAATTACTGAAAGACTGAATTTCTAAAAGTTGTGAAGGGCAGAATTTTACCTTAAAAATAGGAAAAGTCATTTCAGTTGTTAGTAAGTGGTTTTGATTCTTCTCTAATGTGTTGAATTGTCCATGCAATTAAAAGAAAATACCAAGACATCTTGTTGAATATAGGGCATGAGCCTGCAAAGCATTTAAGTATGTATTTAATTTTAAGTATGTGTTACAAGACGTACAATGGAAATGAATTGGACTGCTTATTCTTCAAGTCAAATCTTTGCTTAAGTATTTTGTTTCTTGGGTTGGATTACTAAACACTTGACATTATATACCTGAGACATGTGTTTGTTTCCCCTGTCACCCATTCTCCACTTCTTCATGCAAAGTGCAGGAAGAGAGCAGACATTGTTTTCTTATTTCAAAAGCGTACTTTTATGTTTAAAGATACAATATTACTTTTCAGCTGTGGTTCTTAAGTACAGTAGCTTTATATTAGAAATATAGCCATTAAATAAGAGATAAGCACTAAAATATGTCTTTTTTTCTAGCCTGAAACTTTTGAGCACCTTTTTATCAAGCATCCCGGAGCAGTGTCATTTGGGCCTCTTCTATTGGAGCCAGAAATAGTATTGGAAGACATCAGTGTTGCTAAAGCTCTGAAAAATGAAGACAAGCAAGATTTTTTCGCAGTCAATTCAGTGTTCACAAAGATTCAAGACTCAGAGCATGACTCTGCTTGTTCTAGCAGCCATTTCAATAGTAACAGTTTATCTGGGGAGTCTCATGATGGCCAAGTCAAGGAAGGAGATACGAGGCAGTCCAACATCAAATATGCTACAATTATCAGTAACTCTAAATCAAATGGGCTTTATGAACAGCAAAATAATCTAAGTAGTTCTTTTGCTGGATGCTTCCCAGTTGAAGATTCCTTAGTTACTGCCCCTTTTTCTAGTAGTTCTTGGGAAGTGGGAAATGATGCATTACTCGTATTACCTGACCAACATCCATGCCAACCCAGCAAAACTCTCTCCCTTTCCCGTGTTTCTTCGGAGGGCTTTTCAGAACCTTCAAACCAGGATGACGCCTTTCCTGATGGAGACAGCCCTGAGCGGAGCCTTTATTACTTGGGGCTAACGTCCACCAAAAAAAAAGGAAATGATATTTTTTTAACGGAGAATTCCAGAGTAATGCCTAAACTGGACACGCATGATGTATTCAAAGACCTAGGTTTTCTTCAGGATAGCTCTTCTAATTTGAATCCCTTTATCAAAAATAACCTTAAATATGAAACTTCTGTTAAAACTTTCATGCCGTACATGCCACAGTTTCAGTCAACTTCAGTGAAACTGCAAGAGATGACAGAGAACAAAACTTAAGTTGTAACACCAAAGGGTAGATTTCTAGCAGATTGATATTGTTAACATTTTTTAAGTATCAATAACTTCCCCTTCACCTTCAGGAATACACTTGAAATTATTGGCTATGTGTTGCTCACACTTCTAAAATTGTGTGCCTGATTCCACAACTGAGTTCCCTAAATCATAAAGAGAAAATCCATTTGTTGGCTTAATTTTCACACCCAGACGCCTATATCCAATTAGGATTTTAACTTCCATATTTGGTTGCATTCACAGTAGCATTTGATGCCAAGTTGGCTGTTGCTGGTGCTAGCTGTTCCTGCTTTTCTGAGCACCCAAGTGAAGAACTGGATGTCCTGTCTATAGACTGTTGCTGCCTATAAACTGCTGAGGGGAGATCAGCAGGAAATAGGGCAGGCTCTTTTTTCCCGGTCACCACCAGGGGTAACTAGGACCAATGGTCACAAGTTACTGGAGAGCAGGTTTAGGTTAGACATTAGGAAACACTACTTCACAGTAAGGGTGGCTAGGACGTGGAACTAGCTTCCTAGGGAAGTGGTTCTTGCTCCTACCTTGGGCGTCTTTAAGAGTAGATTAGATAGGTACTTGGCTGGGGTCCTGTGACCCTGGCACTCGTTCC
>JAGPOW010001543.1:5172150-5234920 GCA_030014935.1 Caiman crocodilus | reverse complement strand
GCTCCTACCTTGGGCGTCTTTAAGAGTAGATTAGATAGGTACTTGGCTGGGGTCCTGTGACCCTGGCACTCGTTCCTGCCATTGGTGGGGGGTCAGACTGGATGGCCTGCTCTAGGCCCCTTCTAACTCTAGGTACTACGATACTATGATATGACCAGGATGCATATACTCGGTGTGACCTACCTGTTCCCTTTTCCAGACATGTGGATTAGATCCATTCGTATTGTGGATTGGACCCAGTTCTATACCCATGTGGTCTGTTTCGGATCACAGCTGTGCAACACGGGGGCAAATTTTTGGGGAGTCATGAATGTGTCTTCTCCATATTCACAGACACCTGCTTGAGACCCATGCAGAAGGTGTTCACCATTTAAGAGCAAAATGTTAAAAATATATTATACTATATGAACAACATAGGAAGAGCATGCCCTCATCTCAGTCTGGAGTGCTGAAAGCTCCCTCTCCAGTTTAAATGTGATGTAACCATTGATATATAGAGAGCACTGAATCCATTAATGGTATTTTCTAGTGTTGGGCCCAACACATTCATGATGGGTGATAATGTATATAAGCCAGTTGTTTAGATGGCATCTGTAGTAAAGGGTATATGTAAGAAGACAAGCAGTGCTGCATCATTAGTTGGTTTAAAACTTTAAAATACTAGTACTTAATTTAAATCATGGAAAAGAAAATGATTACCAATATAACAACTAGCAATGCAAACTGTTACAGGAAAACATCTGTGTGCTTTATAAATAGTACATCAGTATACAAGTTTTTCCCCAAATAGGAAGAGGTATCAGTAGCTGAAGGTATACATTAATGCATTAAACTAAAGGGAGTCATACTTTTTGAGTTCACAACATCCCCATTTGTAGTGTTCTTCCACGTAAACAAATGTATCTGGAACTAAAATGGGCACATTTTGGAGACCCTTTTGGAATTGAGGTTCTTCACCTTTATTTGTGAAGTTACCAGTAAAAAACTATTTCATGAAACTCCTTTATGGAAAAAGGAAAAAAGGCACGGTCTCACATCACTGGAAATGACTAGAAGCCTTAGCCCAGATGTCAATCCTGGCTGAGCTGGTTCCTCCAAGTAAGCTTGAGGAAGTCACTTCATCTCCTGCCTTACTTCAGCCAGTGGACAGGGTGGATAGGAAATAGGATTTCTGAGAAAACTCAGTTGAATTTTTTTGGATAAACAGATTGCAAAGCAAAATAAAAATCCAAGCTCATTTTTCAACCAAATACTTTTTTTCTACTCTATCATTGGTAAATATTTTTATATTCAATATAATTAACTATTTTGAACTACTTCTAAATAGTATATATGAGCATTATGTTTACATATTATATATTGTTTCAAAATTTAATCCAAACAAAAGCACCATAAATGAGTTTAAAAGCACCACCAAAAAACCTTTGAGCTGTATAGAAACATGGTATTTAAATATTAGCATTAGGAAATACTAGACAATGAAAAGGATTTGAGCAAATGTAAACCTACATTTTAATTTTAAGATCTGCTTTAAAAAAAATGGATTAATTTTTTAAAACTACGTAGGCCATTTTGTCAATATGAACATATTAGCCACCAACAGCTTTGTTTGACAATCATTCCTTGCTACACAAATACTTCATCACATGTGGATAATCAATGAGTAAATGATATACGTGAGGGTAATTGTAGATTATCTACTGGGAACAAGAATAGGGTAGTGGAAACTACCATATCTCAGCTGGAGGCAAAACTTAGGCTTTGGAAACCAGGGACAGGGTATTGAAAGAGCAGACATGTGACACTGTCTGATTAATCTGGGATACGTCAAGCAAGGCATTTTCATTTGAGATTGTGAAATATGAATATCACTGTACAACTCATTAGTCGGATCTCATTTATACTGTTCACAATACTGGGCACTCCATGTAAATTAGAATATGTAGAAAAGGGCTACTAGAAGATCAAGACACTGGAGAACCTCCTTTATGAGAAGAAATTTAAAACTCATAAAAGACCCTGTACTGTACTTAAGTGCATTTATAACTTAAATATGTGACTATTTCCAGTGACTTCACAGTTACTAAGGGCTTTCCAAGGATTGGGGTATTAATTACATGTTGATTTTGTGAAAGTGTATTAGAACATAAATTAGTTAAGCTTTTTTTACCTCTCTCTGAAATAACCTGGACAGGTTTTGTGACTCGTTTGGAATCCTCAGACCTTCCACATCTCTACAAACCCCTTCGTTTCTCTCATAGCAGTGCTGATTAACTGAGAACATTGTGCCTTACCATTTATACGCTGCTTGGCTGTCTTGCCACACAATAGCCAGGATGCTCAAAGCAAAGTGTGAAATGGAAGCACGTGGGGTCTGGTTTTCAGAAATGAAGAGCATTCACAACTCCCATTGAAGCTGCTAGGGGTTTCAAATGTTGCCTCTGAAATCCAGCTGTCACTTCTAAGGTACTTTTTTTTGTGGAAGAAGTTACTGAGCCTAACATAGCAAGTTATATCCATAAAAATTAGTTGTGTAGGGAATTAAAATACTTAGACTACATGTAAGGAATATGGCAACTATTGAGCTGAGCTCCCTATGTAATCAAGGGGAGGAAGACAAGATTTTAAGAGCAGCCACTACACAACCTACACAATTTTTTGACCTTTTTTATGCATGTTGAATACTTTATCTCCTATTTTCTAAAGCAGCCTGCAAAAATGTAGCTAAACTAGGTTCTTAATACTTTGAATGGGTTGTTTTTGCCCTGCTATCATGGAGCAAGGTAGGACAAAAGTATACCACCTTAGTATGCTCTACAAACCTGTCCTTTTGAACAGCACCTTCCACTTCACCTGTAGAGAATGGACATCGGATACTTTACCTCTATGCCTGAAGGCAACATCTGCATATCCTGGAAACACCATCTGTTACTCTTTCTCTTTGCCCTCAAATCCCCTGGAAATGTTGCAGCTAAGGCCCATGATTCATAGTGCCTATGATTCTTGACAGTAAGTATTAAGAGTTTGACATCAGCGATGTCTTTCCTTAATAATATTGTTAATGATTATCCTTCATTTTCCATCGGGTGTGTGTTTTGTTTATTTGTTTTAACAGAAATTGCATATCTTTAAAGTCACCTCAGATAACTGGGTTTACACTCAACCGTTCTACATATACAACAGGATGGGACTGAGCAATTTTAATGAATAATATTTCATTTATTTATTTTTATTTGTAATTTGCCCAAAGTAGATATTGTGTATGTGCAAATAAATGTACATGTTATTTTTTTCAAGGCTTATTTACAACAGCTGCTCAGACGTCAGCATGTACAACATCTCTGCAAAGGGTGTGGCATAAAAAGCCAAAGGAAACTTGCTGATTTCCATTTTTTTCTTCATTCTCTGTGCCAAACTGCCAGGAATTTTGGACTAGTCAGCTGAAGGATCAGGCACAATTTATGTATCTGTAGCAAGTAATTCTGTCTCAAGGTCAGTTGTAAACAATATGCTACCTGTTCCTCATCTCAGAGGGGAGTGTTGGTCGTTGGAGGTGAGTTTGTTCTTAAGTCTCCAATGTAAGGCCCTAGGTAGACATTATGTGTCTTGCATGTTACATGCAACTATTGCATAACACAGTGTAACCTGCCAACTGGCCACATGTTACAATGATCACAAGATAATTCTGCACCACAAAGAAATTGTTTCAGGAAACAGTTTCTCTGGGGTTGGTCTGCCATTTTTATCTAGGGTTAATCTGTTTTAATGTCTGGCATGTTATGGTTTGTTGTGCAATACTCTCATGTAACACACCACTTGTAACATTTGCCTGGGGCCTAAGGGAGTGCTATAAAATGTCACCTTCTTACATTAGTAGTGAATTTGGACTTTGATCTTTCAGTCCCCTTCTTGTGTAAGGGAAGTCTAAATGCTATGTAGAAATTACGATTGCAAGTAAAACTTCTCTCTTTTCTCAGTCCTGAGTGCCATTTTTGTTAACCAAAGCATTCAAAGACCCTAATTTAAAATTAATTCAGTGGCTGAAAATAGGTATTTGAGAAACTGAAATCTTTGAGGGCTCCACAGTGCAAATTATGACTTGGTCCAGGAAAAGGCCTGGTCCACAAAGAGACCTACTCACATCCATGAAGAGCTATGCAGCTGCCTGAGGTGGAAAGGAGACAGGACTCTCGCACCTTTTTCTCTGAGCATCTAGGACATTTTTTTTTAGCCTGAGGGTAGTATGAAGACAGGGAGAAAGTGATAGGAATGGGATCCCAGCTTACTGTCCTGGGCAAACTGGTTCCGGGAAGGAGGCCTGCTGAGAAGGTAAGCTCTTCTTTTTGCCCTATATGTATACATAGGTATAAAGGGTTTTCATAGATTCATAGATGCTTGGGTCGGAAGGGACCTTAATAGATCATCCAGTCCAACCCCCTGCATAGGCAGGAAAGAGTGCTGGGTTCAGATGACCCCAGCTAGATGCCTATCCAACCTCCTCTTGAAAGGAGGGATGAGTCTCCATCTCTTTTACATTGTCCATTATATATGAATCTTGAGCTAGTTACACCCCTGAACTCTTACCTTGGGGCTGACAAATCCTAAGGTCTGAGTAGTATATGAAGAGGAAGGAGCCCCTTCAAAATGAGTGGAAGGATGATGGCCCTGAAGCACAGGTGTGTTGCAGAGGTCCTCACCATCATCCCACAGATACTGGGAATCCTAAGAATGGTATTTGACTCAGTCCATGTGCTGTACTTTTTCTAGCAGTAAGAGTTTCTTGCATGCTTTCATAATAGTATGTTTAAACTTTTTCTAAGGTGTTCAGTGCCAACTCCTCTCACTTGCTAATGCTGAGACTGCCAAAAAGGTTGCACGTTTTTGCCAAATGCTATCAGAAAGCCCCTTCAGGTTAAACTGGGTGATAAGTGGCTGAGGAACACACACAGCTGCTGAAGTAAACCCCTCACAAATTAATTTTAATAACATTCAGGAACATGACTCCATTAGAACAGACAATTAATGATGTTTCTATGATGGGTCAGGTGCAGCTAAAAGTTAAATGCACATATTTTTTGGTATTATGGTTGATGTCTAAAGTAACAAGAACTTGCTTTTCATGTATTTCGTCTTTGTGAATTGTTAGTTTACATTTTGGTCTCTCGTTTGTCTAAATCTTTTACTTTGAGTGTATGCAAAGGAATATTTTTGTGAGGGTATTTTGCCCCTTGCTAAAACTGTGAACTATATTTTTTCATGGCTTTCACTTCTGGAACATTTTCAGTTATTTAACTCATTATTTCCTGCTTCTCGGATTGTAAGTCTTAAAGAGTGCTTTCTAACAACTGCAGAGTAATTTTGTATTTATTTTTGTGAATAAAATGTTTATTGTTGAAGTTATATCTGCATAGCTGTTTGTAGTCTGCTATGTATGGAGTCTTTGTTTCAGTTTTGGAACCAACAGTTTGTGAAAAAGTCTGTGAAATGCGTGAATCTTACAGATAACAGTTGTGAACTAACTGAAGCTTCAGGGTGACGGAGCAGGTCCACAATATGTAACCCTGTTTCATCCAGTTGCTCTCAAAATTTAAGCAGCTATGAACCATTTCAAATCCTCTATCCCTGACTCTCCCTTCTCTTACCACTGTGCTACTAACGATGCTTTGTCTGTGGCAACAATACAGTTTGGTTGTATGGAAGAAGCCATTGTACGGGAGTCCTGGAGAAAAGATTTAAAGAGAGTAAACCAACCCCTTTCCCCATGCCATCTGGGTTTAACACAGTGGATATGGCTGCACAACCCCCATGTTTTGCATCTATACTACTTACTTCCTTTGCTGAGTGCAGGACGTTGTGTTCAGTAACACCCAATTTCTTCTCATTGCGTGCATCTCCCACTGCTCTAATGTCTCTAGGTACCTTTGCAACCTAGGTTTGCCTTCAGTGTGTGTGCTACCTTTGCAATTTTGGTGCCATTCGCCAATGATGTCAGGGGTGAATTTGTATCAGTGATTGAAATCAGCTGCGCTGGATGCAGAGAGCTGCTTGGATTTGACTGATTTTAGTTGATCAAAAAACGTCTAGAACCCTGTGCATAGTTCTGCATTATGTTGCATCTAATGAGAAGCGTCGCTTGGGGAAGATGGATGGACGTTATTGAAGTGACAGGCATCAGGAGGTGCATTGTAATGTTCCAGTGGCCCATGGACTGCAGTATGAGAGCTACAGATCAAATCAGGTACCACTGCAGCAAAATCACCATGTATTTTTATAGACCTAATGTGAGCCAGGTCTAACGTCAGCCTTATCAACATGAACTCAAGTGCTTTGACTACATAATATCTGCTGCTAATTTTCTTACACTCCCTTCCCGAATAGCCATTTCTCTGAAGACTTGATTCAAAGAATGACTATGTCTAGATTTCAGTGATGATGTGCTGGAGAAATTGCCCTCTTGCTCATTTATTTATTTTTATTTGTAATTTGTACAAAGCTCATCTGGTTGATTCAGCAAAATGTGATGGAGTGTGGATGCCCATTGACAAATAAAACCTTTCCTTTTAGCCTAGAAAGGGAAAAGGGAAAAGCCAGGTACTGACTCTGAATCCCCTGGGAGTCATCTCTAACCGAGGCAAATCCTGCATTTTTGGGGATGTTTTCCAGAGTTGGTCAAATTCCAAATGCCATCTTCAGTTTACACTACCATAATCAGAGGTTGCATGTGCACATTTTGGGAGCAGTATCTAATCTTATAGGTAAACCTTCTTTGGGCATTAAGGGCTATACTGCTGGTGGCATGATAGCTTTAATTTATATTTCTTGTGCCTTCATGGCATTTTTATTTTCATTTTATAGTCTACTAAAATTACTTTCTTGTAATATGGCACACAAGGTTTTTCCCCGAAAAAAGTCATCCTGTGGAGATAATTATTTTCTTTCTCACAGTTACACTAGTTAGGGAGCTCAGTGCAATTTTAAACAGAAGCAAGAAATTCTTCCCTGGGGGTTCATCCACCAATGAGTCGATGTGATGAATCTATAACCTATGCTGCTAGTCATCCTGTCTTACAAGAGACAGCTGGCTGGGTCTACACGAAACGCTGACTGAGCAGCCGTTACCGAGCAGCCTTTTAATACTTTTAATTACTATATTAAATGTATGGTATAGTACAGTACTTGTATAAACAAGTAATAAACAGTAATTGGAGTTACTGGGCCATAGCATCGCCAAACAGCTTTTAGGTGATGCTGACTCCGCAGTAGCTCGTTACTACTATGCAGTAGTGTTGTGTCGTATTTCCTGCCATGCAATGCTACTGCGCAGTAGTAATGAGCTATTGCACAGTTGGCATTTTGTTTAGATGGCCAACACGCAGGGACCACTTGGCAAGCTCCGGATCTCCTGCTTTTGACAAGTTTGTAATACTTGCATTATACTATATTGCCACCTACCGGCCATTTAATTTACCAGGTATTGTATATGGCTGAATGTGAAAGAAGAAAGGTTTGCATTTCCCAAAGCAATTATCCCCCCTTTTTTTTCTTTCTGAAGGGGGAAAGAACTTTCCTTGAAGTCCCCTTTCCTCCTGCTGCTGTGAATTTCCATGCAAAACGTATGCTGCATAACCCAGAAGTCCTACTTCCTTCATTGTGATTGCGATTTTTGGATTCACTGATGAAAAATGAATTGGCTTCACCAGAACTGCTCCTGTGGCTTACTGTCCAATGAGACCCAAAACCTTGTGTGACTTCCCTGGTTTGTAATGCTGGACTCTCAGGTAACACTGCTAGTTTCTTTAGCCAATTCTGCTCTTTTAGGGGATGCACAATTTTGGGAAAGTGAACAATCATTTACATTAAAGACAACTTTGTGCTCTAGAGCAGAAACTGGGGCGTGGGAGGGCACGGAGGAGGAGGAAGAGGAGATATAGGACGCTTGGAAATGTTGTTGCCCAAGGCAAATTTTCCACATGACACTTTTCCTAGACTTTGGTTGTGGATCTCTCTCTTTCAGACTCTTCACCTGTTATTGAAGAAGTCATTAGCTGACTTCAGTGGGTATGTGAGCAGGAGCTGTTACCTGGATGCCCATCCAAGAGCACAGGCAAACAGAGAAAGAGAGGCAGAGCCAAACTCCTCTTTTGGTTTACGTGGATGAAGAGTCCTTTCCCAGGAAAAGATCCTTTGCTTCACTCCTGAGTAATAGCACTGCCAGTGCTTCTCAGGCCTTGGCAAGAAGTTAAAGTAAATAGCAGAAGAAGTCTTGTCCATCTCTAATTATTGTCGCCCACATATTTCCTTTGCCATTAAAGGTGTGTCACAACCACAGTACAAATTGTGCAGCACCTGTGATTAGTGACTAGTGAGCATCACTCTCTCCTTGGAGCAGGTGGGGAGTGGCATCAAGTGCAAAGCAATAATCTGATGCAAAGGTTGCAAAACTTCAGTGATAAAGGGCATTTCCCTTCATGGTCCTCTTCTTTGTGTGCAACACAGCCAGCTTGGTAGCCACACTTTCATTGGCTCTAGGCTACAGTGCTGAACCCCCTGCCTTGACTTGCAAAGGACTGAGCGAAGCAAAAGATTCAACAAGCAGCAGCCATTATCCCTTTTATAGCTCTGACTCTCTGGTTGCATGTGGGGCAAAATGTCATGCTGAGGAGAGCGCTGGAGCCTCAGTTTCCTGGCAGGGGTGGCAGGTGTGGAGAGTATGCTCTGTCACCCCCATAGGTGGCTGGGGGCTACCACTCCCCTGCAGGTGCATGAGACAATCTTTCTGCCACGGGGGAAGGGAGAGCAGAGGAGTAGCCCCCTATTGCTCCTTGGCTGGAGAGCTCAGCTTCAAGGTGACTCAAGTTCCAGCGGTCCATGGACTGCAGTATGAGAACTACAGACCAAATCAGGTACCGCTGCAGCAAAATCGTCACATATTTTTTTCATAGACCTAACATGAGCCAGGCCTAACTGCAGGATTACCAACATGAACTCAAGGGCTTTGACTGTGTTATATCTGCTGCTAATTTTTTTGCACCCCCTTCATGAATAGTCACTTCCCTAAAGATGCATGTGTCTGGATTTCAGTGATGCCAGGGGGCTGGAATGCCTGCAAGCCCCCAAAGCGCTCTACTTCTGTAGCGCTGTTTGCAACCTCTGTGGAAAGGCTGGAGACAGTGTCTTCAAAGAGGAAAAAACATATTGCATAGTCATTGTCTTTTCATCCCGCACTGGATGGATAATGGGGTTGGTTCCCTTCCATCGTTGTCAGAGTACCTCAGCATATAAATATGGGCTCCTATACTAGAGAGGAGAGGTGATCCAGGCAAGTGAACTGCCCTGTGTTTGTAACTCCTTTCTGAATATACCACAATGTTCTTTTAGGTACCCAATACAGAGCCTAATCCCAGTGCTCCCAAGTGTTTGGGTTTGAAATGTGCAGCCCAGACCCTCCCCCAATCCTCCACAGCTTGTAAATAAAAGCCTTGTTATGCTGAATGCTGTGAGCCGCACAAATATTGATCTGTGTTAGGGCTCCCTTGGAGTCTGATGCACTTGCAACCTTAGTCTAAAAACCTCTGACTGTCCCCTGCCTGCACAGCTGTGGCTTGCCACCAGAGACCTGGAGAGCTGCTGCAAGACTAGGAGCTGGAGCTGTGGGTTGCTACTAGAGGACTGATGCGCCCTCTATCCCTGCTCTCCAGACAGGGGTGTGAGAGATCCTGGGATACCGGAGGATGTCAGCCTGGGCGGCGCATCTATGGGCAGTGGCCACACCTCAGTGGAACAGGAGCTGAGTAGTGCAGATCCTGCCCTGGAGTGGTGTAACTTTGAGCTGTTTAACAGGTGCTTAAAACAACTTTAAGGTGTTATTGTGTGGACAGTTCAGGGGCCACCCAAAATTACTGTGTAACAAGGCCCTGTGTTACTACAGCCAAATACTCCAGCAGCAGCTGCTGTACTAATTTCAGAGGATAAAAGACATGCTGAGACCATGTTCTAAGAGCCCCTTCAAATGCATTTGTCTTGGCAAAAAAGCCAGAACATTTTGGAGCCCCCAGTCTCACGCTATATTAGACATTCATTCAGCACCCACTCACATGCATGTTACAGTGCAAACAGATTAGAGGCCCCTCCTACCCAGCCTCCTCTGCATCAACTGCCGATGTGTTCTCCCAGTCCTGAAAAGAGCTCCTCGGAGAACCTTGATCAGCTTGACTCAGTAAGTTGCTTTAATTAAATACAGCAATGACTTGAGGGTGGGGAAACGTTTGGAGCAATTCTTCATGCAGATTCCTGCAAAGAAAAGCCTGGGTTCCTTGGGGATGTGCTAGTATGAGGGGCTTGTGGCTGGGAGTCAGTGGATCCAGGTTTCAGTATGGATGGCTCCTTGTGATGGTCCTTCAACAAGGTATCCAGTACACTTCTCTTGCTGGCCAGCTGTCTGGAATGCAACATAAAAAGCTTATTTTGCACAAATGTGGGCAAATGCCATTGTGTTAGCAAAAATAAAGCAGAGTTCGCTATCTGACTTAGTGCAATTGCACTCCATCAGAAAGATGTTAAAATTGACTCTCTCTTGCAATTTTAAATATGTTTTACTAAGCACACATCACAATTTTTCTAGATGGCATTTCAGTTTGTGTAGCAATGAATGATGATAAATGTTATAATATGGAGGACTATAGTAGCTACTGGGCTATATTAGTATAGTGGTTTGTGTGCACTGCTTCATAATATTCTGCAAAACTACTACAGGCAGTTTTATTAGTGATGCTCAACCTTTTTGGCTGTCGGATCAGATGGGGAGTGCCCAGACCATTGGACCAAAGCTCACTGAAATCCCTGATCCAGCACAGGATGGTTGTAGCAGGGCCCCATCCAGCCATGCCAAGCAGGGCATGAGGCATCCTGGCTCCAAATCAGGGTAAGGGATGTGGCCTGGCCCCATGGCGGGAGGGGGCATGGTCCAGCTCCAACCTAGCCCCATGGGGGGGGGAAGGAGTGTGGCCCAGCCCCATTCAGCTGTGCGGGTCCGGGGAGGGAGTATGACCTGGCTCCAACCTGCTGTGCGGGCCTTGGGATTAGGACTTGGCAGCAGGGGAGGGTGGTCGTATTTATTGCCACCATTTCCCTGCTACCAAATTTCCTGATCCGTGGGGAGCCCTGTGGACCACATTTGGCTTACAGGCCAGAGGTTGAGCACCAAGGGTGTGCAAAGTGGACAGTATTTGATTCGGATTTGGATTTGGCCCGATTCAGGGGGAAGTGATTTGATTCGCCAGTTCGGATCACTGTCACGATTTGATTTGGCTGAATCTGAAGATTCGATTCCGATTTGGAGAATCAGTGATTCGGCCACAGACGCAACTATTATATTATAGTTAAACATACTATTATATGTTTTTTCTATGTACCTTGAGGTATCAGGCACGGCTTGTGAGCGCTGAGATGGTGGGGCAGATGGAGTGTCCCATGGGAGTGCAGTGGTGGAGGGTCCCTCTCACGCTTGGCAGCAGACCCAGAAGTACTTCTGGTCCACTTCCAGGCCCTCTGCTGAGCATGCCATTGTGCTTCCCCCTGGCTTGGCGATTGGCTGCAGGGGGACCCTGGGTGCCCCCCTGACGCAGGAGGCACCAGTTGCCAGGCCAGAGAGTTGGCACATGCTCTGCAGCAGACCTTGAAGTGGACCAGAGGTACTTTTGGTCCACTTCTGGGTCTGCTGCCAAGCATGCGGGGGACTCTTCCACGCTCCCATGGGACGCTCCATCCGCCCCACCATCTCAGCATTCACAAACTGTGCCTGGTACCTTGAGGTATGTAGAAAAAACATATAAAGTTGTGTCTATGGCCAAATCTCTCCAAATTGATTTGGAGGCTTCCAATTGGATTTGGAGAGGTTAATGGGTCTCCTGATTTGATTCAGAATCTGAATCAGGCTGAATTTCCTCTGAATTGAATCAGAGACTGAAGCTTCACACATCCCTATTGAGCACCTCTGGTTTTATTGTAATCCTGTAGTTTATTATAGATTTGCTACAGTTCTGCTAACACTATAATTAAAATGCAATTGGAACTGAAGTTGTACAACTTCTTGCTGTAATGCCCTATTTTAAGTTTATACTTGTGACGGACTCACAGTTACTTTAACTATCAAGTAGACAAAGGTTATGATAGTGAAGTATTTCTAGAGGGCTGTGGTGGTGTTGCATGGTTGGATGTATTTTCTGCTCTAAATATTTGAGTTTTTACAAGAAAATCTCAGTAGCTCCATATATCTCCAGTAGCTCCATAGCTATCTCCAGTAGCTTTTTTGCTGTGTTCAGCCTATATATGGAGAAACTATGGGTGCAATTGTGATCCTGTTGAAACCAACTTGAGTGTTGTTATAGGCTTCAGGCGGCCAGGACTTCACTCTATGTGCATAAAAAAATGGTTTCACTCTGAAAAGTGATTTGAGGAGAAAGAGCGAGGTGTTCTTTGTTTGCCCTTTTAATGATTTGGATCCCAGTTGTTTTTAGGTATAGGTAGAATGACCTATTTTATTTTTAGTATCTCCTCTCCCGTCCCTCCACAAACTCTTCTTGGGCCATAGGCCAGAAGAATACATTACCGTGGGGTAAAATGGGTGTGTTCTACCAGGGGGCTGCTGCACTGTGTAAAACATGCCTCCCTGCTTGTTTTTACCCTGCGTGAAGCCTACCCACATGGACTTAGCTCTCAAAGAAATAAGGCCCCACCAAGTAGCTTTTGCTTCCCACAATGCTTTACAAGCTGTTGCTGAGCTGGATATCCCTGCCCTCCTTTTACCTTGCGACAACTTGTTTACATGCCCATTAGTCTAAAAACCTGAACGCCATACCGGGTTTGTTGCTTCTTGGCCGTGCCATCAGTAATTAAGCTGTTGTAAGGCAAATTAATAATTGAAATTAAATTCGTTGTCTCCAGCAGGCTTGTGCAGTTCAGTTGATGATGACCCAGAAAAAATAGAATACAGAATACAAAGATATAGACTTGGCAGGAATAAAAACCAGTCCAGGCTCACTGCTAGAGCTGCTGCTGACAGAGGAAACTCAGAATAGATACGGGCAGGCTTGCTGAGTAAGAAGCGTCGTTCTCGTACTGTGTTTTTGAGAGAGCAGCAAGCAGCACTCCAGTTTTCTAAAGAAAGTGTTCTCTGCTGTGACTTGCTTTTATAAACTTTCTATATTCCTCTTGCCACAAACCCTGATGCAGAATAAAGGCAGGCACCGTAGTATTTTTTTCAAGGCTCAATACTGTCACAAAATAGAAATACCGAATGGCCACCAGGCGGCATCATAGAGTTAAAAAAAGCCTCCTTGTTAAACTGTGGTTTATCCAAGACCTAAAATATCACATATGACTTATTTTGATACCGGTTCTAGCTGCCCACAAGACTTAGACATGAAAAGACTCAAATGTAAGATATTTTTATGAGGCAGTCACAGCCGAGAAATGGAAGTCCTGTGGCTGGTGAGAGCTGTCATTCTGCATGATTAACTCCAGGGTGCTTATGAATCAATTTAGGTTTTATGAACATCCTACACGTATCTCATTTGACTTAAAAAAACACTGCTCATTATAGCATACATCTTTTAGCCAAATGCTGTCAATAAGCTCGGAGGCCCCGGGACCTAATTAGAACCCACAGACAAAAGAACGAATTGATCTCCATGTAAAGCAGAACGGGTTGTGTTGTACACAGCTCTCCGGCTCCTTTCTGCGTTTCTGAGTAAATATTAAAAATGTGACTTTACCAAATGATGAAGTCTGACAACAGGGAAACAGGGTAAAGTGGGTAAAGTCTATTTCAAATGGATGTCAAACACTGATAGGTTTTTTTGCAGTAGGGCGTGTACAGCCAGAGGATGGAAAGCTTGTCTTTGCACTAAGGAGTGCACAAAGCAAATTCTGATTCAGTCGTATCAATTGCTTAAAAATATTGGACCTTGTGTGGTTTTAAATGCTCCCTTCCAGTACCTGGCTTGTATGAATAGGAGCTTGTGAAGGTCTTGGGCTAGCTGTAGGTTGCCTAAAGCAGAATTTTCCTGATCTGCACTGGAATTAGATCCCTGGGACACCTGTATAGAAAGAGCACCTTGGAGCATTTCGTTTATACTGGGTCCCTGCCATGTTCAGGGAAGGCCATTCCTGAGAATCCCCCTCATGCTCACCCATGCTTAACCTGGAAATTCAGCAGAAAAATCCAACCTTCACATTTCCCACTCTTCTGGGGAGTGCTGGGAATAAAAGTCTCAAGGGCCCGAAATGGCTTTAGGTTTCAGGGTTGGAAACCTGGCAGGAAAGGAAAGACCAGGCATGCTTTCCTTTAACAAAGCAAGGACGTGCTGTGTAGACCATACCCAGGGGCCTGTTCCCAAACTTATGGAGTCAAAGCAGAGTTGCTCTTTGACATTGCTGGACCTTGAAGCAGTCCCTCTTGGCTTATTATTTTTAAAAATATAATTTGAGAAAATGGACTTCCCAAATGATATTCAAAACATTGCTGAGAAAGTGGACTTTTTGGTATTGATGTTTCAGTCAAAATGATTCATGTTACAGGACTTTCTGTTAATATCAAGGATGCTATTCTAGTCTGGTACGGGGAAACCCCCTTCTGTAGGCGTTTCAGACAAGATCCTCTGGAATGAAAAGGGGAACATCATTTTCCATTCTTCATTTCCATTCTGTTGGAAAAGGAGTCCTGTGTGAATTGCACAAGCTCTGCTTTGAGCGTCTTGTATACAATAATAAGAATATTCAGTTTTGAGGACTTGACCCAGAGGTCAGATCCTATAATTTCCTTCAACTGAATTGCGGCATTGTGATTCCCACAATGGGACTGCACATTATTTGGACACATTGCCAGGAAGATGCAAAGAATATGCAAAAACAATTTTCTTTCAAGATGAGCCAAATTGGAAATGAGCAGCGCCCCAGCCCCTGGAAAACTGCTTGGTTTTGGCAGGCATCAGTCTGTTCTCTAATTATCATTTTTTTAAAAAAAAGGGAATTGTCTGTGTGAGACTCAGATTAATTACTACCCATCAGGAGTTTCTTATGCAAGAGCTGACATCAGTAAAGTGGGGAAAAGAACACAGAAATTTGCTGGGAAATTTAAATTAAATTCTGATGGTTTATGAAAAAACGCTGGCCCGTGTTGTGGTGGTCTGAATGCAGAAAATAAGTGATGAAGGGAAGAGCAGGAAAGAAGGCTTTGTGGGTAAATTTATTGGTGGCTTTGGAGAATGTGGCTCTTGGCTATTGAAGAACAGGCTTAGCACAGGCAGCAATGCCAGTTTATGTATGACCTTCATTCTCAGAGTGCATGCGACCAGAGTGTCCTTTCCCACAATTCTTTATTACAGGAATTCATTATACACCATTTTGGGTTGGCTGCCTGCAAATGCAAAAGACTAGTTTTCCTAAACCCACTTACTTTTCTGGACTCATATTTTTTAACATCTCACTGTGTGTCTTTACCTGTAAATTAACAACTATGACCCAGAATTAATGAATTATTAATGAATTAATAAAAGGGGGGTATCCTGATGCTATTTGTATATTGATTCTTTTCAGAGCAGAAAATCAATTTAAAATAAAAACCAACCCTTTGAAAACACATTGTTTGGTGTGAAGAGTGAATGTGGTGGTTCAAAAGATGAGTAAGAATCAGGGCTAGAAGAATACCGGCGGTGAGACAGCTGGCTGTCAGGTCAGTTCCCCACATAAAAAGCTCTTATCAGCAGACAGTTTGCAATCCCACTGCACTTAGTGGTGTGCGGTCATGAAGGGCGCCTATACTCAAGCAGCAAGGCATTGCAGCATATCGGAGCAGATTCGATTAATCGAGTCTGCTGGAGCATGGCAATTACTGTGCTCCAGCTGACTCCAGCGTCTTGTGCATCAGCGTCCTCACACTGAAAAATGGCAGACGCGCTTTAACTAAAGCTTGTTCAACTCACTTCAGTTAAAGCACCCTCGCTGCCATTTGCCAGTGTGGGGATGCTGATGCATGCGATGCTCTGGGTGCTTTAATTACAGCAACTCTCCGAGCCACCTGAAAACAGCAACTTAAGAGTCCCAGGTTTTAGACAGCTGTGACTTTTCAGTGGCCAGAGCTCTGGCTGTCCCCTCTGTTTTGTGGTGAAGAGAGTCCCTTGCTTGAGGGCTTTCACTTCTTTATTGTTCCCCTTTCACAAATACGTTCTCTCTGCTGGAATACCTAGAAGAGAGGACTTCTGTAGAGTAAAGTTAAAGGTGAAGAAAAGAGGCCATGCTTCACTGTAGCCTTCCCTGCAAAAGCAATGAATAACATAATTGAATTAACACTACTGTAGCTTTAACAGTGCCTTCCCATGAGCCCCCTCGCATCAGGGCGGTTCTACAGAACTTTGTGACATAGGAGCTCTTAGCCTGTGGATTGGCTGCACATTAACCCATTTAAGTGGCTCAAAGCGCTCATTATTCATGTTAAAATTATGTCACTTGAGGACATGATTATCTCTAATCCAGATAACCTTCCTTCTCTTCCATTAAGGTGTGGCCACTCACAACAGCTTTTTGGCCCAGGTTGAAGTCCTCCAACATCCCAGGATGCAGTGGCCCCTTCTATATCCTTGTTCTGTGAGCTCTCATACCCTCAGCTGCTCCTGCTAATATTATTTCCCATCTGATGGGTTTTTTTCATCCTATTCTGGATGTAGTGGGTATAATTACTTGGAGAAGGGTGAGGACTCTCCATGCAGAGATGGAGGAAGCTGGGAAAAGGAGACAGACCAGGCATTGTCCTGCTGCTGCTGCTTTCTTTCCCCTCTCCCAAGGCAACTGGCTTTTGGGTTAATGTGAGCTCTCCCTTTGGTTTATGACAGGTCCAGGTTGCTTCCAACCAGCCAGCTTCCTTAGCGCAGGGAAGTGGTCCCAGGCAATAACCCACCACCCCTAGAAATAATGTTAAGAGCTGAATGCTGTGGCTAGAAGCTGATTGCAGTTGTCTTTGGGATGAAGAGATAGTTGAGCTCCAATGCCAGGCAGCCCGTTGGGTGTGCTGATCACTATGGATTAGGAAGGGAGCTCAGAGGGGGTATGAGCCAGTGTGTGGGGCCTGATGTCACATGCTTGCAGGGCTGGTGTTGCCTTTGGTTATAGGCAGATGCAAGCAGAGCTCACCTGGTCTCTAGTGGTAAGCCACCATCGTGCAGGTCTGGGCCTAACCAGTCAGGGAAGGTTTCTAGGCTGAAGGTGTGACTGCTTCAAACTCCAGGCAGCACTAAGCTGATCAACATTATAGCATCAGGTGTAACAAGGCCCTAATGAAATCCTTCAGCAACTGTATGATTTAAGGTTCCTTAAATTCTAAAGCAAAGCTCTTGGACATCCACAGTTTCATCTCTATAGAAAAAATGACTTCATACAGCTGTATATAAACATTAAGGATGTATTCCAGATCTGATGTCTTGCTACTTTTCTTGTTCTAATTGGTAGGGCTTTGAAAGAGGTGGCAGTGACCAGAAACACAAAAGGGGTAAGTATCACTGTTTGGAAATGCTACAGCATTAACAGTAAGATTGAGGGACAGTCCTAACAACTCAGGTGTTTAAGCACTGGAACAGATTGGGGATGTTGCACCGCTGGAAGTTTTTAGATGCAGTTTAGAAAAACACTTCACTGGGAGAGTTGAAATAGGGACGGTCTACCTGAGACCCACCCCAGCCTTGTTTTTCTGATTTGAAGAGATTTTAAAATCTCTCTCTCAGTTGTATAAGCAGATGTACAGTTATTAATACAACTGAGGATATTTTATTTAAACCCAAAGCAAAAGTAGAGGTAGCATTGGTAGTACTGGTATACCTGAAAGCAGAATTTACCCCGTAATTTTCAGTCTGGCAATATACTGTTCAAACTTACTGTAAGGTTACAGCCATGTGACAGATTCTCATTTTCTTTCATTCAGTCCATTGCTGTCAGTCATACAGTAACTGGACCTGCACAATATTGTATTGGCACTCAGCTGTACTAGTGTTTAGTCTAAGGAAAGACATATTGGTATTTAAGACAGCAGAATGTTTCTGTCGCACAGTCTTTTAAGTTGGCAAAACAAATTATTAGAATTAGGCTTAAGATACAAAATTCAGATCCTAATTTGATTCTGATCTTCCTTATAGTTCAGGGGTGGGAGGAGATTTGCTTTGCATCCATCTGTATGTAGCTGCTGTGTATTTGAACCCATCTTAAAATGACCTGATTTTCTCACTTCTTGCCATCTCCAATTTACTTTTGTGATTCATTGCACAAAGGAATGGCTGTCTTGACACCATTCCAGAGCCTGCTCTGACCAGTACTAACCAGCAAGCGATGTCTGCCATTATGATGCTTCTTGTAAGTACATGTGCTCAAGATCCAGTATGCTCAGACTGAATACATAAATTCCCTCCTGCCAGTTCTACCAACTTACAGGCTTCTACAGCTGTCAGATAACCTATCCATTACTATTAATATCTGCTAGAAGGCACCTGTCTGAACTGCTATGGTTAAGAATAATTTATTCACTCCTCCTGATGTAAATTAAACAGGTTCAATGTCAAAATTTGGCAGAGTTTTTTGTTTTCAAAATCTGCTTTACATTTTGCATGGCCAGCTACAGTGTGCATGTTTATGTAAGGGGGATTTTTTACCAACTGGAGATACTTTTTCACACCTCCAACAAAATAGAAGCTTAGATTTGAAAAGGATAGAGTCAAGGTATTCTGGTATTATAAAAGCTGTAGTCTGTCTGTCCGTAATGCCTTATTCACACTCTGATTGTGAATAAAGGCCAGTGCTGGCCTTGCCCCTACCGCCCCAGGACCTGCTTCTCGGAGCCAGGAGCTAGAGCACCCCCCTGCCAACAACAGCCCATGGGGAGTGGCGGGCAGTGGGAAAGAGGGGAGGAAGGGAGGGAGGGGAGCGGGAAGGTGGGATGACCGGTGGCTGTGCCCTGCTACAACTGCCACTGCAGCTGTGACCACGGCCATGACCGCTGCTGCTGTCACAGGCCCTGGCCCCAGCCCCAGCCTGAAGAAGAAGGGGGGGAGCAGCCCTGGTCCAAAGTGGCAGGGGGGAGGTGGGGAGCGGCCCCGGCCCAAAGCGGTGGGTGGGAGGGGCAAACGGCCACAGCCCAAAGCGGCGGGGGGGAGCAGCTCCAGCCCTGGCCTCAGCCCTGGCCTTGGCCTGAAGTGGTGGGGGGAGGGTGGGAACAGCCCTGGTCTCAGCCCAAAGAATCAGGGGGGAGACAGGGAGTGGCCACGGCACCGGCCTGAGTTGCGGGGAGAGCACCGGATGCCATGGAGCAGCTAAAAGCATTGCAAAAAGAAGCTCTTATGAACATGGAATAGTGACTTCTTAGGGTTCAGAGGGACCTCACGGGTCATTTAGTCCAACTCCTTGTACAAAACATGATTGGAAAATAACTTGGCAAGAGTAAACATCCTGGAAGCCATCATCTTCTCAGAAATCCCATAGTGAAAACTTTCTGATAAGAGTGCAAAAACATGGAGTTTAAAGATTAAATATAATAATGGAGATAGGAAAAAAACCCATAAGACACATACAGGTGTCAGCTGATTGTATCCAATATATTGAGAAAGAAGACGCTGACGTTACAGCATGCATGTCCAAAACACTGGACATTTTGGGGAGGCAAAAACCTTCACCTTGATCTAGTGACATGTAAGCAAGATGTTCCTACACTAAATTTTTACTACATGCAAAGGAGGGCTTCCCTAAACTGGGAGAGTCCTTATGCAGCCAGGCTTTTATGTGCCTGAACCTCTGCCTGAGACAGTCCGGCAATCATCAGTTGCTGGTAGCTATGACTAGTTCATCAAATGGCTTGAAAGTTAACAATAAGGCTAAGTACAGACAGTCAAAAAGTGTGAGGCTGAATCAATTCAGTCTTCACAGGGTAGTCTAAGCTGCATAGGTTGAACCAATAAGCAAGTGAACAAACATTTTTGATTCCAGAAATGTGCCACACGTCTCCAGGGACCCAGACCAGAAGCTGGGGGCAGTAGAGCACATCTTCCTGCTCAGCTGAAGCAGACAGCTTGGGCCAAAGCTAGCCCGCCCACCCTGTGAGGTGTGGGGTTTGCAGGGGAGGTACAAAGCAATCTGAGATCCTAGGGGACTGTGAGTTGGAGGGGATCTGGCACAGAAGTTCAATAAATTGATTTAACCTCAATAATTAAGTTTGATACTACATCTATCCAGGTTTATCTTAAACCTATTTTGGCCATTCTGAAAGTGGCTTATGTGCACCAAACTTATGGACTAAGGACAGGCATTACATATAAACTGGTTTAAGTGATCAGAAACTGGTTTAAACTTGTAACATAACAGATGTTCAGTGCTTATAAGCCAGTTTGAAAATGGCTGAAACTGGTTTGAGGTAAACCTGGTTGAATCTAATATCAGACTTAACTGATTTGGGTAAAACTGTTTTATGCAATGTCTGTCCCAGACATTGCTGGTTAAGTTGCTTAACCCCTTGCTGGTTTAAGTTAAACAAGCCTCCACCACCATCCTGGCATGCTTCTTGGACGAGGCTGTCTGCTCCAGAGCAGAAGTGGCCCCTCCCCTCTGCTCCCTGGCTGGAGCTCGGCAGAGACTGCAGGGATCTGCCTGGCTTCCCCCTGCTCCCCCCATCCCATCCCCACTCCCTTCTAAGCACGGATTCCCCCATCCCCTCTGCCTTACACGGACACCTCTCAGCATTAGCTAGCAGATCACATGCTGGCTACAGTCTGTGCTATGGGACACCAGTTCTTCCCTTGGGAAAGCTGTTTAAGGAGAGCTTGAAGTAATGGAGAGAGGGGACCCCCCACCCCCGATCAGAGCATCCTGCCAGTGCTCCCCTCAGCTCAGCACTATGAAACGAAAGGGAGGGCTGCTCTAGCACCCCTCCCTGGCTTCCAGCCTGAGCCACTACAGGCATGTGCCTGCATTTCTGGGATGTCTGTGAGGTTATAAACTGATTCAGCCTAGCCATGACCTAGCCTAGACTAACCTGCAAAGACTGAATCAGTTCAGGTGCAGACTTTTTGAATGTCTCTTCCTAGCCTTATGTTACACATTTGATCCAGTTTCCAACCATTTATACCATTTTATGTGTAATTTCTGTCCCTAGCATAAGGAACCAAGAGGCTGTGCAGCAGCAGAGGTGGCATGGCACATGCTGGCAGGAAATTAGACTTTTAATATAGTTTGAAAGTAAAGCTGTTTGTCTGTTTCATATAAAACATTAATATGTAATTTAATTAAGTACCATTTGCTTTCTAATTGATGCTTATGATCATAAAATGTTTCCCAATGGATAAAATAAACTGTCTGACCTTCTTTGTACCTGTACTTGTTAGTAATAAGTCAGTATTAAGTCAGATTTATCTTGATTTATATTTTATGCTGGGGAGGGGGGAATCTTCTAACTCTGGCTGTTGCAAAACAGGCATTAAAAATATTAATTCTTATTTTTTCTCAAAATTCATCAACATCAAGGCAACAAATCAGCCTTCCTCCTACGTTTTGATTAACTGAGCTACAAGCTCACATACAAAATACCAGCACTTGATTTTAGGCTACCAGCCAGTTCAGTTCCTCACCCCCACAGAGGGGATTACTGTAATTCATCAGCATCTTTCTCTTTATAGATATCAGCTGTGGCCCTGACCCTACTTTCCCAATTTATTCTTTGCCCATTTCAGGCAGCTGTATATTCATATTAAGCTTGGTGAGATCTCTCTCTTAGTATCATTATTTGTCAACTGATGACAAGATGTGTGAGGAACAAGCACTGAAAATATCAGAGTGAATGCTTGTGATAAGAAGGTGGAGAAGGAAAAGCAGAAACTATTCACTCTTGTTATATCATGTAGATAAGTAATATGGCTGTGAAGGAGATATTGAATACTTTGGCTAACTGACAAAAATCTAGCCCTTTTTTAGTGTGCTACCTATGAGGAACAGATTTGTTCCATTCTTTTCAGTCCAACAACTTATAACAAACCATTTTGGAGGAATAGCAGATAACATTGAAAATGGACCAGATGGTTTGCAGGAAAATTTTCATGGAGGTTACAGGATCAAATTCTTTTGTGGAGCTGAAAATTCAGAAATATGGTTTCCCTGTAGAAAAAGAAGAGGGGCTGAGCAAGTGCATGCTGTTATTTACATCTTTGATA
Source organism: Caiman crocodilus (assembly GCA_030014935.1). Lineage (NCBI taxonomy): Eukaryota > Metazoa > Chordata > Crocodylia > Alligatoridae > Caiman > Caiman crocodilus. Next base: position 5,212,691 of record JAGPOW010001543.1, on the reverse strand, counting down.
TAACAGAACTTGTAACAAAACCATGTAAAAAGCGGTTTAATGTTTCCTTTTAACAACTGAACCAATAATTTTCAGCAGACTAAAAACAAATAAAACCCTAACACTTAAATATTTCGAAGTAGAACATAAGATATTCCAAAAAGGGTTGATATCAGTGGCAGCACTCCTGCTGCCTTAACGGGGGCGGAATTTCACCCACATTTTTTTGTATTGGCAAAAACAGTCAGGCTCAGTATGAATGTTTGGGTTCTTGAGTTTCTGAAACATAAGATGCCATTTTTTACATTGGTTTCCAATTAGTAGGCAGTTACAAGTTTGAATCCACCAACTCTATTCTCCCTTACTGGAAAGGAGAAGGGAAGTTCTTTCTCTTCTCACTTCTTACCCCAAAGCATTCAAGCTGCTCGCAGAGCAGTAGGCCCAAATGAAACAGTTCCATCAAAACTGCTTTGAGGGAAAACTAGGGTATGACAGTAGCAGGCTCACTTTTTAGAGCTTGGGTTGAGTCCTAGGCTTGAGATCCTGCTGTTTTGATTGGTGGAGCCAATCAAGAGAAATAAAGTCACATATCTTTGCTGAGGGGAGGGAGAGAAGAGCTCGCCCAGACCTGGCTGAAGACTGCAAACTGTCAGGTCTGGAAGATTTCAGGGGTGGAGCCCTGGAGCGTATAAAAGGAGCTGCATGCCCAGCAGGAGGGACAGATGTAGCGAAGGACTCAAGAAGAGCGAAGCCAAAAAAAGCTGGGGAGCTCTCCCCCCAGTGGGTAATAGGCCCAAGGCTCCTGAAGCTGCCACTGGTGGAGCAGCCTGGGGAGGGGTGCAATATTGCTCGGGCTGTTGACGGTGCACAAGGATGGTGCATGGAGACGTGGCCCTGGTGTGGTGTGAGACTGCTCAGGCCCATTACGGTGCGCAGTTCAGTGCACGGAGCTCAGGCTCTGGGAGCCACAAGTGGTGGCTCAAGTCTGCAACCCTGGTAGGACCAGCAGGCCACACAGTGCACAGGGCAGTGCATGGGGCAAAGGCCTTGGGGCTGCAGTGAGGCAGCTCAGGCCCCATCTCCTGGCAAGCAGCCAGGCCCCACAGTACACAGGGAGGCACATGGGACTGAGCTTTGGGAGCCAGGGAGCAGTGGAGGCTGCTTGGGTTAGCCACCTGGCATGAGGATGGATGGCCAGAGCCTGAAGGGCCCAGCCTGTGCTAAGAGAGCCCTCAGTGCCGAGCTAAGGCACGGGGAAATGGTAGTGCTGCAGCATGAGGCCCAGCACCCAGGAGCCAGCAGCGGTGGTGCAGCAGCTCAGAGGAGCTAAGCCCTCGGTGCCCAGAGTGAGGCACAGGGTGGAGAGGAGTCCAGCAGCATAGGAGGAGCCTGGAGAGGCACTCCAGCAAAGGAGACCCCATCGAGGTGTGCCCTAACCACCACCAACTGAGGGAGCATGAGTTATTGGGCCCTTGGGTCCCACAGGAGAAAGACGTTTGGGGGCAAACCCAGAGAAGGGGCTATGTGAGCAGCCTTCCACCTAGTCAAGGCCCTAAGGCGGGGGGTCCCTGGTGCTTCCTGGACACCCCCCAAGGGACCCCATTTGAAGGAGGACCATCTCTTGCCATGGGTCAGGGACTATATTAAGGAATAGATGTTATTAAGATTGCTCATGTTTGTACCTTATATTTTGTAATTGAAATGTTGTATTGTGATGTTATAAATAGTGTTATTTAGGGTTTGACCTTGGTTATTAGTTAGTGTTCACTGTGTAAATATATCACCCAACAAGGACACTCCTCCAGAGAGGTAGATCGCAATCAGGTTGGTTTGACATGACCTGCCCCTGTTGAAATCGTGCTGGTTGCCCTTGAGCATCATCCCTGATGCCGGCCCATCACAGATGTGCTCCTTGATGATCTTCTCAAAGAGTTTCCCCAGGATTGAGGTAAGACTGAAGGGCCCAGCAATAACCCCTGCTAGCTCCCTTAACACCCTGGGGTGAAGAGCATCTGGACCTGCTGATTTGAACATGTCTAGCCGCTCCAGAAGCTCTCTAACCTGGTCCTCCTCAACCTTAAGTCTTGAGGTGTTCCCCTTGATTCCGTCTTGAATCACGGTGGGGGAGTCCCAGTCCCTGCACAAGAAGACGGAGGTGAAGAATTTGTTAGAGATGTCTGCCTTCTCCTCTGGTGCAATCACCAGATTGCCCAGCATATCCTGCAGGGGTCCCACATTTCCTGGCGCCTTTTTCATCCTCCCTATATATTTGAAAAAGGACTTGGTATTATCTTTGATCTTGGACACTAGTCCTAGCTCTATGTCCGCCTTCACTTTCCTAACAGCCCCCCTACAGGCCCAAGCAGTGGCGGTATACTCTTCTTTGGAGGTCGCCCCCTACTTCCACCGGATGTACGCTGCCTTTTTGGCAACCAGGCATTCCCAGATGTCCTTGGTGAGCCAGGGAGGCTTTTGGGCACTCTTGCCCACCTTGCTTCTTGTTGGGATCATCACCCCTTGGGCCCTGAGCATTGTTTCCTTAAGGAATGACCACTCATCTTGGGCACTGAGTTCCCCTGCCCTCAAGAACCCCAGCGCCTCTCCCACTAATCTCAACTCTTCAAAGTTGTCCCTCTTGAAGTCTAGGGCTACCGCCTTGCTGCAGGCCCTTGTCACTCTGCGCTGGATGATGAATTCCAGCAAGCGATGATAGCTGTCACCCAGGTGGTCAAGGACCTGGAGCCCCCTTACCAGATCATCGCCTGTGGCCAAGACCGGGTCCAAGAGGGCATTTCTTCTGGTGGGACTGTGCACCTCCTAGGTTGAGTGGAGGTCCTGTATCTTGGCCAGGAACCTCCTGGAACGGTCTGACCTGGCTGACTGCTCCTCCCAGTAGATGTCCGGGTAATTTAGATCACCCTTGACAACTACATCCCTTGCCTTGAGTGCCTCTGCAAGCTGGCCCAAAAATTCCTAGTCCAGCTCCACCCCTTAGCTGGGGGGTCTGTAGTAGACTCCCACCATTAAATTCCTCTCCCCACAACCCCCTTGTATTTTGACCCAGAGCACTTCAGCTTGCCTGTCCTCCAACCCCATTTAGCCAGTTCAAACCCAGACATAGTAGGGCTTATAGAAACGTGGTGGGATTCATCCCATGACTGGGCAGTTAGCATTAGGGACTATAGGTTCTACAGGCAGGATAGAGAAGGAAGGAAGGGAGTGGGTGTGGCGCTCTATGTCAAAGAGCGCCTGCAAAAGTATATCTTTTTCAGAATCATAAAACACAATCTAGCCTTCTTGAGCATATTGGCAATGCACCCAATGCTTCACTGAAATTTATTTCCACACCTGAATTACTGTTTTTAGCTATAGATAAGTTTTTAATGTTAATGTTTTTAGCTGAGTTCTTCTAACCAGAGACTGAAAGGCTTTACTTCTCTTTTTAGCAGATAAGTGGGGGCTGTGATCCCCCACACTTCTCTTTATTTTTAGCACACCTCAATATGTTAACTTCATTCAAAAAACACATTTCCTTTGACTTCTTTTCTATTTTAGTAGAAAACATATCATCTTCCTTGTGTTTTGACAGGCCCCTAATACAGCCATTTATTTTATCCTATATAGGTTCTCATACCACGCTTATCACCACAGTATCTAAGTGCAATACTCAAGATGACTAACATCTGCCACATGTTGTTTGTTCTTTTATAATGTCCTCAGGGGAAGAAGTGTGAGCAGTGCATTGTTTTGTTTTGGAAGTTTTTAACAGTATGTGTTGCTATTTAGTTATGGTAGGAAAAACAGTGTCGAAAAAATGTCTTACACATGGTATAAAGAGTGGAGTGGGGAGGTTTGCACTTGCCTTCACTTACTGGAGTTGTTCATTCCAGAGCCATGGACCCAGAACCTGAGCAAATTCCCTCACACTTGACCATCCTTAGGAAGAGGTCTACTGGCCCAGAGGAATGAAGTTGTCAACCAAAACTTAATCCAAGGGAGCACTTGCTTGGGATGCCTGGCCTTCCCTAGTCTCTCTTGAAGATAGCCCAGATGTGGCTTCCAGAATGCAATGACTCCTTGGATCCTTTAATCTCTGAGATCCCAGCCTCTCTGGTCCCTGACCATCTCCTGATTATCCATGGCTGTCCTACAGGGAGCTACCTTCCACTTCATCTCCTGAGGAAGGACTCTACCTCTTGAAAGGGGAAAGAAGTACACCCCAAAGTGCCAAACAGCAAAGCAGACTGCTTTTGCTCAACAAAAGTATTTATTCAGCAACTGCAGTCCATCTAGCAATGCTTCCTACTCTCCCTGGGTGCCTATATGTGAGAAGCAAGGCTTTTCTGACGTGCTGTAATTACAGTGCATTGGAGCAGACTCGACTAATCGAGTCTGCTGGAGTGTGGTAATTACTGTGATCCAACGGCTTGCCATGTTTCATGTATTAGTGTCTCTGTGCTTCAAAATGGTGGTGGAGGCACTTTATCTAAAGCTCATTTGATGAACTTTAGTTCAAGCATGAACGGTGCATGCCCCCGGCGGTGGCAGGAGTGTGGCAGCAGCAGTGGGAGCCTGGCAGTGGTAAGCTGGGGAGCTCCTGCAGCCGGTGCTGTTGGCAGCAGGGGTTGAGAAGGTGGCGAGCACTGACCAAAGGTGGGCAACCGCCCACAGCCACCACTGGCAGCATCAGCAGCAGGATTTGCGGACCACGCACAGACGACACTGGCAGTGCCAGCAGTGGGGTAGTAAGTGGTGACCACCTGCAGGTGCTGCTGGCAGTGTCGGCGGTGCCTTTTTGTAGGGGGTGCACCGCCATGCACTGTGGGGTGCACATGCACCTGCGTGCACCCCCTACACCTCACCCCTGAGTTCAAGTGCCCCCACTGCCATTTTGAAGTGAGGGGAAACTGATATATGAGATACTCCGGGCACTTGAATTAGAGCGGTTCTTGGACCCATTCTAATTAAAGTGTTGTTTCCCCCCTTCCCCCCCGAGTACATGTATAAATGCCCCCTACCGTTAAGCTGTCCTCCTTTTCTCAATCAGGCCACATAGTCCTGACTATCCCAAAATTGTGCCAGAGGACTGGAAAAGAGCCAATGTGGTTCCCATTTTCAAAAAAGGGAGGAAGGAGGACCCATGAAACTATAGGCCAGTTACTCTTACCTCGATCCTGGGTAAGCTTTTTGACAGAATTATCCTAGCAGATGTCTGCGAGGGGCCAGCAGGGGAGATTATGCTTAGGGGCAACCAGCATGGGTTTATTAAAGGCAGGGCCTGTCAGACCAACCTGGTGGCCTTCTATGACCAGGTTACAAAATCCTTAGATGCAGGAGTAGCAGTGGACTTCAGGAAGACCTTCAACACTGTCTCTCACCCCATTCTCATTAAAAAAAAATATGGGACTGTGGCATCAACACCTACAAAGTCAAATGGGTCACTAACTGGCTGGAGGGCCGCACCCAGAGAGTAGTGGTGGATGGGTCTTATTCGACCCTCAGGCCCACCTCAGGACCCTTGGGCCCATGCTGTTCAACATCTTCATCAGTGACTTGGATGAGGGGGTAAAAAGCACCCTGTACCACACTGTATTTCAGCTATGAGTTGATCAAGACATGAATAACAGAATGATTTCATAATGTGCCAGGATGGGACAGTCTCCTAGCCAAAAGGAGGTGATGACAATTTGTGCATCAGTGACCATGAGATGATTGGGTTCAGGATCTTGAGGAAAGGAAGGATGGACAGCAGTAGAGTAAGGACTATGGACTTCAGAAAAGCAGACTTCAACTCACTTGGGCAACTTATGGGTGGGATCCCCTGGGAAGCCAGACTGAGGGGGACAGGAGTCCTGGAGAGCTGGCTGTACTTTAAAAAGGCCTTCCTAAGAGTGCAGGAACAAAGCATCCCGATGCACAGGAAGACTAGCAAGAATGACAGAAGACCAGCTTGGCTTATCAGGAAACTCTTCAGTAAATGAAATCACAAAAAGGAAGCTTATAAGAAGTGGAAAGTTGGACAAATAAGTAGGGAAGAATATAAGAGCATTGCTCAGGCATGTAGGGCTGAAGTCAGGAAGGCCAAAGCGCAAGTGGAGTTGCAGCTAGCAAGGGATATAAAGGGTAACAAGAAGCATTTCTACAAGCATGTCAGTAGCATGAGAAGGATCAGGGAAAGTGTGGGTCCGTTACTGAATGGGGGAAACAACCTTGTGACAGAAGATGCAGAAAATGCTGAAGTGCTCAATGTATTTTTTTGCCTCAGTCTTCACAGGCAAGGTCAGGTCCCAGACTACTGCACCGGGCAGCACAGTTTGGGGAGGGGAGCAGCCCTCAGTGGTGAAAGAACAGGTTAGGGACTACTTAGAAAAGCTGGATGTGTACAAGTCCATGGGGCTGGATGGGATGCAATTTAAGGTGCTGAGGGAGTTGGCTGATTGCAGAGCCATTGGCCATCATCTTTGGAAGTTCACGGCAATCAGAAGAGGTCCCGGGTGACTGAAAAAGGGCAAACATAGCGCCCATATTTAAGAAAGGGAAAAAAAGGATTCGGGGAACTACAGACCAGTAGGCCCGTGCGAAGCGGGTAGTATTTGCTTTGGATTCAGCTGATTTGGGGGACAGTGGTTCAATTTGGTGATTCAAATCACTGTCCCAAATCAATTTGCCCAAATCTGATTCAGAGATTTGGCTGCTGCTGAATCTCTCCGAAGAAGCCAGGCCCATCCCCCCAGCCCAGCAATGGCTGCCCTGCCCACCCCAGCTCCTAGCTTTTTGGGGAAAAAAAGGGCTGATGTTCACAGGGTGCTGCCGGGTGGGGGGCCAATTCCTACTGCCTCCCCACTGCCCCACGCTGCATGAGGGGCTCTGCACAAGCCCCCCGCCCATCCCCTCTCACTCCCCCAGCACCCCTACCCAGGCCAGATCCAATCCTTTAAGGGAAAAAAAATGAGAAAAGCCCTGCACTCACTGCTCCTGCTGGGCGGGGGGTGATCCCTGCTGCCCCGCATCATGTGGGGGGCTCTGCACGAGTCCCCCAAAGTCCCAAGGGTGCTGCAGGAGCAGTGAGTCCTGGAACTTTTCTCCATTTTTCTTCTTAAAGGCCTAGAGCTGGCCTAGGTGGGGCAGCCTTGGCAGGGCTGGGGGAGTGAGGGGGGGTCAGGGGGCTTGTGCAGAGCCCCCCATGCATTGTGCGGCAGTGGGGGCAGGTGGATGTGGGAGGGACTGTCCGAATCATTGAAACTCGGTGAATCTTTTTTGAAGATTAGGAGAGCTCTGACTCGATTTTGATCTTTTAATTGGTCCCCTGATTTGATTTGGATTCGGATTCAGAGATTCGGCCAACGAATCGGGCCAAATCTCCTCCGAATTGAATCGCCACCCAAAGCTTTGCACGGTCCTACAGATTAGTCAGCCTCACCTCAGTCTCTAGCAAAATCATGGAGCAGATCCTCAAGGAATCCATTTCCAAGCACTTGGAGGAGAAGAATGTGATTAGTAACGGTCAGCATGCATTTGCCAAGGGCAAGTCATGCCTGACCAACCTGACCGCCTCCTACAATGAGATGACTGGCTCTGTAGAGGTGATGTACCTTGATTTTAGCAAGGCTTTTCCCACAAGATTCTCACAGGCAATCTAAAGCTGTATGGGCTGGATGAATAGACTGTAAGGTGGATAGAAAGCTGGCTGGAGTTTTGGGCTCAGAGAGTAGTAATCAGTGGTTCAGTGTCTCGTTGGCAGCCAGTATCGAGCGGAGTGCCCCAGGGACCCGTTCTAGTTCTAGAGCTGGTTTTGTTCAATGTTTTCACCAACAATTTTGAAAATGGCATGGAGTGTGCCCCCAGCCTGTTTGCAGATGATACCAAGCTGGGGGGAGTAGGAGACACACTGGAAGGTAGGGGTAGGATTCAGAGTGACCTAGACAAATTGGAGGGTTGGGCCAAAAGGAATCTCAGATGGTTCAACAAGGACAAGTGCAAAGTCCTGTACTTAGGACAGAACAATCCCATGCAAGGTACAGGCTGGGGACCAACTGGTTGGGCAGCAGTTCTGCAGAAAAGGACCTGGGCGTGACAGTGGTCAATAAGCTAAATCTGAGCCAGCAGTGTGCCCTCGTTGCCAAGAAGGCTAATGGCACATTGGGCTGCATTGGTAGGTGTGTTGCCAGCAGGTCAAGGGAAGTGATTATTCCCCTCTATTCAGCACTGGTGAGGCCACATCTGGAGTACTGTGTTCAGTTTTGGGCCCCGCCACTACAGAAAGGATGTGAATTAGAAAGAGTCCAGTTGAGGGTGACAAAAATGGTTTGGAGGCTGGGGGACATGACTTCTGAGGGAAGACTGAGGGAACTGGGCTTATTTAGTCTAGAGAAGAGGAGACTGAGTGGGGATTTAACAGCAGTCTTCAACTACCTGAAGGGAGATTCGAAAGAGGAAGGAGCTGGATTGTTTTCAGTGGTGGCAGATGACAGAGCAAGGAGCAATGGTCTGAAGTTGCAGCAAAGGAAGTTGAGGTTAGATATTAGGAAGACTTTTCTCACCAGGAGAGTAGTAAAACACTGGAACAGGTTACCCAGAGAGGTGGTGAAAGCTCCATCTTTGGAGGTTTTCAAAACCCAGCTAGACAAAGCTTTGGCTCTGCTGGTCTTGTTGGGGATGGTTCTGTTTTGAGCAAGGGGTTTGACTAGATCACCTCTTGAGGTCCCTTGCCTGAACTTTCTATGATTACTCAGGTACACTGGTATGTGAGAAGTTAGCATCAGTAAAAAATCCAATAATATTCCTAATGACAGAATGAACCAAGTGGAGATGTGTAACTAACCAGAGGAAGCTTCACCATGGCTGTGAACTTTTCAGAATGGTTTCTTTTGTATCCCTTATATCTTGCTTCTATTCAGCTTCAATCTGTTCTTCATCTGGTTAACTGATTTTGTTCAGGCAGCGGGCCATCTCAGTGACAGAGCTGTGTTACCTAGGAATTGCTGGCACTTGAGTCCATACTGTCTGAACCTTTGCCCAGCATAATCGCACTGGACCACCTCCACTCCCTCTGGTCCTGCCCCCCCCAAGCCCCTCTATAGTCCATATCACTGTCGTTGCTGTTGTCATCTTTCTCTCCTCCATTGTCCTCATCACTTGTTCCTTCTCTGTTCCCATTTTCTTCCTCCTCATCATCCTCATCCTTGTCATTGCTATCTTGTAGGTACCAAAAAACCAACCAGAGAGATAACTGATGCATGTAGGACTCCAAAAGTTGGTGATAGAGGCACCCGTTTCCAATCACAACTTGTTGAGTGTGTTCCTCCAGGAAGAATGCAAATGATTTTAACACATCACCCTCGATCTCTGTCCTTGAGGTGAGAAAGGAGTGCCACGTAGCCAAAATACTGAATGATGTAGAAAGGTGAGGAGGAAGGAAGGATCTCTGTCCCCTAGCCACTGAGGAAATCACCAGTTGGCGAGACTAAAGATTTGATATCCCATGTCTTTGCCTGATTGTGCTGGGTCTAGAACATTGTAGCTGGCCTTTGGCTAGCCTTTCAGCATTACTTTCACTATTGCATATTTGAAGGAGGAAGAAAAGATTCCTTCCAGAAGGAGGTATGGGAATTTCAATCAGGAATGGCTCCATTTGCTCATGCCTTTCACAGGCCAAGAAGGGTCCCAGCCAGAATTGTGAGTCTTGGATGAAGACTCTTGCACGGTGCTAAGATTTCTTTAGGGCAATGATTTTTTAGTTAAGAACTTTGTGATGAGTGAACACATTGTACTCTGGGAATCTAAATAGGATGTTGGTTAGTGAGTACAGATGGAGCAGATCCATATTGGTTGGGAAAGCTTTTTGAATGTACAGGGTTATTTTTAAGCAAAGTAAGATGATCGTTCTTCACAAGCATTTGGTGTTTAGTTGTCATGGAGGCTGTAGCCCCTTAGGATTGATTGTGTGCTTTACCATTCTGGATAGCTTCTCATGGTGGAACTGAGCTCCTTCCTTGGAAGTGGATAAAAATAACATAACTTTGGAAATTTCACATGTTTCCTCAACCTTTATCTTCTGCCATTAGTGCTCAGGTTTCTGCCATGCCTCACCTAGAGTAGAGTACAACAAAAACAAGATTTGTGTGGGTGCCAGGGAAGAAGGGGCCATTTGGGGGCTTATTATATTAGTGGCAGAGGTTGGTGTTTAGTTTAATGATTCATCAGGTCCTCAGTTCCTCATCCAGTGGATGTTTTGAAGCTTGTGAGATGTTGTGATTGTTTTGAGATCACTGACATTTCTTACCGCCCACGAGCTGGAAGATTTCTTACTACTGCCTTAATGAGGCGACAGTCTGTCCAAGATGACAGGAAGAGTCTAACGTGCTTGATCACAGAGTGCTGATTCATGTGCTCTGGGGTTGGGGGTCAGGGAAGAAGGGGCGTTTTAATTAGAGTGGCTCTCAGGTGCTGCTCTAATTAAAATGCTGTAGCATCTTGTGTATCCTGCATGCATCCTGCATTTCAAAATGGCCACAGGGCTGCTTTAATTAAATGTGTCCCTGCTATCATTTTGAAACTCAGGATGCTGAATACATGAGATGGTGCAGCACGCTGGCGCGCTTTAATTAGAACACTCCAGCAGACTCAATTAATCAAGCTCCACCACACTCTAATCAGGAAGCGTCAGAGCACACATATAGTTACCCATTGTGTCGATGCTGAAGATTAGATTACCACTGACACACTGCTACCAGCTGCCATGACATCTATTGCACCAGTAGGAAAATAAAAGATATAAAAAGAGTAGTATTTTTATGAAGCTTGAAAATGAATGCAGAATTAGAAGCATAAATCTAAATAGTCTATGTCATTACTTTTTCTTTTTAAATATTTAAAAACTATTTCTAATAAGCCAGGAAATCTGGCAGCATCTGCATGGATTCTGGAATAGTGCAATAGGATCTAGACCTTGGTGGACTGTCATGGAAGTCACTGGATTCTTCCTGCCACATAAAATCCCAGGGACTGCAGTGAGACTGTTCTGGTGCAAAAGACTGCCATGTCACAACAGGATTGAAGCAAAGGAAATTATTTTTGATTAGCAAAACCTTGAAGTCTTCATAATAAAAATTTAAAATGAAAGGGACACTGTCAAACTGCAATCATTCAATTTATCGAAACCAACTGGAAACCAGTTTACTGAATGGGATTGGTGCCTAGGCCTCTCTGCAACTTTTTTATAATGCTAACCACACTTTCCAGTTTTCTGTCCCCACCCAGACAGCTATGCTGCCTTGCTGCTAAGTGGAGGGCCTACACAAACTGCGGAATATGCGCATGCATCTTGGAGAGCACTAAGGACACCTGAGTGTTTCAGCCAACAGCCATTATTGAGGACTCCACCAAGTGCAATCCTAGCCCCTTTTTGAGCAAGGCTTTGCCATGATGGTCACTTGAAGAGCCTAGGTAACATCTGGTAGGATACCCACCCTCCCTCCTGGTCCTTCGGTGACAGAAGCAGATCCTCCACTGGTTTGAAACAGAGGGTTGAACATATGCAGTGATGTTATCAAATCAGTGGGCATATGGTATTGCGGGAAAATCTGTCTATACTCCCTCATCCTTGGCAGAATACTAAAATTTAATTTAATTAAATACAATGCAATCTCATAAAATACAGGTGGTCAGGCTACACAACCTAATTACTCAAATTACGCAAATCTCTGTATGGCCACCAGTTCGCAGATACCAAACCCTGCTTTACTGATCAGCTCATAAATAAAGCAGCTGGATCTACTCGCTACTTCCACTGGCAAGTGCACCCACGATGAACTTCTTGGCTAAGAGATGAAGAGATGCATCTCCTCTTGGTTAATCTAGTTTTAGACTTCTGTAACTCAATGAATGTATATCTGAATTATATCAGGATAAGGAAAAGGAAAACCAAGTTCAGTGCCTGGCACAAATACTGGCAAGCACTACCAACAAAGATGGACAGCAATTATTTACACTCATGCATAACCCAGATCAGTGGAATGAAATTAAGAACAAGAAATCAAAGCTAACATAATCTCAGACGAATGTTAGGAGTCATTTTCCAAGGGAAAGTATTTTAAATTGCTTCCTTGGGATGTTTAAAACCAAACTTTATCTGACACTAATTCCTTCCCCACCATCCCTACCTGCCTTTCCCCAAAACCTAAGGAACCATCTTTCATTGACAGCGGTTTGCATGGCCTAATAATTTCAAGGGTAAATTGACAAAATATTCTTGGAGAAATGCTTTTAAACAGTTTTAAATAGTATATTATGGTATCATGTTTTTTCAGAGATAGTCAATCTTCCAGACACCTGCATCAAAGATGTATTAACACAACACATAATTATACACCTCAAATTATTGTTTGAATTATAACTTTAAAAAAATATGACTATGTTGCACTGTATGTAGAAATCAATTTGACCTTTCAAGGAGGAAAAAGATGAAAGAGACGATTTTTATTAATCATTAACAAACTAATATTTAGCTACTTTTAATAAGTACTTAGAAAGTATTTATGTATGTTCACCTAACAGCTATTTACTTTTGATTAACAAAACTATAACTTTATTTGTAAACTGGCATTTTTTCCCCTCTCAGTGACAATGTGCTCTAGGACTGTGTTACAATACAGCACATTTTAGGCTGCATTGTACAAAGTCATCTTATCAGGAGGTGGCTAATCTACAGGCAGGTCTGAAGAGTGATGTCTGAGGAAAAGTGCAGAGCCGCAGCCTTGTGCTCAGATTTCAGACCTGTAATTAGGTCAGTGGTTCTCACCCTTTTTAGACTCAAAACACCCTTTGGAATATGCCATCTCTTAGTTTTCACTCATTGTTTGATTAAGAAAAATAGTAGAGCATTTTTCAGTTCCTAAGAGCTCAGAAAGACCGTAACAATTTGGTGTCCTATAGTGCTGTAAACGACTGCCGTGTTAGGTGACTGCACGCCAGAGTGCACAATGTGATTCCAGTACATCCATAATATTCACCTGAGGTGCCGCAGCACCCTGGGGTGCCTCGAGATCCTTTCAAGAGTGCCATGGATACCATGCATTGAGAGCACTGCTAGACATGCAAATATGATTCACAAAATAAACCAGAGATTTCAAATAGGAATCACAGAACTATAAGGATGTAGGGCTGGAAGGGACCTCCAGCCTAACCCCCTGCTTGATACAGGATCATCCCTATCCCTATACAATCCACCATTTAAACTTTATATAACACCACTGTCAACCCTGAATCCACAGCATTAAAGCAATTCTGACCTGCTGTGCCCCCTTTTTACCCGGGGGAGAGCAGGGTTCTTTGCAAAGGACAATTTGCTCTATTACTTTCCTGTAGTCAAAGAGAGATGAGTGACAATGAAAAGCTGCCATTTACTAAGGGGTGTCTTGTGTCCAAAATGGTGGAGAGCCACTGCTGGACACCCCAGATGCATCATGTGCATTAATGTGCTTTAGTTAATGTGCATTTAATCTAGTACCTCCATTGTGAGGTATTAGGAAAATGCACATTAGCCTGTCTTAATGCGGAATAAATAGCGCAGTTTTTTAGTGATGCTTTAATGCACATTAAGATAGACTAATGCACACAGCACCATACCTAGACTCTTGGCAGCCCTGGGCAAACTTTTAGCATCAGGCCCCCCTTTCACCAGAGATAATGATGATAATAATATAGGCGGTCCTCAACTTACAATGTTTCAAGTTACAACATTTCACACTTACACCGTTTATAAATTGACACCGTTTCAGTGTTCTGACATCAGTTTCAACTTTACAACGCTTGATTTAACATGGTGCCATGACAGCGAACAAGTTCGATGCATTGCCCATCTCCCTGGAGAACACTGGTCCAAACTTCCTTGGACTCTTCCTTTAAGAAAGCAGACAAGACTCCATAGAAACCTGCAGCCAAGACTCCTGAGAAGACTCCAGCCAAGAACCCTTCAAAAAGTCCAGCAAAGTCACCTCAAAGAAGTCCTTCCAAATCAATATGACTGCTGTTTACAATAGAAATACATTAATGTAGCTATATTACTCATCTATAATTTGACGACTACAAAACTCTGGGTTACTTTTTTTGAAAATAGGGTATCAGGCCTTGGTTCAGGAACCAATCCCCCATTAATAACGTTGTTTCTTATGGGATAAATCTGTTCCAAGTTATGTTTTGACTTAAGACATGGCTTTCAGGAACCAATTGTGTCGTAAGTTGGAAGACTGCCTGTAGTAAAAAAAAAAATCATTTTTGGGCCCTGGGCAGCTGCCCGGTTCACCTATGCCCATGTCTGGCCCTGAATGTGCATTAAAGTGCAAGCATGGATGCCATGTATCCCCAGAGGCTGGGGGTGCACGGCAAACTCTCACAGGCGGCGACAGTGGCATGGCGGTGGTGAGTGGGGAGCTCCTGCAGGTGGCAGTGGTGGCATAGCGGTGGGGAATGGGGAGCTCCCGCAGGTGGCGGTGGTGGCATGGTGGTGGTTAGTAGGGAGCTCCTGCAGGTGGCAGTGGTGGCGTGGTGGTGGTGAGTAAGGAGCTCCTGCAGGTGGCAGTGGTGGCGTGGCGGTGGGGAATAGGGAGCTCCTGCAGGTGGCGGTGGTGGCGTGGTGGTGGTGAGTAGGGAGCTCCTGCAGGTGGCGGTGGTGGCATGGTGGTGGTGAGTAGGGAGCTCCTGCCGGTGGCGGTGGTGGCGTGGTGGTGGTGAGTAGGGAGCTCCTGCAGGTGGCGGTGGTGGCATGGTGGTGGTGAGTAGGGAGCTCCTGCAGGTGGCGGTGGTGGCATGGTGGTGGTTAGTAGGGAGCTCCTGCAGGTGGCAGTGGTGGCGTGGTGGTGGTGAGTAGGGAGCTCCTGCAGGTGGCGGTGGTGGCGTGGCGGTGGCGAGCGTGGAGCTCCTGCAGGTTCATGGAAGTAGGGTTAGAAGGGACCTTGTAGATCATCAAGTCCAACCCCCTGCCCTGGGTAGGAGAGAAAACCAGGCTCAAATGACCCCAGCCAGGTATTAAAGACCCCTCAGGGTAGGAGCCATCACCACTTCCCCTGGAAGTTGGTTCCAGATCCTAGCCACCCCGACTGTGAAGTAGTGCCTTCGGATGCCTTGTCTAAACCTACTCTCTAACAATTTGTGGCTGTTATTCCTTGTTACTCTGGGGGAGAAGTGGGGGGCCCTAGGGGGAACAGGGTCTCTCTCAAACCCTGCTGGTTTTCCTTTGTGACTTTATAGACCACCACCAGATCCCCCTCAGCCTTCTCTTGTGGAGGCTGAACAGGTTCAGGTCCCGTAGCCTCTCCTCGTAGGGTCTGCCCTGCTGTCCCTGGATCATATGAGTGGCCCTCCTCTGGACCCTCTTGATGCTGTCCACATCTCTCCTGAAGTGCGGCACCCAGTACTCCAGCTGTGGCCCTGACTAGTGTCGCATAGAAGGGAAGGATCACCTTCTTGGCCCTGCTTGAGATGCATCTGTGGATGCACGACAAGGTATGGTTAGCCCTACTGACTGTGACCTCACATTGTCGGCTCATGTTCACCTTGGAGTCAATAATGACTCCAGGATCTCTTTCTGCCACCATGCTCTCAAGAAGGGAGTTTCCCAGCTTATAAGTGTGCTGTTGGTTCCCACTGCCCAAGTGCAGCACCCTGCACTTGTTAGTATTGAAACGTATCCTATTTTCGTTAGCCCACCCCTGTAACTTGTCCAGGTCCTGCTGTAATCTGTCCTTCCCTATTAGTGTGCCCACCTCACCCCAAATCTTGGTATCATCAGCAAATTTAAACAGGCTGCTTTTTACCCTGTTTACCAAATCACTAACAAAGAAATTGAACAGTGCAGGTCCAAGGACCGAGCCCTGGGGGACTCCACTGCCTACCTCCCTCCAGGTTGAAAAAGACCTGTCCACCACTACTCACTGAGTACGACCCTTCAGCCAATTTGCAATCCACCTGACTCTGTAGGCATCAATGCCACAGTCACCTAGTTTTTTGATGAGAATGGGGTGGGAGACAGTGTCAAAGGCCTTGCTGAAGTCTAGAAAGACTACGTCCACCGCAACACCTGCATCCAATGCTTTTGTGACTTGATCGTAGAAGGCAATCAGGTTGGTCTGACAGCACCTTCCCCTAAGGAAACTGTGCTGGTTGCCCTTGAGCATCATCTCTGCTGCTAGCCCATCACAGATGTCTTGATGATCTTCTCAATGAGTTTCTCCAGGATTGAAGTAAGACTAATGGGCCTATAGTTGCCTGGGTCCTCCCTCTTCCCTTTTTTGAAGATTGGGACCATGTTGGCTTTCTTCCAGTCATCTGGCACCTGGCCAGAGCACCACAAGTGCTCGTAAAGTCATGCCAGGGGCCCCGCAATAACCCCTGCCAATTCCCTCAACACCCTGGGGTGGAGAGCATCTGGACCTGCTGATTTGAACACGTCCAGCCCCTCCAGAAGCTCTCTAACCCGGTCCTCCCCGACCTTAGGCCTGGCGGCATTTCTCCCGAGTCCGTCTGGAATCCTGGTAGGGGAGTCCTGGGCCCTGCACAGGAAAATAGAGGCGAAGAATTTGTTGAAGAGGTCTGCTTTCTCCTCTGGTGCAACCACCAGATTGCCAAGCATATTCTGCAGGGGCCTAACATTACGCAGTGCCTTCTTCATTCTCCCTATATATTTAAGAAAGGACTTTTTATTATCTTTGATCCTTGATGCTAGCCCTAGCTCCATATCTGCTTTAGCTTTTCTAACAGCCCCCCTACAGACCAGAGTGGTGGAGGTATATTCCTTTTTGGTGGTAGCCCCTCCCTTCCACTCGGTGTATGCCTCCTTTTTGGCAATCAGGCATTCACGAATGCCCTTAGTGAGCCGGGGGGGCTTTTGGGCACTCTTGCCCCCCTTGGTTCTTGTTGGGATTGTTACCCCTTGGGCTCTGAGTATCATCTCCTTAAGGAACGACCACTCATCTTGGGCACTGATCCTACTCTCGAGGACCCCGGCACCTCTCCCACTAATTTTAACTCATTGAAGATGGCCCTCTTAAAGTCTAGGGCTCCTGCCTTGCTGCAGGCCCTTGGCACCATGTGCTGGATGGTGAATTCCAGCCAGCGCTGATCGCTGTTGCCCAGGTGGCCACGGCAGTGTCAGCAGTGGGGATGGCGAGCGCTGACCCACAGTTGGTGACCACCCGCAGACGCCGCTGGCAGCGTTGGCAGCAGCCAGTGACCCTCACGGACTGCCGCAGCTGCTGCTGGCCGCGTCCGTGGCAAGGGGGAGGGCTGGTGAGTGGCGACCGAAGGTATTTTGATGTTCAGTTTTGCTGTACAGAAACAGAATGAATAAATGAACATTTTTTTGCACGAAGTAAAATATTCAATTCGATTTGTCTAGAGGAAAAAAAGGTGTAAAGGAGGTCTCTTCATTTTGCAGTCATCATCTGTATGAATTCTTCAGAGCTGGCTTGTCAGTCTCCACCAATATCTGGCAGCGCTTCTTGCAAGAGCACGGCCACGCTCGGGGGGTGCACGCGCATCCCCCGCGTCGCCAAGGCCCCCTGTCCGCTCTCGGCTTAGCTCTGCAAAACCCTGTCGCTGGGCGCAGGTTACCCGAGGGAAGCGGGGGCTTGTTATTTTCTCCCCCAGATGACAAAAAGCGCCCCTCTATCTCCCTGGCCTGGGAGACGAGGACAGGACTGACTCGCAAGCGGCGGGAAGCTGAGACAAGCGGGCTCAGCACCAGGCTGGATCGGGGAGAAGTTTCCGGCCGGCTCAGCCCCAGGGGCCCCGGCCGCGGTAGCATCCGCGAGCCCCAGCGCCGCGCCGCGCTGCACGGGCGGAGGCGGAGGCGGAGGCGGGGGCGGGGCGGGGCGAGCGGCTGCATCCAGCGCCGCGCCGCGCTGCGCTCGCCACGACCGGAGGCGGCGCCGCGCGTCTCCGCCCCGGGGAGCTGCTGCCGGGCCGGGCGCGCAGGTGGCAGGTGAGCGGAGCCGGGTCTCTCCGGGGCCCGGCGCTTGCGGGCGGTGGGGTGGCGGCCCCGGCCTCCTGCCGGGGAGGATGGGGCTGCCCCCGGGGCCGGGCCGTGTCCCCGGGGCGAGGCTGCGCTGGGAATGAGAAGATGGTTTGGGTTTGGGTTTGGGTTTGGGTTTTCCCCCCCTCGTTCCCCCAGAAAGTTTGCTGCAGCGGTGAGCAGCCGGCGGCGGGCTCGGCGCATCCGCCGGAGCCGGGGGTCGCGGGCCGGCTGCCCGCTGGAGAGGCAGCGGCGGGTGCCTGTTTCCATCACGTTCACAGTGTGCGGTTGCCACGGGGATTTTGATTGAAAAGGCTGCTTCTGCCCGCACTTCTTGCTGGGTTGAGAGCTGGTATCCATGGAGGGGACCCCGGTCCAGCTTCCGAAGCCGGAGCCTGACAGGGGGCTGGGGGCTGGCGGTAGTCAGGACGGCAGCGTGATCTGGCTGTTGTAGGGATCTGTTTATAGCAGTTTTTGCGGGACACTTGTGGTGTTCTGCGCTGGGGCGTGCGGTTGGAGTCCATATGGCTTTCTGAAGCCACGGTTTCCGTTCAGCGCCTTGTGGAAGATGTGGGTTGAAGAGGCACGCCGGGATGTGTTATTCCTTTTTCTTTGGCAAAGCGGCTCCGCTGTGGTTATAGGAAATGTAGTTCGTGGCTATGTTGGTGAGCCGTGGAGCGTGGCTTACTGTAACAGCCGAAGTGGGTTGTTCTTCCTCCCGTCTGGGTGTGCTGCTTAGGGGGGCATCAAGCAGTCTAGGGAGGGAGCGAGCCAGTCTGAGGCTTTTGGAATTAATTACCGCCCCTGAAAGAAGTTGTTTTGTGTGGTGTTCACCATCTGCTGCAATGTAGGATCTCCAAGAGGTCACCCACACTGACGAGAAATCCCTGTGCTATATTTGATTTTTATCCTAACTAGAGTTTTCATGGCATTCTTGCTATTTTTTGTTTTCATTTCCCAAACATTTACTAACAGGCTGAGGAAGCAGCAGTACAGATACAAGCTGTGAATTTTGGAGAATTTTGTCACTTTACAGCTGTCTTTCATTTAAGGTCAGTGCAAAGGGATTTGCATATCACATTGGAATTGCGCTGGTATGTTATGTGAAATAAAGGATTTCTGCTGTGGTGATTTAAGAGATGCTCTGATTTTTCCCCCCCTCCCCAACACACACACGCTCAAATCTAGACGTGGTAGTGCGATTGTAAACAAGTCACTTGTTTATAAATCTTTTAAAATTGCATGCTCCTCTGTACTGGGACCATGCCTCCCTTTCGGTTTTCTCAGGCAGCATCAAGCTTACAGGTTGCACAAAACAAATCACTCATAGTAATTACCTGCCTTTCTCTCTTGTCATCTGATCTATATTGGGTATTTCTAGTGTGCCTGTTAGAGTAATATCAAGCACATCTGCTTCTTCTTTTATTCCTTCTTTATGGGTGTCTTAGGTTCTTGTGAGCCTTTCTAACAAGCTTCTTTTTGTTCTTGCCTGGTTTAAATATAGGTCTAAATTGAAATGCAAAATCTAGTCTTAGACATGCTCTGTTTCCTAAAAGACGTGGGAAAAGTTTGAATTAAGTTCCAAATGCAAGAATTGTGCCTCGGTCTTTTCTCAAGAAGGTTTAACTAGAAGATTACATGCAGCCGACTTGATCTTTTGACACTTGGCCCATTTACTATGCTTGATTAAGCAGGATCTGGCCCTCTCTCTGTCTCTAAATGGCAAAAGTTCTAGTCCAGCCTTTGTTTCTTTTTGCTTCGACTACTGAAGCCTCCTTTTCACTGGTCTTCTTGACACCGCTATATACACCTCAGTCAATACACAATTCACTGACAGATCCCTCTTCTTACCTGTTGATCTGATCATGCCAAACTCACCTTTGAATCTTTCTGCTGTTCACCCTCTGCAACTACACTAAATCCCTTTAAAAGGGTACATAAGGGTAAGAACTGTACATCTGTTTTTATGTCGCTCCCTTTCCTCATTTTTCTTTCTAAGGATGGCAGCTTTGTTCCCCAATTCATTTTAGTCTTCCATACTCATCTTTGCACTTCTTTTCTTGGCATCCACTATGCATGTAATGTTTCTCCCTAACCATTATGCCAGATTTCTACTTATTCATCATTTAAGTTCCTGCTCAAGAATCTTACCTTGCTGCCAGGAAGCCGGTAAGAAAATAGCCAATGTGTAATATGTATAGTGGTCTCAAATGAAACTGAGTTCTGTCTCTTGCAGAAGATTCTCTATACTTGAAATGGAGAATTGCACTAAAATTGATAACGTTTAAAAAACCAGAAGGTTTTAGATGCCATCCATCATTATAGGGCAAAGTCGGGGATGGTTTTATGCTCAAAAGTAACTTTTCTGGGAAATGCTGATACAATTGCCAGCTGTCACAGTGACCTCCTTGGCTGTCTTATGATTTACCAATTTCTTTGGTTTAAAAAAATTAAATAGTGTTGAAATCCTCAACCGTTTCTTGTCTCTGCGCTGAAAAGTCTACACAGTGTTTTGTTGTACATTATGTATTAGAAATGCCCATAATGTGTTCGGTACTTTTCAATAATCTAAATACTAATGCTATGTTACAGATTTCCTAAATGGGGTACCTTTGGGTCAACTGCCTGCTGATGTAGCTGAATGGCATTGAAGTTCCTTCTCTATTACTTGTTTCTTTTTTTTCCCTTACAGAATGAGAGCCAGCAGTCTCTGTGCAGTGTGCTATAGATAGTTTCCCTTGAATCTTTCACTCTTGATCTCGAATTTTCCACACTGGGGGCCTGGCTCAGGCTTAACTTTATGTACTCTTTAATAGTGTATAAATGCCCTTCTAGCACACTCAGAGCAACATATAATGCTAAACAGCGAAAAAATGCACCACACATCATGCTCAACTACAAATTACTTTTAATCTGTTATCTTTAATAGTGAAAATGTCAGGCACATGCTAAGATCTAAATTATCAGGTAAATTTCATCCCTTGTATTTAATGGGACTGCATACATGCGTAGTTAAGCCTAGCCATTGCAGGATCCATTCTTAAATCAGTAAGGTGGTACTAGACAAACATAAGAATGAAATCAGTGTACATTAAATACACTACAATTTTGTTGTACTTTTATTTTTCTTTCTGTTAAATGTACCCCCCTTTGTTTACTACTGTAAATAACACTGAATTTTGCTGTTGCTTTATACCGAACACAAACGAATGTTAACCCGACTTGTTCGTGCCCTTTCTTTTCTTTCTTGTTTAGAAAACAAGAACATGTCAGTTGCATAGTCACTCTCATATCTGTGCTGCAGTGTTCTGGGATTCAGGCAATTCAGACAATGGTTAATGGAAAGCAAAATATTTAAACCTTCTTAAATTTGATCAAAATTGGTGTTAAAAAGAAGTTTTTATGAAGTCAGTAGAAATGTCACACTTTGAAAATAGCCACTTAGCAAGAAGAACCATGCTTGCCTTTAGCTACATCGGGCTTAGGGGTGTATAACTCCACTGAATTTCATGTACCAGAAGTTGTTAATATATGAGGGCATACTCGTCTCAACCTATACTATAATATACAGAATGCTTGTCATCATCTCAAGGCAGAATACAAGTATACAAAATGAGAACGTGGATTAGGAACTGTTTCTTAATACAAGAAGGGGGCATTCAATAACATTGTAGTGGTAAATTCAGCACTCCTAAAATAATTTTTTATGTTATGCAACACAACATTAAACAGCTGAACTCATTTCTACAGGTGTCCTGGATGCAAGCCAATGTAGCGAGGCTGAAGAATCAAAGCTAATACACAAAGATAAGTAAACACGTAGAAAAGGTGTTTTTGGAGGGTTATGGAAGTTAAGCCAGTCGCATCTTAAACCAGAACAAGGGTTAGGGGGAAGCTTCCCTAGTGAGCAGACTATTTTACATTTACAGTGGGAGTTCTGCTTTCCTCTTAGGCATCTGTGCTGGGTATGGTCAGTGTTAGGAGACAGATGGCTATTCAGATTATTATGTTTCTGGAATTGACCATGTTTAAGTGTGTGTAACAATCCAGTTTTGACCAGTCTTGACTACTATCCTATTGATAGAAATATTTCATATGTTTAATTAAAAGTAGGTTTGCATAAGAAATTGCTCCTATGCAGCAGCCCACATTAAATGTTACATAGGCTGGTGATCTTTTATTGTTACTGCCCCTGTTCAGAGACATTTTCCCCCATCATTTTATTTTTTAATTCAGTCTATTTTTACCAATTTGCTCTGCTATTTTAACAATATGGTTGGATAATGAGGTTTTCTTTTGTAAAAAAAAGGAACACACACCTAATTGCTAGGTTATTGGAGACCCTTTCACTCTTTAGTGAAAGCCTTTAGTTTTAAACTGAGTTTTTTCAGCTCAGTTATGACAACTCTATTTTATTCTGAGTTTTAGATGATCTCTCTTACTGTTAATAATAACTGCAGTTACTGGAGTTCGTGGATACTGACCTAATATGTGGCAGAGAGAAAAAAATCTTTTGTGAGACCTGATCCACGTCAGTGGCTAGAACAAGGAATACACATCTATTTCCTCCCAGCCGTTTTGTATTCCACATTTTATAACACGTAAAATGAATTGCTGATTCCAGTGGAGTCACTGAAGTCATCTGAAGGGGAACTTAGCAGAAAATTGGGGGAGGTGAATAGAGGGCTTTTGGTTTCCTGGAAGCAAGTGGATTTACAAATAAATGGAAGATAATGAAAAAATTTTACAGTGCTATATGTGCAGACTGAGGCACTGAAGAACTACAGTATGCTTTCATGAGAGCACGATCATGATTGTACGGTGGTGGGTGACACCATTCAAAAATACTTCAGTTTATGCAACATTGTCTTCATAAGTTGCCAGCTGCTTAGTGAAACCATTAACTGTTATGTTGTAGCTAAGTCATTTGAATTTAAACAGTTAATATACGAGCTAATTTTCTTGAATTATTTATAGCAGTGATCAGATTTTTAAAAAGTCTGAGATGTGAACCTGACTTTTCAAATTTTGCAAATAACCATTTTTTGTGTGTGTGTGCGCAAAATCTGCTTTCCAAATGAAAATATTAGCAAGCAGTAGAAGAGCTAGACTGGATATTATTAAGGCACACTAAGGGGTAAAGACTGATTAGAAAAGGTAAATGAAGAGCAGAGACTATTTCCAGTTATTGTGAAGACTTCTCAATGCATGGATGATAAGACAAGAGTTGTGGTATGGTATTTGCAGTGAAAGCAGCCATTTGCAGTCAATTGCTCAAAACCTGTATTCCAGTGCAACACACATACTGTTAACTAGTGCATTCTTGAATATAACTGAGGGAGAAAGACACCCAAAAGAGCTTTCGGGGTAAGTTTAAAGCTTGGAAATCCAGGCTTTGCAACACATTGATTGGTGACACTGGAAATAAATGAGGAAGAGAAGTCTGTTTTGAAAATAACTGCTGACTTTGCATCCAGTGTAATCACAAATAAACAAGGTGATTAGTGACTGCCAGATGTCAGAATCAAGAGTTAAATTTGTTTCATATAATCCATGGGGAAAAGTCATAGTGGCATGTCAATAAGAAGATGCTGCTCATTAGAGTTTAAACTATGGAATAGGAAGTACTAGATATATGCTTAGTTTGAAGGGCAGCCTGTAAATACAGATGATCAACTGGATGTATAGCTTGCCTGGCAAACAGGATATAAAGGGGTTCTTAAAGATTTTGAGATAGTTAATGGATTGACTAGAATAATGTGCTGGAATATAAAATAAATATAGGATGTTATATCATGCATATGTGCGCAAAGGATAAAAGAAACATCTGAGCTTGTCCAGATCCTTATAATTAGATCTGCAGAAAAGTCAGACACCAAATGAGTAGTGTAGCAGAACATTTGCTGAAATAAAACTGAACAGGTTGTGGATTTTGGTAGATACAAAAGATTTATGTAAGCTGATGAGAGCACTGTGTCATTTGAACAACTGGAGCTGTGGTTAGAATTAAAAATGCAAGAGTTTTCAATTCTGGATGCAAACCAGAATTTTGATGGGTTTGACTGGACACAGGAAATGACCAAGCTGTGGATATTCAGCAAGCCTTTTGATTATATATGTTTAAATGTAGTCCTTTCAAGTTCTTTGAGCAGTTCAGATGAAAGACCTGAAAGCACTGTGCATTGGATTGCTGGGGATCTGGACAGAGTGGAAGAGTGGTTGATTACTCCTTACCCCTTCCAACCAGATGAGTGTATTGTGATTGCCACAATAGGGGACTGTAGATTGTTCTGCACAGTGCCAAAGCAGAAGACGCTAAAATAATCAGGAACAAGTGCCAGGCAAAGCTGAATGGCATTAGTTTTGTAAACTTGTACTAAGAAACAAAAGAGCTCTAAAGAACTCGGGAAAGGCAGAAATATAGAAAATACCCACAAAGATGCATCATTAAAATAACTAAGCAAATGCATCTTTGTCATAAGTGCTCCACTTAAAATGCTGGTTGAGAACAATACAGGATGGCTCTGAGATGACTGGCATAGCTTACTGAATTTTAACAAAAAATATCAAAGAAGCATTAGTACTAAAATATTCTTCAATTTAACAAGAGCCTAAATTCTGAGTTACGCAAGCTCCAGTAGACTGAGAGCCTTCCTTCTGCAAGATGGTCACCCAATGATATATGGGTGTATTGACTGAACACAACAGCATCAGGCTTATATTGAAGACATTCTGGTAGTTTGTTTTTGGTTGCGAGTGGTTTCACAAATATATTTTTAATGAGAAATTGGTCGGGGAAGAAAAAGACCATATGCCATTGGAATAAATATTACAGAAAATATTCTGAAATTGCAGGAGTACTTGTCAAATGTGATAGATACATCTGAGAAGGAGTTTCTTGCAACAGATGTGCTTTTAAGAGTACCTATAAATAGTGAGAGCAGGAGCTACAGGAGGAGAGTAGTCTGAAGAGAGTAATTCTCAAGTACTGCCCATTCCCGAAACTAAATTGTACAAGTTCAAATAAGAAATGCAAAATGACCCAACCTTATAAGCACTCCGGAAAGCAATCTGTAGTAAAAATAAATCTTTATGGACGCTTGTCAAGATGAAGATGTTTTGTATAGTGGGACTCTATCCAAAGAAAATCATGTCTGATAACACAGAGAAGGATTAAGCACAGAATTCCTAATCAATGATGCCTATGTGCTGTGTAAGAAGTATGAGCAGCCCAAGTTGACCTACTTCGGCTAATCATGGATGCTGCTCTTTGAAGAAAAGGCAATGATTAGGAACTGGATTGCAAGAAGACCATGGAAATTAGAACTTGCTGGAGATTTCTTGTTCCTTTTTTTAAATGCAGTTTCTCATGGGTTTTTTTTGTTTGTTTTTTTTTTTTTTTTTTTTCAAGCCTGGACCCAGGCTGTCACTTCTTGCATAGAGGAACTTAAAACCTATCCTGCTCATCTCTCTTTGGGGAAGAAAACCTAAAGAAGTGAACTGTAGATTGGATCTTACTGTTTCTATCCTTGTAATCCACTGAGCTTTCAATAGCTTTAGACAAGGCGGTGTAAGGCAAAGCAGAACAAGTACTCTTAGCATCCTTCTTTGTTAACTCTGAGAATTTTCATTAGAAATGCTTGTTGGAGACCTGCACCTGAAGATAAATTGTTACCAAAGAAGTATAGGCAGAAAAAAGGGGATCTGTACAGGACTTGGCTGAACCAGAGGACTTCTTTTGCCTTTATACTTCTCTGTTTCCCTTCCCCATAGTTTTCCTCCAGTTTTATTTAAAGATTTTCGTTTCACTAGCGAGCATCTTCTTCCTAGGAGCAATCTGTTTGTGATTGAGAGAGACTAGTACAAGGCCCCCTACCTGCAAAGCATTATTTGAGTAGAAAGTGTTTAAAAGAAACAAACAGGTTCCCCGGAGGTCTGTTCTTTACAGAGCTGTTTAAGGTCTTCTCTCATTCTGTGTTTTCAGTTTGTTCTTTGGCATACACATAATGTTTTGATATCCCTGAAATCAGGACATCCACGCTGTTAAGAACTTGACTTTGCTGTTGGCCTACTAACATTTTCCCAGGGTTGTGGCTGAAAGACGTATACGTGCTTTTTGTTTGTATTTCTTCTCATTTAAATAGTTCCTTTGAACCACTTTTCAGTAGGTTTGTGGGTCACCACTGCAACAAAGGTTGGAAAGGTAAATTGAATGTTACGTGTCCTTTTTCTCAAAAATAAAAAGGCATCCAGAGATTTAAAAGAAGCAAAGTTTAAAAATGATAAAAACAGCTGCTTGTTTATAGAAAGGACAGTCTTGTTGGAACTCATTGGCTCACAGGCAGGATAAAGATTTAGGGTTTTTTTAAAGGACTAAAACTTGCCAGATGGCATGACGTTGACAAAGCACAGGAAGAAATTTACCTTGTTGTTCCATTCTTGCCCGGTCTGGAGCTCCTGCTTCTGGCTGTTGCCCAAGAAGGAAACTAACACTGTTCTGTGGCTTTCCCGAGGGAAGAGCATGGCCGTGCCTGCTTGCTTCTTCTGCACGTATGCCAACCCTGGAAGCCTGTAGGCCTGAGTATTTTCCCCTTGCCCCCTCCCATGCTTTCTTCTCCCTCTCATGGCTGCTCCTGATGTCCCTGTCTCTTGGTGTGCTTGAGAGCAGTGGCAGGATGTGCAGTCGGGGCAGTTTTACTGTCTCATGTCTCAGTGTGGGTGGATCAGTCTGCTTCGTGGTGGTGCTCTCAGAACCCGAAGGACGAGGTGGAGAAATGTTTCAAGTTGCCCGAATCATCCGTGTGATCTAGCACAGTGATACTTGTGTTCCACTAATATATGAAATATAGCAGGAGTTAGGAAGCACTGGACAACTAGATAAACCACAGTGTACGTTTCATGTTAATTTTAGATGAAATTAAAAGGAGACGTCTTCTGTTACTATAGACTAGAAAACAATTCTAGTACCTTTTATATGCAAAAGAAACTGTGTGTGTATGTATATAGAGACGTATGTATGCTTGAAAGGAACTGTATGAATCTTGGTATCCCATTTGATCTGAGGGGCTAATCAAAATGTGGGGCCTTGGGAGAAATTGGTGATGGGAACATATCGAGTGTGATCACGTTTAATTTGCCAAAATGTGCGCAGAGTCCATTTCCTGTGAACAGATGAGGAACAGACAGGGTGTATTTGCTTATTCACAGTTGTGTGCCTCTTCACAACTAGCACTCCTCCCCAAAGAAGTATCACATGCTCGCTCTTGCTTTCTCCTGGCACCCTCCCAGAGCTATGTTATCACTGCTGCTTTTATTATCTCCTGCTTTCCTAAGCTGAAAGAGAGCAACCTGCTACTTGCTGAGGCCGGATGCATCAGAATCTGAAATGGTAATCGGTCCCCAGAGGAAAAACCCTCTCTTCCCTCATAACTCAGCTCCGATTTGGCCTTGCATGGTGCCTAGTCCCTTGGGTGATATACTCTGTTGTTTCAGCTGTCTTACTCCATAAAGGACCTCAACTGCTTATTTCATTTCTCTTCAGTGAAGGCTACCATTCTCATTGACCTCAATAGGGTCTGTACTTGCCTGTGAATCAGACACACTTGCTCATAGGCACAGGCACTCTCCAGTATAACCATTTAAAATAATACTGTACTGGAGCTGGAGGCTGTACATCCAAAATGAGGTATTTTGGGGCCAGGCCTTAATTTTATAAGTCTGGGTCTTGCTCTTTGCACTGTGTAAACTGGGATTTTATTTTTATTTTTTTTAAATCAGCATTCTTTCAACTGCTTGTATATGAGCCAGTTTGACACGATCTGATTCTGTGACAGGGACAGAGCCTTGGCTTTTAGAGTCCTTTTTATTTATCTGCCAGAAGAAGAATTCCCATTATACAGATACTTCCGAAGGCAGACATCCGTTTGACTTCTGAGCGACACTTTGCAGGTACAGATGTAGGGGCAAGATGGGATGGAATTTGGGCTAGACCAAGGGTGGTCAACCAGCAGCACCCGCACCACAAGTGTCATGGGCAGCCTCCATGTGTGGCATGTGACACCTGGGGAGAGGAGATGCGTGTAGCAGGGCATTAAGGTGCCTGCTACTTGGAGAGCTGGGATAACTCATCAGGTGCCGGTTGCTGGGGCAACCAGAGGGAGCCAGTGACCCACACCTGCTAGTGGTCAGCTGACCAGAAGGGGCAGGGCCGGGCTCCCATTTAAACTCCAGGGCTAAGGCCACTGGGGTGGTTCCCTGCTGGCAACTAAGGGGGAAGGAGCTCTGCCTGAGCGAGCAGAGGGAAGAAGCCTGAATGCATCAGCAGTTTGAGACTGGTAAAGGATGGAGCACCCTAGGGGTGGCTGGATTAATTTTATAGCCGGACGGCTGCAGTTCGTGTTGTAGCCCAGGGGTTTGCATTTTTGTTTGTAACCGGCAGCTTGGGTGAGGCTGAGAGGGGATGGAGGAGGCCTCAGCCCGCAGCAGCGTGGGAACCCCAGCCCCAGAGAGGGGCAGTGATTGCCAAGCGCCGGAGAGGGTGCGGAGAGAGACAGGGCTGCGGAGAACCTGAGCGCCAGAGAGAGGGCATGGAGGGAGACTGAACAACATCAGGCACATCTGCGAGCCTTCGGGCGCGGTACAGGGGAGGTTGGAGCCACGCATAGCCCATAAGGCTGGGGTGCATGGAGCACCCAGTACAGGAACGGGGAGTGAGAACAGGAGAACCGTGGCCAAGAGGACGAAGGGCAGCATCCCTATAAAATACATACGGCATCAAGGTCATGGCGGGTGAGGATTTCGGGGTGCTTGTTGGCAACCTGGCACGGTAAAGGAGAAAGGCAGGGGAGAGCGTGGTGACCCTGCCTGCCCTCCTGTTACACAGCACAATGACAGACAGTGGGGAACAGAAAACGGAGTAGCAGATCAGATAGGGAGCATACAATACAAAGCAGAGCAGCAGATCAGGCAGGGGGTGAGGACCACTGTGGCGCTCTGGGGAGGGGATGGTGCTAATTTGTGGTGCAGCTGCCAAAATGGTTGGCTGTCACTGGCCTGGAGGATGGGGATGCAGCTTCTAGGGCTGTGTCATTGGCCATTTGAAAGGGGCAGCAGCAACCTAACTCCTCAGGGTTGTCTAAATAAATGCCAAGAAGCTTTCCGGCTCCCAGATCATCCCAGGATATGATGGGTACAAAGATGGCTTAAAGCTACCACAGTCTTTTTCTTTCTCAGTACTGTCAATCCCATATCTCTTAGGGTTGGGACTGTATTGTGCATCTACATTTTCAACTTGCATACATGTACGTTTGGGTCCCTTTGCTTCTTGTAGCGTATAGCTTTCTTTTGGTAAATAACGCCTCCTACATGCTGTTGTGTAAAATGGGGATTTTGCTCATGAAAACTAATGATGTTGAGGCCAGGCCCATTTTGTTATCCGTGTTATATTTTGAGTGCTAATAAGTGGCTTATTAATGCTATAGTGAAATGCATTTATACTAAAAGCATGTAACTGCTGTCTGACCAAATACATATATGCACCTGATTTTTAAAATATGTTACAATGGAAGGCTTAAAAATATATTGGTTGTAGGTGTATAAAAGACTGTAATCCAAGCCATTACATTAAGCACAGATACTGTTTGAAACAAAAAGATTAAATGCATCATTTTCTGTTGTTCCCATCTGCCTTAAAGAATGAATATAATACTCAGTGATTTAACTGCAACAATACATTTTTGGACTGTAAATAATAATTAACTACTGTTGTTCCCATTACTTGGTTATATTATCCATGGCAAATCCTACCTGCCTCAGGAGGGGTTTTTTTTTTGCAGGGGTGGGACGGGACCAAATCACTGTTGGCATTTCTACAATGGAGAGCGAAGGATGTACCTTGAATGATGAGGTATAGCTGTAATTTTGCATAGGGTTGTGTAAGCAGTAGTCTGAACTGATAGTGGACTATGAAAGGATGTTGGGGAAGGGAGGGTTGCTGTAGAAAGAGTAGGCTCCTGTGACGATAGTGTAGCTATGTGCTGCACCCTTTGTAGGCCAGCATCTTCAATGTAGCCCCTCCTTTTTTGAGTAAATAACAATGAAACAAAAAATTTGGAAAGGCAGAAGCAAGCGTATATTGTGATTTCCCTGTATTAACAAGTCAGGTACTCAAGGCGTTTAGATACCTCTGTTCCAAAAAATTGAAGCCTCCTATCTTTGCAGTTGGGCCCAAATCCTAAGACCCACTAACAAATCTGTGTGCTAGGAAAATCTCTGCGTAAGGAAGGGACACGGGGAATGTTTATTTGCTCCGGATGATGGGGGACTGTCAGACAGGAGACACTGCTTTCATGGTCCTAGCTGCCCTCTCTATAAAAAGCAAAATAAGGGGGAGAATTGGAGGATGATTGCAGCAGCAAACACTTGAACCTCCTAGATGCAGTCCATACAGAGGGTATGCAAGACATACGCTCACTATTAAATGTAGTCCATTGGGTCTCAACTACTTTTTTCTCACGGCCCAGAAATGGAATTAAGAAGTGAATCTTTGGTTTTCTACTGCCAGATAATGGCCAGAAAATCATCTGTGCTCCACCAATATCCCAGTGGCTTATAGGAGTGGGTTGAAGGCTGATGACATATGAAAATACAGGGGACGTAAGTGCTGCTGGATCCTCCTCATTGCAGAGGTTTCTCTCCCTTACAGTATTGCCTTTAGATGCATAGACTGGAAGGGAGCTTGCCATGTGTCTTTTTCTTCTGCCTGTCCAGCCTTACCAGGCAGCTAGCACTTCTTCCTTTGAGTGAAGCCATCATACGAAGCTGGACTCTTGCCTTTGGCTCCTCTGCTATCTGCTGCTGCTGCTGCTAATGTATAGAGGTTTTTCTTGGGTCAGTGACCCCATATTGTTGAAAAAGGAAATTGTGCAAGTTATGGCTGCACGCTGCACCTTTACTGAGCTTGAAACTTCAGCTGACCTCTTGTCCCTTGCTTGCATTTTCCAGCAGCACTACTGTCCTTTCACTACAACTTGGAGGGCTTCCCTGGGAAATGTTGCCCTAGCCAGATCCTGACTTTCCCTCCCTGCAGTTTTCCTGCCAGCAGGATCTGACATGCTCACTGATTTTCCTCTTTTAGGATTTGACTCTAAGCTCTAGCTCATGTCTTAAACACAGGAGTAAAGAACTAGATGATACTTCCTGGGTCATTCAGTCTATTCCTGTGCTGTCACAGACTACAGCATCATATAATCCCTTTAGGAGTCCAGCGTGATGCAGGCAAAATTGCCACTGAAGTATTTGCTAGACCATTGAAGATATGAAATAAACTATGAATTGAGAGGTAAATCTTCATTTTCATATTACTAGTTGTCTTTGGTCTAAATTAGCTGAATTCTGATTGTCTTAAAGTATTTATAATTGGAAACCAATTATGAGCGTTCGCCTTCAATTTTGTATGAGTAATATGTTGCATGTAGCCGCTAATAATTTGTATTTACATGTATGGGGAGATCTCTTTGTATTTAGAGTATGTTTTACAAATACCATATTGGCCAGGTACAGACATCACACTTTTACCAGTATAACTTATTGGAAACTGGTTAACACAGAAGCTTGGCGCACAAAATTGGTCTATGCCCAGAGGCGGCAGAAGGCTGGGGCTAACAGGGCTGAGCTCTCCCAAACTGGGCCAGCAACAGTGGCTCCAACGTCACTACCACTGCAGTGCCATGCCCAGCACCCCCGCTGCGCGCTCCTCCACAGCCACACACACGGCACCAGTGTACGCTGTCCCCAGAACAGCCCTGCAGGAGAGGGGGGGTGAAGTCAGGCGGGAGCACTTCTCACCACCCAGCCTCCTGCAATAATAGTTTCTATCCCACTTATGTCTATACCCATAACAGACCAAAAGTCTGGCATGCACAGACTGGTTTAAAAATGGCAGAACCTGGTCTAAGGTTTGCCCTCCCCACCAAAGGGCAAATATGTGTTCAGTTTGCTACTGATCTGAGCTAGGCCACTTACAGAAAACTGCATAACTTAGATCAATTCTGCCTCAGGTTTTTTGAATGTCTGTGCGTAGCCATTGAGTCGGGTTTAGCTGAACTAAATGTGCATCCTTTATTTTTTGTGTTTTTTTTTTTTTTTAATTTTTTAATGACAGAAAACTGACTAAGACTAGGAATGTTCATCCTTTATGCTCTGAGCTTATGAAAAACAAGAATGGCAAGTGTTTTATTATCTCAGTATAT
This sequence comes from Caiman crocodilus, assembly GCA_030014935.1. Taxonomy (NCBI): domain Eukaryota; kingdom Metazoa; phylum Chordata; order Crocodylia; family Alligatoridae; genus Caiman; species Caiman crocodilus. The sequence goes on along the minus strand of JAGPOW010001543.1, from coordinate 5,180,456 downwards.
GAGGAAGCATGAGGGGTACACTGGAGTTTGAGTGTGAGTAAGGAATGTGAATCTTTTTGAGACTGTATCGCGTACGAAGCCAGATCCCATTCTACCTTTTTTAGATGTCCAAATGTATTTAGGTGCCAAAATGCATTTCTGTTCCACCCTGTTCAGGTCCCAGAAATCCATGAATGCATCTGCTTTTGTAACAAAGTCCTCTTACCCTTGACTGAGTCGCAAAAGGCAGAGAAGGAGGAAAGGGGGAATCAGCTTTTGTACTAACAATTTTCTGAGTAGATTTGGATTATATACACTGCACGCTAAATAAGTCGAATAGAATCAGGCCCATAGGACCTTCTCAAGAATTTGATACAAACTTAAATCCAAATGTAACTAGTAACATGTAGGATGCTGTAGATTTAAAATGCGTGGGCTTACTGTTTCAGCCACATGTACAGCGTGGAAGGGGGTACAGATGAACCTAATTTTGTGGGAGCAAGGGGGTTAAAAAAACAAGAGGAAGGAGAACACTAGCATTGCTATGTGCTTCCTTATTACCATAGTAGTGCTCCATAGAACGCGGCGTGGTTATTTCTCTTGAGTTTGGAACAGACTTCTTAGGATGAAGGGGGGACAGATCCATGGAGCAGCTGTCCAATGCACCACCTTTGGTTTAAAAAAACAACCAAACGAAGAATGTGGATGTCCATGTAGAAACATGTACAGATGCTAACACTTAATGCGTCTCAGCATGCCTTCTCACTCTGTCTTCCTACCTTGGAGGAGGTGGGTAGAGCTCAGCTAAAGTAAGTGAACTGATTTTTCTGAGCCCGTGCTCCAGGATACGATCGTGTTGGAATCCTGGATCCTTGAGCTCTGCCGGGTAGTACAGCCTTGTTCCCTGCATTGTCCCATAGGAGAGGGGATCTGTTGGAGTTCATGTAACTTTCAAACAGGGACATTTTGTGGCTCCTCCTTCCTTTTTCTTTGTGCATGTCCTGAACCGAGTGTTTGCAGATATGAAAAGAGAAGTACATCATTTCCTCAGTCACTTTTAAAAAATTGAATGTGGTGAAAGGTAAGAAAGGAAAGAAAATTTTATGTATGTTTTATAAATGTAGTTATATTAGATCAATAAATATGCACGGCCCAGATGTACCTGTGTGTTAGGAGTGTTTGCTTGTTTGTGCATTGGGATTAAGTGGTGTGGAGAATTCAAGCATGCATTTGGGATGATTTTTTGTAGTTTGGTCTGTACATCGAACATTGCTATCTGATGATTTAAAAATGTTTTTCTGGATGCATAATTTACCTAACATTTGAAAGAGCAACTGTGTGGGGTAAGATTCATCATTTATATGTAAATTCCACATTTGGAACAATTAAACTAGGCTGAATCAATTTCTAGCACAGCAGCAAACTAGAAACCTAGCAGTAATCTGGTTGGGTAATGATCTACTGTCTTAAAATATTCAGACCTTTATTTGTTGTTTATTATACTTGCTTGGCTGAAAGTCTGAATGTTGAAAATGCATCTTATTTAGATACATATTTGCCAGATTTATCATTTAAAATCTTATGCAAATGAGCAGTTGATTTCACTGGTCAAGTATTATATAAGATTTTCACAATACACATTCTCTAGTTGAATTTGTCACCTATATGTGCTGCCTTGAACAGAGGATGCTGGCTTTTGGGATATTCTTGTTAAAATTCATTATGAACAAATCTGAGTCTATCCAAATTTTACCTTTCAAACACTGGCATTTAACAGTCAGAAGTAGCTGAAGGTAACAAACTGCTCATCTAGTCAACAGAAATGCTTGTTCTTATGGAAAATAAGCCCAAATACACAAATCTGCAGGAAAATCATGGATGAGTGTACATTTGTGTTATAGGTCACAAAGAGTTTATTTGAATATCTACAGGCAGCCCCCGCTTAACTTGGTTTCACTTAGTACTATTTTGCTATAGCACTCATTTAAAATTCATACCTTTTTTCACTTATCATTGAGCCAGTTTTGTTGTAGCGCTCAGCAAAGCAGCAGCAGTGGCAAAAAGCGGTGAGTGGCAGCGAGTGGGTGGGTGGATAGGCGGGCGGGCAGGCATGAGCTCTGGGCCCGCACTGGTGCTGCAGTGCGTGGGCCCAGGGCAGGGCAGCAGGAGTGGGGGGCCTGGGCTGGCACATGGTGCTGGAGTGGCTGTTGGGCAAGGGGTGGGGGGCAGAGAAGTGATGGTGAGAAGCTTCAGCAAGAAGCCCAAGTAACCAATTATTTCTATTTACATGAAACCCTATGGGGAAATGGGTTTCGCTTACCGCAGTCCACTTAACGCTCGGTTTTCCTGGAACCAATTAAGAGCGTTAAGCAGGGCTTGTCTGTATTACTCGGGCAAAGTTGAACTCGTTGAGTGATCTGTACTGGAGATAGTTCAAATAAGGTGATGAATACATTCCCCACCCCCTGTATTATGTTTTTAAGTGTAAGTAGTGAAATTGTTGATACGTTGCTCCATGGTATCAAGGGAGAGTAGTTTTTGGTGTATAATTTGCCTGGGTATTGAATATCATCGCATCACTGAAAAACAGTTGCTCTACAGCTTTTGATGAAAGTTATTCTTAAGTAAAGGAAAGGAATTCGAAACCACTTTTTCCTAACTGTTTACCTGTCATTAGTTCAAGAGTATCAGTGGTGGACAGTGTATGGCTGTGTATAGGTTTTTGCAAAATAATAAAATATTGCACATATCCTGAAGATACTCTGTTTTGTTTAATTATGTGTTGATCTTTTAACCTAACACTTATCTTTTGATTTAGTAATAGCTACATGCGTAGAATGGGTGTAGTTGAATGAGTAGGGGGAGATGCTTTTGTGCTTTAATGAACCACAGAATTGTCAGATGATTTTAATTTTGTTTCTAAACCTTTCTTTTGCTAATTATTAAGATTTTTTTTTTTTTTTTAATTCTGTAGGCTTCTTGGTGTTTGCCTCCTCAGTGAGCCCTGCTGTGACTTATGGATTATTTAAATGTTTCTTTTTGCACCCTGTGGTTTTTAACTACTAATTATGATCGAGACCAAGTTATTATGAAATTAACCCTTTTAATATTTAATCTGTTCAGAAAATACAGACCTCCATTTTCAAAAGTGATTGCTGATTAATCTTATACCTTGATTTTCAGATGCCCAACTTAAGCTGTGTTAAAGGAGCATATTCTATCTGCCTCCTGTAAATTAAGACTTTTTAGGTATTTCATCTTCCCTCTGCCACCCAGCTATCACTTTCCTGCCTAAACAAACCCTCTAACCAATCTCAGCCATGCTTCCCATAATGTGCACAGGAGAGCATGAGTTTGTAAACAGGCTTGTTGACTTCCTGGTACTATTTATATATGTGTGTGTGAATCTTTGTATCATCTGTGCACCAATCTTGATGAATTTGTATGACTAATGGATAAGAAAACAAGGTTGTCTTTCGAAGAGTTTCTTTCTGTTCTCAGACTGGTGATCTGGGCTAGGGACAGACATTCAAAAAGCCTGAGTCTGAATTGTTTTATATTTGCAGGTTAGTCAAACCTGGCTAGGCTAAACCAGTTTTCTAACTGGATAGACATCCCAGAAATGCAAACACATGCCTGCAGTGACTCAGGCTAGAAGCTGTAGCTCAGTAGAGCAGCCTTCCCTTCCCTTCCCTTCCCTTCCCTTCCCTTCCCTTCCCTTCCCTTCCACAATGCTGAGCTGAGGGGGGTGTGGCCAGGCCCTGGTAGGATGCTCTGATTATTCCCCTGCTCTCCACACCCCCCAAGCAGCCCAGCAAGCATGTTTATCACCCCTAACTCAGTGTTTATCAACCCATTAGGAAAGCAAACCCTCTCTGCATTAACTAATGGAACTTCTCTTAAACAGCTCTTCGAAGGAAGGACATTAAGCAACCTGTTGAATAGCTCCAAAAAGCCTATCTGCCTTTGTCTCCCACAGCATAGACCTTAGCTAGCATGTGTTCTGCTAGCTAATATTGAGGTGTCTGTGTAAGGCAGAGGGGAGGAGGAAATAATCCCTTTCTAGCAGAGAGAAGCCAGGCAGATGTTTTGTGCCTGCAAGTCTCTGCTGGTGCTTCAGCCAGGGAAGAGAGAGGAGGGGCCAACCCTGCTGTGGAATAGAGTGTCCGTCTCCCCCCGCCCCCCCCCCCGTCACCCCCTTCCTCCCAGAGAGCATGCTGGGGGAGTTTAGTTTATCTTAAATCAGCAAGGGGTCTGGGACAGGCATTGCATAAACTGCTTTGAGCCAAATCAGTTAAGTCTGATACTACATTTTATCTCAAACTGGTTTCAGCCATTTTCAGACTGGTTTATGTCTTTAAAAATCCCAGATAATGTAAGAATTGCTAGAGGGCAAGAGTTGCTTCAGACTGTTCAAGCAACACAGCAATAGACTCTTAGAAAAAATTTCAGAACCTCCTATTTCCACAGGCAGCTTCACTCTCCTATTCTTTACAGCATTTCATTTTCTCTTCCAGTATTGAGCCTCTCCCAAAATGGATGCTTCTTTCTGCTGACACATTACAGCCACACACCATTGTGATGTGTAGTTCAGACGGCATCACTGATGTCTAGCTAGAGTGTCTTCCTCTCTGGCCCCTAGCAGGGCTTAAACCATGAGACCCAAATCAATGGCTGACTTGAGTCTTCTTTTTAGGATACCTGCAAATAGAAATGGCTTTATTTATTCCGTTCAATTTTTTTTTTTTCTATTTGATTTGCATGCCAACACACACAGAACTACTGAGTGATGTAGAAATATTTATGTACATTGTATACATTATTTTCAGGAACTATGCTTAAGATTTTCAAAGTTGTGTAGATGATTTACATGCCCAAGTTCTACAGATTTCATAGCGAGTTGTGCAGCTCAATCTCTGACTGCTTTTTGTAGCATAAAAGTTTCATAGCTTTGACAATTTTTTTCCTACTCAAGTATGTCTGATGTTACCATGGTAATTATTTCATTGCATGCTTGAGAAATTATTGTAATAGTCCCTGTACACAGATGACATGTAGTAGAGACTTTTATGAAGAAGCAGGGGTTTATTCACTTTCATACTTCAGTCCTTATTCCTTCCCCATGACAGCTGGTGCAATAGATAGTAATTCTTGTGGTGCAGTGGTCTATCTGGGCTCTGTCTTGTTCTTGTTGCTGGCAGTGGATGTTTCCTCCAAGGTCAGATCTCCCATGCGTAAAGCATTATTTTTTTTTATTTAATATCCTCTAAAATCCCCTAAATCCTTTACTCCTTTCCCTTCCTATGAAAGTTGATGAAAAAGTCTATTTGCCAGAAGAGTGTATTTCCATGCCCATTTTTCTGTCTGAAAAACAAAAAAAGAAGCCGTCTGATAGCATTGTGCCATGTTTTGTAATTCACAGCATTGTGTAGGCTGATGTGTTATGGAATAAAAGGGTAATTTTATTTCTGCCTGGCTGATATTTTTTACTTTTCTTGGTTGGAACAGGCAGTGTCATATTCACCCCATCTTTCCCAAGGTAAGATTAGTATGAAGGATTACTGTGCTGGTACTTGCCTGAAAATGGAATTTCTATTTAAAAAAAAAATACAGCTACTTTAACTTCAGCATCTGAACCCAATACTTAAATCTGTCTTTCAAAACAGATTTTATTTTCCAAATTAGAATATGGTTTTCATTATTACCAGGGATTCTGGTTTTCTTGGTTTAAAAATTGCAGAAGTCTCTGATTAAAAAAAATTCTAAGTTCTGATTTAAAAACCCCAAAATTTGCAGTGAAAATGAAATCAGAAATGAAATGAGATGAGCTAGCTATCTAGCTAATGTGGTCCCAATTTTCAAGAAAGAGAGGAAGGAAGACCCAAGTAACTACAGGCCTGTAAGCCTCACCTCAGGACTCGGGAAGATCTTGGAGAGAATCATCAAGGAGCATATCTGTGGGGGCTTGCAGGGCAAGGGTAATCAGCATGGCTTTATCAAAGGCAGATCCTGCCTGACCAACCTGATTGCCTTTTATGACCAAGTAACTAAATACTTGGATGGTGTCGCTGTGGATGTAGTCTTTCTTGATTTTAAGAAGGCTTTTGACACGGTCTCTCACCCCATCCTTGCCAATAAAGCAACTGTGGCATTGATGCCTGCACAGTTGGATGGGAAAAAATTGGCTGATGGGGTGCTCAAAGAGTAGTGGTGGGCGGGTTGTACTCAACCTGGTGAGATGTGAACAGTTGGGTACCGCAGGGCTCAGTCCTTGGGGGCCCGCACTGTTTAACATCTTCATCAGCGGCTTGGACGAGGGGGTGGAAAGCACGCTGTCCAAGTTTGCTGATGACACTAAGATGTGTGGTGAAGTGGACACACGTGAAGGGAGAGAGAGTCTGCAACTAGATTTAGACAGATCAGAAAAATGGGCAGATGAGAATAGGTTGGGGTTCAACATAGACAAATGCAGGGTGTTGCACCTTGGGAGAAGGAATCCACAGCATACATACAGGCTGGGGAGTTCCCTTCTTGAAAGCACAAAGGTGGAAAGGGATCTTGGAGTCATTATGGACTCCAAGATGAACATGAGCCGCCAGTGCCAGACCACAGCCAGCAAGGCCAGGCATACCTTGTCTTGCATCCAAAGGTGCATCTCGAGCTGGTCCAGAGAGGTGATACTCCCCTTCTATGTGACTTTGGTCAGGCTGCAGTTGGAGTATTGAGTCCAGTACTGGGCGCCGCACTTCAAAAGGGATGTGGCCAGCCTGGAGAGGGTTCAGAGGAGGGCCACCTGCTTGCTGAGAGGGCAGCAGGACGGGACCTATGAGGAGAGACTGAGGGACCAGAACCTGTTTAGGTTTAGGTTAGAGATCAGAAGGCAATGTTTTACAGTTAGGGTGGCCAAAATCTGGAACCAACTTCTCAGGGAAGTGGTCCTTGTCCCTACCTTGGGTAAATTTCAGGAGGAGGTTGGATGATCACCTGTCTGGGGTCCTGTGAACCCAGCATTCATTCCTGCATGTGGTGGGGGTCAGGCTAGATGGTCTGTTCAGGTCCCTCCTGACCCTTGCTACTATGAAAGTACTACTATGAAACTATCTGTTGAACTTGGTGTCTTATTGACATGTAACCCTCCTGCCAGGCACCGGTCAGCAGCAGCAGCACAAAGGCCATGTTAACATTTTAGCGTACCCCATACATTTATACCTGTGGTTCGAGTCCCCAACCAGAAATCTGGGAACACTAAATTAATTAATAGGGTATCCTGCATAAACAATCCCCCCACCTTGCAAACCATATAACAACCCCCCACCCCAGTTTAATACAGGAAAAAACACCAAATGCAATGTGAAACACTGCTAACCACACAACACAGTTTACAGGTTGCACTGTGCCGGGGGAAGCTGCTAGGCTAGGGACAGACATTACACTCAGAGCAGTTTAAGTGATCAGAAACTGGTTTAAACCTGTAACAGAACAGTTGCTCAGTGCACACAAACTAGTTTGAAAATGGTCAAAATTGTTTTGAGATAAACCTGATTGAATGTAGTATCAGACTTAACTGATTTGGGTCAAACTGGTTTATGCCATGTCTGTCCCAGATCCCTTGCTGGTTTAAGATAAATCAGGTTCCCCCAGAATCCTGGCATGCTCTGTGGGTGCGGTGGGGCACTTTGCTCCACAGCAGAGCTAGCCCTTCTGCTCTGCTCTGCCCTGCTCTGCAGGGATTCCCCTGTCCCCTCTGCCTTACACAGACATTTTTCTGTATTAGCTAGCAGAACACATGTTGGCTATGGTTCCTCCTGTGGCAGATGGGACGGAGGCAGAATCAACGAGTAACTGGTAATGTCCCTCTGTTGTTTTCTTAATGGGGTGATAAATACTGAGTTAAGGGTAAGAAATAATGTTATCAACTCCCTGCTGGGCTGGCCAGAGGCTGGTGAGCAGGGGCCTGGGTACACCCTTCCTCAGCTCAGCACTATGGGAGGGAAGGAAGGGCTGCTCTAGCACCCCTTAGATTCTAGCCTGTGTCACTGCAAGCATTGTGCCTGCATTTCTGGGATGTCTGTCTGGTTACAAAACTGATTTAGCCTAGCCAGGTTAAACTAACCTGTAAAGATTGAATTAATTGAGGCTCAAGCTTTTTTAATGCCTGTCCCTAGCCCTAGAAAGCACAGGTCCTTTGGCAGTTCAAGGGGCCCCTCAGTGCTCCCAGATGGATAGTGGCATTGTTATGCTTCAGCCCAAGTCTGAATTCGTTGCCCGGCATGCATGAGTGCCAATATATGAATGCCAGTTGGAAGTTTGAAAGGAAAAAAGCTTTT
>JAGPOW010001543.1:5156786-5172050 GCA_030014935.1 Caiman crocodilus | reverse complement strand
CCATCTTTTTGACGAGGATGGGGTGAGAGACCATGTCAAATGCCTTCCTGAAGTCCAAAAAGACTATGTCAACAGGGACCCCCGCATCCATGGCTTTGGATCATGGGTGTGATCATGGGTGATCATGGGTGTGACGTTGGGGATGTCGCGCTCACTAGTACCGTCTCGTGGGTCACCCCTCTCCCTCATCTCACCTGCCACGACTTTGATGGTATTTATTTATTTTAGAAGGAGGGGTTCAGTGGAGATCTTAAATACCGTAGGGGGGGATCCCCTCGGGGGGGGGGGGGGGATACTCATGGCTGCGAGGTCCGATGTTCCACGAGGCTCCGCCACCCCTACACCTCATCCACACGCCAACCGGTCACTCGTTGGTTCATCACCTGAAGGATCTTGGTCCGGTGGTATCCGGGTCCTTGGTGACTGGTGTTGTTTGAGCCCCTTAGACCCGGCTGAAGATTCTCTATATCCAAAACTTTCTTCTTTTTTAGAAAAAATACTCTGCGGTCCCAGAGGGACTTTCTAGGGCAGAGTCTTGCTCTGGCTGCCTTGAGGCATCAAGGTCAGCCAGAGCACTTGGTGCTGTGTTAAGTTTCCCCAGCCACTGTGCTGGGAGAGTATTCCCTGCATGCGAGGCAGACCCCTGAGGGGCTGCAGTAATTGCTCTCTGCAACCTCCCTGTCTGCACCGTTCCACTATCCCTTTCCTTCTCCTCATCGCCTCCCCGGCCGCAATGCCTGCCGGGCTTTTTAAACTTTCCCGCGGCAGCCGCAGTGGCTGCCGCTATTGGCTCAGCCATTCCCCTTGTTAGTAACAGTCGCTTAAATGAGCGGCTCGCGCAGCTGCAATGGCGTCGGCTGCAGCTGCTGCTGCTGCCGCTTTTCTTTTTCCCTGCTCCATCTCTTTTCCTGCCAGTAAGTACCCTTTTTTTCCCTCTCCCCTTGGGTTAACTGGTCCCCTGGGACCTTCTTCTAACCTGCCCTGTGCCCCTAATGGCGGCGTGCCACCGTCACAATGGGATACCAGATTCCATGGCTTTTTTGAAGTCAAGATATATGACATCAATCTATTCCTCCTTGTCCGGGTGATAGGTCACCTAGTTGTAAAAGGAAATGAGATTGGTCAAGCAAGATCTACCCACAACAAACCTGTGCTGGCTATCCCTCAGGATGTTGCCATTGGCCAGTCCGTTAAGAATGGTCTCTTTGATAATCTTTTCTAAGACCTTCCCCAGATTAGAAGGCTGATGGGCCTGTAGTTTGCTGGATCCACTTTCCTCCCTTTCTTGAAGATAGGCCTTCTTCCAATCATCAGGCCGTTCACCAGAGTGCTAGGAGCTTCACCAGGAACTTCCAACTCTGTTTAAGTTGCCAGGCCTGAATTGTGGTCAGCAAATCCAATGAACCAGTACTCTTTTCCCAGGTATTAATCACTTAGAACCTCAAAAAAAGAAAAAGGGGAAGAAAAGGAGGAGAGGAGTTCCCAGACACTTGGACAATTCTCTTTCTCTCTCCCCTCTACCTGAGCTTCTTTTTTTGCACTGCTTCTCCCTTGGAGGAAACTTCACTCTTCAGCAGCTGCTAGTTGCTTCTCTGCCCCCAAACCAGTCTAGCTCCCCTTATATCCCTTTGCATGACATCACCCTGGCCTTGTCCAGTCAGGGAACACTGCATGCCAGTTCCTCTCCCACTCAATCAGTACAAGGATTTCTTTGCTTCTGGCCTACAAAGCCAGAGGGTTTTACATATTTTCCCCAGATTTAGACTCATAGATTATAGAGCTGGAAGGGACCCAATAGATCGTCGTGTCCAACCCCCTACCCCTGGCAGGAAGGAGACCGAGGCCAGGTGACCCCAGCCAGGTGATTGTCAAGCCTTCTCTTGAAGACCTCCAAATTAGGTGACAGCACCACCTCTCTTGGAAGCCCATGCCAGACTCTGGCCACCTTTTTTGTAAAAAAAATTCTTCCTTATGTCATACCTAAATCTACTCTCCACTAGTTTGCACTCATTATTCCTAGTTACTCCTTGAGGCGCTCTGGAAAACAGCACATTCCCAATTCCTGGCTGTCCTCCCCGATAAATTTACAGGTGGCCACAAGGTCACCCCTCAGTTGTCTTTTGTATGGGCTGAAGAGATCCAAATCTCTCAACCTCTCCTCATGAGGCTCTTTCATGGAGACCGCTAATTATGTGGGTGGCCCTCCTCTGAATCCTTTTCAGATCCTCCGTTTCCCTCTTGAAGTGCGGCGCCCAGAACTGGATGCAGTACTCCAACTGTGGCCTGACTAATGCTGCATAGAGGGGGATCATCACCTTCCTCGATCTGTTGGACATGCATCTGCTAATACTTGACAAGCTGTTTGTTGATGGCCTCGTTGCACTGCTGGCTCATGTTCATCTTGGAGTCAACTATGACTCCAAGATCTCTCTCAGCCTCTGAGCTGCTGAGGAGGACGTCCCCCAACCTGTAGGTGTGCTGGGTTTCCTCCTTCCTAGGTGGAGTACCTTACATTTATCTTTGTTAAATTGCATCTTATTATGTTCTGTCCATTGATCTAACCTGTCCAGGTTGGCCTACTCCCTGCTCTCTGGTGTATTAACTTTGCCCCATAATTTGGTATCATCTGTGAACTTGGAGAGGGTGCTCAACACATACTCGTCCAAATCACTGATGAAGATACTAAATATTACTGGCCCAAGGACCGAACCCTGTGGGATCCCACTTCCCACCTCCTTCCAGGCTGAAAATGACCCATCAACCACCACTCTGTGGGTGCGGTCCCGAAGCCAGTTAGCTACCCACCTGACTATGTAGGTATCCACTCCACAGCCTGTTAGCTTCCCCATGAGAATAGGATGTGAAACTGTGTTGAAGGTCTTACTAAAATCCAGGTAGATGACATCAGCCTGTACTCCTGTGTCAAGGCAGCTGAGCACATGGCCAAAACACAGGAACCATCTTGCCCACATGAAAAAAAAAGAACGCAGTATACACCCAGTGTGTGTGGGGAGGGGAGAAGGGATTTTACATATATTTACAGTTTTAAAGCAATTTGAAAGCCTACCAGTGCCTCAATCACTATAATAAAATAAATTCTACATACCTGTATATTTTGGCATTTGATCTTTCTTTCTTGTCATGGAAAATCAGAGCCCTCCCTGCCCATTTCACTCACTAGGATGCGAGTCCAGCTGTGGCCGTCTCCCACACTGCTTTGTAGTAATGAACAGCCCTGATATGTCAGTGCCCTGCCTATGCCGTTGCCCCTCATTCCTGACCCATAGACCCCTGACCACACCCTTCACTCCCTCCCACAACCCCCTTCAGCCCTGCTGGTGCCCTTCACCCATAGGCCCCTACCCCCTGCCAACTCTGCCAGTGGGGTCCCACAGCTGCCAGGGCTACAGGGCCTGGAAGGAGCTGCTCTCCAAGCTGTCTGGTGGCCATGTGCATGTGTGAGCGGGTACGTGCACATGGCACCCCCTGCCTAACTGCCCACCTCCTGCATCCCCCAGTTGGAGCTCTGCCAGCCTGCAAGGGGAAACCCACCATGTCCTTGTTTTTCTCCTTTGAAGGAGAAACTCTGTGTTGTCCTGTTTTTCTGTAGTGAATGGAAAACCCATATCCCTGATTATTACCCAAGATTTTTCTGTAACATTTCAGTGTCAATAAAAATGCAATATTAGTTTATATCAGTTTCACTGTTGCAAGATATCAAGTATCTTCAAGGGTGGTTTGGTTTTTTGGTTTTTTTTGTTTTTTTAAATCTGATGTAATGCATGCATCTAACTATATGAAGCTGGTAGCAGTGCCTCTAGTTAACATTTTCTTGACACTTCCCAGTAAGACCTTTCAGTTGCTTATGCCTTTGTTAAATTTAGACATTCAGGTTAAAATGTTCCTTGCTGAAAGTCTGCTTTAGGGTTTGGGTTTTTGGTTTTTTTGCAAATGTCAGAAAAAATGATTCAAAATGAGGCTGGGATTTTTTTTCCTTTTATTTTTCTGTAGTGCTTACAAAAGGAAAAAAAAATTATAACCTTTTTACTAAGAAGCTTTAGTGACACCATACTTTGAGATGATTGCTTACCAACTTTCAAGTACCTGTATGTTGCAGACATGCCTTTTCTCGTCATTTGCATCATCTGTACTGTGGGGCTAAACCTTTTAGCCCTTATTGTGGGCCTGTGTTAACCTCTGCGTGGCTCACCCAAACTGTTGTTTGTTTGTTTTTTTTATAGTTCTCACTCTCTCTTAGTTTGCCCTTTCTAAATGTCTAGGAAATTGCTCTTCTTGCACTTTCTTTCAAGAGTATTAAATTTACAGAAGTCAAGCACTCAAAGGTTAGGAAATCCTAGAACTGAGGTAACCTCAGTTCAACTTTGTTTGACTCCATTGTGTGCATGCATTATGATGCAGATGATCATACTTTTTCTTTTCTTTTTTTTCCTGCAGATCCCCTGCCTGGTGTAGTGTGCAGGGTAGACCTGCTCTAGGGAAGGACCAGTGTTGTGTTGTTGGACCCCCTACCTTAATTATAGCAGAAATAAATGAAGGGATTAAGGCAAGAGAAACAGTGACCTTTTAAGCTAGGTACAGACATTCATAAAGCCTGAGGCAGTGTCCATCTAATTTGTGTGGTTTTCTGTAAGTGGAGTAGTTTAGATTGGTAGGAACTACCCTGCCTTTGGTGGGCAGGGGCGAGTCTTAGACTGGGTTCTGCCATTTTTAAAACAGTCTGTGTGCACTGAACTTCTGTTATGGGTATAAACCAGATTCAATCTGTTCTACCAGTAAAAGTATAATGTTTGTACCTGGGTCTAGTTGAGACAGGAGAATGCCACCCTGGGGAACCAGACTACTTGTTTTTAACCAGAGAATTTCTATGTGGTTTTGGGCAGTTCATTTAAATGAAAATGTTTAGAGGTGATCACTGATGGGTTCCCACTCTCCCACTCCTCCTCGTCAAATCCCCTGCTTTTAGATCTTATTGTAATCTACTTCCCAGTTTCTTTGACCTGAGCGAGTCATCAGTGGTTGATTCAATTATTCGAACCTGTGCATCCACTGCCACCACCTAAGCTCCCACTTCCTGTCTTATCCCATTCCTCAGGCTTCTTGCTCCAGTCCCAACCCCACACTGATCTGTCTCTTGTTCCCTTGGGATTTTATTCAGGGTATTTCTCTTTCCATGTTGCTTGGCTACTATTAGAGAAGTCATTTAACAGCGCAGGACAGGCAGCTTCTCTACTTTTAGTTCCAGTACCTTGTCCTGACCTCTCTCAAAGCACCAGAGAGCTAAACTGTGGAAGTCTACAGTCATGGGAATTAACTGGTTAATTAACTATTTAAAAAGTTAAAGAAATGGGTCACTTCTAACTTTAATTAGTTACATTTTTCAGCTGTCACCTTTTAACTTTAACTAGTTAGAAAAACTGGTTAACTAACTTTTTTTTAAAGTGTAAGTTAAAAGTTAAGAACAATTGAAGTCTGGCTTTCCCAGAGTTTTTCCTGACATAGCCAGTCTCTAGGACTTGCATGGAACAATATTTCTTTATTGAAACTGTAGGACGTCTTGTTTGAGACACAGAGAGTAGTGTGCCTTCGTATGAGATATGGTCTCTTCACTACAAGTCCCAGAGTTCCTAGTTCAGGCTGGCAATTTCTGTGCAATTGCGGAAGTCACCAGGGCAGCCAGTTGGCTGCAGCAGAGGGATCAAGCACAGGGAAGCAGAGACATTGATCCCAGTAAGAGTGGCAGCATGTAGTGAGGATGAAGCAGATGATGACTGTTTGTAATTGTACTGAAGATCAGAACCAGCAGCCCAGGGCCCACGAAGCTGAGCATCCTTCTCATCTGTGAGAAACTTATCTGAGATGTCACCTACTATGAAAAAACTATTTATTTGTTTTAACGCAAGCATTCCCTCATCTGCCCAAGTAGAGCAATTGTTCAGCAGTGGGGGCTTAGTTCTGCAAGACTGAAGAGGACAACTGTCAGATGTCAATTTTGAAATGCAGCTTTTGCTGAAGTTCAAGAAGCATGTTCCAACAGTTTCTGCTATGCAATGGAACAGTCTTTTTCTCATTTAAATTGATTTTCTCATTTCACTCTAATTTTGATTTTCAGACGCTTTCATTATTTCTAATTCAGATGTTTTTCATATGCTTTTGTTACCTTTTGAGCTATAAAAATTGTAACAACAGAAGTTTTTTGTGGAAATAGCCAAGTGACAAATGACTGTCTCCCTTCTGTTGTTCTGATGTACCTAAATGATGCATTGACTTTTACAAAGTACTTCACATGACAAGGAGAAGGACCAAACGTGACATAGGTATTGATAAATTGTTATTCTGAAAACTGTATGACAACTATAACGTCCTTTTTTAGGTAAAGCGGGGTGAATTCCAAGTAAATTAGTGTGCTTCTGTGGGGTTATGGAAAAGAAACCCACTCATTGCATTTGAAAATGAAAAATGATGCTAAGAGGCAATTCATCATGTTTCATGCATTTCTCATGAATCAACTTAACTTGTAACTAGTTACTGTCTTTTTAACTTAACTAGTTAAGTTAAAAGTTAATATTAAACTTTTTAACTCCAAGTTAATTTTAAAGGCTGCTAAATTTTAACTTTACCTAGTTACATTTTTCATAAATTTTTCCCATGACTGCCGGTCTGTGTAAGCTATGTTTTTAAAACATGTATAGCTTGGCCAGAATTGGCTAGATTTTCATGAATGTGACTGAAGCCACATCTTTGACAAATGGTTAGCTTTTTGTCAAATTTTAAGTTGCTGCTCCAAAGTGTGGGGTACTAGAGTATTTTTTAGAAAAAAAGATGCCAGGACAGTATACAAGGGTGTTTCAGAAAGTAATGGTAATTTCAAGTAAAACCGTTTTGTGTGCAATAAGTGGGCAAACAGCAGAGAGCACAGGTGGCACTCACTGTTGAATGCATTCTTGTCTGCAACTATAGAGATGTGATGTGGTCCAGTAAATCTACAAAATAGTTTTACTTCAAAATTGTCTTTGCTTTCTGAAATGCCTTTGTATTTTCCAATAGTCTTGCTCCTTAAAATAGGTGAAGTGTTTTGACTAAAATTTCTCAAAATATAGTGTGAGGAAGACATGTAATACTGAATTTCAGCCTGAGTAGTTAGGTTTTTTTTTGCCAGTTTAAAGTGACTGAAAGCAGGTTCTTATAAATGGAAGCATTGGGCAACTTTAATAGTGGGTGGCATTCACACCTGCCAACAATAATATTTGGTTTTGGAGAAAATTGTAATATTTCCTTGGGGTTTTTGGCAGAAATTACATATTCTTTCAACCTTAATCTGGATTAATGTACCGTATTTTATGGTGTATAGGTCAACATTATATTTCTGTAAAAAAAGTAAAATAAAAAAAGTTAGGATTTTTGTATGTCCAGCATATAAGTCAACCCTGCCTCAGTTTGTGAGGGGCTGGAAGCCCGAGCAGGCTTATGGGTGAGGCAGCATGCTGGTGGGCTCCTGGAAGCTTGGGTAGCACATGGCCCCCTGGCAGTCCAGACAGCCAGCCCTGGGGGGTGCTGCCACTGTGGATGCCCCACCTCCCCCCTGTAGCTCAGGCCTGGCAGCAGCTCACCCCCCATCTGCGGGGCAGGTGGGGAGGCTCTGCCAAAAGCAGGATTGGGTCTCTCACTACTTGTGTCTTCAGCAGACTCCTGCAGCTGGCAGGATGCCTGGTGCCATCTGGGAAAGGGCTGATTTACCCCAGGGACAGCACAGGGTCTCGAGACGGGTGGGGGTGGGGGGCTATGGGTGTCAGGCAGCGCTGGCCTCCCCCCTACCCCTGCCTCTGTGACAGCAGCATCCCCCAGGGCTGGCTGGGTGGTTTGCCAGTGGGCTGTGTGCTGCCCAAACTCCCAGGGGCCTGATCCAACTTCCTGGGAACCCACCAGCATGCCCTGATTTCCAGCGCCTCGCATACCGAGGCAGGGGACAGCGTATAAATCGAGGTTGAATTTTGAGAATTAAAAATTTGTCCTCAAAACTCAACGCATACACTATGAAATATGGTAAATCTTTTTTTCTATAAGTAAGATGAAAAGGAGAAAATGATTATGAAAAGTTCCATGAATAAGAAGTTAATTAAGATTTTTCTTCCTTGGGAATTTGCCTGTAAAAAGTGCTATATGGGACTCCAGAAACTGCTCACAATTAAAAATATATTGCAGTTGTAATTTCTCAAATGAAACTTTTTTTTCCCCAACGAAAATATTTTTACATTCAAATTAAGGTTTCTTATTTTAATTTGGGTATATAGTTTATTTGTCAATTTTATTTTTATTGTTCTACTCCTTTGTGTCATCACTATGTTTATTGACATAAGACCCAGTAGTAGTATTTTTTATACTGTTTTTAATTTCAATGTAGCAATGCCCTGATGATACTGAAGGCAGGGTAGGTTTGCACCTTGTTGACTAACTAAATCAGAGATGCACAGCATCAACTTTCATAAGCATTGGCTTATGATTTAGTCTATAAGGTGCAAATCTAGTCTGCCTTCTGCTTGACTTGAGCCTAACAAGCCCAGCTCCCTCTCTTATGACACTGGTCATCAATCCATAACTGCTTATTAGCTCACTAACACAAAATCACTTCAACCGCTTCTGCAAGTTTTCTTTGTTCCACTAATTGTCTTGCAAATAGCAAAACAAACTCATATGCTAATTATTGTAGTTGTGATTTTAGGATCTGCGGGGCTAGTCAAAGTTGTAGAATGAACAATATTTTATAGAGAAAATATGTTTGGAAAAGCTTTTTTCTTAAGATCAGATCCTGGAAAGTGATTTGCAAGATCAGATCCCTGCATTTGCGCAGAGTCTGCTTAAATTTAATGGGGCTTGAAGCTGGTGTAAAATTGTTATGGCGAAGCACTGCCTCTGCAGACCCATGTTCTCTGGGTTCTGAGCTGTGGGCTCTGTTTGCCGTCCAGGCAATGCAAGTGGAACACGTCACTTTGCTTAGCTAACTAGATATGTAAGTAGTCCTTGTAAATAAAATAAGATAAGAAGCCAAGTCTGTCAATCTTGGGACCTTTTAGGCTAAGTACAGACAGTCAAAAAGCCTGAGGCTGAACTGCATAGATTGAACGGATAAGCAAATGAATAGACATTCATTCCCCTGGCCCAGGCTATAAGCTGTGGGGGGGCACCAGAGCATATCTCCCTGTTTGGCTGGAACAGACAACTTGGGCCAAGGCTGGTCTGCCCAGCCTATGCAGGGGGATTTGCAGAGTAGGTGCAAAGCATTCTGGGATGGTGGGGAACTGAGAGTTAACTTGGATGTATAGGGGATCTGGGACAGAAGTTCAGTGAACTGATTTAACTTAAATCAGTTAAATCTGATACTAGATCCATCCAGGTTTATCTTAACCAGTTTCAGCCATTTTGAAAGAGGTTTATGTGAACTGAAATTCTGTTTCAGAGTTGAACTGATTTCCAACACTTAGGGTGCTTGTACACATGATGAAAATTGCCTGTTTTTGTGGTTTAATAGCATCACACTTTACATACACAGGTTTTTTTGTAATTTAAATGAGTTTGTTGAAAACTAAACCACATCCCCATGTAGTTTAGTTTGTAACATAGCTATTTGTAAAGTTGCAGACTTTAATCTGATAGCTTGTCCCCCTGGCCATGGGAGAGGTGGGCTGAAGGCAGAAACGGGGGGGAGAGGGGGGGAGGGTTTTTATAGAGCCTGTTACATGATGGGGGTTGGGTGAGCAGCCAGCTGGCCAAGTAGCACCTGAACTGCAGGGGCCATGGTTCTTCCCTCTGGGGCAGTGGCATCCCCCTGGGGATAGGGTTGGGCCATTCACTGCTTTTGCCTTCAGCAGCTGCCAGCAGGCTGAGCGGCCCCTGAGCTGCATGGGGCCTCAGTCCTTCCCTCGGCAGTGGTGACCCTCCTCTCCCCCTCTCCCCCTGGGGCTACCTGGGTGGGCAGCTACTGGGCTGGGGGCGGGTGTCCCAGTTTGGAGGCAGCACTCAGCCCAATCCAACTCTTCCCCGAGCCTGCCTGTAGAGCAGTGCCCAGCGGGCTTTGAGCAGGTGGGCTCAGGGAACAGTTGGATTGGGCTGGGTACTGCCTCTGACCTGGGGCAGCATCTGGCACACTAGCAGCCTGCCTGGGCAGCCCTTGGGGGGGGCCGCCACTGGAGGGAAGGACCGAGGCCCCCCACAATTCTGGGGCTGCTCGGCCCACTGGCAGCTTGACCCCCGGCTGTGGGAGACACGGGTAGTCTTTACCAAAAAAAAAAAAAAAAAAAAAAAAGGATCGGGCCCCTCACCATTACAGATAGAAGCCCCTAAATTGAAACAGTGGGGTTTTAATTGTCACGATTAAAAACCTACTGTTTCAATTTAGGGGATGAAACCCCCATCATGTGTACAGGTGCCATTATGATGGTTTACTTGTAATTTCTGTCCATAACATTATGGAGTGAAAAGAGTACTTGATGATGAAACGAGTATTAGTTTGTGATAAAAGTAAATCGGGAGTGTGGGTTTAATATTTTGTAGCAACACAGTAACATCTTGCTATAGTATTGAAAAACAGTCTACTTTTACTTTTGACTTCCATATATTTCTGTGGGCAATGGAGAATTCCTGAAAAGTAGAACCTTTTAATGAATCACTTATCCGTATAGCACAAAAAATGTGCTCTTAGTTATGAGTTTTGAAATTGAGTTGAATTTTCCTGACAACCATTGAATCCTCCTGACAACCATTGAATCATACAGCCCGTTTCTCTCTGACTCCAGGTAAAAGAATTATTTTTGAAACTTCAGTATGTGAATACTCTTAGGACACAGACGGAAGTGACAATTTTTGTCCCGTCTGGCCACAGAAAGCAATTTATAGCAGTGACCAAACATGCATGCATAACTGTAGGCCTCTTGAAAAGGGTCAGTCAAGTGAAATTCTGAATCCTCATTGCGTGAAGGTTCAGATGAAGATGTTTGAAAACAGAGCACCTTCTGTAATTTCTGTCTGTGCTGCCTCCCAGTCTGACGCTGTTTTTGGAATGGGAGAGAGGAAAGGGAGTGGAGGGAGTTCGGTCTGGGGGTTTTTCAGCTTGCACTAGAGGGTGGGGTGAGTACTGAAGCCCCTTCTCAGGTAGGGGGTGGGGGGCTCCAATTCACTTACCCCACTCACCCTCCCGCGCCAGCTGGGGAACACTTAGAAAGAGGAATGAGCTCCCTCTGCTCCCTTCCCCCTTCTCAATCTGAAGACAGTGCAGGCTGGCAGGGAGCAGGGGCCCTTGCTAAGGGAAACCAGCTGCAGGCTCGCAGCCAGCAGCTAGATTCCCATTCTCCTTGAAACCAACTTCTGTTTTGTTTGAGGGATCATCGTAACTCAGAACGCTTCCTGCAAAACGATCTGTTACAGCAGGGAGCTGCACTTCTGTCTGCACCCTTAAACAAACGGTTATGTGAAGAGGGCTGTTAAGAATACAATCTCTCTTTCTGGCTGTGTGTGTTTGTAATTGTGTATATCTTCTTTGCATATCCTTTCAGACTAGTGGGTATAGCTGGGTTTTTTTTATTCTCTTTTTCTGTGACTGAATGACTGTGTTAGGCAAGTCATTTAATAGTCCTACGTTGGCCTGCTATAAAAATGGGGATAAATTGTAATGTAGTTTGAGGTCTGCGGATGAAAAGCATCGTGATGATATTGAGTGATCAAGTAGATATGGAATCAGGAGCTTGAGATAATACCTCGGGGCCCAAAACGAAATGACTTAAGAGTGATTCATTATTGAAAACATAAGCACCTCTTGAAAGAAACATTATATATATTCAATCTGTAATATCAAATGGTGATTACTGGCATCCACTGTCGATTTGTTAAGCACAAATCATGCCAACCCAACTTAATTTTCTTAGACAGAGCAACTGGTTTGGTTGATAAGTGGATCTAGTATATCGGACTTAAGCAAGCTAGAGAAGTGTGGGTTGAATAGATTTACCATTAGGTGGACACATAATTGGCTGTAAAACTGCAATAGAAAAATCACTCTTAATGCATTAACTGTCAAACTAATAGGAGGTTTAAAGTGGGCTTCCACAGGGGCTTGCTCTTGGTCTTGTGCTGTTTAACATTTCCCCATGGAGACCAGCCCAGGACTCCTGCGGGCAGGGTGTACTCAGCCGCGTGGATGGGATGGGGCCGCAGGCAGGCAGCATCTGGGAGCAGGACAGGCCGGTGGAGGCCAGGATCGCAGAACAGTGACAGCGCAGGGCTTCCCACCTACTTCCAGCCCCATCTCATCTGCCTGGCTGAGTGTGCCCTCCCTGCGGGGGCATCCCAGGCTGGTTCCCATGCAGACCATGCCCACTTGCTCTGTCCAGTGTCCCCAGCTGTGGGTGACAGGCTTATAGGCTCGGTGCTGGATAGGATCAATTGCCGCTGCCTCCCCCCTGTCGTGTCAGGCTGAGTCAACAACCCCCTTCCTGCCTGCCACCCCCTGGCCTACAACAGCTCACCAAAACTCCTCCAGTGCCCTGCAGCTCAAATAATTGGGTGCTCCTGCTGGAGGGGCTGCTTGTAGAAGCCTTGAAAGTAAGGAGAAAAAGCAGCCATGAAACGAACTAGTTCCTCTCCTTTTTCAAGGTTTCTAATAGTCCTTTGGTAGCTACGCTGTTGCTGACATGGTTGCAGGGTGTGCAGTTTGTCATAAGGCTGGAAGTCGCAGTTGACAGTCAGTTTATCAGTGTGCTGTTCATTCAGCATGTCCAAGTGGCAACCTGTGGACCACGGGCAGCCAAGGGGGCCCTCAGGCCCCCACTCTGGTTGCCGCTTCCTCTACTGCTCTAGCTGCTGTTAGTAATGGCAGTCCCTGGGACTCCCCTCCTTCCTGCAGCTTTTGCCGCCTGTCCTGCCCAGGTATAGTTGATGGAGCCCTGGAGGAATGTGTGCCATGGGAATGCTGGTGTGGTGGGGGTGGGGTAGAAACAGCATTGTGGAGAGGATTGGGGTGCTAGTATGGTGTAGTTGAGGGGTGCCCACTACATGGTGCAGCAGGATGCGGCCTGGGGGGTGTATAGCACTCAGCCACTGAGAAGTTGGACAGCCCAGAGTTAAGTGACAAATGCTATTCACTTAAGTGGTTTATGTGCTTAAGCAGTGTGCAAATATCATAATAATATGTAATCAGTAGGTCTGTGCGAAGCAACAAGTATTCGCTTTGGATTTGGATTTGGCCAATTCAGAGGGACAGTGACTTAATTTGGTGATTTCAAATCACGGTCCCAATTCCATTTGGCTGATTCAGAGATTTGGCCATAGATTAAGCAGACAGCAGTTCTCACCATGCTGGACACAGCTGCCTTCAGCTGGTAAGTCTGTGGTGGTGGGTGGGGTGGGGAGGGAAGGAGCATGAGGGGAGCAGATCAGTGCCCCACGGTGAGGGAGGGATTGGGGCTGGGACAAGCTGCCCAGCTGCGGTGGGGGGTGCAGGACTTGGGGAGGGGGTCTCCCACCAATGTGCGGTGCTGCGTGTTGCCAGTCCAGGAGGGCATGGGAGCAGGCATGTGCCCCTGAATCTGTGCAGGGTGGCCTGGGCTGGGCTGTACTCTGGACGAGCTGCAGAAGGCCCTGGGAGCTGGGACTGTGCCCTCTGGCCACTCGCCCAGCCTCCCGGACAAGCCATTGCTTCACCCTGACTGGGCAAGCAATGGCAGGGCATGGGGCTGGACATGTGCACCTAGATCAGAGGGGGCCCAGCGGCAGGGGTTACGGGGAATTTTAGGGTGGCTGCACCTGCCCGATATCCTCCCAGAGTGCAGCTCCAGCTTTGCCCACCCTGCAGAGCTCAGTCGGGCAGTGGGGGCTTGCCGCCTGGAGCGCAATCCTTGCTCCACCCGCCCCTTGGAGCTCAGCCTGGTGGCAGGCTGCTGGGGACAGCCCTCTGCAGCCCAGCCCAGCCCAGCCCACCCTGCACAGATTTGAGGGTGCACACCTGCTCCCATGCCCTCCCAGACCAGCAGCAGGCGGCAGTGTGCAGTGGCGGGAGCCCCACTTCTCAAGTCCTGTGTCCCTCCTGCCTTGGCTGGATAAGCGGCAGCAGGGAATAGCCCATGCTACCAGCGCTGCCGCACCCACGTCCTGTGCCCCCCCACCCCAGCTGGACAACCGGAGGAAGGACATAGCTCCCACTCTTAGTGCTTTCCACCACCTGCCTGGAGCACAGCCTGGCCCAGCCCACCCCGTGCATGTCCTTGGGCACATGCCCGCTCCCGTGCTCTCCCGGACCAGTGTGCACATTGGTGGGACCCCCCTCCCTGAGTTCCCCAACCCAGCTGGGTAGCTTGTCTCGGCCCCAATCCCTCCCTCTTTGTGGGGGCATACCTACTTCTGAGTATACTTCAGGGACATTTGAAAAGAGAAGTCCTTTGTGTTTTATCAATAATAATGGATGTCAAGCATGCAGAGTTGTAGGAAAGCAGTCTTTATTGAACATAGATAGACGTCCCTAGTTCTGAGACCGTTTGCATTCCTGGATCATAGTGCTATTCCTATTCACCTTAAAACAGGGAGAAATTTCTCCCTGTTTTTTTCCCCTCCTTGAATGGTAATACTGTGTATATGAAAGCAATGTAGATCAACTATAAAATGCTCTTTTCTTATGAGTGGAGGTAGCAAATGTGGGGGAGGGGATGAGATGAATAGCAATAGATGTTTTCCTTGAAACAAAATATTAGTTGCTCTTCCTTTCATTTGGATATTTTCCACCTCTGCTTTATGCGGCCAGAAAGACAAGACATCACATTGCTCTTGGTCATTGCTATTAAAACGCTTACTTTAGTTAGTCACTGGAACTGCTTCTGGACCAGGTAGTTAATAGCGATTTTTTTCTTCAGACATTTCCCTGGCATACAAAGTTTGTGTTGAGTGGAGCGCATGAGTTCATAAGACTCTGAGTATGAAGGCATGTCTGACATGATATGCCACCTGGCAGCCTCTATTAAGACTTGGATCCTCTGGTTCCATTTACTAGCTAATGTATTTCCTTGACTTAATATACTGGTTAGTTTCTGGCTGTACATGTTTCTCGTCTGTCCCGTTGCTCTACTGTACATTTTAGTGAAGAAAGCATCGTACTAAAAGGTCCTGATGCATAGTATCATAGTATCATAGTATCATAGTAGTTAGAGTCGGAAGGGACCTGGGCAGATCATCTAGTCCGACCCCCTGCCTTGGCAGGAAAGAGCACCG
>JAGPOW010001543.1:5145283-5156686 GCA_030014935.1 Caiman crocodilus | reverse complement strand
AATCTAAACCTACTCTCTGCCAGCTTGTGACCGTTATCCCTGGTCACTCCTGGCAGCGCACGGGGGAACAGGGACTCCCCCAACACCTGCTGATCCCCGTGCATGTGCCTCTTAAGCAAATAAATTTCTGAGCAATCAACTGGAACTTATGCCTGAATAAATGAAGAAAGGATTGGGTAAAAACAGGTATTGAGAGTGGATCCCTCCAAAATTAGAGTTGTCTGGGCTGGCATCATTAGCAGTGAAGTTTTTTTGAAGCCTCTCCCAATAACGGGAGTGTTATTTTGGCTTATGTGGTGCTTGTCATTATAATATTGAAGCTCCTTAGAACTATTTGCTCCTTTTCAGCAAAATATGTCAGTCTCTCAGCAGGTATTTGCTTTAGGTAGAGCTGAAATACTCATTTCTTTTGGAGTTGGTAGAAATTTATGCTGCTGTCATGGACCTGTCTGTGGGGCAACCCTGGAGCCCCAAGTTTCTACCCACTGTCCTGCTGCTTGTCTGAAGGAACAACCCACGGTACTGTTCCACTAGCCTTCTACTGGACCCCACAGCCGCAGCAGGGGACTCTTTGCCAGCTCTAGATGGCTTCCCCTTGGGTCATGAGAGAATTTTAGGTTCCCACTTGACTGGTGATGCATAAGGGGTGTGTGCGGGTGCAAATGTCCTCCCTGAAATTAGCCGTGTGCTCCCTGAGAGTGACCGCTGCCAGCCGGGGAGTGGGAGCTCTGAGAGGAGCGCTGGCTGGAGCCCCCTCGAGACTGGCATCAGCTGGGGAGCAGGGGCGCCGACAGAAGTGCTGGCAGCACTTCCGGTTTTGCTGCTAGCACTTCTGATGTTTGTTGCCAGCGCTTCTGAGGTTGGCAATCAGATGCTGGGGGTCCCCCCTCACCTTCCACCCAATTGGTGATCGGCTGCTGGTGCCCCATCCCAGACTCAGGAGGCACCACTTGCCCATGCCCCTCTCTGTAGAAGTTGATAGCCTGGAATATCACTTACCCTTAGAAGATGCTTTACCACAGGCAATCTGTAAGGTAACAAGTCAACAGAAGGATTTATTACATAGAAAAGAATTGTACTAGAAAAGTTGACCACATACATGGAAGACAGAATAAAAAGACAATTTTCCTACCCTCTCACTTGGTGACAGCCTAGTCCTTCAGAGACCTAACAGTATTTTCAGAGATCATCCTTCTTGCTGATCCTGCTAGGCCTGATCGTTAGAGATTTGTAAATACCGCAAGGCCCGGGATGATCCACAGAGAGCCACTAGCGGACAGAAAACTTCTAAATACATTCAAACCAGTGCCCTCCCCTCAAGCCTGAGAAGGGAGGGTGGCACCCTGCGCTGCTCTGCTGTAGCTGGGGCCGGGCTGGGCCATGCAGTGTGCAGACTTTGCGTCCCCACACGTATTCCCCTCCCACCTGGCTTCCTGCTGATTGCACAGTCCTGGCATTACAGCCACTGGCAGCCGGGCCCGCATGGGACAGGGAGTGATGGAGCACACGGAGTAGCTGTTCTACCTTCCTATCCACCCGCTAGGAAGTGAGTTCATGCTGGCAGGGAGGAGGGGGTGAAGGGTGCGAGGCAACTATCCTTGACTTTCCTGGTGCAGCATGGCTGCAGCAGCTCATTGCTGCATTTGGGTGGGATGGGCACTTGTTGCACTGCATCATGCCCATCCTGCATGGACCCAGCTGCCAGTGGCCACGGTGCCAGGACTATGCTGTGCTAACAGGAAGCTGGGAGGGTGGGGAGGCAGAGGAGTCTGTGCACTGCCTGGCCTGGCCCCGGCTGTGGCGGAGTGAAGCATGCAGGTAGGATCAGTTGGCATCTCCCTTTCCCCATATCTCCCGGCCCTCAGCAGCTCACCAAAATTCATTACGTGTTTCTCCAGCCCAGATAATTTTCCACCCCTGCCTTTAGGTTTGCATCTTTCAGTTCCTTCAGCACACAGCTCTTAACTACAGATTTGGCAATAACCTTTGACTAAGCTGTGTCCCAAAATTGTAAAGATACACACAGGCACATGCATCTGTAGCGTAATCCATACAGTGTTAAAAAGAACATGAATGTCAGCACAATACTGACTTTTGAAAGAGACTCAAGAGAAGTTAGTCAAATGAGTCTTGGGACAGAGAAACCTTCATGACACGTTCTGGACCCCCAGATCACTCCTGCTTTTGAGGTGGTTTTGAGATGGCTATGTTTGATCATTTCTCCCAGTTTTCTTTCTAAATAAGGTAACATTTTGCTCAAATGAAAAATTTCAGGCTTTAAAGCCTGCTGCTGGACAAACATTGGAAATACAGTACATTTCTGGGGTACTTTTTCCTTGAAAACGTAGGTCTGATTGTGCTGCACTTGTGTGCAGATTTAGTGTCTCACTAGACAAACAGCTAGGTTGTTTTCCATGAGAGTTTTTAAAGACCATTTGAAAACAATAGGGCTGTTTATCAAGTAAATTACAATGTATTCCTTCTAAACATGGTAGTTTTAGGCCTGAAAAGGAAGCCTCTACTTTCAGAGGAGGACGGTATCTTTCATGGAGTTGGAGAACCCCTTTCTAGCCCTTGCTAAACTTGAAAAAAACCTGTAGGAAAAAAAATCCAGTGTGTAAACAGAGCTCCTTTTTGAAGATGTTATAAGTTTGCTTTCTTGCCTCAAAATGTTTGAGTTTGGCAAGTGAGTCATGAATGAGTCACTGGTTTGAGCAGGTGCTGGGTGAGTTGACGGCGGCAAAAAGTAAATTTTCCCATGCAGCTGACCCAAGGGTCTCTAATCCCATCTGACCCCTGGCACTTCTGCAATCTGCAGAGTAGTCATGTTTGCTGTATTTTGTGTTTATTTTTTTTCCTCCTTGATATATGTACAAGGGGAATATTGACTCCTCTTAAATAGGATAAAAAGGCAGAATTTAATCTTATGCTGCTATACTTCCCATCCTGCTGATTTTTAATGTTCTTACATTGGAATAGGTTTTTTTCTTTTACCATAATTGATAACAGTTTTCCATTCCCTGTACCTGTTTTGGTTCCATTTTGGGGGGTGGGAGGTGAAGCTAGTCATTTGCACATAAGAAGCAAAAAAAGTGTAAATATGCTTGTATTAATAGCATGCTTCACTTTTTTCATGAATAATTACCTTGGAAATCTTGCACGTATTAATATGGAACACAAACAGCATGCATGTGTTTGTCAAAACTGACTTGTTTTTACATTACTTGCCTTTGTTCATAGAAGTAGATAATTATTTTTACAACTATAAGATTTATAAATCATTAGTGAAAAAAAAATGAAAAGGTCTCCTTGCAATTGTTGTTTCTGCCCAGGCTATAAAGTCTCATAGATGGGGGGGAAAAAAGCTTGTTTGCTTAATGGTAACACTGAAAAAAATTATGTATGTATTTCATTGCAACTTTGTAGAGAAGATTAAGCCTAATGAAAGAAAGCAATGTAATATTATGTTCAAATTAGTATTGATTTTCCCATCATAACTGAAGCAAATTAAGACCAATGACAGTATAATTGTACCTTCTGCTAGAGATCAAAGTTACTGGAATTTCTGGAATAGACCATCTTTGTTATTCTCAGCTTTAATGATTAGGTTGCCAGAGAGAAGATGAGTCTCCAAAATCCTCTTAACCTTTGTGAAATCACAGTAAGAAACCTTCTAATGGATGTTAAGCCTCTGTTAACAATGGGAAATTTAACTGGTGGTAAGGTAGGCTAAGAAGATTCTCTTGCAGATAAGCGTGCAATTTTATTCCTCAGCTCAAATGTCTGATAGTTTGAAACAAGGCTGTTTATACTTTTTGTTTGAAGACTTGCAGGCTGTCAATTGTAAACTTGTTTTTAAAGCAAGTTTGAGAGAGGATATATCAAACTGACAGCACTCTTATTGTGGGGCTGTTTGATAGTTTCAATATATTATTAACACCTCTTCAATTCCCAGAGTTTGTTACAGTAATACACAAGTGAAGGCAATTCCTTCCTTTGGCTCCCTCCCCCTCTCTCATTTCCCACGTCTCTAGATGACAAGCTCTTTGGGAAAGCAAATGTTATTACTTGTATTCTGTGCAGTGTTAAGCACACTACTGGTAATGAATCCTTTACTGTACTGATTCTTTCAGCTTAAAAAATGTTAATGTTTTGTGACAGTCGTAATGCATGAACATTTGTGCTTGCTACCAAGTGAATTTTGTGGAGCCGTAACAAAATCTCCAGGCCAGTTTTGTGGTTTCTGTTAACCAGAACTGGAAAAAGTACATTGCAGATTGAATTTGATTTTGCTGCTTTTCAAACGGACGCTGAAAGTAAGGATTTTTAATTGTAATGTTTTTACTACCTGCTATTTAAGAGAAATACAGAAATACATGCTGGCTCTGGCCTCTGCCAAGCCCAGCAGCAGTGGTTGCTGCAGCAAGGGTGACGAAGCTGGCTTAAAGCTGGGGACTGGGTTGGAGCTGGCTGCTGACACTGAGGGTACGCGGTAGCGCTGGGAGGGGAGGTGGCAGAGATGGGGCAAGGGGAGAGGTTGGGGGCACGGGGAGGCAGCAGCATAAGAGGGGCAGAGATGGCAGGGAACAAGTGGCAGCTGCAGCTCTAGCCCCAAGCCTGGGTCAGGCTAGAGAAGGAGCCTCAGCAACTGCAAGCTCACTTATACTTGAATCCAAGCTGAGGGTTTTTTCCCATATGTTGAAAGGGGGACAAGTGTCATCGTGAATATGAGTATATATGGCATGAATTATGTAAGGCATAAATGGCCGTTGAAGCAGATCAAAGGCAAGTTGTATAGGTTTAAAAATTGAATGGGGCTGCTTTGGTCCATGAATATTCTGTACATCTTCCATTTCTTTTAATAACATTCACATACCTACCTCCGAGGATGGGACCTGGCCTTTTTATTGTCCCTTTTTTATTGAAAATGGATCTATGCTAATATGTAGTCTAGTCTCTTAGGTCTGATGCTTGTTAACATGAGTGGATAGTTTGAATGTGATGCCAGCTGACAAGTGATAGGATTATATCTGTGTGATTTGGATAATCTCCTTTATCCCAATCCTTTCTTTGGTAAAGCCTCTCTAGTAATTTGGTGTTCAGGTTACTGCTTTTATCTCTGTTCAACTACTTTTGGTTCTGCTGAAACAGTTAGTATGAGCACTGTGTTGCTAAACAGTATTGTTCCTAGTAGTGCATGATATGATTCTTCACCCTACTGCTAACGATTAGGAGAAAACAAGGTAGGTTCTGATTAATGTTGCTCAGTGTCCTCCCTCCTCCATACCTTTTGTTTCTTGCTTTCTCCAAAAGGTAAGTGGGGAGTGAATTTAAGGTGCAAGAGCAGCTAGGCTAACAGCCCTTGTTGTGAAAACTAGCATCCACAGAACTAGTAAAGCAGATGCATCTAATATGTAATCTTCCTGATCCTGCCTTGGAAATTTGTTTCATACTTGAGCCAGGAGGGGAGGGTATTTTTTGGGGTGGAAAGGTGAAATAAGCACATTTATTGCATAGCTTTCAACTGTCAAACCTTCTAGGGTGCGATGTGGGCAATAAAAATGTGTGATTAAATGACTGATTGGGGAGCACCTGGTATTTTATTATAAATCACACTATAATTTACAGATTAAAATGGGCTTTAGAGCTCTGTGCAAGTTGAATGAATGAATCAATTTGGGGAAAACAAAACAGGTGAACCAAATTGTACTTCCTAAAGCTGTAAAGTATCTTCTTTCCCTGGATCACTAGCAGGGTTTGAACACTGCCCCACATCCCCAGCATGGACTGTTACCAGACAAGCTACAGAAGCAGTTGCTATTGTTTCCACTTCTGTGGGAATGCTTGGCTTGGTCTATAAATTTAGCTGACGTAGCTTTGCTGAGCAAGAATATGTGCAAAAGTTCTCAAGACGCTTATGGTCATGTGGCTTACATCAAGCCATTGTAGATGGTTGGGTTGTGCTGGGAACATGATATAAGGAAGCTGGGGGAAGGGGAGATTGGTCAGTCCATGTGGGGGTTGGCAGATCCACAAGGGGAGGGGAGGGGAGGGAGTTGTTTGGATGGGGTGGCTACAAATAGTCTGGTTAGGATTCGGGGGGTGGGGTGGGAAGAGGGAGGAAAAGTACAATCCTGGGACTGGGACTGGGCCAGCCATCTGGCCTTTCCCAGCCCCCTGCTGGGACTGTACTCTAGAAATATACAGATGTTTGGCAGATTGGGTTAACCTATGCCTGATTTAAATTTAATGCATGTCCTCAGGTGAGGTTGGATAGATTGGGCCAGCCATTATTTTGCCCAATCTAACTTCCCCAAGCATATGTACAGTTAGCTTGACCTAACCCACCTTAGGTTGTTCTAAAGGGAATGCCTGCATGTAACCAAGGAGTGTGAAAAAGTCACTCGTAGCCAAAATAACTTATTCCAGCTAAATCTCTAGTATAGACACATCTAACAACAGAGGAGTGCTTTTGTTGGCTTAGCTATTGTCATTTGGGAAGGTGGTATAGCTATTTTGGCAGAAAAACTTCTGATGGCATACACTGCATGTCCTCTAGGGAGCTGTGCTAGCAAGGCTGTTGGCAGGCATGGTTGTCCTGGCAGAGGCTCTGTAGTGCAGCTCCTAGAGTAGTGGTTTTCAATGGGTTTTTTTGTACTAGGACCCCTTTGTAAATATCGATGGCCAGTGCCCCTCACTTCCAACCTGCTGCCCCCCACCCCCAGGTCCCAGCCCCCCGGTGTGTGGGGCAAGGGGGGTGGTGTATGGGATGGGGGTGGAGGGAGGGACATGGGGGGGCCCCAAGCAGCCCCTTGCATGCTGGAACTCTGCCAGCCTGCAAGGGACAAGCCACAGTTTCCCACATTTTTCTCCTTTAAAGGAGAATTTATTTTTAGAGTTTTGTTGATCCATTTCTAAAGTTTGTTTGTGACACTTTCATATATTCTTATAACCCACTTTTGGGTCACATCCCACAAGTGGAGAAACGCTGCCCTAGAGAGAGGCTTTATGTGCTTTGCCAGTGCTTGCAGTGCTGTTTGGTCTGTAGTTTAAACTTTGATGGAAGTACCTTATGGAGCTTCTCCAATAATTGACTTCTCTGTGGGGTATTGCTTGTATTGTCTTTTCAGTCTGGGATGTGGGTCAGTAATAGGGTCTCTAAAATGCCTGGTATTATGATAAGTTGTTAGAGGTGAGATTTGAACTAATGGGCTATGTCTAGACAGGCAGAGGTGTATGCTTGCAGCAGTACAGATTGCTGCAGTGCACACTCCTACATGTGCGTTTTGTTGCGGCACAAATTATCTTGCAATGGGTAAATTTGCCCTTGCCCACCTCGTCCTGGCTCTTCAGCCAGGGAGAGCTAGAAACTGGGGCCAGCACCAGTGTTGGCCCTAGCAGTCTTACTCGGTAGCCTGGAGCAGTAGGGGCAAGGGTTGGGCATCACAGAGGCCTGGCCTCCGCGTGTGCTGGTGCATGCTTGTTGTATGTGTGTTACACTGCTTTTTGTTACCTTTTTTTTGCTACTGGGAAATCCTGGTAGCAAATTTTGGCCCCTTGCTGCAAATGTACAGTGTGGGAAATGCTTCAATATTTGCTGCATGTGGTTTGTGGTGCCACAAACTGCATGCCCCTGTATGTCTGGACATGGCCATGGTGTCCTGACTTCCGGCCTAGTCCTTTTTTCTGTTGCAAAATGTTAGCTGCTTTTAGGGTAGCATTATCAGCAGCCTCACTTAATTTGCAGGGAGCACCTTTTTTTTTTGTACTCCTTCCCCATTTCCCAGGAGTATTTCATGACAATGCTGATTGTGACCCTACATATGCATGTAGCAACCAATTAAAAAAAATTCAATAAATAGTATTCATAAATTATTACAGGCATCTCCAAATCTGTCACATGTACTTAGCTTTCCTGTTGAGCTAAACAAAATAGAAACAAGGCATGGTGTGAGATATGGACGCCTCCCCTCTTGCAGTGGAATTGAAACCAAATGATTTCATGTAGGCCACTGAACAAGAAAATCAGCTCATAATGACTTGATCACTACAAATTCACTAGTGCAGTTCTGAAAATATTGGTATGTCATTACCCAATAGTGACTAAATTATCTATAATACCACAGCCTTAAAATGTATTCTAAAATTGTATAATATGATTATTGCAATCATAATGTGTTCTGTAGCTCATCAGTTCTACCTAACTGTTGGGTACATTATGAGGTATGAATTTGGAGGAGTCATTTTTTCTTTCCATCTTATCTAATTTGCATTTATGCATGCAGACAGACTTGCTCACTTTTTTGCTCAGGAGTTAGAGTAGCACAGGGATTCACCCACAGACCTTGCATTTCAGCCTAGTTTTGTTTGATGCTATTGAAACTTAGTGACCTTCAAAAACATAATTTCTGTTATTTAGAGAGAATGTTAAAAGATTGCTTTCTAACTCTCATTGGTACCAGTTGGCAGCATAGAGAACCTATTAGATAACTTGGTATTCTTTAGTTTAGACTGTCACATGGAAACCTGTTAAAGCCAGCAGCATTGCTTTTAGGTGTTCTCCACTACCCAGTATTAACTAGTATATTGGGGTATATTATCTTTCCTTGGGAAATGTGGAGGGGAAGAGAGTGTTTTCCAACATGAGCATTAATTAGGAAACTTGTATAGATGGTATTTTTCTACTCAATTCATGTAATTTTTAGAAGTGTAGATGACGTGTATTTAACTATCTGTGTGCGTCCTTTTTGTTTCTGAGACATTTATACAGCAACAACATGGCTTGGTACACTTATCTTCATAGGACCTTTGGGCTAGGGACAGAACTTGCACATAAACTGGTTCAAACCTAGGGACAGATATTCAAAAAGCCTGAGCCTGAATTGATTCAATCTTTGCAGGTTAGTATCACCTGGCTAGACTTAATCAGTTTGTAACTGTACAGACATCCCAGACATGCAGGCATATGCCTGCAGTGACTCGGGCTAGAAGCTGGTGTGGGGTGTTAGCGCAGCCCTCCCTTCTGTTCCACAGTGCTAAGCTGGCGGGGGTAGGATGCTCTGATTAGGGAGGGGGTCCTCCCTCCACCCTTCTTCTGGCTAGCCCACCTGGGAATTGATAACATGTTTATCAACCCTAATGCAGTGTTTATCACCCCATTAAGAAACCAACAGAGGGACATTACCAGTTATCTGCTGATTTTGCCTTTGTTCTGTCTCCCACAGCACTGCCCATAGCCAGCATGTGGTCTGCTGGCTAATGCTGAGAGGTGTCTGTGTAAGGCAGAGGGGATCCCTACTTAGTAGAGAGTGGGGAGGGGAGCAGGGGGAAGCCAGACAGACACCATCAGCTTCTGCTGAGCTCCAGCCAGGGAGCAGGGGGGAGGGGCCAGCTCTGCTGTGGAACAGAGAGCCCCTCCCAGCCCAGAGAGCATGCCAGGATGCTGGGGGGAGTCTGGCTTATCTTAAACCAGCAAGGGATGTGGGACAGACATTGCATAAACCGATTTGAGCCAAATCAGTTAAGTCTGAGCCTACATTTAACCAGGCTTATCTCAAAGTGGTTTCAGCCATTTTCAAACTGGTTTATGTGCACTGAACATCTATTCTGTTATAGGTTTAAACCAGTTCTGATCACTCTTCTTCAGGTGCCCATGTATCCACACATCCTTTTTTTTTTTAATTTTAAAATTCCATTTCAATACAGTTCAGTTTCACCAAGGTTGTGGAATCATACAAAATAGTTACCAGCTTCACTTGCCATAATTTTGTTGTCTCACAAAGTAGACAGATGCCTACAACTGCTAGTAACTTATTCACGCCTTATGCAGAAGTTCAGTTAGTCTTGCTTTCTTTACAAAAGGTACGAGGTCCAGGTGGTTGGCTTATTAGCATAAAAGCATTGGAAAATAATGACATGGATTCTAACAATAATTTAAGACTTGCTTCTATAAAGAGGTTGCATTTTGTTAATGTACTCATTTAAAATAAAATCCACATTGAATGTACCATATCAGATTTTTATATGCCTTTACATTCTCAATGCAGTGTACTTAAGATGAAAAATTGATTTGCAATTAGCAAGGAAAGCAGGGTGTGATTTACTAGGGCTCTTTAACAGTGGTGGACTAAAATTTATTGAGGTGCTGGGCAAACAGAAATTTGGAGGGCCCCCACACCCCGTTATAAAAATGAATGTATCAAAATGCATTAATAAATAGACCCAATATGTCCTTAAGGAGATCAAAATCAGTACCCTTCAGGGGGAAGTAAATTGCAAGCACTCAGTCTACTCCCCCACTCCAAATACAGCATTCTCTAAGTTAGACTTTGAGGAACCCTGCCAAACTCTGCCCCTTTGAGCCCTGGGCTGGTCCAGGCCCAGCCCGTGGCCCCACTTGGTCTTTGCCATTTGGGTCCATAGAAATTCCATCTGGGTTGTCTTGGATGGGGAGGGTGGGGGGGAAACTGTGTCCCTGCTGCGGTCCCCCTGCAGAGCCCCAGCAACTCCCAGGAAGTGGTTCTTTTTTCCTCTTCCCTTGAGGGGTGAGGGGCCAGCTGTGCACCTAGTGCCACGGCTGCCCCGTGTGCCCTGGGTAACCAGGGGCTGCAGATGCCCAAAGAGGCAGGAAGGCTTCCCAACTGCCTGCCACCCCCCCTATTTACCCATCACCCTCTATGCCTAGTCTGGGGACCCACTTTGCCCCGGGGGTGGATTGAGCAGGACATCCTCACTGCAGCAGCTCTGCCCCAGTGCCAGCCCCGCTGGCACTGGTGCTGGCGCCGGCTGGGTGGATGGATGCACTCCAGGCTGCTGCTGCTGCTGTGTGTCCTGTGGGGTAATGCTGCTGCCACCTCCCTGGGCAGCTACCCGCGCAGCGCTGTGCTGAACCATCCAGCACATTAGAGATTTTTGCTGTATGTCGGTGCCCTCTGCTCTTAAATTACCAGAGAAGTGGCTTGATGGTAGACAGAGTAGGATTGTTTCCTGCAGTATGTTTTGTGCTCATCCAGTCTAGTTTTGGTAGAGGTGACAAAGATGTAGCCCTTGGGTTCCTGGAGGAGAATTTGGGGATGGGGCTTGCCCCTGAATTCCAGGGTACAGAGCTCCGTTGGGGTTGCTTGACAGTGGTAAAGGGATGAGTGATGGGTGCACTGATCTCCATCATTCAGGAACTTGTGGTTAACACCACTACTGGAGGTGGGTCCAGATGCAGCCCAGGGGACCAAGGGTGTCGCGGGCCAGTAGGGGGCGCTCCCGTGTTGAGCCACCCACCTCCCTGCTCCCGACCACCTTCCAGGCTCCGGGTGCCTCGCGTCCGGCCGACCCCTTCCCTGGAGCACACCTGCTAGCCTGGGGTTTCCACTGCCACCATCCAAGGCTCTGGACTTACTTCTGGCCCTG
>JAGPOW010001543.1:5133694-5145183 GCA_030014935.1 Caiman crocodilus | reverse complement strand
TCGCGTCCGGCCGACCCCTTCCCTGGAGCACACCTGCTAGCCTGGGGTTTCCACTGCCACCATCCAAGGCTCTGGACTTACTTCTGGCCCTGTGCACCTCGGAAAACACAGGTCTGATGGTCCACTGGGTCCCAGACCCAATACAGGCACTTGGGGCCCTTTCCCCAAGTCAGGGGCTTATCAGGAAAGTCTCCCTTAGTCTGTAGACCTAAGGGGCCTCCTTGGCATAATTCAGATCCACCCCTCAATAAGTCTCCCACACCGGTCACAAAGGAGACCTTTATTGATTACAGGAGGTAGGGCAGAAACAGGGTAAAAGGTAAATTAATATCATGGAAATAATAGGGGAATATCAAAAGAATCCCATAGAGCAAACCAGAGTGGCTGAGGCAGCCGTTTAAACACGCATCTGAAATACTGTACTCTAAATAGCTAATTGGATTTTGAGGAGCTTACTCACTCGCATCATCCAGAGGTGGTTGGTGTTTCCCTCTGGAGGCAGATTACTCTTAGAGCATGCAGAGAGAGCCTGGTTCCGGTTCACCTGGATGACCGCATGGCTAATGGCTGCCCTTCTTGGATCAGGGCCTTTTATCCCCTCTCTGACCTCAGCAGCCCAGTCCAATTGAAGCTACCAAAACTGGTCACAAGCCAACCCATTTCCCAAGCATCCCTGGCTACCTGGGTCCCTGCGCAGGGCCGGGTCTTTTCCCTCCCTGCCCAGGTGACCAGAGCATCCGCCTCCCAGGCCCAGGCTTTTGTCATGCAGACAGGGAGGAGATCCCCGCCCTGAGGGATTCACCAGCAGCCTCTATTTGATTTAAATCACAATTTAAACCCACTGGTCAGGAAGCCTTGATTTTAATCATGGTTTCCTACAAAAAGTATTCTTGTTGTTTGATATCCTTTATTCATTTAACTTTTTGAAACTTTGCACTTTTAGAGAAAGGTAAGGGCTTGACTGTGTGTACATAAACCTTGCAGAAACACAGTAGGGCTGATGGGTGGGTAATTAGGGCTGCTTTCTCTCATCTCTATGTACTGCTGTTAACAAGGATGTTGTCTCTGGAGATGATAAACTGTCCCTATGCCTGAAGAAGGATGTTTGGGCCTGAATGCTTGCAAAGAACATATTTCCAACTATTTAGTTGGTCTAATAAAAGATATCACATCTACCCAAAGAACTTTTGTCTGCCTATGATTTCTGGAGGCACAAAGCCACAGTTTGAGAACTGAAATGAAGCACAGAGATGCTTAATGGGATTTCTAGACTAAGCATTGAGTCCCATTGGGTAGAGTGGTTTTCTTTAATCTTTGCTAATCTGTAGAGGAGCCTCGGGGGACATGATAAGATTGAGCCTCTGATATAGTCCATGGCCTGTTGTGACCTATTTATAAAACTTCTAAAAAGGTTACATTAATATATTGTCTCAAATAGTATATAATTATAAGTTATAATCCTGATTCCTTGATGATATTCTTGAGCTTTAATATATATTAAATTAAAACTATCTTTATGTACATTTTTTAAATCTTTAGAAAAAATCTGATTATGTAAAAAAAAAAAACAACCCAAAACAACCTGGTTTTTAATTAAAAAAAAAAAAAAAAGTTGATTTTTATCCACCCTGGATTTGAGCTTCTTGTAGGAGACACTTTTTGTCTTATATTTTTGACAGTTGAAAGATTTTCCTAATTTGACCCAATTGTCTTTTAGTTGCATCACATTTACCAGATTAAATAAATTTTTCTTTCCCTTGATGGTTTACCATGATACTTCACTTCAGTCACCTTTCAGCAAAATAACAGGTATATTCATTCATTTATTTTAAAGGGTTTATTTAAATATATTGGTTCATAAAATCTTTAATCAGTTCTTTTTTTCTTCCCTGCACTCTTACCTTTTTGTCTGTACATTGTGATAATGATCTCAGAACTGAGAGGACTAGTCTAGGTACAGTCATGCCCGTGTTTGATGGAGTTGTTATCTCTGTGGCCTGTGCCTCTGTGCCCATGACCCCAGACAGGTTTGCAATCTTTGTTTGCATGCAGTGCAGCAGCATCTTGCTCACTTGACAGCAAGTTATTAGTTTTATGCATCTTTCAGAATTATTGCTTTTCAAGTTTCTCCTAGTTGTTAAATATCAGTTTTTGATTGGCACTTTTTAATTTTAGTTGAATGCTTTTTTAAAAATAGTTAAACCCCACTTAGAACCTCCCTTTAAACTCCAATTGTAGTACTGCTATATCTTTACTGATGTTTAACTCCTTTTGCTCTTTATTTTTAAAAGTATTTTGTATGTAGGAATCAATGTTTTCAAAGAAATACAAATGCTATGTTAGGGCCAGTCCCAGCTTGGATTTGGTAGAGAAAAGAACTACAAAAAACTTCCAATTCATGGGCATTTTAATTAATCCTCTCAAAATGCAATGGATAGAACTCTACCAGAGGTGACAACCACAAAATTAAAAAGTAAAAAAAAAAAAAAAAAAAAGGGAAATCTTAAGGTTGAACATTTACAACAGCAGAGAGAGCGGAGCTGCTAAGATTTATACTCCTGCCGTGCCTGTCTATCTCTCAGCTTATATAAGAGGTTCTCAATTATGTATGAGGAATTATTAGCAATTTTGTGGCAGAGAATTTTTCTTTATGCAATTTAGTTGTTCCTTTTCTGCGGGGTGGGAGGAGGTGTGTGAAAATACTAACCATCATTTTGCTTTAAAAAGAATTTTAAATATAAATTTTCTGTATTCTGTCTTTCAATAAGAAGGATTCCTTTAACTACCTTCCTTTCCTTTCCCTTTCACTTAGTTTATTAGCATCTGTATTGTGACACTAGTTCTGCAAATGAGAGAATATTAGAGGTCAGTCATCTTCAAGGCTATAATGCTGATCTCTAGTTGGAGATGAATATGTGAAGGCGAGTAGTCCTTATCATCCTCAGGAATAGGACGTTGGCAATGTTTCATTGCTCCTCCTGAATGTGTCCACCCTCTCCGGGGATCCTGTAATCTAAAATGGGACCTGGATCAGTTGTTTCTTGTTTCAGATTACTTGTAGTGATCTGACGGTCTGTCAGCTGTCCTCCCTACTGATAATTGCCATGGCAAAAGCAGACAGATCGGGAACAGTCAGTTTAACTATAATTTCATTTCTTTCAGTAGTGTACAGAAGGTTTAGATGCAGGTGCAGCTGTGTTGTTTTGTTTTGTTTTGGTTTTTTTTTTAAGGAAGAAAAATTGGTAATATAAAGTTTATTACAATGTAACCCTGTTGTTTTAGTACAATTCATGGATGTCTATATCACAAAATCAGTTTAGTCATTTTCAATCCAAGCATCTTGAAAATAAAATAAATTTGCACAGAGGCCCTCTGGTGTTTCTGCAGAATAAATATTTTTATTGTTCTAGTTATTCAATTGGGAGGAAGGGGAGTGCAAAATAAATAAATAGAGAGAAGAACTTAAATAAGGTTGCTCCTGAGATAGACACTGTTATTCAAGCTGCAGGCTGGAACAACCTGGTCTGGCACAGCCTGGGTGGCTTCAGCAGCATGTTAGCAGGGGGAGATTTTCCTCTGCTCCTGCCGGAGCCATGTAGCTGGGAGCTGTATCTGTGCTGCCACTATCCCCGGCACAGCTAAGCTGTGGCTGGAAGTAGTGCAGGGTGGGGAGGGGGTGGGGGGCTGCGGGTGAGGAGTGAGGGATAGTGGCAGGATTGAGGACCGCAGGTGGGGAGTGAGGGGCAATGGCATATCAGGGCTACTCAGTGCTACAAAATGGCGGGGGAGGCAGCTGTGGCTGGACCTGTGTCCCGGTGACTGAAAAGGGCAGGGGGAGCTCTGATTTTTTCCATGATAAAAAAAACAAACAAACCCAAAGTCAAACACCAAAATTTATAGGTATTTAGAATTTGTTTTATTATAGTGATTGTGGCTCTGGCAGGCTTCCAAATTGCTTTAAAATGGTAAATATATCAATAAAACGTGTTCAACTGATGCATACATATGTATTTGCGTGTGTGTGTGTGTGTGTGTGTGTGTGTATATATATATATATATATATATATATATATATATATATCAATGTTGAACACAGTGTGTGTGTGTGTGATATATATGAGTGGCTTTTCATTTTAATTGTGGAAAAATGTGGATTTGGGAGTTATTAATTAGAGAATTTGTAAGTTGTTTTTTTTTTATCAGAGAATTTTGGGTTTTTCAGCAGAGAAAACCAGGTTCTTTGCTGATCAGGGTAGCTGTGCAGCTGATTAGCAGGGATGCAGAAACTCGTTTGCTGGAGTACCTCAGAGAAACTCGGAAATGTAGGATTTCCAGGAGACAGGATGCAGACAGCTCAGTCTGGCACAGCAAGATGTGAGTTATAGCTCTGTGCCAGCCTTCCTAAATTTGTTCCTCTATCTAATTTTGTCACCATAAGATCATTTTATATTGCTAGTGGATTGCAGACTTTTTTTTCCCCTGTAGACGGCCTGGGTTAGCCATAGGAATGCCTCCATGTGGAGCTTCCAGCCCTCTAGCAGGGAGCCACATGTGGAAGCAAGCAGAAGCCCACCTGACCCGATGGTGCGCTAGTCTGTGCCTCCATGTGCAGCTTCCCAAGTGGCCTGGTGGCACGCTGCTCCCAGTCCATGTCCCATTGGGCCAGGCCGGCCCTCCACTTGTGGCTTCCAGCACTCTAGTGGAAAGCTGCAAATGGGGATGTGGAGTCATGCACCATTGGGCAGGGCAGGCTCCTGCTTGCCTCCACATGCAGGTTCCTGCTGGAGTGCTGGAAGCCCCACGTGGAAGCCCGGAGCTGGCCAGCCCAGCCTGATGGCGCGTGGATGGTAGCAGCAGCTCAGCACCTGCCCGGGCCTCCAGCATGCCTCGTTGTCCCTTGAGCTGCAGCTCTGTGCCGTGGGCACTGCCGTCTCCTTGTGGGAGCAGGTGGCGGGGCAAGTGCCCCAAATGCTCAACACTGCTAGGCACCTGTCTGCCCGTTCCTATCCCCCGTAGGCACAGGGATGCTGCCTGGGTTCTCCAGGTGCTGGCCTGAAAATGCCCGCAGACACCTCCCAACTCCTATAGCCCTCATCTATGCATGCCTGCCTTGCCCTGCCACCAGCCCTGCTCGCTCTTCCCACAGGGTCTGCCCCCCTCAGCCCTGGTGGTGCCCCTCATTCTTGACCCACAGCCCCTACCCTCTCTCCCCTCAGCCCTGCCAGAGGTCAATCATTTTGAGCTGGTCCCCAGCCCCGTGCAAACTTTACTTACTTCAAAGGCTCCAGGAGGGAAGTGAGCTTGAGTCAAGCCCTGATTGACTCAAGAGTCTCAGGCCCCACTCCTTCCCCTCTCCTCCCCCTCAGGACTCGGCTTAGGGTTTCCCACTGCAACTCTGCCAGCCTGCAGAGAGCTATTTGCAAAAGGAAAACTCTGCATGTTCCCCCCCCCTTTAAAATCTGCTTTTTTTTTTTAATTTTTTTTTTTAAATTAGGGAAAATACATATGGGGGTTTTTTTTCTTCCATTTATCAGTGGGAAACTGAAAACCTGGATCCCTGCTTATGACAAAGGGCTGTTTCTATTAAGCGTATGAACTCCCTGTGAGAATTAAAGCAGCTGGAAGCATAAAGTGCTTGTCGTGCAGCTAGGATTGGTATCAGACCCAAATATATTGCTGGCACCATATGTTAAGGTTCTTGGCAGGTTGATCTTGTCTAGGGGGAAAAGAGTATGCCGCAAAGATTTTCAGATATGCTGAGCAGCAGCTGAGCAACCACCCCTTGTAGCATGGGAGCATAGCCTTCTAGTTCTCTTTGATTAAGACACCTTTCTCTTTAATCCAAAGCTTTTGCCTTGGTATTAGAGAAATTTGGTTACTGATACTGTGTGTGTGCGTGTATAAAATGTAGCAGTATAATTTCATGTGAACAGTTACAATACAACACTTGCAACCTCGACTTGTAAGATGTTGGCGTACCAGGAGTGCACGGTGGGGGAGCTGTGAGGGGCCTGACCCTTGTTGCAGCAGTGCAGTGCAGCCCTGGCCCTTCCCTGCTGTCTTCCCTGAGGCTTGCATGTAACCTACTGCCAGCAACGAGTTGGGCCAGGGCTCTGTGGATCCCAATGTAGCTGCTTGCAGCCTCCTGGCTGCCTGCTACAGCTGGCCTGGGCTCTGGGCAGGTCCTTGCTATCTTCCATGGAGCCTGGCCTGCTTGCCCTGGCCTGGCTCGTTGCAAGCCTCAAGCCTGGCAGTAGGGAATGGGCTGGGGCTGCACTGATGCAACAAAGATTGAGCTCCCCCACCATGCACTCCCAGGCATGCATGTGCTCCAGGCAAAATGCCTTTGTGTGCCACACTCTTGTACCTGTGCCGGGAGCTGCCTACCCCTATGTAGAAGATCATTATAAATACCTAATTAAGAGTTTAATCTTAAATTATATGTATGTGATTCACACATTTTAGAGCCTGTTTTAGAGCTTGGTGGTTCCTGGTGGATACCAACTACTTATTTCTACATTCCTTGCATTTCTAAACACCTCTTGCTGCCTTCAGTATGGGATTGGAGTCCTTAGGTCAAAAGACATGAGTTAGTGGCAGAATGAATACTAAGGATGATGGATTTTGGTTCAGTTCCTAGTGAATAGGTGGTCTACTAACATCCACCCTTACCACCATGCCAAGCACTATTTGACCCCCTTGTTGGCTGCCCACATGAATATTTGTGTTTGAAAACATGCTGCAAAGCATTATATAAAAATGCACTGATAACGTAGTTTATTGCTCAAAACTATAGATGCCTTCTTTTTTTCTTATAGTTTGACTGCCTTCAGAAGAAACTGGATTAAACAAGAGCAGTTGGTACAAACAGGAACACTTTTTATCTCTATAATGAAGAAAAGCAGAAGTGTCATGGTTGTAACCGCAGACGATGTAAGTTTTTACAAATTCAAGATCCATTTACTCTTTTGCTCTAAAACAAACCAAATGGTCTGATCCTGTTTTCAAAAGATCTGGTTGTATATCAGGATTAACTTTTGTGACTTCATTGGAATTACAGTTGTCTTGTAATGTACACCTATACAACTACACGAGCAATTAAGGCAACATGATACACTCTGGGAGCAGTTCAAGCCAGTCAGCTTCTCCTGGGAACAGCATCTACTTGTGCGTCCAGGACTGCAGCAATTAGAGCCGGGGTAGATTAGCCTTGGGCTGGCAGGGGTCACAAGGGGTCAGTCCCGGGCTCTGAATGGCAGCATTGGGGAGCGGAGGGGCTGGAAGGAACAGGGGCTATGGCTTCCAGCTGACTGGGCTGTCCAGGCACAATTTGCACCTGGTCATGACTGTCTACATGTGTGTTTGATCACACCTAATGACTCTGCTGTAAGATAGTACTGTTCCTGACAGTGCTACTTTATGGTGGAGTTAATTAGTTTATTGTGCCCTAATACCAACACACAGACTGCGACACTTTACTGCTGAGTGAATTAGTCTACTCTGCAGAAAAGTGCATGTGTAGATGCACCCAGTAAGATTGATAAGATATAAATCAGAATCTTTCAAACTGTGTGCGCGCTTGACTCTTCTTCATTAACTTTGTTAAAGTGCAAGAGAGAGACCTGAAACCAAATACTGAAATACTTTGTGGAAATTCTGATTTGGATCAAACTTGGTGAATCTTTTATATTTATATTTTACAAGCATTTCTACAGTGTTCATTATTATTGTTTCTGAGCTCCTAATGTGCTGATGTGTTAATCCACCATCCCCACTGCTAATCACTACAATAATCTCTTATTAATTAAACTCCAGTTGCCATTCTCGGGAGAGATTCATCAATTTGTAATGATGGCAATGATAATTGCAGCATTGTGGTGTTTGTCACAGCTTTGGTCTTTCTAAAAATGGAAAACCACCTGGAATGCGTAGAGAAGTACAGTGGAGCAGTGAAATGTAGCATTTTGTGTATCCTGCAGCAGCCCTCAAACAGTAGAATGATTTGATTGCTTTCTTGGACCGTATGTTCCATTTTCAGCATCAGGCCTCCTGCATTTGATATTAGCAGCTGTTGCTACTCTTCCAAAGTTTGGAGATTCATTTTGGGTTAGGATAAGTGTAAATGTTTTAAGTCTTAATGGGAGCCACCACCGTGTTTTTATCATACAGTTGCTTAAAAGTTGTTACTTTAAATTTGCTCTTCTAACATTTAATAATGTAAAGTTGAGTCAGAATCCTGCCTAGAGATGGGTCTTCCCTGAGTTTTCAGTAAATATTTCTGAACTTGGAATAAGGAAGGGGAAGTGTTTTTGTGGAGGATTTGGCTATCTGGGGAGGCACTTCCGGGCAGATTTTGAAAAGAACTCTGGCACCATACTCCCACCGGTTCCAGTGGAGGTTGGTACCAAAATAAATCTTAAGTATCTGGGTCCACGTTCCTTACAGCTGCCTCTTAGCTATGGTTAGATGTGTGGTTGTAGAGCATAGAGGGATTCCAGTTGAAAGACAAAGCTACCTTACTATCCTGCCTCTGTGGAGTATCCATAAGGAGGCTGGAGAGTAGGGCTGTGTGAAGCTTTGGTGGCCGAATCTC
The DNA here is from genome assembly GCA_030014935.1 of Caiman crocodilus. Taxonomy (NCBI): domain Eukaryota; kingdom Metazoa; phylum Chordata; order Crocodylia; family Alligatoridae; genus Caiman; species Caiman crocodilus. The sequence goes on along the minus strand of JAGPOW010001543.1, from coordinate 5,136,590 downwards.
TGAATCCGAATTTAATCGGGGGACCAATTTAAAAATCCAGATCGATTCAAAGCTCTCTGAATCTTCGGCAAAGATTCAGATAGCTTTGATTTGGGCAGTCCCTGGTGGCTGCAGCAGCGAGCTGGTACGTACTAGGGGTAGGGGAAGATGGGGCTGGGGGAGGGGGGAAGGGACCATATGGGGACCCCTGCTAGCCCCCCCAACCCACCTGCTCCCCCAGCTCCTGGTGCTTTAAAAAAAAGCCCCGGTGCTCACTTGGTGTTGCCAGGTGGGGGGCGATCCCCACTGCCCTGTGCTGCATGGGGGGCTCTGCATGAGCCCCCTTGACCTCCCACCCACCCCCACCTTGGCTCCCCCAACCTCCCCACAGCTACCCTGTCTGCCAGGACTCTGGCCCTTTAAGAAAAAGAAAAGCAGAGAAAGCCCTGGGACCCATGGCTCCTGGTGCAGCCTCTGGGCTTTGGGGAGTCCTGTAGAGCTGGAGCTGGCCCATGTGGGGGGGTGGGGCTTGGGGGCTCATGCAGAGCTCCCCACGCAGTGGGGGGCAGCGGGGATCGCCCCCCACCCAGCAGCACCTGCTGAGCCATGGCTTTTTTTCCCCTAAGTGCTGGGAGCTGGGGTAGGCTATTACTCAGCTGGGAGAGGGGTGAGGGATGGGCCTGGCCTGGCTGATTCGGAGATTTGGCTCCTGCCGAATCTCTGAATCCAATTTAGCTGAATTGAATCAGGACAGTGATTCAAACAACCGAATTGCACCGCTGACCCCTGAATCGGCCAGATCCGAAGCAAATGCTAGCCACTTTGCACAGGCCTAGTGGAGAGCAGATGTGGACTATCACTTCAAACCTTCCCCATGCTGTCTCACATTGCTCTACTGCCATCAAAAGCCATCTATTGGAACTGGGAGAGGACAAGACTACAGAATGGACTATTCTTCCTCTTAATCCTTGCTTTTCCAAAAATAGCCATTGGGCAAAGACCTTCCTTTATGTTGCCACTGATTTAAGTGAGGAGATACTGGGGACTCATCATCACTCCAAAAAATTAGGCTACTTCTTTGGCAGGCTTTTATTTTAGGAAGCTAACAATTTCATGCATTTTTATAAAATGGGTTAGCATAAATACTTCACTCAAGCTGTGAACCTTTATGCTTTCTAGAAGGAAAAATCTGTTGCAGTCGTTGAGGCAGGATAAATTACCTGAGTTTTGATGTAATGTTGGGCTGTGTTCAGCTCTTGGGGTGGAAAGGACAGCCCCACACAGCAGCTAGTATGTACTGGTTCTAAAGCTGTGTGCACAGATGGATTGTGTGGAAGCTGTTGCACTTTTCATGTTTGCATGATCTGCCTTTAATCCCCGTCCTTGATGTTGGGCAGCTGCTTCCAGGTTGCAGAAAGGCCTGATACACAGCTGACACATACGTGTTGATAGTGCAGGGGGTACAACTCCACTCCACTGCCACTGCCTCTGCTTCTACTGGGTGCTGACTGTGGCCAGCCTGCAGCCCTGTCCCCCACCATCAGTGCAGAAATCATGCCACTGCTACCTCCGTTGCTGGGCCCTGGCTCAAGCAGGGCTATAGCCCCACACCCCATTGTTACTACAGAAATGCGGGGGGGAGCATGCCCCCCATGCCTCCCCCACACATCACCTAAGTCCCCAAAGCCCATCTGTCACCCCACAGCATAAACATTTGGTTTGTGGACAGAAGCAGTTCATGTAATGTATTAAATTCTAGTAAACTGGTAGGATTGCACGGGCAGTGGTGAGCTTGCTTGCAGAGGAACTTCAGTTATATGATGGTGGCTAAAATCACTAGTGCCATTAAGGCTGTGAAGGAAAGACACGGAGTCCAGCAATACAAATCGCAAGTGAATCCTTACAAAGGTTCTGTGATGCCAGGTAAACTGGGTTGCACCCTGTGCCAGGGCTGACCCCAAGAAACAATAATGTGCATGCAGATATGCAGGTGTAGTGTGGGCATGACAATTTGGTGACGTTTATTGGAGGCAGGAATTGTGTAGATGTCTTAAAAGTTCTTCTTTATAACTTTCCTTCACTTTACCTATGCTTGGCTTTATCATTACAAATAGTAACATTATTTTAACCGTATCCTCTAAATCGGGGCTGTCCAATTTTCTGGAGACTGCCTTAGCTGAATACCACCTTGCCTGCTCCTCTGCTCCCCTCCACCACTCCCTGACAGACTAACTTGAATTTAAGCTTCCAGTGAAGGAGGTTTCACAAATTCTTTAGGTAATCTTCCAGTTGTTAAAAACCCTTGTAGTTAAAAAGTTTTCCCAGATATCTAGCCCAAATTTCTCTTGTTGTATTGCATGTAAATGATGACTTGTCCCTTGTGGCTAAGTACAGACACTCAAAAAGCTTGAGGCTGAATGGATTCAATCTTCACAGATTAGCCTAAACTGGATAGATTTAATGGATAAGCAAGTGAACAGACCTTCACTTTTGATTCCAGAAATGCCACCACATCCCTGCAGTGACCCAGGCCAGAAGCTGGGGGGAAGTAGGAAAATGTGAGAGCATGCCTCCCTGCTTGCCTGAAGCAGACAGTTTGGCCAGCCCTAACCTAATTGTGGTAATAAAGAGTGACCAAACGCCAGCAGAACTGTGCTCACTGCAAGGGGAAGCAGCGGGTGCAGCCCCGTCAGCCGCGCAAAGCATGCATATGCTGCAAAATCCCTGGCTCGTGCTGCTTGAAAACTGCGCAAACCTAAGACCTGAGCTGATTGGCTGATGGGGCAGCATAAAAGGCAAAGCCCGGGAAAGGAAAGGCGGGACCACACACAGCATCGGGAGGACTGATCACCCTCACCGAGGTCCTGCGCCCACGGTTTCCCTCTTCCCCCGGGCACTCCCATCAGATAGTCTGCAA
>JAGPOW010001543.1:5090505-5133594 GCA_030014935.1 Caiman crocodilus | reverse complement strand
GGTCCTGCGCCCACGGTTTCCCTCTTCCCCCGGGCACTCCCATCAGATAGTCTGCAAGCAGATACGGTTAAAGAGCTCTCGAGTTCCCACGGTTAAAGTCTTTTCGATTTGTGGCATTAGCTGCGAGGTTAAGGGAACAGCCGTCACGGAGTGAGGTACGCAGCGCTGAAGTACCTCACGGCGGAGCAGGGCCTTTAGGTGCCTCATGGCGTGACTTCACACAGTTTGTCTATGGTCTAAGTTGTAAGTAAAATACTTCTTTTCTATGTCGTCTCAGAGTCTCTCGTGTGGGACGGGAAAGGATAAAAGGCAGGGTGAAATGTTCCTGAATCCTTCATCCCTGGCCTGTCTGGTTTGGGGGTCGAACCCCCTCCCAATTCTTCCTCACACTAATCACCCTGCAAGGGATGGGGTCTGCAGGGGGGTCTGCAAAGCATGCTGGATGCTGGGGGGACCTGTGAGTTACCTCGAATCTGGAGGGGGTCTGGGACAGAAGTCCATAAACTGAGTTAACCTAAATCAGTTAAATCTGATACAATATCCATCCAGGTTCATCTTAAATTGGTTTCAGCTATTTTGAAAGCAGTTTATGCGCACTGATCTGTTGTGTTACAGATTTGAATTGGTTTCCAGTCACTTATACCCGTTTATGTGTAATTTCTGCCCCTAGCCTGTGACACAGAGAACAGTTGATCAGTGTCCTTGGTGTAACAACCCTTTTTGTATTTGAAGTCTGTTATTAAATCCCCTTCCAATCCTCTCTTCTCCAAACTAAGTTATCCCAACCCTTCCAACCTTTCCTCATCTATCATATTTTCTAGACCTCTGATGATTTTTGTTGCTCTTTTGGACTCTCTTCCAGTTTTCTACAGCTTTTTTAATGGGCTTAGTAATCAGGATGAGGTTTTACTAATTCTGAACAGAATGGAGACTTCATTTTGCATGATTTGGGATGACGCTTGTTAATACATCCCACTTTGCTATTATCATTTTTTGTAAAACTATTATATTTTTGAAAGCAAAATTGTTTAAACTTTTCCCTCTTTTGAGGTTCTTCTCATCAGGAATGTTTCACTTTGTGAAGTAACTTAGTGAGAATTCTTCACAGCTAGTCATTCTAGGGTGATTCAGAATATGTCATAATGCAAGCTTCAGAGTTTTCTGTCTCCGCTTGATGATTCATTTAAAAGGAACAGGCAATTAAAATGTATTTGTGGGCTATGAGACATGAGTGATTTATTGGACTAATGTTGAATAGAATATTCACAGGAAAGTTCAGATTTTGAAAGTTTCACATTTAAGTGACATAGCTATTCTATTGGGGCTCATATTTGCAGAACTGTAGGACTGATTACAGTTTGCATATGATCAGAAAACTAAAATGATAGTGCAGTGTAATATTTCTACTAAATTGTATAAATGCAATTTTGTGAGTAGCCAAATGTCCAAACATACTCAAGTTCTAGATCATATGAAAATAATTTTGCTGTTTTGTGAAAAGACAGATTTACATAATTGTCTGCATAATCACTGACTTTTCTTTCTTTTCAGAATACTAAAGAATACATAGAAAGTGGCTTGAGCAAGTCTTATAGTACTTCTAGTCATTCTCTTGGCATAGACCTCTGGAGAGGAAGAAGATGTTGCTCAGGAAATTTGCAGTTACCACCATTGTCTCAAAGACAAAGTGAAAAAGCAAAGACACCTGACAGAGACATCATTTCTAGACCAACAACTTTGCCTTTGCTGACACCGCCAAGTATTGCCATCACAAGTTACCATGACTGGTAGGTTGCTTAACCTTATTAAAAAAAACCCAGCTGTGTGTGTGGTGGGGATTTGTTTTTTGCAAGTTGCCTATATTTATCTGTGGTTATCTATATGGTCAAGATGCTTATAAATTATTATATGGTATTATCTCTGTCTTTTAGAAAAGAGTACTGAAAGTTATAGGTGGAAGCAATGGGATCTGTCTTTTTCTGAACCAGCTTAACTGAGAGGTATTCTTTCAGAAACAGGGAATGCCAATTACTAATAAATTCTTTTTAACTTTTTTATGACTGACAAAAACTCATTTGGGATATGAGAGAGTTTTTTCTTACTGTGATTCCCTGGTAAGGTTGATGTAACAGGGTGGCCTCCTCGTTGGGTCTCTGTAAGCTGTTTTGCTCATCTGCCACACCTTGTTGGAAAAGTATGAGAGTTGTTACTAAGGTGGGAGGCTACCCATTACTCGCCCTGCTGACTAGGTCCTTAATACCTGCTCCGACCTGCCCTCCACGGGTCCCATGCCTTGCAGATGTTACTCTGTGTGCATTACTTCTCCAGCCTGTGACTGGAGCAAACTGGGCACATGGTTGTAGCTGTACCCTACAGCCCCAGAGGGCCAGTCACATGCTGCTCCTCTCTCATCAGGGTCCCATTCACTCCACTGGCTCTCACCCAGCCTCTTTCATACTGTCCTCTGTCTCAGGGCCACACTCATGCCACCTGACCTTACCTGGCTTTGGGCTTAGCTCTCCACGCCTTGGTCAGCCCCAGCACAGTCTTTTGGGTATCTCCTACTCTCACCTCGGTGTTGCCTGAGCAATTCTACAACTGCTGCTTCACCCCTGATCCCTTGCTGGGCCACTGTGTCCTGAGTGGGCCTCCTCACTTGCTCTCTCTAATCATCACCCCTCTCTCTCCCTCAGGGTCTCTCTAGTCATTGCCTCTCTGTGTCTCAGGGTCTCCCTGCCATTTGGGCACAGCCCCAGGTCCTTCTTCTAGCCTGAGCTCTGCCTCAGGGCTCCTTAACAAGCCTGGGCTTCCCCTGCTTGTTAGAACACTACCAAGGATGTGGGGCTGGGGTTATAAGGTGCCCCTACCCACCTTTCACCAGCAAGGTAACTGGTCTGGCATTTCCTGGGGGCTCCCATGCCATTAGGAGCCCCACCAGACCACCCTTCCCTGGCCAGGGTAGTTATATGTTTTACCCAGGACAAGGGCTCACCTCCACCTCATCGTCTCTTCCTTTATCACCTGATATTCCTGAAGCAGCCTTTTGGCCTAATGTTACCACCTTCCTCCTGCAACAAACTGCAGCCCAGCTTTATATCCCTGAGTCCAAAATGGCTGCCCTCATCAGGCACTTGGCTACTGCCTGTCTTCTGCCCTTAAATTGGGAAACACCAAAGGTGCCCTACCACAGTTGGGAATAAAGATAACCTTGGGCATCTATGAAAAATCCAAGATAGTGGCCTCAAGTCCCATCTTCTCTCTTACACTATTTGGTAAAGGAGGGATGACCTTTGTGAGTGCACAATCTCTAAAGACTTACTTGCGTGAGTCAAGTGACAAGAGTTCAGACTTAGGTTTTTTTATTTTATTTTTATTTGTGTGTGTGTCCATTGAGGTTCAGTACTGTGGAATACCCTTTGATTTTCAGTGTTGCTAATTTTTAAAATCGGTGTAAAACAGCAAATTTTAGCGTTTAGTGAAAACTCTTACCATTTCTTAGAGGATGTATTATTATAGCTGTCAGGAATAACAACACTTGAGTCAAAGCGGGTTTATAGCATATAAGTCTTCATTTAAAGGGGATTTTTCATGCAGATTAAATTCTTGTTTATTTACTGAGTTTTAAATGAAACACAAAAATCATTAGACATACATATTGACTACACATATTTACCTGAACTTTGGATATGTTTGTCACAATCAGTAAAGCTCTCCTGGCTAAACAGAGAAATCACAGTCCTCCTTAGAATGAAGAAAGAAGCATACAAACAACGAAAGCTGGGGACAGGCCCCAAGGAGAACTATACAACAGTAGCCCGTGTTTGTAGGGGAGCAAACTAGAAAGGCTAAGGTGGAGACTGAATTTAGATTAGCAATGGGAATCGAGGACAACAAAAAGTCTTCATTAGGGACATAGGGAGCAAGAGGAAAGCAAATGGAAGTGTGGGGCCACTGCTCAACAACTCAGGACCGACACTCAGGAGAAAACTGAACTCCTGAATGACTACTTTGCCTTGGTGCTTCACTGGGTCACGGGGAAAATTGTGCCAGATAGGGTTCAGAATAAGCAGGACAGAAATGACTGCCTCCCTACTGTTGATGTAGAACTGGTGTGTGTTCAATTAAAAAAACTTAGACATATATAAGTCAGCAGGATCAGATGAAGTCCATCTGATGGTGCTGAAGGATCTGGCCAGCATCCTTGCAGAGCCCCTGGTGAAACTGTTCCAAAACTTGTGGCACCCCAGAGAGGTCCCTGAGGACTGGAAGAAAGTCAGTGTTGTGCCCATCTTCAGGAAGGGGAGGAGGGAGGACCCAGGTAACTATAGGCCAATTAGCTTAACTTCTATCCTAGGAAAAATCCTGGAAAAATTTATTAAGGAGTCTGTGTGATAGGCTTTCAGAAGGTAGGATTCTTAATGAAAGCCAGTATGACTTTGCCTTGGACAGGTCTTGTCTAATCAACCTCATCTCCTTTTACTATCAAGTGATTCACCACCTGGATAGAGGAGAAGTGGTGGATATTCTATACTTTGACTTCCAAAAAGCTTTTGATCTGGTATTACACAATGCTCTCACGAGAAAATTGCAAGATAGTGGGCTTAACTGCAAGACGGCTAGGTGGGTATGAAGCTGGATGTGGGGTAGGAGGAAAGGCTGAGGGACTTGGGTCTCTTCAGCCTGAAAAAGAAGGCTGAGAGGGGACTTGGTAGCAGTTTACCACTACGACAGGAGAGTACATCAGGGGCGCAGTGAACAACTGTTCACCAGGGCATCCTGGGGGAGAACCAGGAGTAATGGCCACACATTCCTGGAAAACCGTTTCAGGTTCAACATTAGGAAAACATCTTCATAGTTAGGGTGTCCGAACTGTGGAATTAGCTCCTTCCAGAAGTGGTGCAGTTGCCTACCCTGGAAATCTTCAAGAGGAGACTGGATAATCATTTTTCTGAGGTCACCTGATTGTACCTGTCTTTCCTTCCTAGTGCAGGGGCTGGACCCTATGATCTTAGGTGTCCTTTCCAGCTTTGCAATCTATAAATAAACAATAAAGGGAAGAAGAAGGGGAAAAAGAGGGAAGGAGTGATAGAAGAGGAAAAGAAAGGTGTGCAAGGAATAATAATGAGGTCACCAGAGTATTCTAAGAAATCTCTTCAAATTGTATGAAACTTGTCAAATAAGTTACCATGCCAGGTTTCAACCTTTGGAGGTGTTCTACTTTCCCAGTTGAATAATATAATCCTGCATATCACTAGAAAGCAATGGCGTAACTAGGGCACAATGAATGAGTTCTGGATGCCGACACAGCCTGAGATCAAGTATAGATGCTCAAATATACTAAACTGGTGTTCTCCCCTGGGAGTCTGCCATCTGAATAGCAAATTATATTCTAAAGATTAATTATTCCTTACTGCAACTCCAGAATTATGAAGCCTGTTTTCATGTGCGTGTACTTCCTTGAATTTTTTCTCAAACATTTTATACTGGGTCTCAGTTAAAGAATGAAAGTTGTTATTAGTAGAGTTATTGCTCTATATCCACATGATTTTTTTGTTTTGTTTTTTGTTTTGTTTTCAAATGTAAATTCTCTGGGCTTAATGGAAAATTCTCAAAGACAACACCAAAAACATAAATATTAGATAGTTTTTGATAAATCATACATTGGTTAGTGAAAGATTTCCCCTGTAGAAATATCAAAGAATGATTTCTATCGATGTGTGCTTTACAAACCTATTTGAAAGGCCTAGAAACTGCAGGCATAATTTCCCATGGTTCTTAATGGTCTGTGCTGTATCACTTCACCTCTCCTTTATCCTATGCCTTTCATCTTTGCAGCTGCTTATTACTGTAGGAAAGGGGAAATGTTCTTTGACTTTACAGCATATACGTTCAATGTTTTTTAGTATTACAAGACTCTTCAATTGGGGTCAGAGTAAGATGAATAATGCATATCAGACTGAATTCAGACTCTGCTGTTAGTGGACAGAACTCGTATAGAACTCAATGCAGTATACCTTCTTATGTCAAGGTCAATATAAAGAATTCACATTATAGGAGAGTGAGCCCAAAACAACTATCATTCAAATAGCTGGTGATTTAGGTATTTCAACAGTCAGTATTTTCCTCCTAAAGCTAAATCATGACCCATGTGCCTCTTGCTCCTTGAATAAGTTCTTCTCGTAAGTTCTCATATATGTTCTTCTCAAAACTAAAAATGACAAAAAATGTATTTAGTGAGTTCCTGGTTCTTCTCCATTGACCTTGCCTTATCACAAAATAAGTCTCATATTGCTCATGAGAGAAGTGAATCTAGGATCTGAACACAGACTTGGTAGTGGTCTTGCAGATTTCTTCAGGAATGGAATTCTGTTCTATGTACAGAACAACATGGAAGGATGTGTGGAGATGGCTGTGGAAGAAGACAACTAATTTCTGTTGAGGCTGGCATCATTGACAGAAGAAGTGGGGATGGATTCTATGTGAAAAGGGAAAAAAGGGTATGTAAGAAGGGAATTTATATACAACTTTGAAGGCAAAGGCTAGTTTATTTTTGATGTTGAACAGAGTGGAAAGATTCACAAAGGACAGAGGACAATATGTTTGAAGTGAAAGGGAGAGTAGTTTGTGTAGACTGGAAGGCCTCAATGTTGGTATTAAGTAGTGCAGGTACCAGGATATTATTGTAGTCAAGTAGGGAAATTAGGTTTTGTGCAATTTTGCCAATTGGGACAGAAAGAAATGTCTTGGGGGAGAAGGAAAGATGTGGATTTGGGTGCACCGCACATGCTTTAAATGCAAGATAATAAAGACTATGTGTCTAAGTGGTTGGAAGTACGATGGTGTAATCAACAGTGACAAACTGAGGTTATCAGGTTGTGCTAACTCTAAGATAGGCCTTATTCTGAGCATTGGTTAGCTTCTGGGTTTAACCCAGAATGGGTGGCATAATTGGAACCGTAGTTACCTTGGTTGCAGGAAATTGCGTACTCTTGCTTTGGGGAATGCTGGGAACAAGATTGCCAATGCAAGACAAATTTCTTTTACTGATAAGTTGCAAGCTTTTTACAAACAAACAACCACAATTTTTTTTTTTTTTTACTGGCACATGTTCACTGATCTATGTTGGATATAATATAAATGTAACTTTTCTTCTAGTTCTTGTCCTGCTGCCAGGTCCCAGTTAGAAGGGCTGAGTTCAAATTAAAAGATTTAACATCAAACATAGTAAAAAAAAAAAAAAAAAAAAAAAAAAAAAAAAAAATTTTTTCAGTAAAAAGTTTGCATTAATCCTTCACTACTGTCAGGGGCCTTCAACTCACCCCCATACCCTGAAGCCACCCAACAGCACCCTTCACCATGGTTCTCTACCAGCCCTGGCATGGACTCCTTTAGAAAGTTTACTTGTCACTCGTCATCAGTATTACAGAGAGCCTGGGATGCAGTAGCAGCAGCACGTAGTTGAGAGACCACTCCCTATACAGTGCTATATCTCTTTGTAGACAGCAGACAGAAAGACTAGCTGGAAACAGGAGCATCCTTTCACTTGGACAGAGATGACAGAGGCTCTTTCATGTCTTTCTACAGAAACCAGCTAAGAAAAGGACATAAGTTCTGGGTGTTTCCTCATAAAGAAATGTCTGCTGAAAGGGTGAAGGAAGATGCTGAGAAGTTTTTGGGTTTTTTTGTTTTTTTTTGAGAGTAGTGGGTAGAATGGCAAGTCACAAAATTGAAATTAAGAAACAGTGGCAAAGTAAATGAGGTCAGCTTGATAAGATTTTGGAGTCTGACTTGTTTGCTGTTTCATTGGTGAGGGCCACAATGGTGAAGCTTAAGGAAGAGTATGGTTTTCAAGCACTTTCTTTGACTCCCAGGAGCTCTTTGAGGAGTATTACTATTGTAGTTCAGAGAAGGATTGTATGCACAGAGAGCCAAGAGGTGTGTGTATTTATGTGACTGAACCATTCGGAAGGAAGCTATGGCAAGGAAAGTGCTTTGCACTTAGGGAATGAAGAAACATTGGAAGAAAGACACTTGCTTGTTTTGGGCTGTATTAACCTAAAATTGGTAGTGTCATATCAAGGGAGAAATGTCTGTCAGGCTAAGTAGAAGTACAGGTGGAAGATGCAAGTCTGACATTTAAAAATAAATCTGTACTCAAAAGGTGGGAGTTTGAAGCTATGTGAGGAAATGGAGGTATTTCAGAGTGTATGTGGAGAAAACAAAGGGATCACAAGCAGTCCTGTGATCCTGAAGGAGCTGGCACACAAAATAGCAACTCCTCTAGGACAGGTCCTCACTGGATCTATAAACTGGGGTTTACAACCTGATGACTAAGAAATAACAAATGCACAGTGTTTTTTCAAGAAAGGGGAAAGAAGACCCCAGGCAATTACAGGCTACTTGGCATGACTACAGAGGATGGGGATCACTTGGTGACATAATTCTGAGGTAGATAGTTGGGTTAAACTGAGATTACAGGAGGGTATGTTCAAAGGTCAGTTATTGGGTTGGAGAGTGGCTAGCAATGGTGCTCCTCAAGAATTGGCCTTTAGCTGTATCCCATTTAATATTTTTATCAGTCATCTTGGTACTGGAACTAGATGTCTCTTCATGAAATTTGCAGGTATTGCTGAAGGGAGCACTAAATTGGTGGGTATTGCCAGTACAGAAGAGTGCAAACGTGCACAGGAAAATGTAGATAATTTTATGGACTGGAACATTAGTAATGGAATATTTAAAAGCACTAAGTACAGAGCCATGCCCCTAGGAGCCACTAAAAAGGACTTCTGCATGTAGATTGGAAACAAATGAATAAGGGTTGTCCAAAACTGCTGAACACTGGTTGTCCAACCTCAATATGACTGACCAATACTTGAGGGGATTGGTCAGTCATAGGATGACTATGAACCTCCTGCAGCTGTGAAAAAAGACTAATAAAATCCTACTGTATATTAGGAGTGGCATATTCAATAGGGACAAAAAGGATCTATTATTGTATGGGGCATTGGTAAGGCCCCTTCTAGAATACTGTGCGAAGTTCTGATCAGCAGCATTCAAACAAAAGTAACACAAACTGAAACCGGGTGAAAAAAAGTCAGTAAGATGGCTGAAGAAATGGAGAGCTTTGGTACAAAAGAAGATTAAAAGAGTGTGGCTTGTTTAGCTTAAAATGGAGCTTGAGAATGGCTCTGATGACTTTTAAAAGTCATGTTTGTGAAGTCAGTGCTGGGGAGGGAGAAAAGCTTTTCAGGCTTAAAAACACCATTGGTACAAATTGCCTGTGTACAAATTTACATGAGAAATGAGGACATTTCTAACCATCAGAGGAATGAAGTTTTGGAATGGCCTTTCAAGTAAGTCTTCAGTCTATAAGTGGTGGAAGGAAAGACTCTGTTTCTTCAGGGATGAACTTAAGTTTAGGGAAAAGAAAGGAATTTTTGGCTCAGCAGTTAGCCTGCGTGATCAGTGAAATTATGTATTTGCAATCCCCACGTTGGAATGAATAGAACAGTCTCTTGCAGTGTGATAGATATCAGTAATCCCATGTCTCGGGGCTTTTGCTGGTTGTCATATGGGCTCTGGGTTTGTTTTTGTTTTTTTTCTACCTTCTCTTCAATCATGATTAATACTGTCTTCTGGACCTTTTATTTTTTTTTTTCCATCTTCCTCTGATGCGTTGCGATGTTGTATAGCGAAGACTGGGGATTTTTGACTGGGTTGTCCTAATGCTCATTTTTGGTGGATTAGATTAGATTAGATTAGATTAGAAACCTTGAATTTATGGACTAACCTGTTTAACATTACAGAGTGGTGAGCCAATCTGTAATAGTGACCATAACATAATCACATTCAACATGTGAGCAGGAAGGAATAAGCCAAAAAGTCCACCACAGTAATATATATTTTTAGGAAGGTAAATTACACAAAAATGATGAAAGTGGCTAGAAAAGTTTAAAGAAATAGTCAAAAATATAAAAGGCCTTCAGGCAGTATGGAAGCTGTTTTAAAAATACCATAGTAGAGGTTCAGGAAAAGAACATACCACAAATCAAAAAAGGGTGGACCAGTAAATCCCTTGCATGGATTTCAGTAGGCCAAATGAGAAGAACAGGAAAGCCCACAATTTCTGGCAGGTCAAGAGTAAAAACAAAACTAAGTAGGCCAGGAAAGAATTGAGGGGCACTTAGCAAAAGATGTTAAAGATGATGATAAAAACTTGAAAAAAATAGAGCAGAAGCAATAAGCCAGCTAGAGAATTGGTGGGACAATTAGCTGAGCAGGGTCTAAAAGGTGCAGTAAGGGTGATAAGGCCACAGCAGAGAAGCTAAATGAATTCTTTGCATCAGTGTATACTGCAGAAGACACCGGGGAAATTCCAGTGCCAGATCAATTCTTTCTAGTAGATGGATCTGAAGAGTTGGACAACATTGAAGTGACACAGAGGAAGTTTTTTAAAACAAATCAATCAACTAATGCATAATAATAAGTCACCAGGACTGGATGATATTCACCTCAGACTTCTGAAGGAACTCAAAGGGTTTAGCAGGTTGCCATCGTAACACCCATCTTCAAAAAGGGCTCTGGAGGTAACCCTGGGAACTACAGACCACTGAGCCTCACTTCCATCCTTGGAAAGTTGGTAGAATCTATACTAAACAACAGAACTGACAGTCACATGGACAAGTTTGATTGGCTGGGGAAGAGCCAACATAGTTTTTGTCAAGGCAAATCCTGGCCCCCCGTTTCTGCTGCAGTTCTTTGAGGGCGTTAACAAGCACATGGACAAGGGAGATCCAGCTGACTTCATGTATTTGGACTTTCAAAAAGCCTTCATCAAAGTTCTTCATCAAAGGCTTTTAAAGAAAATTGTGTTGCCATAAGATTTGGAGGGACATTTCTTTTCTGGATTGAGAGCAAATTAAAAGATGGATATGAAGCAAAGGGTAGAGCTAAACAGTCCCTCTTCAGGTTGGAGAGAGGTCAGACATGAGCTCCTGCAGGGAACTGTGTTGGACAGTACTTTATTCAGCATTTCCATCAGTGACCTAGAAAGGGGGTAAATTCTCCAGGGTTGCAGATGATACCAAATTATTCCAGGTAGTAAGGTTCAGAAAGATATCATCAAGCTACGTTAGTGAGTGGGCAAAAATATGGCAGATAAACTTCAGTGTCAACAAGTTCAAGGTAATGTAACTGGGAAAAATAACCTCAACTATATGTAGACAATGCTGGGTGTATGCATCTGTTCTGAATTCTCTGTTATGACTTAAGAAAGAGACCTTGGAGTCATTGTAGATAGTTCAATGCAAAGTAAAGATAGTTCAGTGTAGATGAAGTATATCTGTACATATAGAGCATGGTAGTTAGGGGTACAGCCTCTGAATCGGAACTTCCTACACTCTAAATGCTGGCGGCTGCAAGTGGAAGAACAGTGGGAAAAACCCTGGTCATATCCTGTTCATTCTCCCTTTCAGCATCCATTCTCTGCCACTGTGAGATGCAGGATCCTGCGCAAGATGGATCTGGTCTGACCCAGTTTTTACATTCTCTAAAAATGTCAGCTCAATGCGCAGCAGCAGCCAAAAAGCCAATAAAATGTTGAGCATCATCAAGAAGGGAATTGAAAACAAAATGGAAAATATCATCCTGCTATTGCACAAATCCATGGTGTGTATGCACATATCTTGAATACTATATGCAGTTCTAGTCTTTACATCTCAAAAATGATGTAGTAGAAGTAGAAAAGGTATGGAGAAGGATAACTAAAATGATCAGGGGCATAGAGTGAGATGAAAAGAGATGAGAACTGTCCAATTTGGAAAGCAAGGTGAGGGGGATTATGATAGAGGTCTCTAAAATCATGAAGGGTGTGGGCCAAGTGAACAGGGAACTGCTGTTGAAATCTCAGAGTACAAGAACTAGTGGTAACCCACTGCAGTTAGTAGGTGATGGGTTTAAAACTAACAAAAAGTACTTTAAAATTAACTTATGGAATTCACTGCCATAGGAGGTAATGCAGGCAGATAGCATAGTCAAGTATAAAAAGGGACTGGGTAAATTCATGAATAGGGACCTACCAAATTCGTGGTGGAAGTGGAGAGTGAAGCCACTTCTTTAATTTGGCAGGATCTTCTGCATGTCCTTTCACTGCTGACTGGTGGAGGGGTCCTACAGTTTGTCACTCCCCATTTCCTGCTTGCTCCTGATTGGAAGGAAAGCAAAAACCATGGTTTTAAATATAGTGCTGTTTTTGCCTCCTGCCACTGCTTGGCTGAGGGGTCCTGGCAGCCCTGCTGCTGGCTGGTGGGGAGGCAAAAATAGCACCATATTTAAAACCACAGTTTTCACTTCCCTTCTGATCAGGAGCGAGTAGGGAGCAGTGAGCAGTGGGGCCCCTTTACCAATCAGTGGTGGAGGGATGTGCAAGGGACCCTGCAAGATTAAAGGAGCGGCTGCACACCCCACTTCTGCCACAAATTTGGTAGGTCCCTGTTCATGGATGATGGATGCATTAATGACTATTGAAGACAGTGTCTGCAGATCTTTCCTGTGACACCTCTAAACCAGTAATGGTATATGCTAGGGAGGATTTTGAATAGCCAGGTAAATGGTCACGCTCTTCTACTGTGTCTATGAATTGTGGCTTGGCATCTGAAAACAATTTTTCACCCAGGTGAAATTGGTGTGGAGTTGTTCTTCCTTCATGGCTTGCAGCATGATCTCTTTAATCTTTTGATTTTTCTGAGCATCTGTCCACCACTTCCCTATGTTTGAAATGACAATTTATTGTTAGTGTCCTTGTCGCTTTGCTTTTTCTTACTATATATATTTTTAGGGTGTTTTTGATATTTATTGTATTGTGCCTTGTAACTGCGTGTGAGGATTTGAAATGGTGATATTTTTGGGATAAGGTGGTGATTGGATAAATGAACACTTAATGGTCCCAAAGATGCCTTCCAGTCCTATAATCTGATTTGGTACTTTAGTGTTCCCCCCATGCCGTTCATTAAAGAGAAAAAGGTGCATTGAGCATGATGTTTGGACCTTTCTGTTTCAAATAGTAGTGCTACAAAGGGATTTTTGTGTAACAATTTCCATTAGTTGCTGTAGCTGTTACCAGGGTTCACTCTGCACTCTGATTTTGGAAGGATTTGGCATTTTGGGAATGAAAATCTGGCTGGAAATCTGGTCATAAGCTTATCAAGATCATCCCATGCAGTTTGTTTGTAGCTATTTAAAACACTGCTTACACAAACCATTACCCTTCCTTTTATTTCTTGCAATTTTTTTTTTTTTTTTTTTTAAGAATGGGTTATCTTGTATTCTGAAAGCACTCAAATGATTTAGGACTTAGAAAAATATATAGGATTCAGACTGTTTTGTGATTAGTTTTCTTTACAACACAAGGGGGCATAGCTGCACCTTTCTTCTAGTACAACAAATTGATACATACATTTAACTTGTAGCAGCAGAGCTCAAGGTAAGCTTTTTCTGATATGCCTATAGAGAAGGTCTCGGCAATCCTTGCCACTTTAAAAGAAAGACTGATAATCTTAAAGAAAGGAGGGCACATTAAATGAGCAACTAAATATTTATTGACTTCAAAAGTCCAGCCTGTATTTAATACCTTTTTATAATCCTAGCACCCGCCCACCCTCCAGACTGCTGATGCTGGATCAGTTTGTTAACACTTGTGATTGAGACTGCTGATCCCAAGCAATGTGTGTGTGTTTGACTTGATTGTCCCACACTACGTAGTAGACATTCATATGTTATCCTATTATAGAATGACTGAAGCTGTCATTATGAGCCCTGTAACTCTTCAGAGGAATGTGTTCCCGGTGAGTATTAATGAAAATGGTAAAGTCACAAGCATCAATTCAAAATGCCGTCCTTCCTTTGGAAAAGCACAATTGTTTTCAAAATATTTAAGCTGATTAGGCCTATAGACCAAGACCTGTAGGTATCGCAGACTTGTGGGCCAGGAAAGAAACAATCCATCTTTTCAGGGAATTCACATCTCTCCATCTCTGTTCCATTGTTTCAGGAAGAGGTTATGACACAACCGAGTGTTTGGAAATGTAGCAGGAATATTTTTGTAGTTCATAGATTTACCCCATTAATTGAGAATACTTTGTGCTGGCTAATAAAGTATATGAAATTCCATAGAAAATATTAAGTTGTATGTGTCAATTAAGGGACCTCTTAGTGGTTTATGGGTTGTACATAAAGGTATATACCACTAAAGGGACACAAATAATGTTTTGGTCCAGATTTAGAAATAGACTTTCTTGTAGGTTGCAACTGTCCAGCACTGCACACTAGGCAGGATAAAGGGGCAGAGATTCACTGCTGTGAGGTGGGATATCACCTCCTTTTTTTTGCTACCAAGGTGTGTCAGGGGACCATTTAAACAATGACTTTTCAGCAGTGAAAAAATGGTGACATCTCTCTTCCACAGCAGTGAACCTCTGGGTGTGGCTTCTGTATTGTGTTCTGCCCTTTCCCTGCCAGAGGAGCCACTGCAGGCAGGGCTCAGGGTGCGAGGGAGGTGGTGTGGGACAGGGGACGGGATGGTTAAAGATCATCTAGCTCAGGGGTGGGCAATTTATTTTGGGCAGAGGACAACTTACCCAGTTTTGGCAAGCTGTTGAGGGCTGCATGGGTAGCCCTGCCCCTTGACAGGTTCCCTGCCCCTGGTCATCATCTTGGGACCAGTGTCCCAATATCTTGTGACCAGTGTCTCAGGACCAGCACTGGTGGGGCCCAGAGTGTGGTGCAGGCCGGCAGGGCTCTATGGTGCCAGACTGGGCTACACCAACAGGGAGAGGGAGCTGGACCAGCTTCATGTCCTTAGTTCCTGTCAAAAATGACAGGAGCTAGGGGCACTAAGACCCAGGGGAAGCTCCAGTGGGCTCCTGCAACAGCAGGGCCCACCCAGCCCCGCCAGCGGGAAGCCCCAGTAGGGGCTTCTGAGCAAAGGGTTCTTCAGCTCAGGTTTCCCTTCTCTTTGAACATATGTCAAGTAGAAAGACAGTAATTTAACTGCTTGGAAGGCAGAGCCTCATGCCCTGAGTCAAAGTACTGGATTAAATAGTAAAGGAGAAGGTTCTTTGCTTTATCTTTACGTTAGCTTGATTGGAATTCTTGGTATAAAAAATCAGCCTTGGGAAGAACACTTGCTGAGTATATCTGTGTAATGTTTCTGCTGAGCTCCTCCAGTCATCGACACAATGCAGTTAACAGACAATAGCATTCCTTCTGTAAGAAGCATGGCCACTCTTGTCTATCGTAATTGAAATTCATTTGTAAAAAGGTGTATTTTGTACCTTTTTCCTGGTCATTGTTCAAGCTCATTCTGATCCCTTTAAAAAAAGATGTTCTTCACAGTTTTCTGCTGAGTTACTTGCTGGTCACTTAAGTAGCTAAGTAGAAGCAAGGTGGTAAATATCCCTCTTGGTAACTGACACTGAAAAGCTTGGTAAGGAGTTGTATTCCCCATCTCTCCCCCTCATGCACACACACAAAGGACAGCTTTGGAGAAGTATTTGCATTTCACATCTATGAAATATTAATTTCCTCACTAGCTGACACTAGATATTTATCTATATTGCTAACTTTAGGGGAAGTAATAAATGGACTGAAGTGATTCAGAGAGAGAGAACTCCCCATAGAGTTCAGATGACCTTAAAAACCATGAAAAGAAAATGATGAATATGAAGAATGGATCTGGCCCTAGGGTGCTTGTAAACCTCGTTACAGTTCCCGACACGTTTGTATGTTGAGTGAGAGTCACTGCTGCCCCCGTTTCCTGGATGTATGTATGGGTGGCACTATGCTGCTGTGGTACTTATTATTAACCCAGATCAAAACATGAGTGGCACAGCCATTTACACACATAGTCCTCCCAAGCTGCATTGCTGCCCTTATGCCAATAGGTGGCCAGTCAGCAAGATCAGATGGCTTGACATGCTTGTCCCTGGTTTGAGTCCTAGTTTACCTCTGACCAGCAATTAACTTACAGATGTATATAACATTGTCCCAGGGGAAAAAAAGCGTTAGCCCATTTTATCTTGCATACTTCACAGGCACGTACATCAGAGCTATTGAATAAATATGTCTATATGATCCTAATAACATACTGTCATGGAGATCTTTCTAGTTGGAGGGTCTCTAAGAGTATGTTAACACTAGTTGGAACAAAAAGAAAAACAAATCTATGGTAGATCAGAAGAGTAAAATTTGGTACTTTTATTAAAAGGTATTTTACAACCATATTCACATTCATTAGATTACTTTGAGTTTCGGTACCATAGGTATAAAAAGGTCAAAACTTGGTGAGATGTCCTTATCTTTCATTTTTTGTCCTATATTGCAAAATTAATTGCATCAAGATTTATAATTATTTAATATCCCACAATTCTTTTACTAATATTATTTAGTGTATATAAGGATACCTAAAAATAAAGTTTGTTTGTTTTTTTAAATTTTATTATGGAAATTGTATTTTACTAAAATCAGTACTGTTATGGCATGAACTATAACCAACCAACAACAGACAAAGGCCAGGGTGACGGAAAGGCAATTGTGTTAAGGAAAAATAAGCTATTGGCATATGCAGCATTGAGTCTGAACCAGGGTGCTGTGGCACTCTGGGGTGCTGCAAGATCCTTTGGATGATACCCTGGGGAGGAGATAAGTGAGGCATGAAGAGATAAAGCAGATAAGTGCAGGCTTAGGCTTGTCCCTGCTGGCCTATTCCCCCACTCCCATTGTCTGGCTCCTCCTCAAGGAAGTAAGCAAGTAAGTAAAGAAGCTGCCTACCTCATCACTTTTGCTAGAGGGTCAAATTCTTATCTTAAAGCAGTTTTGATAACTTTAGTTGCATCCAAGTGAAAAAACAAAACGAAACAAACCCTAATTGGATGAGTGGAAGTGGAGGTGTTAATTTTGTCTTTGAAGTGAGTATGTGTCTTGGACCAGGAATATTGTACATAAGGTGAGTCGTAAGCAACAGTGGCATAATTCAATCTATTATTGGCAGATTTCTCTTAAGAGTCCACATGATTAGCATCTAATGCTGATATGGACTGTAGATATATTAGATGGGATACTGATCCTGTGACGTCATTTAAACTAGAACAAAATGATTTTTTAAAAATAAGCATGGCATTATTGGCCCAATTCTGTAAGGTGTTCAGTTCCTCTATGTTGAATCCTATGCTTCAGTAGGGTAGAGTTCAGCTTCTCTCAGGGTCTGTTCCCATTTGAGCTAGTTGTATTTGCCATTCCTGATCAAACAAAGCTGCGAGTCTCTTTCCAAAATGGCTTTAAAGTCTGATCTACCTTTGGGTAGTGGTGTTGTGCTTGTTGGTTTATACCAGGATATCAGTGGACTGTCAAAATAAAGTGGTGTATGTGTTTAATATTTACACTTCCATCAAGGAAATTCTCTACTTCCAAGGCCATTCTAAAACTTTTAAGTTTGGAAGCATTTATGTCATGTAGGCTGAAATCAAGATCTAAAAACAGTTAATGGAGGATCTGATCCAACATCCCATGTTTATCTCTTGTGAAGCCTGTGGGAACTACATGAGTTTCTGGAATAGAGGAATAACTGCATAGATTCACCATTAGTATTACACATACTGGTAAATCTGCAAGCTATTTGCAGTGTCAAGAAATCTATTGCTTGTAGTACTTCAAGTAGTTCTCCAGGTGGTGATAGCTGACAGCAAATTAGGTGCAGTAATAAACTAAGTCAATATGATGTTAAACAGCAAACACTATAAAAAAGACCACTCCTTCAGGAGAATTCTCTAATCTGTTCTAGATACCTCTGCCAGGAAGAAGCTGACAAATAGGACAGAATTTGTTGATGAATGGATGTGGGAACTAAATGACTAAAAGGCTGGAGCGACTAATTTTTGAAGATAAAAAGCCCAATTATTTGCAGTAAGGCTAGAAAGCTAAGCAGGAGGTCTGTGTCATTCTTCTCAGAGTGCCTATATTTGGAGACCATAAAACCAAGGAAATAGAAGAATTGTTTAAGGTGGCATTAAGCTGCTTTTAGGGAGAACGGGATGAAATGAAGAGCAGGAAGATGTATGATTTTTTTTGGGGGGGGGAAGGGTGCAGGGGGAAGAATGTTTCTAACGGATAGGATTTTTTTATGTTGTGAAAATGAAGAGTTGATGGGAATCCTGTTATTTAGATGATTTCAAACTCAACTAGGCAAGAACTGAAAACCTATTGCAGAGTGATGCTAAAATGGCAGAGGGACTAGACTGATTGGTCTAATATGGAGATAAGTGCTCCTATAGGAACCCATACAAATATTTTTGAACATTTGTGATTTTTTATTTGTAGACAAGGTTCTTTGAGTAAAAGTGATCTCTTTTATTAGACTAAGTAGTTGGAAAAATTGTTCTTGATTTTTATTTGTATGCCTTTAAAGTATTTAAAAGTAAATGCCCATATATTTTACATAAATTATATATTATTTCTTGTCAGAAAACAAGTTTAATCATACTGATTATGATTAAGTATACATCTGATACTTCAAAGGCTTGGGCTATATTGCTTTTGGGCATGTAGTTGCCTTGAAAAAGGAGGTCAAACATTCTCCTCATAAAATCTAAAGTACTCCATGGGGAAAATGGTTTTTAATTACAATGCACTGTTTCCGGACAATATAAATGATAGCTTAGTTTTGAAAAGAGAATTACTATGATTATCCGAAGTCTCTTGACAACAAGCTAGATGTAGTGAATATTGAATTGTTTTAAAGCTGGATGCAGACTTGCAGGGTTTCATTTGTGCGGTGGTTTATTTGGGCTTGTTCTTTTGTGGAAATAACTTGAAAGTGTTATCCAACATTCAAGGACTCTTCCAAGAAACTTGGCATTGAAATCAATAGGAAGTGAGAACATTTGAAACCCATCTCGGAGACTGACAACCTGTGGCCCATGGGCAGGATCTGGCTAACAAAGCCTTCAGCAGCGGGGCCTAACCCTGCACTGCGCTGCAGTCGGGTGCTTGGGGCTCGAGCGGAGAGGAGCTCTCCCTGCTCTGTGCCATAGTCAGCCTGCAGCTCTGGAGGAGAGGGAGCTCTGCGCCCACTGCACTGCAGTTGGGTGGTGTGGGCTCTGGTGGAGAGGGGTGTTTTTGCAGCAGCATGGTGTTGCAGCTGAATAGCAGCGAGAAGTGGCAGCAGACATAGTGGTGTGGTACTGGTGACCCTGAGTTGGGCCATGCGAACTCTGTGCCAGAAAAGATTGCAGATCCCTGCTCAAAATTCATTCTTTTTTTTTTTTTTTTTCTTTTGTGGCCAGGCCTTCCATTAAAGGTTTCTAGATACTTTTTGATTCAAATCTATTGAAATGGTAGGTGTCTTCAATGAATCATGAAAATATGGAAACAAAAGGGTTCTCTGTGCTTCTATTAATAAAGGAAGGTTGAAGTGTTTTGTTAGCTGTAAAGAGAAAATAAACCTGGCTTACCGTGGTCAACTGCATGAACAAATAGCCTAGATGAAAGACTGCACTTGTGACACAGCTTTATCTTTGGTAATACTTTAGGTTGTAGTTTGTCACTGATTGCATAGCACCCTGTCATTTATTGCATAGCACAATCAGCGCTCCACCCATGGCAAAGACCCCTTTCAGTCTTTTTGAATGCACTCCGTGGGTGATTGACCTGGCTTCTGTACCTTGTTTTGAGCGGGACCATGTAAGAACATCATCATTTTTCCTGATCTGACCAGTTTTATGGGGCTGACAAGAGGTGTGATTCCAGGGCTTTTTTCTCTGGCATGATGGAGATATTGTTAGTAGTTGTGATTCATGTTGACATGCACATAATATTTACCCCAAAATTAGATTCTAGACATGGAAAAATATAACACATCTACATTTTTCCATGTTTAGACTCTAATTTGGGGGGCGAGGAGGGTACTTATCTTAAATTCAAAGTTATCTTGAATTTGGGTAAATACGGTAAGTCTGATGAGACTTTGGCTCAAGGGAAAATTTTAAAGTTGAAATTCTACTATTCTGTGTTATTAATACACTAAGGAGTAGATGGTCTAAGAACATTTTAAAGTTTTGCACTTGCTGTATACCCATACACAATAGATAATTTAAAAATTTATAGAGTGTAGTTTGCGCAAAATTACAAAATTGCAAGAAGAGCCTGAAAAAATGTGAAAAATAAATTTAAACGGGCATAGGGAGAGTGTATGAGTGTGCACTACCTATGAATTCTTAAGCAAGTGTCACTATATTTGAAATTGGTGAAATAGGCGCAAGATACTTTATTAGCGAAAAAAATTGGTGACCACTTCAAAGGACGCTTCCTACATATGGATCCCACATATAGAGTATGAGAAAACTGCCTTTTAAAAGAAGGCAACTTGATCAAGTGGGTCTTATGGCAATGACTTCTCAGAGGATGCCATTCACCACAGTTTAAAGTCTGTGATTTCTTTGCTTCAAAATGAAGACTGTAATGAGAATATAATTGCTAGAATTACTGGAGAAGAGTAGACTTAAGCCTAGATAGTGTAGATAACATACAAGGTAATGAGGCTATCTGTTATCCAACTGAGTTTCTCAAACTGTTTGTTGTTAAGCAGTTTGCCTCCCTACAGGCTCACGATTAAGAAGGAAATGTTTGGGATTCTTTTGAGAAATATGAATGTAAAATTAGCTTAATCATGGGCAGAAGGCTTGTTATAAAAAGACTTAATGACAACACTATAGACTGAAAAGTGATAACAGGTGAGGCCACTGGAAAACATGTTCATTTGCCAAGAGTCACATTATGCCCATTAGACACAGCCCTACTCTTTAAGATATGCAGGAGGGAATTTCCTGTTAGAGTAACTCTTGCAGTGACTGTCAACAAAAGCCAAGGTCAAACACTTGTTAGAGTTATGCTTTGCCAAACACAACCTGCATGTGGATGTGTCCAGCTATATGTTGCAGTGTTGAGTGAAATAATTCGATAACCTGAAAATGCTAAGAATACAGTCAGAGGATCAAGGAATATTACCAAAGATGGAAGGAGTATACATGAAAAAATGTGGTATTCCACAAAATCCTCCAATGAAGTTTGAAATTATAACATGCTTGCTCAAAATCGCATGTAGTTCATCTCCTTTTCATGACTTGCAAAATGATTGAACCTGCTTATGTTTGTTTAAATGATGCATTTGAACACCCTTCTGAAGCTACTTCAAGTTTAACAAGTGATTTCAAAAGGTAAGCAGATGACATAATTAGATTTTTAACCCCAGGCTTGTCCCTGGATTTTGTGGAAATAGTTTGAAGCAAATTACTTTAAATCTCTTGATCAGCTGTGTAATAAGGTTGAAAAGAGTTGAAAAGACTTGGCCAGAAGTTTGGACAGAATTTATGGGTTCCTTTAGATGCGAGGGGAAGGTGCTCCAACGCGCTGTAATTACAACCCCTGTAATTACAGTGCATTGGAGCAGACTTGATTAATCAAGTCTGCTCAAGCGTGCTAATTAATGTGCTCCAGCAGCCTCTGTGTTTCATGTATTCAGCATCCCCATGCTTCAAAATAGCAGTGGGGGGACTTGAACTAAAGCTTGTTTGATGAACTTTAGATAATGTGCCCCACTGCCATTTTGAAGTGGGGGATGCTGAATACATGAGATGCCCCCTTTCATGCCAGAACAAGCATAAAGAAGCCTTATATTCTGCTTTACTGAAGATTTCAAGGTTATTAATACAAACTTTATACAAATTTGACACAGAATTTGACTGAAAATCAACAGGAAAATCAAGAGATAGCCAAAGGTTAAGAGGAAAAACTGTGGTATAATAGAAGAAAGAAGAACAAATGGAATGAGCTCAAGTTGGTCAGCAATGTGATGTATTTGATTTCATTTTACAACATGAAACATCTTTTGTCTTTAAGACATCAGGGATCTTACAGTTGGTGAAACCATTCAATGTAAAGAGTAGAAAGAATCTTAAGTATAAAGAAAATGTGCAATAAACATTTTTAGCCAAAATTTGCTGAGTTCACACTTGTGATAACAGAAAAGCTTCACATCTTTCTTCTTAAAATCATTTGTTATAAAATATAGGCCAAATTACAGTCTGGTTTGTGTTGCGTGTAAGGAAGTAAGAGGTTGTAAAGCACCTCTTTATTTTTGAAGAACGGGTTTGGGGTTGGCTTACACACTATGTATAATAGAAGAGAAGAGATTTAGCCTGAACTCAACTGCTATATTTTCTACTTCATCCTAAACTCTTTTTTCCAGGCACGGCAGTTGGTGACCCCTCTGAGCCAAGGTGCTCGGAACGGGTCCTTTTATTTACTCAGATACTTCTGTATTTAACAGAACATGTACTTCTGTGGTCCTTCCTTGAGACTTATTGTGCCTGGGAAACTAAATCGCATAAGATACAATTCACTGGTGCATAGAAACATGAATATGATGGGTATAATTCCAAATACCACATCTTGCTTTCCCAAAATATTTAACAAAACATTTCCAAATAGTTGCAACCAAGTTTTTATTCAACTGGCAATATTCAGCTCGTCTCTGAGCTTCTTTGGACTTGGAAGTCATCTTTGAAATGATAGTGCTGCTCTGGTCAGAAGGTGTGGATGGGTTCATTTGTTTGGTAGTTTTGTCTCATGTCTCACTTGTCTTATGATTATTGCCAAACTAAGACCACCTCAGACAAAACAACAGACTCCATGTCTATCCTCTCCCTCCTTCCTGGAGTAGGAGAAAACATGCCTGAAGGTGATAAACCATATTATGTTGGTGCTGTCGTTGGCTGGTGCACAATTTAACATTGCCAAGTGTTGGTTGGTGGCTGATCAGCGTTTTCATTAGGTGCTTTATAATTTTAAGTGTTTTCTGTTAGAGGCAATGGAAGCTAGTTGTTAAATGTATAAACAGTTAAACTGCCTATACTTGGCCACTAAATTACAGGCCATTTTCTGACATTATTATGGACGCATACAGACATTCAGTTTCTACTGAGAGATCCATTGTTGTCCCAGGAGATGCCATGAGTATACAGATGTTCAGGATTTTTCTCCCAGAGCAAAAATGGCCACTTGGGGAGAAAAATAAACCAGGAACAACCATGGTTAAATCACTCCCAGAAAAGTGGTTTTTTTTTTTTTGGAGAGCAAATGTCGACACTTTCCCTTCTAAGAGAAGCTGCAGTACAGCCCTCTAGCATCCCAGGTGCTTTGCTTGTGGCCCCTTCCCCACTCCCTGGGGGAGTGTGTCGCTTGGGCTGGACTCTACTGATCCAGCTGAGCAGAGAGCAAGACATGTCCCCTTCACACTGTCCATATTGTGGTGCAGGGAGACACAGGCTGACCCAAAGCAGTCTGGGTCAGCCACTGAGGGCTGCCTTGTGCACTACTAATATCTGTCCTCAGGCTGAGTGAGGGAGTCTGCAGAACATGCTGAGATACGTGGACAGGGGCCTCCTGGCTGTGCGGTGTCAGCGCTGCTAGCTCTCTGTACTTTAGGGGCTCAGAATTTGAATGTCCGTTCAGGTATCTCCAGATAATTTTTTTTTTCTACCAGGAAAAAAAGATGCAAGAGAATTCTCTCAGGTCGTTTGAATATGTGTATACAACCTGTGTCTGGTGCATTGTGTCTAACAGAAATTAATGTCATGTGTAAAATCTGTTTATTTTTAGTAAGGCTATCTCAGGGAAATGAGTTATCATCTAGCTTGTTCTAGTAGGTATTGCCTCCTCCCCCTGTCATCCCCACCCCCCTATCAATCCAAGTTAAAATCTGGCTTTACTCCGGCAGCTAATTTTTTCTGTGATACAAATGTAGGTTCTTTTGTTGCATAAGTCTGGGTTGTTGACACTTGACGCAAACCTTGATGCATAGACATTAAAGGACTTACCTTTGTTCTTAAGCTTTTGAGTTAAAATGTTACACACGGTACATTTTTTAACTTTTTTTCCCCCAACACCTAAGGAATCACCAACCTCATGTTCCTGAGAAAAATGATATATAGGAAGATCTTAATCACTTTTTTTAAATCACTTTTTGCAGGTGTCCTTCCTGAACTGTAGCTCTGACAATTGCAGTACATATTTTGTCAAACACTGAACATGTATTTACAAATGAGAACATCTCTTCCTTCAGGAGATAACAAGGCAGAGTTTGTAATTAGTTTGCCTAACACACTAATAAACACATTAAACTTTTCACAACCATAGACTAAGGCCCAAGTCTCTGATTCTGTTTGAGCATTTTGACATTTAGTTTTTTGTTAGTGCCCAGAAAATGCAAGTTACTGACCTTGGTGACTTCTGCTGTTGCAATAAGTTTGTTCTGGTGCTGTTCTTGAACATCATGAATAATTTAATTTTTGCATTTTTTGTAACGATGCCTCCTGATTGTGGCTTTCTTAATTAACTCCATGTGTTTCTCAAATTCTTCTTCAACTGAGCATCTGCTTTGAATGTGCATTTTTACATAGCACTGTTATCAGGTTGCTGGTTTTAGCTGCTAGATGTTCTCAATGCCCTCTCCATAGTTCCCCATTCTAAGGAATATATTATATCCTTCCCCGTGCCTACCTGTTTGGTGATCTTACTAACCCATTTTCCTATATTAACTTCCATTCCAGGTATGTTATTACTAGGGGTGCACCAATGCAGATTTTTTGGGCTGATACCGAAAGCCAATTTTTAAGGAGGCATATCAGCCAATACCGATCTGATTTTTGATACCAGCCTGGAGGTTTGGAGAGCTGTGTGCAGCTAGTAAGTCTGGTGTGGTGGAAGGGGATGGGGAGGAGTGGGGCTGGGGCTGTGGCTGTGGCAAGCTCTGTGCTGCACAGCTGGGGTGGGGCGGGTGTGGGATGGATCTGCAGCTTGTCTGGGTGTCGCAGTGGGGGGAGGTGGCTTCCACCACTGCATGCTCCTCGCCTGGAGCTGCTAGTCCAGTGCTTGCTCGCTGATCTGGAAGGGCATGAAGCGGGGGGTGTGCCCCTGGATCTGTACAGGGTGGGGTGGGGCGCACGCCCCCACTGTGCCTTCCTGGATGAGCAGCGGGAGCCCCAGATGAGTGGGTGAGTGCTGGACCAGCAGCTCCTGGACGAGCAGTACACAGCAGTGGGAGTTGCTTCCCGTGGCCCCTGGATGACTTGCAGCTTTGTCCTGTACCCAGTCCACCCCTACTGGGCAGTACTTGCCCTAGCCCCACTCCTTCATGGTGTGGGCCTTGAGCTGCCCCTCTACACACCTTCCCTACTCCCTCCCCTTCCACCCCAAGAGACCTACCAGCTGCACACAGCTCTCCAAGCTGCCGGGCTCTGCTCCTCCTGCCTACGTGCTGTGATGTGGCCACATGCACACACACATGCATCAGCCAAATTATTGGCCACATCAGGCCAATTTATGATACAATCAATTTTCTTTATATAGCTGCCAATTCGATATCAGTGTGATGTATTGGTGCACCTGTAGTTATTACACCTCTTTAACATCTTTTCTTTACATGTATGTTTGGTTTTTTTTGCTTTTGTTTAGTTTTTATCCCCTTAATGTGACAGCTGCCTGGAATTTTGGTCATGCTTCTCTACTGTTTTCTCCAGATCAAAATGCCATCTATGAAAGCCTTACTGCCTTCTATACCATCAAAATTTGTTGCAATTGTGTGAAAAATCCAAGAGGCGTATACTGAAAATACAACTAGAATAGCGTTCCATGGAAGCAGTGTTTTGCAACATTATTTTCAGTGTATTGATACGTGCTGCTTTTCTCAGGGGACTTGAGAGAGTTCTACTGACATGCACCCAGTATAGAAAAATATTTGGCATTTGCAGACTCCCTGCAGATTTCCTTCCATTTTAAATCATTAGAAAAGTTCTGATTTTACATAGTTGCTTAATTCTCCTGTTTTTTCTTACAATGCCTGAGTATATTCACTTCCTTGGTTGCTCCACGTGTGCATCTACAGTGCATTCAGCTGCTCATTAAACCCCGACTGGAACGGCATTGTGTACACAATGACAGCTGGGCAACTTGAAGAGCAGTATTTGGCTGGTAAGTCTGTTGTGGAGGAAGGGGTGGGGGAGGGAAGGTGTGGGGGAAGGGATGTGGAGGCAGACTGTGGCCCCTACGGTGAGGGAGGGAGTGGAGCTGGGACAGGGGCAGGTGCTGGTGCTGCCCAGCTGGGGCGGGGTATGAGACACAGCTGCAAGCAGTTTGTTTGAGGGGTGAGGGGGTGGATCCTCCTGCTGCATGCACCCCAGGAAGAGCCCGGCAACACCCTGGCCCCAGCCCAGTGGCAGCCTGCCAGGGTGTTGCTGGGCTCTTCCTGGTAGGGGGGCTGGGCCAGGCTGTGCTCAGAGCAAGCGGCAGCAGCACTGGGAGCAGGACTGTGGGAGGGGCTGTAGCCACCCCAAAATTCATGATAACCACCCCAATCCCCTCTCCCAGTGCCACTGCCACCCACCCCAAGTGCAGTCTGGCCCAACACCCTCGCCAGGAAGAGCCTGGCACTGCCCCAGCCCCAGCCTGCAGTGACATCCCACAGTAGCAGCCTGCCCTTGCCCAGTGTGCAGATCTGGGGGCACATGCCCCACATGCGCCCCCTGGGGTGTGCACAGCAGTGGGAGCCACCCCTTCTCCCCACCTGCAGCTCAGTCCTGCATCCTGCCCCAGCTGTGCAGTGCCTACCCCAGCTCCACTCCCTCCCTCAGTGTGGGGGTCTTGGTCTGCCCCCCCCACATCCCTTCCTTCCCCCCTCACCCATTTCCCCACAACAGACTTACCAGCTGGACCCGGCTACTCTCCACACTGCCAGGCTGCACTCCTGGCCGCCTGTGTGCTGGGCTACAGAGGTGTGCATGCGCACGGCATTTATCTGCCACATTATCAGCCAAAAAATCCAATTGCTGATCCAGTTTTCCTTACTGGTGTCAATCAAATATAGGACCGCTGTATCGGTGCACCTCTAATAAAAAGAAAAGTTTCTATTATTAAAAAAATGTACATAAATTTTTAAACTTTTTAATGCTTTGAAATACTGCTGAATTGAGAACATGGAAGAGAAATTGAAAGGAATGCAAGGTAACAGGGGCAATTGTAATTAGTGGTAAGAATAACAATTCATTTTCAGTTCTCCAAGGTGTGATGTCAGTAGTGTATGCATAGAAAAAAAATGTTTGTTTAAAATTGGTATTGAGTTGCTCCTAAAATCTTTTCACAGCTAAGTGTCTCCTCAGGACACGGACTATGTTTTCTTTTGCACTGATTTTCCCCACTACTAGCTTAGGGTACCTATATCTCATGAACCAAAAAACCTGAAAGGAAGTCTTTTTTTTCCCCAGCCTTTCTTGTCCCAGAGATTTCCAGCTTGATTTCCAGACTGAACAGATTTAGCCGTACCAGACCTCATAATTTATAAGTTCAACCCATCACTGCTTACTGAATTAAATATAATTTCTCCTTGCATAAGTCAGACTCTACAGACTAACTTCCCTTCAATTTAATTTATAAATGGTAGGTGGAACTAAAATATAATTTCCAAAGAGTAGGAAGGATAGCAGAGAGCACGAACAATTTGATCAAGTGGATGCTTGAATCAGTTGTGCGATTTGTTCTTTTATCAGTGAGAACATTGCTTTATCCTGTTCATGCTTATCTTTATATCATGTTTGTTTTATGTTTGTCTGAAAATTAAAGATATTGACATTTATTTAAAGTTCACAATGCTAACTCAGTTGTCCTGTTTTTTCCCCCAGAAAATTATGTACAACAGTGGTGCTCAACCTTTTTGTCCAGCAGGTAGGCTGTGTAGTGCCCAGTCCCTCTGTGAACCAGATCTGGCTGGTGGACCCAATGCAGCACCAGAGCAGGTGTAGCAGGAACCCATCTGAAGGGTGGCGGGGGCAGCCTAGCCTTGAATCATAGAAGATTAGGGTTGGAAGGGACCTCAGGAGGTCATCTAGTCCAACCTCTACTCAAAGCAGGACTGTCCCCAATTAGATCACTCCAGCCAAAGCTTTGTTGAGCCGGGCCTTAAAAACCTCCAAGGATGGGGATTCCACCACCTTTCTAGGTAACCTGTTCCAGTGCTTCACCGTTCTAGTGAGATAACCAGAAAAAAGGAAAACTTTAAGAAAAATTATGTAGGGGAATGGGGTTTAGTCCAATCCCAAACTGGCTCTGTGAAGAGGGCAGGGGTAGAGAGGGGCCATGACCAAGCCCTGATCTAGCTTTATAGGGGAGGGGGCATGACCCAGCCCTGTTGCGGGGAAGGGGTGTGGCTTGGCCCCAAACCAGCCAACCAGCAGGAGTGGGTATGACCTGGCTTCACAGGGGAAGGTGGCGTAGCTTGGCCCCAACTTGGCTAGGTGAAGGGAAGGGGACGTGGCCTAGACCTGCAGGGGCCAGGTGGGGGCATGGGCCAGCCCCAAACCAGGGGAGGGGCTATGGCCTGGTCCCAGTCTGGCTGTGCAGAGGGAAGAGGGCATGGCCTGGCTTTGATCCAGTCGTGTAGTGAGAATGTCATGGCCCGGCTCCATCCCACCATATGGTGTTTAGGATTTTGGCAGTGGGGAGAGGTGGCAATATTAACTGCTACTGTTTACCCACCACCAAATTTCCTGATCATTTGGGAGCCCTGCGGACTGGATTTCAAGGCTCTGCAGGCCACATTTGGCCCATGGGCTGAAGGTTGAGCACCCCAATCTACACTGTAGATTGTGCCTAGATTGTGGTAGAGCATTTTTAATGGCTGCAAGAACTGAACTTTTTACCTCCTAGAATATTGTTTTAGAATGACCTGTCATCTGACTTGTGTAAAAGGAATGTTGAAGTCTCCTTATCATGGTAACCTCTATTGCAAGTGCTGGTAATTACAAGCTTGGTTAACTGTCTCAGAATAGGTACCCTGGTGACTTGAGATAATCATACAGGGAAGAGAATAATGCCTGTCATTCCAGGCAAATACTTTTCTTCTGTGGTACTATCTCACTGTAGCTGCCTACATTTGGTTACTGCACTGGAATCTCCAGTCTTTGGAGTGGCTACACACATCTTGGTCTAAGAATAAGTTTGCTTATTAAGCTCACTTGTAAAGTATACATCTATAGCTCTTCTTGCCTCAGGAGAGAATCTGTAAGCAGCTGAAATCCTACCTTGATAGTTGTGATTATCCACTATTAATAATAAAGGAAGTTGTTAGAGTTGTCTAATATTTCAAATTAAAAGAGTCAAACTTGTTGAAATGTCCACTTTGAATAAGCTATTTCATGCCTTTTATGTCACCCTTTTACAGAACACAGTTATCTCTAGCAGCTGATACAAATCAGCTTAAATACCCTTAAGAAAAAGTTAGCAACCTGTGTTAACATAGCAGTATAAAAAATTGTTTCATAATATATATACTAAAAGTATTCGGGAAAGAGATGCAACCACATTTTTTCTGTTGCACTGCTCCTCCTGATACTTCATCATTTGTGATAGCACATGGGAATATGAACTGGTCCAGGATTACTATTAGTATTATTACCCTATACATTTTCCAGCTGCATTCTGAACTTAGTTTTTATTGCAGAAAACTCCTTCAGGCAGCAATCTATTCAATTATTACAAAGACCTAAACTTGGAGTGAGGTGGTAATTATGTATAAGTGAGTTGGGTAGCATTTAGGCATTCAAAGAGTAGAAGCCTTGAAAATGTTCTCAGGGAGAAAAAAGGACAGTCAGTTAGATACCTGAAGTTTTTATATACTAATGCAAGGAGCATAGGGAATAAACAGGAAGAATTGGTAGCTTTAGTACAATTGAGGAACTGTGATATAATTTAGATTACAGAGATGTGGTGGGATAGTTCACTACAGAGCTGGCCTTAGGAACTGGGAGACTGCCCAGGGCACTATGTTCAAGGGGTTGGAAATGCTGTGCCCCAGACAGGAGGAGCAGTGCCCAGTCTAGCCACCCCCTACCTCCATGGAGTCCCTTATGTATCTCTGACTCAGCCATGTGGGGCAGTGCCCGCCCCCATCATTCTGAGATCCTGACACAGTGCAGGGAGGGGTGGTCCAGGCCAGCCCTGCCACCTCTTGATTGACGTCCAACTTTCTACTTTTCCCTTGCACAAACTTTCCCTTCCCATCCACTGGCTCTGCTCTACTCCACGTGCCTGGCCTGCTCCATTCTGCACTCTCTGGAGCAGGTAAGTGTCCCACTCTACTCCAGTTGCCTCTTCATTGCTCTCTGCCCAGGTGGCCCAAGCTCCAGCCTCACGCTAGGTTCAGGTGGTGGCATGTCACATCCCTGCCCTGCCATGGTAGCTTCCTGGGTGCAGGCTGCCCTGGCAGCCCACCAGGGGATGATGCAGGCCAGTGGCAACAGGAGACTAGCCTGGCTAGACAGCGATCTCATCAATCAGTTTCAACTGATAGGAATCCTAAAAAAAGTGGAAATTTGGTCATAGTGCTTGGGAGGAGTATAAGAGTATTGTTTGGACATGCAGGGAGAAAATTAGGAAGGCCAAGGTAGTATTTGAGGTGCAGCTGGCAAGGCACATAAATAGTAATAAAAAAGTATTGTACAAATATGCCAGGAGTAAGGGGAGGACCAAAGAAATCACGGATCCATTCCAGAATGCAGAGAGAAATCAATTTGTGCATGATGGAAAAGGCTGAAGCATATAATGCTTTTGTTACTTCAGTCTTCATGAATAGAGGCGGCTACCAGGTGACAGAGGAGTTGGCAGCAGAGATAAGGAAGAAGTCAGAAGTAATGACATGGATCCAGTAATGGCAGGAGGTTTTGAGTGGAGTTTCATGGGGGTCTGTCCTGTGTCCAGTGCTGTTCAATGTGTTATTAATGATTTAGATGTTGGAGTAGAGAGCTTCTTGAGCAAATTCCAAACACCATGAAACTGGGAAGGATTGCAAACACGTTGGAGGACAACAGCATAAATCAGAAGGATCTTAACAGACTGGAAAGCTGGGCTGGAGCTAACAAGATACAATTCAGTGCTGCCCAATGTAAGGTGCCATGACTTGGGAAGAGTAAGCAAAAGTTCAAATACAAAATGCTTGACACCTAGCTGCCTCAAAGCACTGTGGAGAAGGATCTTGGAGTCTTGGTAGATCACATACTCAATATGCATCTGCAGTGTGATTTAGCTGCACAAAAGGAAAATAAAGTTTTAGGATGCATCAACAGAAGCATTAGATGAAAGACAGAGGAGGCAATAATGCCTCTCTACTTGGAACTGGTTAAGCCTCACCTAGAGTATATTGTGCAATTTTCATAGAATCATAGAAAATTAGGCTTGGAAGGGACCTCAGGAGGTCATCTAGTCCAGCTGCCTGCTCAAAGCAAGACTAGTTTGAGCTCCACATTTAGAAAAGGACATGGAGAATTTAAAGAGGGCCTAGAGGTGGGCGACAAAAATGATAAAGGTCTTGGAAGCAAGTTATATGAGGAGAGCTTCCAGAAAAAGTGCGTAAGAGGAGATATGGTAGCAGTCTTCAAATACTTGAAGGACTGCTGTAAACAAGAGGGAAGCACCTTTTTCTTTGCTGCAGACAGCAGGATGCAGACCAATGGCTTGAAGTTGCAGCAGAGTAATTTTTGATTGGATATCAGGAAAAAATGACTTTACTGTTAGAGCAGTGAGGCAGTGGAATAGACTGCCTAGAAAAGTTGTGGAATCTCCATCATTGGAGGTGTTTAAGAAGAGGCTGGATGAGCACTTGATCAGGGATGATTTGGGGTAACTTGGCTGATGCTATGCCAAGGGTATTTCTCATGCTTCTGCACTTTGCTGGTTGCCATATGGGGCAGGAGATTATTTTCCCCCTCATACTGCTACATGTGTCAAGGTTGGTTTGTTTGTTTTTATGCACCTTCAGAAGCACTGGAAGCTGGCTGGAGTTGAGGTTGGGGATTTTGACTGGGGAGGGTTCTGCAGGGTTCTGCTGGGACTCTGAGCAAGAAATTCCTAGCTAGAGAGTCTTGGCCCTCTGTTCTGTGGATGGTGGGAGGACAGTAGGTGTGATATACCTTGATTTTAGCAAGGCTTGTGTCTCATGACAGTCTCCTTAATAAACTAAGGACACATAGAATAGATGCAAGTACAGTAAGGTTGTTACAAAATTTGTTGGATCAAACTAATGAATGGCGCATGCCTCCAGTGGATGGGGGGGCATGGCTACGCTGTCTGCGGCAGGAGTATGGTGGTCAGAGCCCAGTGGTGGTAAGCATGGAGCTCCCACAGATGCTAGTGTGGGATGGCGAGCACCAACCAGGGGTCAGTGACCACCTGCAGCCACCACCGGCAGTGGCAACAGTGTCGGTGGCACCTTTTTTGCAGGGGGTGCACCGCCATACTCAGGGTGCACATGCACGGTCTACACATCGCCCCTGATCAAACTCAAAATCTAGTTGGGAGGAGGGATCAAGTGGCATTCCCCAGGTGTCTGTTGGCAGTGCCTGTTGGCATTGTCAACATCATCTTCATTAATCTGGATCTGGATGATGGAATTGATTGCACATTTAGCAGATTTGTGGATAACACCAAGCTGTGTAGAGTTGCAGGCATTCTAGAAGGCAGGGCTAGGATTGAGAGTGACTTAGTCTGGAGAATTGCCCAGATTAACCAGATGAAATTCAACAAGGTTAACTGCAAAGTATTGCACTTAGGAGAAAATAGTTGTATGCACAAATGTAGCCTAGGGAATAACTCGCTAGGCTGCAGTACTGCAGAGAAGGACCTGGAGGTTTCAGTGTATCCTAGGCTGAATATGAGCCAACAGTGTGCTCTTGTTGTAGAAAGGCCAACAGCATATTGTCTTAATGGGAGTGTCATTTGCAAATCCAAGGAAGTGATTCTTTTCCTCTATTCAGCACTGGTGAGGCCTGTGTCAAGCAGCTTGGTCTGGCACACATGGGTGGCAGCTGGCCAGGCAGTGATCAGAGGCACTGGTGGGTCCAGAGCCCAGCAGCCACCCACTGTGGGGGCTGGCTGTGGAAACACAAGTCACCGCTGTGCCTCTGAGCTGACCCAGGTAACCCACTGCCCAGCCAGCCACTGCCCGTGCATGCTAGGCCAAGCTGCTCTCACTGATGGGGCTTGGCTTCCCTGTCACTGAGCTGTAGCTTCTGAGGAGAGCCCTGCCTCTGTGGCCTGGCCTGGTCCTGCCGTGCGGCTGCCTCGGCCAGGGCTAGAGTGGGCTGCAGGGGTAGGGCCTACCTCAGCAGCTGCAGTTCAGTGACAGCTGCCCCCAAAGCCCAGGATGGGCTGGGCTGGGCTGGGCTGAGCCACAATGGGCGACACTGCACAGAGCTCCCTCCCTGCCCCGTGGCGGTGGGTGGGTGAAAGGAGGAGGGGGAAAAGTCCCTCCAGCACTGCAGAGTCCACATCGTGATGGGGTGGGGAATAGGAAGAGCTTCAGCACCTCCCCCCTGACATCAGTGGTGGGGGGAAGGAGGTGGGCTACTCTGCCGTGGCTGCGGTCCCCTGGTGAGAGGGGCAGGGAATTAACTCCCTCCTTGCCCCTTTAGGCTTAACAGGGGCATACTGGGATGGTTGCAGTCCCTGCTGGTGGGACAGGGAAGGGAGGGTAGAATAGACCCCCCTCTTGGGCACCCTGACAGAAGCTGATGCCCTTCCCCATCTCCTTGTTGCTCCAGTGGCAGGGCTGGTGGGGCATGGCCCTGCTAAAGTGAAATGGGGAGGGAGAGGGTAAATTCCTCCTTCTGTCCCTTCTGACCCTGGGGACTGCAGGTGGGGTCTGCCAGCCCTGGCCAGCTTCTGCCTCCTCTGCTTGTTTGCAGACAGGCAGACCCTGGCAGTGGTGGAGAGGGGAAGGAGGGAAGAATTAACCCCCTCCCTGGCCACTTTGCCTAAATGAGACCATGTCTGGCCATGTCCCTGCCCCTGTTGCGGCTAGAGAGCAGAAGAGCGGGGCCAGCTCTGCTCTCTGGACTAGAGAGCACAGCCCAGTCCAGGGCTGTAGAGCATGCTGGGATGCTGGGGGACTCCAGTTTAACTTAAACCAGGAAGGGACTGGGACAGAAGTTGCATAAATGGGTTTGGCACAAGTAAGTCTGATACTACATTCACCCAGGCTCTTCGTAAACCAGTTTTAGCCATTTTGAAACTGGTTTATTTGCACTGAACTTACGTTCTGTTACAGGTTTAAACTAGTTTCTGATCTCTTAAACCAGTTTATCTGTAACTTCTGTCCGTAGACATAGTGTATAAGAAAAGAACTGAATCTGGTCTATGAAATCTCAAGAGCCCAAACAACTATTGCTAAAAAGGCAGAATAAACCCTGGACAGTCTTCAGTAAACACATTGAAATTTGGATAATTTCCTTACTGGAATTATTTCCTTAAGATAAAGATAAGGACAATCTTTTTTCAGTGGCTTCTTTTTCTCACTTGCCTCCAGCTCTTTTTATACTGCAGAACAAAGTGTTTACTGTGTGATATGGCTCTGTGCCTCCTATGACCATTAATAACACTCCTCAGTGGTTTGTCTTTATGTCTTTTGTAAAAAAAAGCACCACTCTTTGTATAGCTTTCTAAAAATTTGAGCTCATTTAACTCCATGAGAATAGGAATATTGGTTTTAATTTACAGCACTAACTTAAATATTGAAGTTCCATCATCTTGTGGTTATGGAAATTGCAGTGAATTGTTATTAGCCTTAAGAAATCTAATAGATTCTTTCTCTACTTGGGTAATCTCTTTCTTGCTGACACTGAAGAGTGCATATTCTTAGGAACTATAGGGTTACCGCAGCTTCTTATTAACCACTGTATTTTTTTCAATAAAATTAAATCCCTTAACTTGCTCTACAGATTCTTCAGTGGGGCTACTTAGACATCACTTACCAAATGCATTAGCCTAGGGAGCAGCAGTTTTTTTAAATAAAGACTAGGCAGAAGAGTGTATATATTTATTCTTAACAGAAAGAACAAAAAAGGTATACCCTGTGTTCAAAAAGACTTCCATTCCTTAGCCTGAAAGTCTGTTTCATAAGTTGGATATTGCTCAGAGTCTCATAAAGCAACACACTATTAAGATTTTCTTTTCTTTTTTTTTTTTTTTTTTGTCAGCAGCTCCTCCTGGCTTACTTGAAACAACAATTTGCAATTCCATTTTTATGTTTTTATACACTAGGTAAGTGCCTCATGATTTAGGACTTGATTATTCTGCAGCATGCTTTTCCTTTACCATATTGTAGTCGGGCGTGGTTGATTGGTTGCATTTAAAGTCATTTTGACACAATTCATATTGTTCAGGCCCAATACAAATAAAACAACCTTTTAAAAGTAGTTACTGGAGTAGGGAAGAACCAGAGATGACATTGTTTTTATAAAAGTAGGGAAGTTTCATCTGAGTGGCTTTTTTTTAAATAAAAACAAGTTGCCTCCATTTGAGTTTATGAAGAGGGGCTTATTTTGTCAGATTGGCTGTTTTTTCATTCCTGAAAGACAGCTAACAGTAAATTCAGGAGTAAAACTGGTAGAATTAACACTCTTGAATTCGAATACAGACTAATTGTGTTCCCACTACATATTTTGCCAACAGTACTTATCAGCAGAATGCATTCACTGTGCAACTTGGGCCTGATTTAAAAAAAAAAAAATAGTAAAGAGGGAAAAATATGAAGCACATTTTTTAAATTGTATCTTAATAGCTTTTCCACTCTAAAGAGGACCCCTGATGTAGTCTCAAGTAATTTGGTTGTGTGTATATTTCAGAGGAGCCCTACAAAACTAGTATTGGTCGCGCTCGAAGTACGGTTGTACTTAGAAAGGGGACTGCAAAGCTAGCTGCCCAATAGGGTGGGGAAACACTTCAGCCATGTGAGGAGGGGTTATATAAGTGCACCTTCACAGCATTATTCTTTTTTAAAGCATTTTGTCCCCTTGTCACTCATATGGCACTTAGCACACCTGTGTTTTGCAGTGACTCATTTGCACTCATCTGTGTTTCCCATTCCAACCCTCAAACCCTTCACTGGTTCCTTCTCACTTCTGTGACAATGGCCTCAATCCTTCATCATTTTGATATACATCTTTCTTCATGCTAAGATTTTTAACCTCATAGGTGTCTTTCCTTCCCTTGTTTTCTCTGTCACTTTTCTTGCTTTCTCCTGATCCTCATATTTAGAAGTACCTTGTTATCCACAGTCTCTTCATGTTTTGCTCTCCCCAGTTCATGACTCTCACAGGGATCCCTGTGTCTAACATTGCTTCCTCTCTCCCAGTATGGAGCAGACTACAGTGGAGTATTTGGCTCCTTATCTCCTATTCTTGCTGCTTTTACTCCTTCGAACATTGTGTCCAATTCCTCTGTCTCTGCCCTTTCAATTTTATCATCTGTCATGTACCTAATTCCTTCCCATCTGTGCTACTCATTGATTTCCGGTTCTTTCTTTAGGTCCTCACACTGATCCTGTGTTCATGATTCATCTAACCCCTTTAGCTGCATGTTTCATCACCTTCACTTCTTTATTTGACCTGCAACTGCGGTTGAGCTGTGCTGCTCATCAAAAGGGCTGTTTGCTTGACTTGGTCTTCTTCAAGTGGTGTTTCCTTTATGATCTTTTTTGCTGAGCTCTTCTGTAACCATCTACCCAGCTTTCTTTAGCATCCTCTTTCCTTTTTGTCACTCAGCCTTATGTGACTAATAGTCTAACAGCACTGACTTTCATCTGTTCTTGACCTTCTTTTCCTGTCTTTCATTAAAATAGTGATTTATTCTCTCCAGGATTCATTCTCCTCTGCCTCCAACTATCTTGCTGAATTCCCATCCCTCCCCCTGCAACTGGCTCACCCGCAACATTTGCTTCTGTCTCCCCTTATCTTGCATTGAAGAATTCCTCTGGCAGAAATCCAGTGACAAGGCTGACTTTCTCCATTACAAATGCATTAATTTTCTCCCATATTCCTTCCTTAACTCTAAAGGCACATGTGCTTGCAGCAGCTTAAACAGCAGTGACACAAATTTGTGCCAGAGATTTGTGCCTCAGCTCACATGCCTGAATCTGCACTTTGGTGTGGGGCAAATTGTACCACCTGGAGCAAACTGACCCTGTCCAGCTCCTCCTGGATCTTCAGCCAGGAGGAGCTAGAAGCTGTGGCCAGCACTTCTGCTGGCCCTAGCAGTATAAAAAGCTGCCCTGGTGAGCAGCTCAGGGCTACTTGCTCTCAGGAACATCTGAGGGCCAGCCAGTTGGTATCTTGCGACACTAGCCCCTTGTGCCAGCTGGACTGCTGAGGAAGTCCTAACCTAGAGTGGCCCTTGCACCCTCTCTCACTGCAGCGGTCTGGCAGTGAAGGCTACTGCTTTGCTGTGACGTGCTGCTACCTGCAGCTAGGCCTGCACCAAGTGGCTAGTGTTTACTTCGGGTTCAGCCAGTTGAGGGGACAGTGATTTGATTCGGTGATTCGAATCACTGTCCTGTTTGGAGAAAACCCCTGGACTTGCTGCTGCTGCCGGGGGTGGGGGCAGGCAATCAGGACAGCTTTTCTTATTTTGTCTTGTTTCTTTCTTTCTTTTTTTTTAAAGGGCTGGAGCTGGCCTGGGTGAGCAGGGGGGGGTCAGGGATCTTGTGCAGAGCCCCCCATGCAGTGGGGGGCAGCAGGAATCACCCCCCACCTGGTGAGCATAAGGGCTATATTTTTTTTAAAGTATTGAGCTGGGATAGGCAGAGCAGCCATGAGGTGGGAGCTGTGGGGGGGGTGTCGGGGGGGAGGCTTGCAGCGGTCGCCTTATGACCCCCACCCGTCTCTGGTACTTACCAGCCCGGAGTCAGCTGCAGCTCCATGCTGCAGCCACCGGGGGCTGCCTGATTCAAAGTTTTTTAAATCTTTTCCAAAGATTTGGAGAGCTTTGAATCGATTCGGACCCTTAAATTGTTCCCCTGATTTGATTCAGATTTGAAGATTTGGCCACTGAATTGGGCTGAATCTCCTCTGAACTGAATCGCCACCAGAAGCTTTGCACAGCCTTACCTGCAACAGCATCCACCCCCTTGGACCTGCAGCCCCATGGCTGCGTGCCTGCCAGACCCAAATGGGGACCACATGGCCCCTGGTC
Source organism: Caiman crocodilus (assembly GCA_030014935.1). Classification (NCBI taxonomy): domain Eukaryota; kingdom Metazoa; phylum Chordata; order Crocodylia; family Alligatoridae; genus Caiman; species Caiman crocodilus. Next base: position 5,095,479 of record JAGPOW010001543.1, on the reverse strand, counting down.
TGTGGTATGGACACTGAAGCAGAGCCTCTGGCACTTCTGAGTCAGCTGCCAGTGGGCCGTGAGTGCACAACTAGTCTTCAGACGGCACTGCTGTCATGTCTTCTGGTGCCCCCACTCTGCCATCTGGGCAGTTATTGCCTGGAAGATGTGTTCATTGTAGTGACTTGCTTTGAACTGTTGAAGATTGTCCTCCTGACCCTAAATGGCAAGAAGGCCAGCCACTTCATTTGCCCTCCAGCTGAATCCCCGGTGCTGGCCTTGGGCAGGTTCCACTGTCCGGCTCCTGCCACTTGCCTCACCAGCAGGGATCCTGTTGTTCCCTGTTTAAAATTTTCAAATTCTTTGATACAAAACCCAAATTCTCTCATTAAAATGCACAAAATTTGAATTCTTCCACAATTAAAATGAAACACCACTATATCTAGAGAGATTGGTTGGGCAATGTTTTATTGATATAGTTACAATTTTAAAGCAATTTGGAAGCTTACTAGTGTCTCCCTCATAATAAAACAAATTCTAAATATCAGTACACTTTGGCATTTGCTTTTGATTTTTTACACCATAGAAAAATCAGAGCTGCCCCTGCCACCTTTGAGAATGTGGAGCACTGAGATAGATACCAGTGCCCTGCTCCTGCCCATGCCCTTGCACCATACTCCTTACCCACAGCGTCTGCCTGCCTCCCACTAGCTCCCAGCAGCTCCATCCCAGCACCAGGACACGGGTCCAGCTGCAGCTGTACCACCCACTGCTTTGTGGCTCTGAGCAGTGCTAGCTCTTATTGTTCTGCTCCCTGGGCCTGTGTCCAGGCCCCAGCAATGCCCATGCTGTTTCTGGGAAGTCCTCAATGAGGGCTCAGGGACTGGGCTAGACAAGCCTCTTCCCTTCCAGGCTAGACTCCCCCTGCACAGGCTGCTCTAGGATGGCAGGGGGACTCTAATCCTGGCTCTGGTGCCCTCTCCTATCCAGAGTACTCTCCCATCCTCAGCACCCCACCTCTCTCTCACATATACCTCTGCTGCCCCCTCCAGCCTTCCACCCAGCCCATCATACCTCTGAACTGGTTCCTGGAACCTCCCAAGTGGCTTCCCCCTCCCTCCCCCAAGTTGGTGCATGCACTGGTATGGGCATGGGGTTGGACTGCAGTGGGCAGTTGCCCCTGCAGCTATGGCTCCTGCCAGCAGGTCCCATCCGGTCTAGTGGTTGGGCATGCAGGGTGTGAGACTTGTAGAGGGGAAGGAGTATGAGGTGGTGTGTGAGGCTTGTGGGAAGTGATGTTTGTTGGGGGATGTGAGGCTTGTGTAGAGGGTTGCAGAGTGTGTGATTTGTCTGGGGGGGTTGTGGGTGGGGTTGTGGGGTGTATGGGTGGATTGTGCTGGGGGTTGAGGGGTAAGGGGACCTGTGTGGGAAAGGTGAGTCCCCCACCTGTCCCCCTGACTTTGCACATTCCCCACTGTAGCAGCAGCCAGCAGTGGGCCATCAGGGCGCACGTAGCCTGCTGCTGGTAGAGGCTCCTGGTGGTGCACGGTGCTGCCTGAGACCGAGGGGCTCCATGTGGTGCACAGTGCTGGCCCAGCCTGCTGCCTTCAGGCAGAACTGGGTTGGCTGTTGCCACCACGTACAGGCAGGAGCCACATGTCATGGGGCCAGGCTGGCTCCTGTTTCCATGGAGCTGGTCTGGCCTGATGATGCGCGGGGCACACGAAGGCAGGAGTGACCTGGCTTGATGACACGTATCCTACCATATACTCCCTTACTTGGAGGCAGGTGGCAGCCCGGCCCAATGGCAGGCAAGGCATGTGGAGGCAGGAGGTGGCCCAGCCCAATGGCAGGCAGGGCACATGGAGGCAGGAGGCGGCCCAATCCGATGGCTTTCGGTCCTTCATGCAGTACTGGGAGCCCCAGGTGGCAGCAAGAGCTGGCCTGGTCCTGTGTGAAAGCCACATGGAACCTGCAGGTCTCGCACAACGCTATGTGCCACCAGGGGTCTCTGCCAGCTGTGGGCCACAGATGCCCTGACAGCCTGCTGCTGCTGCAGGTTGGGGAGGGGGGTGTGCACAGTGGTGTGGTAGGTGGGGGATCCACCCCTCCCACTCCCACACCCATATCCCTGCTTACCTGGGATAGAGCCTTGGTCTGGGTCACTGTTGCTACCCTTGCCCCGCTTCATTTGCTGCAGCATGCTGAAACAGTGTGCTGGAGCAGCCGGGGCAGGCAGCAGGCTTAGAGATGCTCTGGCCAGGTGCTAGAGCATCTTTCTGGAGGACCCAGCCTGCACTTCAGGGCACATTTCAGGAGCATGCCCTGTGTCCCTTTTTATTTTTTTTGGCTTGCTTTTTTTTTTTTTTTTAATACCGGGATTTCCCAGTGTCAAACTTAGAGTTCACGCGGCAAATATGCAGCATGGGAACATTTTTTTTTTTCATTCCTAACGTGCCTCAAACTACTTTGACATGCTGCAACAGGCATGTGCTCAGTCATCTGAATGCAGCCTAGTTGTTTAACTTAGTTGGATCTGACCCATGCAATTCTAGCTGCCTTTTCAGTACTTTCTATTCACTCCTCAAAAACTTCCCTCCTGTCTGCTGCTTTCACAAAACCTGTTCCAGCTAGAAAATGGCAAAACACAACTTGTCCTTTCCCCTGTCCTTGGCTTGCCTTTCTCTCCTACAGTTCTCTCCCTGCTCTCTACAGCTGCAGAATTTTCTTAACTTGGTACCCAGTCCCATTCCATCCATCTGATCTCCCTTGTGCCCACTCTCATCAACTCTTGCCCTTTCTCTCTAGTTCAGTTTCTAGTGCCTTACTACATTTAGTCCTCACTTGCCTCTCTAGTCTTATCTCCCTTTTTCCTTTCATCTCTGTGCATATGAACACAGGTTTTACAATCACTATCTGGAGGTTTTCCCAGGAACTCCATCCTACACCATCTTCTATCACAGACAGATAAGACTGTCTTCTGTTGAACATAAATTAAGACGTGCCATAATGAGTGAGACCAATGGTCCATCTATCCTGTCTCCAGCTGTGTCAGTACTAGATGCTTTAGAGGGAGAGTTTATATACAGGGCATGTCCAGCATAATCCATCCCCTGTTATACTCTCCTTGGCATCACCGGTGATTGGTTTAAGGATATCAGACGTTTCATTTTGGGCTGTTGTATTTAACAGATATTAATGGATCTCTGTCATTTTTTTTATTCCTTTCATCCATTTTGAACCTGGGTATATATATTATCTGCCCTTGAAACAGGGTCAGGCAGTTATTTTGGCTGGAGAGCCATTTCACAAATTTTGGTGAGCTGTCGAGGGCTGCATGGGTAGCCCACCCCTTGACAGTTGCTCCACCCCCTGGTTGCCATCTGGTGGCCAGAAGTCCTGCCCCTAACCCCTGCCCTTTGTCACCAGAAGGCTCTCCCTTTGCTCCTAGAAGTACTCCTTTTGGGAGTATGGCTTTGGAACTGTACGTTACAATCTGTCACATGGTTTATGTCAGGGGTAAGCAACATTTTTTGACCAGAGTGCTGAACAAACCACAATGTATACCTTGTAAGGTGCTGGAGTACTGGCATACCAAAATGGGGGGGAGGGGGGAGAGTAGGGGGTGGGGTATATGGTAGGGTGCACTGCATATTAATTTAGTTAATAATCATAAAAGTTTTTTTTTATGGTAAATACCAGGTTTTCCACAAATTTTAAACCTGGTGACAATAAATAACACTTCATAGAGGGGGAAGAGGGAGAGAAGAAAGGAGAGGGGAAAGAGGGAGAGAAGGAAGGAGAGAAAGGGAAAGAGAGAGAGAGAGGTATGGGGAGAAGCAGGTGCAGGGGGAGGCATTATGGGTAATCTGGCCCAGGCAGGCCCTGTGGAAGATGGCAGCCAGAGGTCGGGGGGCAGGCGGGGAGTGGGTGTTGCAGGGTCGGACTGCAGCTGGGCCCCCAGAGGCACCCAAGGTGGAGCCTGGCCTGACCCACACAGCTGCGAGAGGATGCTGCCTGGCAGGAGCAGGATGCTGGACTCGGAGGGGCTTCTGGCTTGGCCTCTGTGCAAGCTGGGTACAGCGCAAGTGGGGCAGAGTCCCCCCGGGCTCTGGGAACAGCTGCACAAAGCTGTGCACTTACCTATACTCTGCCTGTCCCACCCAGTCCCAAGTGGCATGTGGTTCAGCCACCACTTCTCGCTGGTGCCGACTTGGCTGGGCCTGTCACATCTCAAGTGGCACGCAGCAAAGCCGGCCCAGCCGCTACTTCCGTGCATGCTGCTCGGGATGAGATGGGCCCAGCCGAAGCAGCAGCTGAGCCTTGTGCCGCTTGGGACCAGGCGGGAGAGGCTGGCAGAGGTACGTGAAAGCCGCGGCTTTGCCATGTGCCCATCAGGCCCGGCCAGGCAAGCCGCAGCTGAGCTGATCCCAAGCAGCACGCGGCTCAGCTGCCACTTTTCTTTGCTTGTGCTGACCTGGCAGGGTCTGTCCTGATCCAAGAGGCACACAGCAAAGCTGGCCCACCTGCTGCTTCCCTGTGTGCTACTCAGGATAGGCTGGGCCTGGCCAGTGGGGCACTGGCAAGGAGAAATGGTGGCTGAGCTGCATGCCTCGTGGGACCAGCTGGGACAGGCTGGTGGAGGTAAGGGCCAGGCTGGTCCTGAGTGGCACTTGAATCAGATAGCTGAGCCGCCTCTTCTCCTCGCTGGTGCCGACCCGGCTGGACCTGTCCCATTCCATCCCAAGAAGCATGCAGCAAAGCTGGCCCAGCTGCTGCTTTGCAATGTGCAGCTTGGGGCAAGACAGGCCCGGCTGGGTCAGCACCAGTGAGAAGAAGCAACTGAGTGGTCCATGCTCCTGCCACTCCCTGCGGTACTTGCCATTTGCAGCGCCACTTCATAGTATCATAGTACCTAGGGTCAGAAGGGGCCTAGAGCAGGCCATCTAGTCTGACCCCCCCGCCAATGGCAGGAAACGAGTGCCAGGGTCACAG
>JAGPOW010001543.1:5049362-5090405 GCA_030014935.1 Caiman crocodilus | reverse complement strand
AGTATGTGTGCTGGGGGTTGCCTCTCCCCAGATGCATCACCCTGCACTTGTCCACGTTAAATCCCATCCTGTTTCTGTCCGCCCACTCCTGCAGTCTGCTCAGATCCTGCTGCAGCCTCTCCCACTCTTCTGGTGTCCCCACCTCAACCCACAGTTTGGTGTCGTCAGCAAACTTGGACAGCTCGCTTTCCACCTCCTCGTCCAAGTCAGCAACGAAGATGTTGAACAGCGCGGGCCCAAGGACCGAGCCCTGGGGGACCCTGCTGATCACATCTCTGTTGCTGCTCACCACTTCTTTCTGCGGCCTCTGCCCACGCTGCTCCCCGCTTCCCTCTCACTGCAGCAGCTTCCCTCTGCCGCGTCCAGCCTGGGCTTAGAAGCACCACCAGGCTCCTGTGCTGTTCTAGCAGTTCATCCCCTTCCCTCCATCCATATTTACCTTACTTTCCACTTGGACAGAGGGAGGGGAGAAAGCTGCTCCAGGGCTGCAAGGCCAGAGGCCACAGAGGCTTCTGGTTTGGGGCTCGGGGGGTGTGGAGCCGGGCTGGCCTTGCTGGTCAGTCACAGGCTCCCGCTGGGTTCAGCTACTGCTGTCTGCATGTCATTGTTGACAGGCAGTGAGGGGCAGATAAGTAGAAATTCTAGTTTTCTAAAAGTTTTAGAGGCCCTGCAGGCTAGATAGCTCTGGCCCAGTTGCCCATTCTGGCCTTCGGGCCGTATTTTGCCCACCCCGCCTTTAAAATCTCCTGTTGCAGGGAGGTCCACAAACTAATTATAGGCTGAATAAACGTATATTTCCTTTTGTTACTTCACTTTAAATAAATCTCAGAGATAATGCATCTTCCTTATCCCTTTTGACCTGTCAGCTGACTTCAGTTATGGCATGAAATCCTTTAATTCCTTAGTGGCTGTGTCTGTCTTCTTGTTCTCTTCTTTCTATCTACTCTTCATTTTTCTTTAGATTTATGTGGGGATCACACAAGGTTTGTCCTTGATCTTCCTTTTCTCTCCCTCTTTACCAGTGGTTCTTTAACTTTTTCTTCTTGTTGATTCTTGCCCCTCTCCCCTGCTTCTGATTTGTACTTCTGGGCTCCTGATTTCACTTCCAGTTGTGATTTCCACTTTTGTCACTGAATTTCTATTGTATTTGTAATCCCTAGTTTGGGAATCCCTTCTATATCTCATCTCTGGGTAATCATAGTTTTATGTAGCTGAAATACAGCTCTGCCTTCATTTCATGTTCCAGACCTATGTCCTTCTGTCTAAAAGAAAATCTCAGCCTTTTTCTGATATTGAATGTGGATGTCCACCTGTCAGATCAAGTGGCAGTGCCATGTAGTTAAAACAGAACTCTTTGGGTTCTCTAGGCTGATATTTAGTGTTGACTTTGAAATCATATTCAACAGAGCTGATCCACATGAACCAGGTGATCAACCCTCCCCTGTTTCTATCATTATTCTATAAGTCTCTACACAAAATCTGTCTTTATTGAACTGCTTATTTTTTAAGCACATCATGAACTTCTAGGAACTGTGGACTATTTGTCTCTTCAGGGAGTAGAGAGTTAGTAGGATGCAAAAGAACTGGAAGGCAGGATCAAGGAAATATGGGATTGCTGATTGTGGACATCTGTGTTTGACATATGGGGATGTTCCAAGCATTTTGAAGAGAAGGAAGGACTAGAAGCTTAACGCAGGTAGGACTGGCTCATGCCTGGATCTTCAGCATAGCTCCCAAGCTAGGCTGAACTACTGCTGGGGATTGAGTTCAAGAGTTTCACAGTAAATATGGTCAACATGCATCGCTTTGAGGAAATCCTTAGGGTTGACCCTGTCACTGTAGATATAGATTTTCTTTCCCCATTTCTAACTTGCCTTCCTACTTCTTTTCTTGTTGCCTGTGGACATTACTGCTGTGGCAGGCCAGTAGGGGGTGCTCCTGCACTGAGCCATCCACCTCACTGCGTCTGACCACCTTCCAGACTCTAGGTGCCTCCCAAAGGGGTGCCTCACATCTGGCCTACCCCATTCCTGGAGCACACCCGCTGGCCTGGGCGGGTAGAGCTGCCACCACCCAGGGACGGGCTTGATCCTGGCACCGTGCCCCCTGGGAAACACAGGCCTAGTAGCCCTCAAGGGTACTCGACTCGCTTCAAGAACTTGGGGTGCTTCCCTCAGTCAGAAGCACAAGTAGTGGTCTCCCTTAGTTAGCCTAACTAAGGGGACCCCAACGCATAATCTAGATCCACTCCCAATAATCCTGCCATGCTAGGTACCAAGAAGAACTTTTATTGGTTACAAGGAGTAGGGTTGCAATAGGGTACAGAGTTGAGTAGTATTAGAGAAACCCCATAGAGCAAACAGGGTTGCTGGAGTAGCCTTTGATCATGCATCTGGATTCCTGCAAGCTCTATATTTAGTTGCATCTCAGGTAGCTTACTCACAGGTATCATCCAGAGGCAGGTGGAGATTCCCTCTGGGGGCCGGCAGTTCATTGATCATGAGTTTTGAGAGAGAGCGAGCAAATTTCAGATGATCCAACTCTTCTGTCTTTGAGTTTTCATCCTGGTTACTGTCTCCCCTCCTGGGCAGTCTTTAAATTGTATAGCCCTTATGACCTCATTTACCTGCTCCAGTGGAGGCCAGCACCTGTTGGCTGCCAGCCAACCAGTTTAAAATGCATCACTGGTTGCTGGGCAGACTGGCAGTCTCTAGCCCACTAGAGAGCCCAAGTCCCTCACCCAGGTATGTGATGCCAGTCATGCAGTCAGAGGGAGCAGGTTTCCCCCCTCCCTCAGGAATGTATCCAGCTCAGGTTACCTAAAGAGAGAGGGTAGGGTATGTACCCTCTGCTGGGCCCGTACTAACCAAATTGTCACAGAGCAGAGTTTTTGGGGAGAAACAGAGGTGGTCTTCTGCCACAAACATCACTGTGCTGCCCTTCACTCACAACCATAACTTGAGCATCACCTTTGGCCCTCAAGATTTAAAAAATTCTCCATGATGTGATGCCTACAAATTTCTTGACAGTTAAATTACTATAGGGGTGGGACAATTACGTATTATATTAACTTTCATGGTTTTGTTGTTTCCTTGTACTTTTTGTATCATCCTGTATGAAGCCATTTATTTCTTTTATAAGCATAAGTATGAGCTGTTTTGGGACGGTGAACTCATGGTTTGGTCATTTTCAGTGTAATAGTATCTGGTTGTGGTCTGTGGCTTGGGGCCATGTTAATACAATCAGTAAATAATAACAGTGCTGTGAGGTTTCATATTTATTGTCCGAGTGGTTTTCAGATCGAATGTGCTCAGCTTATGATCTAAAAGGCACTGCTAGTTGATAGCTTTGCAAAGTCATCCTGGGTGCCGAGAATCAAACAAGATAATTTTTCCTTCTCGTACCACGTCACTGTTAATAATGGTTTTGTAGGTAGCGATCTCTGTGGCACCTGTGTCACTTCTGTCATCGTCGTGTTTTCTCCGGATTCTGAGTGGCACCAAACAAATGCTGCTGTTGGTGCTGCATCGGGGCTAGGTTCCAACCTACTTGCTTACTCCACCTGTGCCAAAGGCTTTGCAGGGATAACAGGAGTAAAAAAATATATATATTATTTTTGTCACGAAAGCAAGTACATATACTTTGTGTGTACCTGGGGAGCAGATCTACTGAACAAAAATAAAAACGTGGCATTTCTCAAAGTTAGAGCTGTATTTTAATGTTTACTAATTACCAGCAAAAATAATATTCTCACAATCTCAAGTGATTTTAGAGTACTGAAAATGGCAGTAATACTTTCTTTTCCAATAAAATACTAAAATCTTATATTACTTTAAACGAAGATTTTCTTCTATAGTAAAATGTAGTTTTCCTAAATTTCTTTTTTTAATCACTTCTAGCAGCAATTCCTTTGAATTGCTCTTGTTAATTTGTTGACAGGTTAGCATTATCCTTTTGGGACTCAAAGCACAGTGTAGTGTTAAGAAAATAGTTTTCCAACATCTGTTAAATGAACGGGGTTTTTTTTTCTTTTCTTTTTTGTGGGCTTGACTCATCCTTGCTAATGTGTATGGATGAAACAATGACCTAAGTGACAGAGAAGAGCTTCCTAACTATTTTTATCTAAATGTGCTTTCACAAAGTGTACCTTATGGAAGAAGCATCCAATTACTCTGCCACTGGCAGAAAGCCTTGTGAGGAGAGAGTCAACCAAGCACCCGTCCTCTCCTACCAAGGCCTACAGGATTTTCCACTGCTGTGCTCCGCACTGGCATTTTATTTTATCCTGCTTAAAAATATGATTTAAAATATATTTAAATAATATATCTGCTAAAAGAAGCACATTCAAGTATAGCCTGTCCTTGTTGCCAGCCATTTTGGCTACTCTCAAAATTTAGTAGTTTAGAACATGGGCAACTGGTATCTCGGGGGGGGGGGGCGCATGTGACCCCCTGACACCAGTCAGAGACTGGGGGGGCAGTCCTGTGACGGCCGATCTCACTTGCCAAAAAGCAGCAGCTTTTGCTGGCAGCCCTGCTCCCTGGTCGGCTCACAAGGGGGGCACAGGCACTTCTACCTGCCCCCTTGCCCGCTACCTAAACAGGGAACACAGCCTGACAGGGGGTGCGCATGCACCCCTGTAAACCCCCTATATGTTGCCACTGGTTTAAAAACCACCTTTCCACAGTTTTTCTAAACTAAGTTTATTATAATAACCTTATTATGAAGCCTGTGCAAATGTTTCTCAAAGTTGGAAACATTCTGACATTTTTCCTTATTCATCTGTGCTAATCCATCCCTGCTTCTAGATCCTTTGACTGCTGCTCCAACCTCCTCTCTTCTGTACCTCATCCCTCAAAGCTGCTTCTACAGAGTCTTGCTTATAGTACTAATTCTGTTTCTGATGCTCTGAAATGCTTCTGATGCTTCACCACCTCTGCAAGTGATCCTGTTGTATGTGAAATTGTTTACAAGCAGCCTTACAGCTAGAAGGAGAAATCTGTATTTGTATAAGGAGGATTAGAACAGTAGATGGAAATAATCACCGCGGGTAATGGTTCTGGAGCGTTACTTAACGGTTGAAGAAGGGAGCCTATTGACCATCTATTTCTCTGCTTGCTGTGGTATAGAAACTGAAGCACAGGTCGGGTAGAGGTCACAGGCAAATTGTAATGAATTTGGGTAAAACATTTATTGGACAGCATCCAGTATACTCTTTTCACCAGTGGAGTTGGATATTGGAGTAATTTGAAATTTCCAACTTGCTGAGTGACAGCTGGTCGCCTTGCTTCTTGCCTTCAAAAGGAGGAACATAGAGGATGTATACATGGCTCCTAATAAATGAAACTGGTAAAAACTTTGAGCTGTCACATGGAAGGTGCTTGCACTTCCTGTGTGGAAATCCATTGCATAAATAATGATGCTTCTGGTAGGATAGCATAACCACTTTTCTTGCACTGTGTTTTAAGCTGTTGAATAATCGCTGTTCATTTTTCATCTCTACTTTTTGAATACTCTTAAGAAAAGATTTTGTATTTGCTTGGAAATAATAATTTTTCTAAGTGCCAATTACATTCTTTAAACGTTGGGCTTTGCTGTCTCCATAGACTATATTTCTTCATGATATGTTAACAAATACCGCTGCATCGGAATTTTGGTTTCTGGGCACTTGTGCTAATACTACTAATTGATCAGAACAGTTTTCAAACTTCTCTACGGCTTTCATTGGCTGTTGTTGGAGGCAGACTTCTAATGTTATCTGTCAACTTTGTAGAGTAGGTTAGCTGGGTTTAGACCCTCAGGAGAAAGTGCAAGGGATTTAAGACTAAATTTACATGCTGTTTCCACAAGTCATAAGCTTTTATGCTTTATATCACGGCAAGGTAAATTCTTAGTAATCGTCACAGACTATTAACTGAGCAGTGTTTACAAGAGGCTATCTGTCAAGGAACAAAGGCAAATGGTCAGTAGCGATACAGACCAAGAGTTGGGAGCAGAACCCTGGCCTTCCAGATTTTGCCATCAACTTCCTATGAAATCTCGGACAGTAATTTGCTTTCTATTTCAAGTTTTTCTTTTGAATAACAAAGCTGAATAAGACCGATTATTATATAAGTATAATCAAATATAAAGTGCTGGGAGCTCTGTTAGGCTAGGGACAGACATTACACATAAATGGGTTTAAATGATCAGAAACTGGTTTAAATATGTAACAGAACAGATGTTCAGTGCACATAAACCCGTTTGAAAATGGCTGAAACTGGTTTGAGATAAACCTGGTTGAATGTAGTATCAGACTTAACTGATGTGGGTAAAACCAGTTTATACAATGTCTGTCCCACACCCCTTCCTAGTTTAAGATAAATCAGACTCCCCCAACATCCTGACATGCTCTCTAAATTGGGTGGGACTCCCTGCTCCACAGCAGAGCTGGTCTCTTCCCTCTGCTCCCTGGCTGCAGCTCCAGGAAGACTGTAGAGTGCTCCCCACTTCGCCCTCACAACTCCCTGCTAAGCAGGAATTCCTCTCTTCCCTCTGCCTGGCTGAGGAGGTGTCTGTGTATTAGATAGCAGACCACATGCTGGCTATGGTTCATGCTGAATCAACAGGCAAAATCAACAGGTAGCTGGTAATGTGCCTCTGTTTGTTTTCTGTTTGGGGTGATAAACACTGAGTTAGGAGTGATGAACACTGTGTTATTAATTCCCTGCTGAGCTAATAAGAGTGCCCTGCCCCAGGGCCTGGCCACGCCCCCCTCAGCTTGATGCTGTACAAGAGATGGGAGGGCTGCTCTAGAGCATAGTTTCTCAACCTGTGATAGGTGTACCCCTGCGGGTACATGAGACACAGGCAAGGGGTATGCAGATTCCCTAACACTCTCTCTCTCTTGCCTTCTTTTTCCTCTTTCTCTCGCCCTCTCTTCTGCTCAAAACTATGGCAAAAAATTTGGTGCAATTAAACAAATTCAATTCCCCAGTAATAATTTGGTGTTCAGCCCTCCTAGCTTTGGCTATCACCTCTAGCCCAGGTTCATACTTGAGTTGTGGTGTAAAAGGTGGCAACCCTATCCACATCAGATTGACATCTGTCATATCACGGCCTTATATACAGCCATTCTCCTAATGTATGGCACACATTAGTCTATAAATATAAAATTCCCTGGAAAATTGAACGTTAGGGTACTTATTAACATTTTCAGAAGTGGGGGTACTTGCTACTTAAAAGGTTTAGTAACACTGCTCTAGAGCCCCTTGACTTCTGGCCTGAGCCACTGCAGGTGTATGCTGGCATTTTTGGGATGTCTGTCTGGTTACAAAACTGATTTTGCGTAGCCAGGTTAGATTAACCTGCAAAGATTGAATCAATTCAGGCTTAGGCTTTTTGGATTTCTGTCCCTAGCCTCAATGAAAACAGCTCTAGAAGAGCTGAAAGGTGCTATGAGTATATTACACAATTGCCACAGAAGCAAGAATATTCAACTCTGATTGAGGGGTCAGGCCATGGCTGGACAGGTTCTTTCTTTCTTTCTCCTTCCCCCCTCCCCATGCTAGAAAATAATGTGATATTTATACTCAGAGGCAAATTTCTCGCTTGGGTGCAAAGGATGTTCTGGCTGTTCCTCAGCTTGTAGTATTATCTCATTTTAATTTCCAACAATTGTCAGTACTAGAAAGCTAGTCGTTTTTCCCTTAATCCTTTCTTGGGTCCTGTAGTCTTCATTATGAATCATATGGCCTTATGTAAAAGTCAAAACCAAGACAAACCAATGCAATGTAAGTGTGCACAAAGCATCCAGAAATCCATGTACTTACTAGCTTTCCTCCACACACCTTTTTCCTTAGCATCTTTCTAAGTGATAGCTGTGCTATGCTATGTATTTTGGACACTATCACAATTAAAAAAAACCCCAAAAACAAACAACAAATCTTTGAAACCCGTTCTTAAAGAGATTCAGATGAATTTCTCCTCCTACAGTGGAGCTGGCAGATTGTTCTCAGCCTTTGGCATTAGCTGCTTTCAGTCATCCTTTGTCAGCCATCCTGATGCTCCAGGTTTTTGTTTAGATATGTAGGCTCACATATAGTCAGAAGCCAGCAAGTCTGTATTTGCTGGGTTTGTCCTGTGTCACAGTAGGAATGAGTACAGCTCCACACTGCACTATAGAACATGCTTTTTTGAATGCTGGAACAAAGTTACAGGATATAATGACTTGATTTTGCCCTGTGCCTGTGTGGCTTGGGTGAATTTTTGTTTGCTTATTTGCTTCCTTTCTTGATTGCTTTTAATTCTTCTGGATTACACCTGCTTGTTTTCTCTTTTGCCCATCTGTCCCTCTTTGAGCGCTCTTCTGATGTTGGTTTGGTTGAGAAATGCCATCATCAGGGACTCTGGATGAGCACAGATATGGTGCTCTTTAAACATTCATGTAAATCTGACACATGCACAGTGTAAAGGGAGGGCTGAATAAAGTCCAGTAGGAACGAGTATATCAAAATAACACTGAGCCAATAAGCATGTTGAGGGTGGAGCTACTGCAGCAGAAGTAACGAATAATTCTGAATGAAGGCCTTTTTATTCTGTCTATGGGCCTGACTGAACCAGGTAGCATTGTTCTATAGTGTATTTGTAAGTATTTTGATTTTGTCAGTATATGCAAATAAATCCAGTTAATTTTTTTTTTTTTTTAAGTATTTAAGCCAAAATATGACATGAAAAGGATTGATCAGGAGAGGGAGTTCTCATGAATTTTTCATGAGCGGGTATGTTCAGCTGAATGAATTCAGTGAGTGTCAGTGTGTAGCTTGCAGACAAGCTACATCCACAAGGAGGCTACTGACACAGAAAACACTTTGGCGCATTTTCAGAGGGAGAGCTGGGCTGATAAAGCTCTTTCTGACAACACTGACTTATGATTCTTCAGTTCATGCTGCCGTTGCTTTAGGCAGCCTCTACATTCGAAATCAGCCTTGTGAATGACTGGGGTAGGCTTTGCCGATTTATCAGCATTTTAATTTGCAGCAATGTCTGTGTGATGGGGCTTTATGTTTTCTGAATGGTAAAAGCGAGCATATTAGCTAAACTATGACAGCAAAAGATTCTTCTAAGGAACTTGCTACGCCAGAGTCAGATATTTACATAAGGACTTTCAAAGAACAAATGCATTTAGAACTTGAGCTTCCCAAAGTGCCTGGGAACAGACCTACATCTCCAAAAATTTCACCTCGCAGTTCTCCAAGGAACTCTCCGTGCTTTTTCAGAAAGTTGCTGGTGAATAAAAGCATCCGTCAACGCCGTCGCTTTACAGTGGCACATACATGGTAAGATCTGCCTGATATCAGTCTGTCTCTGTAGAAGTGTGCATGCAGCTATGTTTTGTTAAGGTGAAAAATGAGCTGAGAGCCATTCACAACACTTGGTGCAAGAGAAATGAATAGAACCGAGGGCAGCTGAAGTATGTATAATGCAGTGCCTGTACGATTGTCATTCAGAGGCTGTTCACCAGAATAAATACAACCCATAATCTATCAGTATGGTAGCTAATCTTGATTGAATAAGAGAAGCAGCCAGTAACTTTCAGACTTTATATTATTTTAGGTACAGCTTGTAAAATTCTTTCAGAATCATTGTAATACTTTTTCTCTATCAACTCTGATTGCAGCTATAGAGAAACATGGATTGTGCTATTTTGGGTATGTTGCACTCAGGCTTGAATGTTGGCAAAGGCTGTAACTTTGCTGAGTGGCTTTTGACAGTTTTGTTAGGTTAAATGTGCTGCCTTTCAGCCATTTTTTTTGTTCAAGAAGGGTCTAGCTATGATTTGGGTGGAAGTGGTTCTCCCCCCTCACCCCTTTCTTAATTGATCATTTTTTGACAGTCAGTAATTTGCATGTTGTTACAGTTGATTTTGAGCTAAACCTTATTATGTACTAAAGCCCAGTAAATCAGACCATGAAGGATTAACAGAAGGAATTGGTTTATGAAAAAAATCTAAGGAATCAGACTGGTTCAGGTTTTCCCATGTGAATTCAGTCTATATGTCGTTTAAGAATATATCTTCCCTGATCTCAGAGCTGTTTTTTTATGCAAGTAGACCATACTCCACTACCAGAATCAGATTCTAAAACTTTTTCTATATCTTGCATGTTTTTATAACATGCTGTCTGTCTTCTGTGATCTGGATCTGAGAAGGAAAGGGAGAATGAGGACATCCCAAACAGCTGTAAGGACAACATGGTTAATCTGTTTCAGATTTGAGTTATGTGGTACAGTTCATATTCTCCTCCTTTCATAATGCAGCATATTGTTTTTTAAAGTGATTTCTTTGGGTTGTGTTGGGGGGGGTGGAAAACTCAAAAGTTGCATTTAGGCAAGAACTTTCTGAAATGAAGTACTGAATCTCCCTTCTTCTTACTACTTGTTTACAGCAGATTCCCAGCTCTTGCAGATGTCAGTATGATACCAAGCTAATATGCTGCAGGGTGCCAGAATACCACATTTATTTTGTGTAGTTACCAAAGTGCACTTATAATATAGCAGTACACTTAGGGGAGCCTTTAGTTCAAATGATTGTTCCAGAATGATTAGTCCTTTTACTTCGATAACACTTGATTCTTGTCAAATGTGAATACATGTTATAAATATTTAGTCTGTCTCTTAGCTTCATTTAACATTATAGGTGGTTATTAGTTGGTAATCTCTCTCTACATACATTAGTTCTCTTCAGTGTCTATTACATCAGTAGGGTGTTTTTCATGTCCCCCTGCCTATATTGAGAAATATGCATGTACTGTGAAGAGTGGTGCTGGTGGAGGGAAGTGCAGTAAAACTCATGATCATACATAGGTATCATCTGATTTAAAAATGGCATATTTAATCCTATTACATCCTCAAATATGTGTAGATGGACAATAGTCTCCATCTGGCTGTAAAGGCATTTTTATTCCAACTTTTTTCTCTAAATGGTAACCGTACTTGTTGAATTTTTTTTTTTTTTTTTTTTTTTTTAACAGTCCCCTGTTTATGAAAATACTGCATGTGTAACCTTTCCCTCCTCTCATTTTAAGGGTAATTCTAAAAATAAAGGACAAGAAACCCACCCCAAAAAGTCTTGTGGATTTGAAATGTATATATCTAGTGTACCACGCACAGTCACAGAATTCCATAGAATACATATTCTACATTTGGATAAGCACGGTACAAAACAGTATGGAAACAAATGAAATAGAAGCAAAGTATTTTTAATTTTTAGTTAACATTTAAATATATTAGAACGTGTTTATAACTTTATCACATGCTTACCAAACGGGCCAGATTTGATTGTGTTGTTGTATTTATTTAATGTTGTTGTTGTTGTTGTTATTATTATTATTATTATTATTATTATTATTATTATTATTCAGAGTAAAGCAAAATCAATAATTTATATAACTGCTTGCTTTTTTTGTTTCAGAATAAAGTTTTCTGTACTGGGAGGGATATATTGGTATGTAAGGCAATATTAACTACTACATTATAGGTCAAAGTATGTCAAGTTATATTAACTATACTAGCCAAAGCTTAGGAAGGGAAGCTTAATATGTAGTGTTATTATTCATAGTGATCAATAGTAGTTGTACTCTTTTCAGCATGAGTAAGAGTGGCAGAATTGGGCCCCAGGTGGAATCTTAAGGCAAAGAGATGCTCTTGCTAATATATACTGCTGTTTATAATAGAGTTTTATTTAAATATTTGTTCTCCAAATTATAAATAGGTCTTTAATAATATTTATATGACCCAGGTCACTTCCCCTATTCCTTAATGCATACTCATCAGCTGTGTAGTGTGATGAGTATTGCCATTTAAATGAAATGTTTTAAAGCATTTTGTGTTTTGCTGTTTTTCCTCTCTTTCCAGGATTTTTATTTTTTTAGTTTATTTTAGATTGGCTATATTTTAGTTGCATGCCTTTTCCTTTACATGTAATAAACAAAGCATATACAATATAAAAATAAATAATGTGCAATATGACATTTGTGCTTTAATTTCTTCGTCTGATTATGGAACCTTCCAGAGGTGAGCACTCTCTTTGAAATGCAAATATTCATTTACATAAAAAAAAATTTAAAGAAGATTAATCACATGGTAACTGCATTTTTTTAAAATAGTCTGCTTTGATTGCAGAAAAAATTGCAGTTCTGAAATGTAACAAGTTAATTAGTATAGTATCATATTGTCAGTGATACCATTTGAGTTTGTTCCAAGCTTAGTGAACAATAACTAAACTAATCTTATAAATACCTGATTTTTGGACAACCTACTGAAGGTCTATCAAAGCCTTCAACCAACACCACATTTTACTTTGTTGATATGATCTGTGTCTGTGCTGGTTATACAATCGAACATGAACACATATGGAGCAGCAGCCCACTAGAGTTGAAAGAAGAATGATTTAGAAAACTTCCTGGAGGGATTAGGTGCTCAAAATGGTAAATTTGGCATGAATTGTTGTTTTTAGTTGACTAAGAAATAGATATAATCTGGCAACTAGTTATAGTTTGGTCTTCAGGCTACATAACTCAGAGTAATTATATGGCTCCCCTTTCTGTACTATTTAACTTCCTCTTCATCTTTAATGTATTTATTCTAACACTCCTACCCCCTCCCTGCCTTGCCACCACCCAGCGAGAGAAATATATTTTATACAGATGGGAGAGCCTGTGTGGAGGCTAAATTACTTTGTCCAGGATCACATGGGAAGTTCATGGGAGAGTAAGGAGCTGAACAGATGTCTTGTGAATCCCAGGATGGTGCTTTAATTACCAGCCTGTCTTTCCTCCCAACATGTTATGGCCCCATTAACATTTAAAGAGAATTGCCTAAAACAATAAAAAATGTTGTTTATTTTAGGAAGCTGCTCAAAAGATTTCTCAGGCGCCCTTCTTTGCGATGTAAGAAAAAGAAGACAACAAGAAAAACAAGTCGTTCTTCTGTTGATCTCCTTTACATGGGCTGCAGCCATGTTAGAACCACACCTAACATTCATTTATCATTCATTGCTCATTTTTACAGGTGAAGTGCTGTCAGGGGCAGATCTGGAGGGGGTACAGTGGCACAGCTGCACCTGCCTTCTAGGCTGGACTGTGCTGCTGGAGCATCTGGGGACTTAAAAAAAAGTCTCCAAAGCTGGTGAGTATCCTCCCTTCCCTTCCATGTTCAGAGGCATGTTCCCTCCTCTCCCCTTTCCCCTGTCCCCTCCCTGCCAGGGCTGCTTTTCCTGCCGGCCCAGGGGCAGGAGAATCATCAGAGCTTCTCTCACCCGTTCCAGCTGGGCTGCTTGGAAGCTGAGCTCAGCTAGGGCAGCAATAACAGTGGCTTTCGTCATCTGCTCCTGTGTGGGGACCTGGCAGAGTGGGGGAACATATTCCCTCCCCTATGCTGTGGCTTTGCCAGCTGAGCCCAGTCACCATGCAGCCCAGCTGGAGTGGGCAGGAGCGGCTCTGAAGCTTCTCCTGCCCTGGGGCTACCAGGGAAAGCATCGTAGGCAGGAGGAGGAGGGGATGAAAAGGATGTGTCTCTGAGCATGGAGGGAAAGGGGGGATTCTCACCTGCTTTGGGGACTTTATCCTGGATCTGCCTCTGCTTGCTGTCATTGGGTAAGCTATCTAATGTATAAATCCTCCCTGTAATGAGATTGTAGGCATAAAGCCTATGTTAGGGTGTTGTAATGACAACAGCTTGGCTGCTGATATCTTCCATGTGAAGACTCAAGTATATTGAGGACACAACTGCCTCTGTGCCTGCTGAAATCGCAGGACTTCAGCCCTCACAAAGCTTCGGTGAAGGGTCTACAGCAGGTGTCCAGGGAGTGATCCAGGGATGACGTGAGAGACAGAGCTCACTACTTGGCCTCCCTGTATCGGGGGACGACGTCCCTTTTCTTTGGTTGGAGATTGACTCGATTGTCTGAGCATAACTAACTTGCCCCCGTGGTGCTCTAGTACTTGATATGATCTCAGACTGAAAACCTGCAAGTCAAGAATGCAGTATATTGCATAGTCTCAGTTTCTGTTAGCTTCTGCATACTGCAGTTGTTGTTTAGCTCCATCAAGGTTTGCTGATTTGCTTATTTTAATTCTGTTAGGCTCTTGTAGATCAAAAATGAGGTGAAGAAACTGCTGCTTCCTTTATGTATCTCATCATTTTTTGGAGATGCTCCTTTCTCTGTCCAGCTTTGTCTGAGATGAAAGCTCGCTGCATCTGTCAGTTATGCACAAGCCTTAAGTTAAAAAAAATGAAGGAGTGTAATGAAACAGCATTATAACAGCATGTAAAAACTGAGGTAAAGAAAAGAGTGTCTTGTCCTGGGTTCAGTCATATACTGCCTCAGTCATGTGCCAGGAAGTTTCTAGACTCTGGGCAACTGAATTAAATGAGAAATCACTGAGGGCCACAAAGTGGGAATGGAAGGGTTCTCTGAGTAACTCTTTGTCTGGGACCTCTAAACCACAGAAAAGCAGAAAATCCAGATGACAGAAAAAATTATTCAAACACATTGTTTTCATTGCAAATTTCTTAAACCCCTACCTACTTCCCTGCAAGACTTTCTACTTTCCATAACACTTTAAAGAGGTAAAAAAACCTTGTTGAAAATGCAACAAGAACACTTGCAAGTGCAAATACTTTGTAAAATATTCTACAGTGGTTAAAGAAAGACTAAAAAGAAAGTACATAACTGTGATGTTGATTATTCAATTTTGATAGGCACGCGTATTTTTCCTGATTTTAGAAAGAGAGGGCTCTGTTCTCAGGGAAATACCCAGGAATTTAAGTATGTATGTGCTATCATTCATGTAACATTCCCCAGTCAAATGAAAATATAGAATTCACTGTTAAAATTTAAATATGCAAACTGGATGATGATGATTCATGACAATTCTTGACTTTTCTTAAAGGGTCTTTCATCTGAGAATGTCAGTGATTTATAAGAGAGTCATTAAATATCAAATTATTTTGGGTACAGAGGGCAAATACAGTGAGTACATTAAAAAACCCTCATTCCAATTGTAGAGATACTGGCTCTGCAGGCATTTCCCTCTTTAAGTGTGAAACTGCAAGACAGAAATATTAAAAATCTAGAGAAGTGTAAACTGAAACATAGAGAGGGTGATAGTGAGCGACCATGGTCGCACATGAACACAATGGCAGAGCAGGTTAGAGAGTCTTTGAGCCTTGGCTCTGTCACATGCTTAATCATTTAGACAGCCCTCCCTAAACTGAAATGGTTTCGTAGAGAAGTTTTTAACATGTTTATTTAAAAGGAGACATGGAGACTAAGGACGAGCTGACATGAAACTGCTTATGGTATGAGACCTACTACTACATATACCAACAGTAGAATTCTGTGTGCATTGTCTGTCTGGTAAGCATACTTTATTCCTCAGTGATTTGAGTCAGTTGCTAGTAAAGACTGATATGTGCAGTGATTCTGCCACCATAATTTATCCAACGTAGATTAATTTTTAATACAGACCTATACATGTCAGCTTATTGTTTTCAGTATTCTGCTTGGTCTATTTTGTCCCTTTTCTGTTTTTTGCATATCAGCAGCCAGCTCTGCAAACTAGTGTTTTTGTTTTATCGGTGTTTTCTTAATGTACCTTCTGGTAATTAATGGTATATGAAGCTAATTTAAACCCCTACCTACTGCTGGGTATAAATTTGGCTGTGGTGAACAAAGCAAATTCCTCTCTATCAGGCTTTTCTGATAACTTATAACATGGT
Organism: Caiman crocodilus; assembly: GCA_030014935.1. NCBI lineage: Eukaryota > Metazoa > Chordata > Crocodylia > Alligatoridae > Caiman > Caiman crocodilus. The sequence goes on along the minus strand of JAGPOW010001543.1, from coordinate 5,074,646 downwards.
TGTAATTCATGCATCAGTCCATCACAATGTGATTCTGTAGTTATCCCAGTATGAGGTTTCTGCAACAATGAAAATTAAGAGTAGATTAAAATATGAGTAAAGACTTCAACAGAGGTGGCTTGAGGTAGTGTTGTGCACAGGCACTGCTGCAATGATGGTAATAGGCAGATTTGCAAACACGGGATATTTGGAGTAGTAGGAGGAGGCACGCAGAGTCAAAATGTAATAACACAGAGTTTCAGCAGCAGCAGTCATCCCCCGCGGTTGAGAATGACTGACTGTCTTCCATGATTGCCTTACCTGTGGGTCTAAAGATGGCTGACAAGGCCAATCCAGGATCAACAGTTTACATTGCAACTCGGGCACGTTTCCATATGGGATGCTTGGTTCTGGATTCTTGATTCACTCCATGACATGCTGCTTTTGCCACTTCTGCTTTTCCATCTCCTGTTGTTGTGAGGTTTCAAAGTACTGAGATCCTTTCAGCATACTTGTCCTCCATTTCAGGTGGTTCTGGGTGACAGTTTCCCATGAGTTGATGTTGATGTTGCCTTTTTTTCAAGTTGGCCTTGAGGACATCCTTGAAGCACTTTTTCTGCCCTCCTCTTGAGTGTATGCCTTGACTGAGCCGGAAGAATGAAACTTGATTTGAGAGTCTGGAGTTGGATATCTGGCTGATGTTGCTGACCCAGTTAAGTTGATATTGGATGATCATTACCTTGATGCTTAAGGTGGTTGCTTGTGAGAAGACGCTAATATTGGTGCATTTCTTTCAACTGGATTTGAAGGATCTTTCTCAGGCAGAATTGACGGCTCTCCAGTGACTTGAGGTACCTCCTATACGTTGTCCACGTCTCAGCTCCATACAGTAAAGTGAGGATTGCGACTGCTTGATAAACCACGAGTTTGGTTTGGGATCTGGTGTCATGATCTTTGAACACCTGTTTCCTCAGATATTTGAAGGGTGCATTTGTACATTTGAGGTGATGTTGTAGTTCTTCATTGATGTTAGCCTTCTGTGAGAGATGGCTTCTGAGATATGGAAAATACTCAACATTCTTCAGTGTCTTACGGTAGATCTGAATTACCAGAACTGGAGACTGCTTGTTAAGAGCTTATTGATGGAGGACCTTTGTCTTCCGATTGTAAAGACTCAGTCCCATTTTCTTGTATGCCTTGGTGTAAAGATGCTGACAATTGTTCGAAGATCTGCTTCCAAGTGAACACACTACAGCATCATCAGCATGCTGGAGCTTCATGAGGGAGGTGAAGGTAGTAGGCTTTGGCTGAGAGCTGGCTGAGATTAAACAGTCTACTATCCATTCAGTAGTTTAACTCCAATCCGACTGGAAGCTTGTTAGTAGTCAGGCATAGCATTATGGTAAGGAAAATCAAGAAGAGTGGAGCCATGACACAGCCTTGATAATTCCAGTCTTAACCTCAAAGGGATCTGTGATAGATCTGTTACTGAGAACAATTACTCACATACTGTCATGGAGCAGATGAAGAATGGTGACAGATTTCAGTAGGCAGCCATTCCACAGCTGCTTTGAGAGGCAAAGGCTTTTATAAGGTCAAAGAAGGCCATGTAGATCTTCACTGCTGGCAGGCAGTGAAGATCATGTCAGTTGTGCCTCTTGATGTCCTAAACCCCACTGAGATTCTGGGAGGAGCTCTTCAGCAAGTGGAAGGAAACACTTCTTGCAATGATCACTCCTGTTGTGGACAGCAGGGTAATTTCTCTGTAACTTTCACAGTCAAGCCTGTCTCCTTTCTTGAAGATCGTGGCATCCCTGAGGTCATCTGGGATTTCCTCATTATTTTGCATCCTTAGGATGAGTACATGGAGCTGTGATGTAAGGCCCTCTTGCCCCCGCTTAAAGATTTTGGCAGGGATTTCATCTGCTCCAGACGCTTTGTTGTTCTTCATCTACTTGACGGCTTCCCTCACCATGTCGGGTTGGAGGAATTCCAAGATCGTCTCTGACTGGATGTTGTGGGATGGAGTTGAGAACACTTTTGTCAGCAACAGATTCTCATTTGAGAAGGTCTTCAAAACACTCCTTCCAAGAGTCATTGATGGCAGACCAGTCAGCCTTACCTCAGTCTCTGGAAAAAATCACGGAGCAGATCCTCAAGGAATTGATTTCTAAGCACCTGGAGGAAAAAGGTGATTAGGAACAGTCAGCATAGATTCACCAGGGGCAAGTAATGCCTGACCAGCCGGATTGTCTTCTGTGTTGAGATGACTGGCTCTGTGGATGCAGGGAGACTGATGGATGTGGTGTACCTTGATTTTAGCAGGGCTTTTGATATGGACTCTGTAGCAGAAGGCCACCTCTGTTTCTCCCAAAAAACTCTGCTCTGTGACAATTTGGTTAAGATGGGCCCTGCAGAGGTACACACCCTACCCTCTTTCTTTAGGTAACCTGAGCTGGATACTTTCCTGAGGGAGGGGGGAAACTTGCTCCCTCTGCCTACCTGACTGGCATCACAATCCTGGGTGAGGGGCCTGGACTCCCTGGAGAGCTAGGAACTGCCAGTCTGCCCAGCAACTGGTGATGCATTTCAAATTGGTTGGCTGACAACCAACAGGTGCTGGCCTCCATTGGACCAGATAAATGGGGTCATAAGGGCTATATAAGTTAAGGATTGCTGAGGAGGTAGGGGGCAGCAGCCATGAGGAAGACTCAGAGAGATAGAGACCATCTGAAACTTGCTCACTGTCTATCAAAACTCATGATCAATGACCTGCCTGCCTCCTGAGGGAACCTTCATCTGCCTCTGGATGATACTTGTGAGTAAGCCACCTGAGATCTAACTAGACATATAGCTTGCACTAACTCAGATGTGTGATCAAAGGCTACCCAGCCATGCCAGTTTCCTCTATGGGATTTCTCTGATATTGCTCTACCCTGTAGCAACCCTACCCTTTGTAACCAATAAAGTCCTCCTTTGTATCCATGGGAGAATTATTGGGTGTGGGTCTAGATTATGCCTTGGGGTCCCCTTGGTTTGGCTGACTAAGGGAGACCACTGCTTGTGCTTCCAGCTGAGAAAAGCACCCCCAGGTGCTTGAAGTGTGTCGAGTACCCTCAAGGGCTACTAGGCCTGTGTTTCCCAGGGTGCACAGAGCCAGAATAAAGCTCAGCCCTGGGTAGTGGCAGTTTTTACCCCTGGCTAGCAGGTGTGCTCCAGGAAGGGGGTCGGCCAGACGTGAGGTGCCCCCACGGAGGCACTTGGAGCCTGGAAGGTGGTCGGGTGCTGTGAGGTGGGTGGCTTAATGCAGGAGCACCCCCTACTGGCCTGCCACAGTCTCCCACAATGTTCTCCCACGCAAGCTAAGGAAGTATGGGCTGGCTGAATGGACTGTAAGGTGGACAGAAACCTGGCTGGAGCGTCAGGCTCAGAGTAGTAATGAGTGGCTCAATGTCTAGTTGGCAACCAGAGGGCCATCTGGGGTTGGTCCTGGGGTTGGCCATGTTCAGTGTTTTCATCAACAACTTGGAAGATGGCATAGAGTGCACCCTCAGCAAGTTTGCAGATGACACCAAGCTTGGGGGAGTAGTAGATATGCTGGAGGATAGGGCCTGGATTCAGAATGACTTAGACAAATTGGAGGATTGGGCCAAAATGAATTTCATGAGGTTCAGCACGGACAAGTGCAAAGTCCTGCACATAGGACAAAACAGTCCCAAACACCAGTACAGATTGGGGACTGCCTGACTGGGCAGCAGCTCTCCATGAAAGGAACTGGGGATGACAGTTAATAATAAGATGAATATGAGTCAGCAGTGTGCCTTTTTTGCCAAGGCAGCTAAGTGGCATACTGGGCTGCATTGGTAGATGTGTTGCCCGTAGGTCAAGAAGAGTGATCATTCTCCTCTATTTAGCACTGGTGAGGCCACTTCTGGAATACTGTGTTCAGTTTTGGGCCCCAAGGAAAGGATGTGAACAAATTGGAGAGAATCCAGCAGAAGGCAACAAAAATAGTGGGGGGGGACATGACTTCTGAGGAGAGGCTGAGGGAACTGGGCTTATTTAGTCTAGAGAAGAAGAGACTTAGAAGGAATTTAATAGCAGCCTTTAACTGCCTGAAGGGGGATGGGGTTGAAGGAGGATGGAGCTGGACTGTTTTCATTGGTGGCAGATGGCAGAACAAGGAGCAATAGTCTCAAGTTGCAGCAAGGAAAGTTTAGGTTGGGTATCGGGAAGAATTTTTTCACTAAGAGGTTAATAAAACACTGGAACAGGTTACCCAGAGATGTGGTGGAAACTCCAGCCTTGGAGGTTTTCAGAACCCAGCTAGACAAAGTTTTGGCTGGGATGATCTAGTTTGGGATGGTCCTGCTTTGAGCAGGGGGTTTGACTAGATGAGCCCCTAATTTTCTATGATTCTATGAAACCATGCATATCGTGGCTGTCCACTTGTCAGCAAGATGTTGAATCTCCCTTGTCTTGTTTTCCCACCATCTGTTCTTCATATCATGGGTCCTCCTTTGGACCCCTGGCTTGGCTTGCTGGCGATTCAATTCCTTTTGCTTGGATTAGTGTCATTCTGCCAAGCACAGAAGGCTTTGCACTTGCAGTTGATCAGTTTTCAGAACCAGTCTGGGTGTTTTCTGGTAAAGAATCAAAGTGTCTCTTCACAGGTGCTGCTGATGGTGGATTTGAATGCACCCCAAGTGCTGCTGACATTCTCCCATTGTTGTTGAGTGGAGTTTGCTGGTTTCTTGTTGAGGAACTGGTAGAAGAGGTTTTGCTTGATTGGGTCCTTGAATCCTTCACCACTGACCTTCCTCTGACATTGCTTCTGCTGCAGCCATCGTTTTGGAGTCAGTTTGAGTGATATAACTGATCAGCTGAGTCGGCGATCAGTCCAGCAATCATCTCCTATCGTAGCTCAAGTAACATGGACGTATTGGCAATCCCAGGCATAGTCAGTCGAGTGTCAATGCTTAAATTACAGGTGTTGCCATGATGTCTTGTACCACTTTTTCTGGCAGAACAGTGTGTCGGTGATGGTGAATCCATATTCCACGCATTCAGTCGAGGAGGATGCCACTAGAACTAACCTTTCCCACTCTTTCCTTGATGTTCCAGAGCTTTGAGTCTCTTCTGACTCTGGTGTTGAACTCACTGAGCAGAATAAGCCTGTCTTGCTTGGGAATGTCAGAGAGGAATGGTCAAAGCTGGCATTCCTCCTTGGTTTTTGTCAGAAATGTCAAGAGTCTGGGAATAAGCACTGATAGTGGGGTATTTGGTCCCTGCCAATTTGAGACAGTGTCGTAAGTCAAGATATAATAACACTAAGATTGCAGTCAAACTGAACTTCAAAGTGAAGGAGAATGTGAATGGTGTCTTAAAGGTTATGAAATGTGATTCAATTACTAGTACAGTAAAATGTGAGTCTCTTACTGGTATGGTACAATTTCAATAAGCGTTGGGAATTGTTGTGAAGGGTGAAACTGTGTAATCCATATTGTGTATTACACCTTTTATAATTCACTTCTTGCCTAATTTGACCTATAGAAAATATACTGCGCCATAAATAAACAATGATATTTGTTAAAGTATATAGCCTTCTGTCTTGGTATAATGTGAAGCTATAGCCATTGAAAAATAATGGGAGTTAATACTCAGTTTGGAACTAGATGGAGATATATGCAGTCCAGTTCTATAAAAATCATTTGCCCATTTATCTAGAGTCGTGAAGCAGTAGCTGGTATTTTTTTTTTATAAAAAAAAGATACATTTGCCCACATGGATATTAATATTAGGAGTGTGCAAAATGAGCCATATTCAATTCGGATTCAGCCCAAATCAGGGGTCAGTGATTCAATTAATTGATTCAGATCACTGTCCCATTTCGATTCGGCTGAATCTGAATCTGAAGATTGCTGATTTGGAAAATCCACGATTCAGCTATAGACGCAGCTTTAAATGTTTTTTCTACATGCCTCAAGATACCAGGCGTGGCTCATAAATGCTGCAGTGGTGGGGTGGATGGAGTGTCCCACCGGAGTACTTCTGGGTCTACTGCCCAGCACATGGGGGACCATCCTCTGTGCCCTCCTGGCTCAGTGATCAGCAACAGGGGGGACCCTGGGTGCCCCCCTCCCAACCCAGAAGGCACCAGTCACTGAGCTGGGAGGCAGGGGGAGAGTCCCCCATGTGCTTCACAGTGGACCCAGAAGTGGACTGGAAGTGCTTCTGGCACACTTCTGGGTCCGCCGCTGAGCGTGCTGGCCCCCCCCCCCACACACACACTCCTGCAGGACACACCATCCATCCGCGTTCATGAGCTGCCTGGTACACTGAAGTATGTAGAAAAATCATTTTAAAGCTGTGTCTATGTCCGTATCTATTCGGAGGGTTCCAGTTCAATTTGGAGAGATTAAAGGGTTTTTTTTTTTTTAATTTGCAGCAAACGGGTAGATTAATTTGATCAGATACAATTTCCTACCTCTTTCTAATGAGGGGGAAAAAGACATTTTTATCTTGCTCAAGCTGTTTTGATTTTTTCAATGTTAAAAATAGTTATTGCTGTGGGGTAGAGGACGTTTTAAATAATGACACAGGAATACGCTTTGCAGGAACAGTAACTCTAGTTTATGATGATAAAAAATATTAACCTCTTTCATGCTGAAAAGTTAACTCCTGTCCTATGGTAAATGTGTTCCTTTACTGTGGAATGAGTTAGTTGAGATTCTGTAAATTGTGTAGTTGAGGAGAATGAGTGTAGAGAGAACCATTAGACTTTGCCATGAGGCTATAGCTCATTTTCTTAGTTGGAAGCAGTGAGTTTCCAGGGACATAAGAGAGTTGAAAAAAGAAAAAAAGCATCTGGAGAGGGATATGCAGGGGTTATGAGGAGGACATGCTTAGGGATTGGAGAAGGATAATGAGAGAGATTCTTTGGCCACATGTTTGAAGGAAGCAAGAGAAGCATCTGGAAGGGAATGATAGTAGAATTAAGAGAACTTAGACTACCTAGAACCAAGGTGTCCGAATACCCCGGAGTTGAATTTTGCTTTTCTACATCTGGTGTTACAAGTGTACAGTCTGAGACACTTTCTGTAAGCCAGCAAGCTCAAATTCAATATAGACTACTTGCAGTAGGAATTTCCCTGTGGTAGATATTTAGTAAGGCCAAAATGTGTACAAGGGCTAATGGAATAACGGATAAATGGTTAGCTGTGTTAGTCTTAGGCTAGGCAGAAGGCAGGTCAGGATTGCATCTTTTAGACTAACTCATTCTGCCTTGCCTTGTTTATGTTTTATGTAGCTTTTCTTTTCAATTTGTCCATGATTGGTTTGTATTCGTGTAGATGAATAGAGTTTTGGTTAACTGCTGTATGATCTTATATCCTCTACGGCACATCATGATGTGATACTCAATAAAGGACATTTTTATTCTGATTGAAATGTGTGTGTGTATATGTGTACAAAAGTGTAATATATTTCCCATTACATGTTTTCGTTGGTTGTACAGTAACCTATTAGGACACCATTTTTTGGTTTCTATCCAGGCAGTCTAGACATTGAAGCTAGGGACAGACATTCAAAAAGCCTGAGCCTGAAGTGATCCAACCTTTGCAGGTTAATCTAACCTGGTTAGGCTAAATCAGTCTGTAACAGGCACATGCCTTAAGTGGCTCAGACTAGAAGCTGGGGGCGGTGCTAGGGCAGCCCTTTCTTCCCTCAGCTCTGAGCTGAGCAGGGGCATGGACATGCCCTGGCAGGACACTGATTACCCGGCAGGAAATTGATAACAGTGTTTCACCCCTAATTCTGTTTATCACCCCATTAATAAAACAACAGAGGGACATTACCAGCTACCTACTGATTCTACCTGTTGATTCAGCACAAACCATAGTCAGTGTTGGTCTGCTATCTAATACACAGATACCTCCTCAGCAAGGCAGAGGAAAGGGAAGAGGTCCTGCTTTGCAGGGAGTGGTGAGGGTGAAGTGGGAAGCAGCTTGCAGTCTTGCTGGAGCTGCAGCCACAGCCAGGGAGTAGAGGGGAGGGACCAGCTTTGTGGTGAAGCAGGGAACCCCATCCAGCTCAGAAAGCATGTCAGTATCCTGGGGGAGTCTGATTTATCTTAAACCAGGGAGGGGTGTGAGACAGGCTTTGCATAAACTGGTTTGAGCCAAATCGGTTAAGTCTGATACTACATTCAGCCAGGTTTATCTCGAACCAGTTTCAGCCATTTTCAAACTGGTTTATGTGCACTGAGCATCTGTTCTGTTACAGGTTTAAACCAATTTCTGATCACTTAAACCCGTTTATGTGTAATGTCTGTCTCTAGCTTGAAAGTTAGGAATAGGCATGCTGTAGTATTTGAAGTCATAGCTTCTGAAAGGAAAACAGTTGTGGAAAGATCAGTATTTTCTTATTAGAAAACTGGAAAATGAAACTAAAAGCTCCCAACTCCCCATTTAGAGAGTTTTTGCACTGGTATTCATAGTCAACATGAGAATAATAAGTACAATATAAAATAATTAATGTTAGTAGTGTCAATAATATAGACCAATTTTTATGATTTTGGCCTTAATTATTTACAGTATTGGCTTAGAACAGGGCAGGCAAAATCCGTGGACCAGATCCTGCCTGTCAGGCCATTCTAGCCAGCCTGCAGGGCCCCTCTAAAATTACAAAATTATTACCTGCTGATTGCTGCCTGTCTAGAAACTGATGGGACACCAGTGGTAGGAGGAGGCAGTGGCAGGACCCAGAGGCTGCAGGACCCAGCAGCGGTGGCGGCAGCAGCAGCAGGAGCAGCAAGCCTGGTGCTGCCCCATCCCCATTCCTTCACCACCCCCAGCCCCAACCATAAGCTTCTGCCTAGCGGAGGCTTCTGGTCTGTGACCCTGTGGCTGTTCCCCAGCCCTCTGTCCATTTGAGAGTGGAAACTGAGGTAAGAATGGGCAATGGGGGAGGCTGCTAGTGATCGCCCCATGCCTTGGGTCTCAGAGGACTCTGGCTCTGTGCCTCTATGTGCCACTCCTGGCTAGAGTGTCTAGAGCACCACATGGAGGCACAGAGACAGCCCAACCTGATGGCACAGGACTTCCCTTGGCTCCTGGCACTCCAACGCACTGCTGGGATTGCTCCATGCCATGCTCATGCAGCCAGGAACCATGGGGACTGGGTCAGGCTGGGCTGGCTCATGCTGCCTTCTGCAGTCCTGGCTACGCATCCGGGAACCGCATGTTGCTGGAGCTTGTCTGGTCCAGCCCCTGTTTCCCAGCTGGCTCCTGCTGCATCCTGAGGTCCTGGTGATGCAGCTGGGAACTGTGTGGTGGTGGCTGGGCTGGGCTGGTTTCTGCTGCATCTTGCAGTCCTGGCCATGCAGCTGGGAACTGCACATAGGGGCACGGACAAGTTGAGCCGGGCTGTCTCCATACTGCACCTTGCAGGTGTGCCTTGCAGTCAGGACCTGCACAATGCAGCACGGAGCCAGCCTGGCCCAACCTGGCCCCTCCCAGCAGCATATGGTTGCAGCTGCAAGACTGGAACCTGCACAGTGCAGGTTGGAGCCAGCCCAACTTTTCTTGTCCCAGCTGTGAGACATGGTTCCCAGCTGCATGGTCAGGACCCACATAGTACAGCACATAGGTGCTGGGTTGGGCTGGATCTGTGCCATGCCATGCAGTACATGGCCTTGCTGCCAGAACTGTGTTGTGCCAGGGTGGTCCCATGCTGTGCTATATAGGTCCCAGCCTTGCTGCTGGAACAGGGCTAGCTCCTACTTCCCACTATGCCAATACACACCCACAGCCTCCACACACACTCACTTCCACCCCTACCATATCCATACTCACATCTTACAACCCCTCCACATCCACCCCCCCACTCACCATACCCACACAGTACACCACCCATCTCACTACACAGACACCCAGTCCCCAACCACACAGCCCCCAGATACATCCCGCTTACCCCCCCCACATAATATACAAAAGTAAGAGTGAATTTTGAGCTATTATTCATTTTTTTTTTTTTTTTTTAAAGTATTTGATTTGTTTTTTCCCCCCAGTTTCAAGATAGGAAACCTTTCCCCCAGGAGTACTTCCGGGGCAAGGAGAGGGACTTCTGATGGCAAAGGGCAGGGGCTTGGGGCAGGACTTCTGTTCTTGAGATGTCGACCAGGGGGCAGAGCAACTCAGGGGGCAGAGCTACTTATGCAACCCTCGAAAGCTCACCACAACTCATTAAGTGGCCCTCCAGCCAAAATCCTTGCCTGGCCCTGGCTTAAAATGTACTGAATTGAGTAGCTTTCACATGAGTAATTTCTATCTGCCTTTTTCCTAAATCGATTCCCTGTATGACACAAAACATGATCTTACACTGTCATGCTTCTCATCCAGAAAGATTAAATGAGGCATGTTGATACTATGTATGGAGGTGATCATTCTATAATGATGTTCAGTTTCTGCAGGAGGTTAGGAAATAGGTTTTTCTCCAATAATGATAAGGCTGAATTGCCTTTTCCACTTTGTTGGATTTGTTCTTATTAAAGTAAGAGGGGCTTGAAACTCTGGTGAACTCTGCACTATTGCAGCATCTGTCACCTGAAGTCTGAGTTAAGAGAGCTTAGTGCTATTTAAGAGGACTTCCAGACTTTTGGAATTAAGTTCCATTACTTAGCATTGCAGGTCAGGGATTAAATATTATTACTTGTAAGAGTAATTCACTTTCATTACGACAGCATTCCAAGGTCCCCATCAGGGTTGGGGATCCACTATGATTAATGGTCTACAAATGGATAGGCATATGTGATCATTGTTGCAAAGAGCTTATAATCCAAACAGATAAGGTAGGAAAAAAGCTGTAATGGTTATTGAAGTGAAAAGGACAATAACAGCCACACATCAATACTAATTATATTTCTCCTTTCTTTTCTATTTGTGCATTTTAGTTTTTATTTTATTATGAAGGGTAGGATAGGAAAAAATGGCAGGATGGGGTACAAGTAAATATTAACCAGAGGAACAAAGACCCAAAGGGAAGTCTGAGAGGAGTGGAGCATGGGTAAACAGAGAGCGAGGTTTGGAGGAAGGGAAAGGAAAGAAAGTGCAAGTGACAGAATGGAAAAGGGCAGGAAAAGCTAAGCCAAATCACTACTTTGCAGATAGAAAATAATGCTCAGAATCCATGTTATGAAAAATATCTCACTGTGAAACACTGCTTACTACAACACGTTTTTTTTTTCTTTTAAGAGTGTCTTTCCAACTGAAGTGGGGTTCAGAAGATGAAGCACCATCTTCTGTTCCCATCCCCAGCAAAAAAAAAAAAATTTAAGTAACAGGCAGCTTTGATCTCCCCAAAGTGAGAAATCTCCACAAAGCCTGGTAATAAATACCATCTACTCTTTAACATCATTTGCTCTGCTACTAATATTAAATGAAAGGTGCTCAGATACTACAGAGGCTACTGTAAAGGGCCTTGTGGGGAGACCCAGGTTCTTGTCCACAGGATGGAAGTGTCATTCTGCTTCTGTCTGCCCATATGGAGCAGATAGAACATCTTTTTTGAATGCAAATACTGTAAAAAGGTTGATTGATTGAGATAGTCAGACATATATTCTGACTAGCATCTTCTCATTCAGCTTTAGATTATTAAAATGTAGTGGAGTTTACTCATCTTGGCATATACTGTTCTATGGTATTCCCCCTCGCTCCCAATGCAGAATATGCACTCACACAGTTATCAAAGTGTGTACAATCTGTAGCTTTGAGGGAGACAGAAATAGCAGCGTATGACCACCAACATGAGGAGATGGAGCTGAACTAGAGTTTTGTCTGTGTGTCATCAAATCAAGCTGTTCTGTACCGTACAGATGGAGATAGCCTCTTTACTGATGAATGCCATGGTGTTTATCCGGTGTAAGATTTGCACAGTTTCTATAAAAGGCTTGAGTGATGGGAATCCCACCTTTTGGGAGTGATACTCAAGTATGTAATCAGCCAAGACTTTCCTACGCATTGATACAGGGGGCTTATTTCAAAGGGGTTTCCAGTCCATGCACTTTGCCATATTCCATTGCAGAGAAGATATGTGGGGGTGGGAAATCTGTTTATACACAAAAAAGCTAAGGAAGTGAATTCATTCTAGGAAGTGAATAATGCTGTATTTTCTCAGGCATATAGACACTTGTGTGTTATAGTGGCCAACACATTAACAATGCATGCCAGGACTATTGGTCTGATTTCAGAAGTTCTAAGCACCAGTTATAGGGCTGGCAACAGTGTAAATTGTCAGATGTTAAGTTGTTTATTAGGCAACACTGTAGCTATCTACTGTATCAGACTTGGATTAGTTTTGCCCAAGTACAATGTCTTTCCCAGACCTTTTTGCCCAGTCCTCTCTGGGATGAAAAGTTCTGTGGTCATTCTCTCTGGATTCGTTCATCTCAACACTAACACGCTGAACTAGTGAGGCAGTTCCCTGGCCTTATTCTTGCTGGGTTGTCAGTATGTTAGCATGGTATTGGCTTCCTTGTACCCAATTCCCCAGCAGTTGAAACACTCGGTTCCTTTGATTCTCTCTTTGGGAGTAGCTAGATCTGACAAGTTCCCTGGCTGGAATTAAACAGCTTCCCCTTTTTTGGGAATATGTACCACTTTCAGGGTCAATCCCATACAGCTTCATCTCAAAGCTGGATCTGCAGTCCAGTAGGCAGCTGGTAGCCTGCTGATCCCTTGGCTTCTTATTACACAGGCACAAATCTTAATCCTGATCCAACCCATCACTTTATGTAGCTCACTTAGAGTAGAGATTTCTTCATCTTTGTTCTGCTTCTGGAGCCGAGTTGTCAACTTCTTATGCGCCGCATATTTTACTGTATGTCTGTGATGTTTAGTCACAATAAGGAGGTGAGAAATCTGATCTTCAAAGGGATCAGTTCAAGTCACTGAGGTGCCTATATATGTACAGGGATGCTACTTTGACACATTGTAATTCCTGTGCATTGGAGCAGACTCAATGCATTGAGTCTGCTGGACCGTGGCAATTAATGCACCTCGGCAGCCTCCCGTGTATCAATGCCCTTGTGCTTCAAAATGATGGCAGGGGCCCTTTATCTAAAGCTTGTTCAATGATCTTGAAAATGCCCGACTCCATTTTGAAGCACAGGGATGCTGATACAACAAGGCACCCCGGGATCTTTAATTAAAGCGGCTCTTGGAGCCACTCTAAATAATGCCTGCCCCTGCCTCCCCCCCCGCCCCATGGCCCTGGAGCACATGTATAAACACCTCTACATTCTAAGACATAGCCAGATAGTTGAAAGTAGAAGGATATCTTTACCTGAGACACTAATTTATTATTGTTTGATTATTATTATTATTATTGTTTAGGTTCATATCCTATCCTATTCAGCAAGGCTCAGAGCAGCTTTCAGTAAATGAGAAACAACTTGCAGAGAAGAAACAATAGTAGGTTCCTCAAATTAAACCCCAAATACTAAATGAATAAACAGAAAATTCTGGCACAAACTGAGGTCTGATCATTTGGTATTTGTTCTCCCTGCATGTTTTCACCCTGTTCGCTATATCATTGGATTTCTATCTTGTCCTGTTATGCAAGGTCCAGTTCATACTGGCTCTACTTTTTCTTGTGCTGATATTATTCCTCCAGGTGCATCTTTTCCTTCTCTGTGCCACTGTCTGCTAAATCAGGAAGCCTGGTCTGGGTTAAGCCCGGTTGCTCCTGATGTCACAAAATGGGACTTTCTCCGAGAACTTATAATCATCCAGCTAGTTGATGGGCACCCACTTGCCCTACTAGAAAATTAATTGAATTCACTCCTCATCTGGGTCTGAAGCTCTTACCCTTTTCTGTCTTTAGTTGGATTTATATAGCACAGTGATTTCTAATCTTTTTATGGCAGAATGCACTTTTTATAAGTAAAGGCACTCCAGGATCTGTGGCCCCTGCCTCACCCCCGCACCCACCTCCCGGACAAGCCACCTGGTCTCTGACCCCGCTCACTCAGCCTGGCCTGGGCGGCAGAGGGAATGAATCAGCCTAGCCATGTGTCCTGCCGCTCCCAATCGTGGGGCCTCTGACAGACTGAGGTCAGCTGTCAAGACTCCATGATATCAAGATTGACTGGTTGGTGACCACTAATATAGCAAATACATAAGTTCTGTCCTTTTTGTTTGTTTTTCATTCTTTTTTAGTTGTTTTTTTAGAGTTCTGCTGCCTCTGTGCAGAACTTTACTAGCTGGTCTTCCTTGAGCTGCTCAGAAAATATTTTCCTGTCTCTTTCCTTTCCTGTCAAGAGCACAAGACACTTCCCCCTTCTTAGTTTTCCTTCTACTACATGTTTTACTGTAGTTGTCACCCTGGAAATCCACCCCTACCACAAACAGCCCAAAGGCTGCTACCACTTTGTCGGAGCTACAAGAGCACTTCTGTTGCTTTTCTGGTTTCTTAGTGTATCCTCTCAGGTGCCAGGCTTCATGTCTTCACATCTCCTATAATGAAATCATGCAGTTCTCCCACTGGTGCTATAACTCTGCTGAGGATTGTGGTATAATATAAATACCAAGCTACCTTTAAAAAGATAGCTCTGATACTGATAACAGTATGGAGTTTGGTATAGGTTAATTTACCAGGCTGAGAAGTAACATAAAGTTGCTCTCACTGTGCTCTATCCTGCCACACTCAGTGGCTACGCTAGCTTGGGTGCCTCTAGCTTGGGTTCTACAATGTAGCTGTGCCATGAAGAAAAGTCCATACTACTAAATGATTATGTTGGATGTCACTGTGCTAAAAGATAGGACTATTCTGTGCACATTGCCTCCAGAATCCAATGTCCTGTAGTTGCCTTAGTGCAACATTGTGGGCAGGATAATCACTTCATCAAAGTGACCCCCCAAATCTTAGCTTCACTGTATTTACTTCAGAACGTCCCTGAATCTGCTATGGCCAGTAATGAAAAGAAGGAGCAGACAGTCTTCTGGTACCAACAGGTTTTTTGGTTTTTTTTTGTTTTTTGTTTTGTTTTTTTAATCATCATAACAATAAGAACAATGTATAGCCTCAGAGAGGATGGAGTGATACTCTTATATCGCACCTACCTTTGGTAAAGAACCTAAACAGGTCTCACTTTCCCAGTGTGATGGAAGGCATCTTAAGTGGGGCTTCCCCAAGTGGCATACTATCTGTCTGGTGCAGGGCCCTTCCCTTCAACTCACCTGACATGACTTGGTGTTATTGGATAAAGGGAGGGTTCAGTGGAGCTCTTCCTGGGGAACCCTGGGGATGGTAGTACTCACAGTTCGGGCACGATGTTCCATGGGGCTCCGCCTCCCCTATGCTCTGTCCAGTCGCCAGCCAGAGGGGTGCCACCGGTGTGGTTTTGATTGTCCTCAGTCAACCCGTGATTGCCTACGGGGACCCTGCATCAGCGCAGGTCCTGTTGAGACCAGTCAGGCTGCTGTGATGGGTAGCAATTTCACTGTGGAGACCAGCAAGCTGGGCTCGAGTAGGCTGGGATCTTCAGTACCTCTGGGCAGGATGCTTCTGGTTTTCTCTTGTTTTTTGTCAAAAAAAAATAGACCACTAGGAAGGAGAGAGAGGTGTGGGGTTGCCTTCTTCCTCCCAGCCTGCTTCAGGGGACTCAGTAGCTCTGACTGCTGGCTGTGCTGCTCCTGCCTGTTGTAGGAGCCCCAGCACCCCTGGCGCAGTCCATGCCAGCACACTCCCTCTCTCTCTTCTCCCCCTGGGTCCCAGTGGGTATTTTAAATCATGATTGGCTCAGCTTTTCCCCACCCAGGGAACAGCTGATTAAACAGCCAGCATAATGCCAGCTTGCGCGGCTGTGGCCTGTTCTGGCTGAGCCCCTGGAGGTGAGTTTCCCCTGGGAGGGAAGGGGGGGCACTCGTGTGGTTTGGGGCCCGCAGGGACTGCCTTCTCTCCTTTGGGAGTTTGTGACGGCATCTTGTTGCCACACTCCTAATCTTTGGGTTCAGGGAGTCACTGTACCTGTCTCTCTTCTTTGCTTTTCATGAAAGATGTCGTTTTAGATGTAGTCTTTTTTTTCTTTTTGTTTCCATGTGCTCTGAAGATTGGAAGCATTGACAAACTAATCTGTTGAGCTCAAGGAGGGGGACATGTGGCGGGAGGGAGGAATTGGTGGAACATCAGAGCAAATAGCTCTTGCATTGTCCCTTAAGTGTTTGTGGTTGAGTGACTGCCTCAAGCCATTGTTCTGCTTTTTTGCTTGTTTTTCCAACAGCTTGTTTTTAAATTAAACCAACATATTCATTCAGTAAGCATCCCAATAACCAGGTCACATACAGTCTTCATAAATTATTACAGGGAAGCCCCATGTCTGTCACGATGAGCACTTGCAACTAAAGTTGATGGAAACTGCAAATAGTAAGCACTTCTGAATGCATGTTACTTAATTTATTTTTGCTTCCAAAGACATTCGATCAGCAGTGTCCAAAAAGGCAGTCACTCAATAGGTATTAACACAATAAAGATAATGCATATCTATTAATTTAAATAATACTTTGAAGACCAATTATATCGTTTCAAGAGATCCCTCAGCCATCATGCTAGCATGTCATTACATGATTCCATGTATTTTTTTATAATAAAGAAGAAGGACCAAGAAGAAAAAGGAAAGGTAGATGGTGAGTGAGGAGTAGAGATCCTGGTTTTCTCTGATTAAAAAAAAATGCAAATTCTCTGATTTAAAAACCACAAGATCCATGATTAAAATGAAATGCAACTATATATAAAGGCATCAATTGAACCCAATGTTGAATTGATATATTTACAATTTTAAAGCAATTTGGAAGCTTTAAAAATTTTTTATCGTGGAAAATCAGAGCTTCCCCTTCCCCCTTAGTTCACAGAATGCCCTCACTCCCTGCTGCATAGGCCCCATTACAGTCCTGCTGGTGCTCCTCACAGCCCCCAGCCCTGCTAGTGCCTTTCATTCCTCCCAGAGTCCCCTGGCCTTGTTGGTGCCCCTTGCCCCCTGCCCTCTCACCCAGAGCCCCTTGCTCCCCAGTCCTCTTAGGGATGGCCCCCAGCTCCAGGGCTATTGGGTCAGGGACTTGAGTCCACAGATGCCTGCCTCCCACAGCAGCATCTAAGCCCCAGCTGTGGCCCATAGGAGGCAGTGGCTGTTGCAGTGTAGCAGAGCGTGGAGCCTGGCTCCCCCTCCCACTTGGGCAGCGTGGCCAGAGTGGAACCTGCTGGGGGCAAATGTGCGCTGCCCACTTTAGGCTCAGGTGGGGAGGGCCAGCTCCCCACTGCTGTGCACACTTCTGAGGGGGCATGTGGGCCTGTGCCCCTCAGACTTGTATGTAATCTCTTTTCTACCTTGGAGAACTCTCCCTTGCTTACCTCAGGCATCTTTTCCCCCTTGTCTATCCCCTTCTCTATCCATTGTTTTAATAATTTTCACCAACTTACATTATCACTGTCATCTTGTCACATTTTTAGCTTCTTTCATTCCTTGAGAACAGCACAGCCCCCCCCCACCCCCCCCAATGCCTGAAGAAGACTGCTTGTGCCCAAAAGCTTGCAAAGAATTATTTTCCAGCTACTCAGTTGGTCTAATAAAAGACATGACATCTATCCAAAGAAGCTTGCCTGATTAATTTATATTTAATTCTTTTTTATTCTGGGTCAAATTATCTAATTATTACTCCATCCCCCTGAAAATCAAGGACTGATTTAAAAACCCAGTGAATGTTTTTGTCCAGTAGGACTGAGTTATTTATAGCAATGATTTACTACTGCTAGTATACAAGTGAATTTGTACTGCATTGTTAGGCTTTACATAAGATTAATCTCTGACAATATTCCATAATGTCCATATAAAAAAATTTGTAGTGCATTTGGTTCAAAAAAAAATCTAAGATGAATTTGTGAAATGGGTTTTTATTTTATATTTGGATAAAATAAATTTAATTCAGTGGGCTTAAATGAATTCACATTAATGTGCAGACAACAGCCTACATTTTGAGAACAAGCAAAGAAAGAACACTCTCCCTGCAAAAAAACCCCAAACCTGATGAATAAAGCTTTTGGTTCCATTTAAATCCCTAAGCAGTATTTCATTACATTACAACAGTATTTCATTACTGGAGAAAAATTTCTAAGATATTAAAAATAAATCTGCTTCCGTGCTCATCCAGATTTTCTCTTGATAGTTAAACATATAGAAAATAAAGAGGCAAAAATTGTAAATCCTGATTATTTCAGTATTCTTAGAGCAGGCTTTCCATGCAATAAACCGCTGGTGAAGGAATCATTGCTTAGTATAAGTGAGTGGCAGAAGTAGTCGTGAAATCCAAATTCTGCCTTTTGTAAAATGTATGGTCCTGGCTAGCAGTGATATAAACTTAAAATGGCATTGCTTGAGGCAAGTAATACCTTGTCTGAAGTACTTGATTTTGCAAAGATAAGCCAGGTTACATTAGTGCTTTCAGTTGTTATGTTACCAGTTTAAGAAACCAAAAACCAAGAAATTTAAATCTAAGTTTTATTACATGTACCTGAGACCGAAAGAAGGATGTGTTGTATGTGAAAGCTTGTCTAAGTTTGTCCTAAGCATGAAGTTGATCAATAAAAGATATCACCCACCAAAATCCATGCCTCTCTCATTAAATGTACATGTTAGTTCAGGGGCAGGCAAAATACAGTCCATGGCCTGTATCTGGCCTGCTAGGCAATTTCATCTTGCCCACGAGCACCCACCAATTAATTGTACACAATCAGCCCAGACACTTTGCTCCCACCCTTGTGCATGGGAGCCCCCTCCCTTTCACACCCATGCCCCACAATCCTCCACATATATACAAGTGATTAATATGGCCACCCTCCCCATGGTCACATTCCCAAACCCCAAGCTCCATGTAGCCAGTCAGGGCCAGGCCGGGCCGGGCTGGGCAGCAGTCCATTCCCCTGTAAGGCTGACTCCCTACCTCACTTTCCTTCTGAATCAGGGTTGGACCGTGCCCCTTCCCTCCTCTCAGGCTGTGTTGGGGCCTGGCCATTCTCCCCTTCAGGGCTTGACCATGCCCCCTTCCCTTCCATTGGGACTAGTCCAAAAGTCCTTCCCCTGTGGAGCCAGGTTGGGCCCGGCAACACCTCTCCTCCCGTAGCTCTTGGCCATGTCCTCTGCTCTTTTGTTGGGCTGTGCCATGCCCCCTTCCTCCCATGGGGCTAGGTTAGGGCCAGGCCACATCCCTTTTCCTCTCCACAGGCCCAGGTCAAGCTTCTCTTCTCTGTGGGGCTGCACTGGGGCTGGCCTGCTCACCTCAGCCATCCGCCTCGGTGTGACCAGAAGATGGCCACTTTGCTCTCTTGGGCACTGGATTGGCTTGTGGACAGATGAGGCATTGCCAGTCTAACCTGCTGAGCAAAAAGGTTGGGCCCTGCTGCTTTAGAATATTACGGATATGAAAATACAGATATTTTCCTGACGAGCTTGCAGTCCTAATAAGATTTAACAAAAATTATTGTAACGGACAAAGATGAGGAAGAAATGGAAAGGACAATGATCACTGTACAATAAGGAAACACATACGCATAAGGTTTGAAAGAACAGATTTTTATATGCTAGATTGTTGCTGTTTATTTCAGCTTACCTTAGAACAAGAGTCAGGGGAGACTGGCTGAAAGAAGTGGGCTTTTAATGATCTATAGTTTCAGTTCTCAGGAAAATATTCTTTGAGGGTTTATTTCCTTCTTTTACTTTGTGTTTAGGACTTGGTCTCGTAAGGTACGGACGAATTTTGAGAAGCTAAGAGCTCTCAACTCACAGATTTCATAATGTGATGTTTTCAGACATATTTTCTGACATAGATGTATGATACTTTTGTTGCCTTCTTGAAATAAAAGTTGTTGTACCTCTCTGGAGTACAGGTACTGATAGTCTGTGATGTATAAAAATAGCAGCATTAAAAAAACCAAAGTGTTAACTTTCTGGGAAAAATATTTCTCCTTAATGTTGGATGTGGGAAAGGGAAATATTCATTTTCACAGTAAGCTTGAAGGCTATATCAAACATTAGCTGGTTAAATGATGAAATTTCTTTAGAGTAAGATAAAAATATTATTCATTAGTCAGCTTCTGTTTAGCTGACAAAGTGCTATAGATGTGTTGGACCATAGTGTTGGGTTGGGTCTATCAGAAAATGATTGAGTTTGACTGACTTGGCAGTTCAGCAGTTTGAAAACATACAATATTTCTGTGCTGACATATTGTAAGGTGAACGTATGAAGACAAGTGCCACTTTAATGCTGGGTCTGCACAACATTTTCTGAAATGATTCATGCCAGAATTAATAATCAAATATGCATTTTACAGTAGTAGGTGAGTTTGAGCTGTTGGGGGTTTTTTTTTTTTTGGTTTTCAGAGCAGAAACACCTGGTTACTACACATTTTCATTAAACTTTCTTAATATTGAATTAATTTTTTACTATGATGATATAGTTCTATTAGTGTTGTAGGATGGCTGAAGTCATGCCATTGTTCCAAGCTGGCAAGGAGAATAGACCCTTTCAAATTCGAAAACGTCTACTGCATAAGTAATGGATTGCTTAATAAAATCAGGAAGACAAGGAAATATGCCTAGTAATAACACAACTGGGGAGTAACCACAATTAAGAGTTTGATTGTAACTATTAGCTTATTAGTTATAGTTATCAGATGACAAAGAAGGCAAATTTAGCTGCACAATTGAAAGGTTATTAGAGAAAAGAATATTCTTTTTTTTTAACTTATTTTCAGCTTGGATTAGCTCTGTTACCTATTTGCTAATAGATGTTATTCTTCTAAATTTGCTTATAATGTTGTGGTTTGTATTTTTTTTAATTTTTGTTTTATTTATAGCCAAAATTCAAACTGGCAGTGGTTTTTAGGTGTCTGATTGGAGACATTTTGGTCCTGATTTTGAAGTACTGACAATCTTCAGAAAGTTCCCAGTTACTAGCATGAAGGACTACTAACGGCCAGGAACCTTTTAGGTGCCTCAGTTTGGGCACCCTAAATTGCTGCCAACTTGGAAAATTTTAGTCAAATAAACTGTCGTCTTCCATTAATTTTTTCACTCATATCTTTTGAGATCCAATTCATATTGGTAAGACTTTCTACTAAGCTTAAGAAGAAAGTTATAGCACTTCATTTGTCATTAGTAGGAATCTATCTGACATTTCAGTAGCAACTTCTGATATATAAAGATTATGCAAGGTACTGTATACTTTGAGACTGAGCCTTTCTTCATTGCTAAATTGCTAATTAGCAGGTCTCATAGCAACAAGATACCATTTTTGGACTCAACTATTAAGATTGATAGAGCTGTAGTTGATTGTTTTGGCAACATTTTTATTCTCAATGTATTTTAGAGTAATTGAAAAATGAAGATTATTTTTGAGGTTTGTCATCCATATTCATGGTAAAATTAAAGGAGAGGACTGCATGCTATTTTTATTACTTATAATATAATCTATATGTTCAGAAAAAGTTATTTGTTTGGTCTTTGCCACTAACGTCCAGAAAGTGGGAGTCCGTACATCCTAATGAGTTCACTAAGTGTTGCAGTGAAATAAGAAGAGCAGAATTTAGCTTACATAAATGCGTACAGACAAAATTACTTATTTGTGCTGGTGTCTAACTGTAGGTAGAATACAGCTGCATCTTATAGAGTGACTAAGTCAGAGGCGAATAAGCTTTTGCGAGTCCAAGCTCACTCCATCAGATGCTATAAAAGGACATGCACAGAGCAGCCTATTAAGTAGAGCAAGTGATAGAAGACAGGCAACAAAGGGAAGGAGGGAGATACTAGGGGCCAAAGTACTGGAAGAGGCAAGCAAGTAATGAAGCCATTCCATCACTCAGTAACATAATTAGGGGTGGGGGTGAGAGGAGCACCAGCCCCAAGCACCAAGTTATGAGGGCTGCTGGAATCGTTCCCCTCTCCTGCGGAATCAGTGCCCTGGCAGCATACCAACCCTGGAAACCCCAAAACAATCCCTGCATGCTGCACTGCTGTTGCGGCTTTAAGAGCGCACATGGGGTAGGTAGAGCATATGGGGATAGCAGCAGCAGCCCAGCTGGGGACAGATTGGAACTTCCTGGCATGGACAAGACGGTTGCTGTGTGCCCAGACTCTTGGACCCACACACGTTCCCTGGCTCTTGGAGCCCACCTGCCCCCTCCCTCCCTTGGGAACTGAGCAGCCTTTCCCTCCCCTTGTGTTTGGAAACTGCTGGTCTGTCCCTGCCGCTCTCCCCTCTGCCCCCATTGCTCTCCTGCAGCGTTTGCCCTAGGCACTAACCCACAGCCATCAAGAACCTCTGGGTAGCTGTTCTTAAACAGCAGAACTTTAAAAGCTGACTTGACTGCAGAATTGCAGAAGAAGAAATCATCTATATACCACATTGTGGTAAGTATGGTCTAAACAGGGACTATGGATTTTTATCCCATTACATGGATTTGCTTTTTTGGGTTTATTACATGCAACTTTTTTCTGTTTTAACAGTGGCAAGTGATGGAGGTTTCACCGCTTAGAAACTGTTCTAGTCCTAGTAATTTTCACTGTTTAGAAGTGTCTGATACTTTCAGTAGTTTTCCCCCACCCCATTTTCTAAATTGATCCTTTTGCCAAGTATAGGGTTGAGCATTTTTCTGTAGTAATTGTATTATATGTGCAAAAAAAAATATCTGAGTCTTCAAGATTAGGTCTTTTGAGATCTATTTAGAGGATTGATCCTGCATTATTAGAGGTCTGGTCACCTTTCAGTGCTCATTTTCTACGATTATGTGAAACTGAATCTCATCTTCATAGTAGCAAAGGTCTCTCATGTAAAAGACCCTCTTAGAAAGTAAAGATGTTTCACCCAACTGACTTGCATGCCTACTGAAGGTTGGTAGAACAAAGACAGATGAATTGAAACAGAAACAAGTGAGGTTTGAGGAAATGTTTGGATTCCAATTGAGTTCATTCCATAACCTGGAGCAGACTTCTGAAAAAGAGCGGTGTCCTGTGGGGTGGGGTCTTTGAGGTGAACTGGTTAATTGTCCTTGAGGAGCACAAATCAATATTCAAGTTCCAGGGAATCTGTTAGGTGTGTTGGGACCATAATATTGAGTGCCTTAAAGTTCAACAAAAAGTAGTCAGAGAGCAGAGGACATGGTTTTTTGTTCCTGCACTCATGGCAGAGGTATAGTAGGACAATGTCAGCTCTGTGGTGCTAATTGGTGGCAGCTATTTTTGGTTTTGCCCTTGTTGTTTGCCTCTGCTTCCCCGGTTAAATTATTGGCTACTGAACAGGTAGTAGCCAATGACTTCTGTGATTTGGCAATAATAAATTTGGAGGGACAAGCTCAGATAAGAAATTGCCTAACTCCTAACTGTAGCATGCAACCTATCATTAAAAACAGCCTTGATACCAGAGGGCTGGAGAGTTGCCAGCGTGACTCCCACATTTAAAAAAGGCTCTAGAGGTGATGCAGGGAACTACAGGCTGGTGAATCCTGGAACGCTGGTAGAAACGATAGTAATAAAAAAAGAATTGTTCAGCATATGGATAAACATGACTTACTGGGAAGGAATCAACCTGGTTTTATCAATGAGGAATCATGCCTCACCAACCTACTAGAGTTCTTTGAGGTATCAGTAAGCAGGTGGGTATGGGTGATCCAGTTGACATGATATATCTGAACTTCCAAAAACCCTTTGACAAGATCCCACACCAAAGGCTTTTAAGGAAATTAGGTAGTCATGAGATTACAGGGAAGGTCCACTCACTTGAGGAGGAGTGGAGGAAGATTCTTTATTATCTCTTGCAATACAGGAATTGGGAGGGGGGTCACAAAATGAGACTAGTAAGTTTAAAACTAATGAGGAAGTTTTTTTGTGAACAGTGTGCAATTAAAATGTGGAATGCATAGCCACCAGATGTTGTGGTAGCTGACAGTTTAGCACTATTCAAAAGGGGTTAACTTCTTTGAGGAAAGGTATGTCAGGAGCTATTAAGAGTGGGGTACAGCCTCTGAATTGGAACTTCCTAGACCTGAAATGCTGGAGGCTGCAAGTGGGAGAGGAATAGTGGAAAACACATGGTCAGACCCTGTTCTGTATCCCTTTCAGCATTCACTCTTTGCTATTGTGAGACATGGGATACTTGGCAAGATGGACCAATGGTTGTCCCAGTAAATGTCAGCTTTTATGTTCTTATGTTCTACAACTGCTTTGTGGGGCTAGTCTGGTCCTTGTTGATTGGTCTCTTTCCCTGTTTTAAGGCACCAATACTTCAACTTTTGCAGCCCATCCTTTCAAAAGGAGAGTTAAAAAAAATTTTCCAACTTCAGCTATTTGGAATTTATGCTGAAATTTTGTCCTCCTGTGGGTTTTGGCCCTGGGAACAAAGTAGTAGCACATAGTTTGTGTCAATTTAATTTTAAATATGGCATCTTGGATGCTTTAAAACTGGTGTAAATTTTTACCGTTCCAGTACTTCTCAGGGTATGTAGAGACATTTGGAGATGTTAGGGGGAGGTTAGATTGAGTTAAAAATGGGCACCCAATGTAAGGTAAATTGGGATGGGGAGCCAGTGGAGCAGGACTTGTAGGTATCTGGGGAGCAAGTGGAGTACAGGGGGTCCAGGGGAGGCAAGTAACATCCATAGGAGGGATTCCAGGGGACAAGCAGAATCTACAGGGAGGGGACTGTGGGGGCTAATGAAGTCTGCAGGGATTTGATGGAGCTATTTATCAGGGTCCATGGGAGGGGAATTGGTAGGGGCTGTGGTGGGGGTGTTGAGCAGGGTCTGTGGGGAGGCTTAGAAGGATTGGGGGGGCTAGCAGGGTCATAGTATCATAATATCTAGGGTCAGAAGGGGCCTAGAGCAGGCCATTTAGTCTGACCCCCTGCCAGTGGCAGGAACGAGTGCCAGGGTCACAGGACCCCAGCCAAATACCTATCCAATCTACTCTTGAAGATGCCCAAGGTAGGAGCAAGAACAACCTCCCTAGAAAGCTGGTTCCACATCCTAGCCATCCTAACTGTGAAGTAGTGTTTCCTAATGTCCAACCTAAACCTGCTCTCTAGTAACTTGTGACCATTGGTCCTAGTTACCCTGGTGGTGCCCGGAAAAAAAAGAGCCTGCCCTATTTCCTGCTGATCTCCCCTCAGTAGTTTATAGGCTGCCACCAGGTCCCCCCTCAGCCTCCGTTTACTGAGGCTGAACAGGTTCAGGTCCCTCAGACGCTCCTCAGAAGGCCTATCCTGCTGC
>JAGPOW010001543.1:5029706-5049262 GCA_030014935.1 Caiman crocodilus | reverse complement strand
CTTAACAAACCCGTGCTGGTTTCCCTTCAGCATATAGTCCCCTGCCGGTCCCTCACAGATGTGGGACTTGAGAATTTTCTCAAAGATCTTTCCCAGAACTGAGGTGAGACTGACAGTTCTGTAGTTCTCTGGGTCCTCCTTCCTCCCCTTCTTAAAGATGGGCACCACGTTGGCCACCTTCCAGTCCTCCGGCACTTGTCCAGAGCTCCAAGAGCGCTCGTATAACCGAGCCAAGAGCTTAACAATCACCCCCGCCAGCTCCCTCAACACCCTTGGGTGCAGGTCATCCGGACCCGCCAACTTAAAGACATCCAGTCCTTCCAGAAGCCCCTCCACCAGGTCTACCCTCACCCTTGGCCTAGCAGTGATTACCGAGGGGGAATACAGGCTTCCAGTGGGAGGGAAGTCCCGGTCCCCCCCTCAGGAAGACCGAGGCAAAGAACCCATTGAAGATCTCAGCCATCCCATCAGCTGCGAGCACCAGGTTGCCCGACAAGTCCCTCAGGGGCCCAACGTTGCCCGGGGCTCTCTCTTTGCTCCCCATATTTGAAAAAGGACTTCCTGTTGTCCTTGATCGTAGTTGCCAGGCAGAGCTCTACTTGTGCCTTTGCCTTCCTAATAGCCCTCTTGCACTCCCGAGCACAAGAGGAGTACTCCTCTTTGGAAACTGCTCCTCTCTTCCAAAGATTGTATGCTTCTCACTTAGCCCTCAGGGTCCCCCGAATATCCCTATTAAGCCATGGGGGCTTCTGCGCACTTTTGCCCATCTTGCATTGGGCAGGAACGGTCGCCCCTTGGGCTCAGAGGATCGTCTCCTTAAGGAACATCCACCCTTCATGGATGCCCATGTCCTCAACCCTGCAGTCCTGCAGCATCTTCTCAACCAGCCTCCTGAGCTTCCTGAAATTGGATCCATTGGCTGGTGACGTCTGGGAGAGTTTGGCAGGATCAAGGGAGCTAGGTTTGGGGGGGTTGAAGGGATAGGGAGGCTCCCTCCTTGGTCCATGGGCTATTTTTAGCCCCCTCACCTCCACTTCAACTCCAGATGAACAACCCCCACCCAGGAAACCTACTGCCCCTCCTCAATCCTGCCCTTGCCTTCCCCCACCCCAATTTACCTTTATTTGAACCTGGCACTGGTAGTGGCTTGCAAGATTGGGTAGGGGGGCTTGGGGAGCTCAGGGGAACGGGGATGGCTGGTTCTTGGGGGGTGCATTGTCCATCTGGGGGGGTGAGGAGCTAAAAATAGTTCCAGGGATGCTGGGGGGAGGGGAGGTGGATAGGAAAAGTGCAGCCCCATGGTAGGGACCAGTAACTGGGTTTTCTGAGCCCTGGGGCTGTGCTGGGAACTGTACCGAAGTTC
Organism: Caiman crocodilus; assembly: GCA_030014935.1. NCBI lineage: Eukaryota > Metazoa > Chordata > Crocodylia > Alligatoridae > Caiman > Caiman crocodilus. The sequence goes on along the minus strand of JAGPOW010001543.1, from coordinate 5,047,899 downwards.
AGTTAGATTGGGTCAGCCATTTTGAGACTGATCTGACCTTTCTGTACTTCTGTACAGTTCATACTTAAATCACTAGGTAGGTCAATCTGTTTAAGGTTGCATCTGAGAGATCCAAGTTAGATTGGGTGGCCATTTTTTAATGCAATTTAACCTCCCCCTAACCTCTCTGAATGTCTTTACCTAGCTTCAATGTATTAGATACTTAATTTTAACCCTTTTCTTACAGTAGCCCCTAAACAGAAAAAATGGTTCATGGTTTTCCAGTTAGTGTTGCACTGAAGTTTAATGAAAAGAAAACTGAGAAGAGAGCTATGGTTTTAAACATAAAGTTGTATATCGTGTGTGTGTATACACATACAATACATTATTAATGCCAAAAGTTAAGTTTCCTTCAGAACATACATTTTTCTAGCAACAACTGATGTGTTAATTGTTTAGAAAAAGTGGGGGAAGGAATACTGTCTTTTATCCTTCCACTTTCAGATTTATTGCTTACTTGTATTTTTTTTCAATGGATATATTTGAAAATGACATGATAAACCCATGGAAGTGCGTCTTTCCTGACCCTGCTGTTGTAATCTAAAATGTATTTGAGCCTGAGAGTTACGCCATGCATTACTGAAATTTCATGGTAAGTATTTAATAGGAGTTAAGGTAAAAGAATCAAATTGCCTTTTACTTGAACATGGTACCTAACAATTAATGTTGTCAATTCTCTGTATCTTATTATTAATTTTATGATATTTGGTGTGTTGAGCTCCTGTAGTGAAATGAAAGCTTATATTTATTTAAAAACAGATTTTTACTCAAAAACATGAGGTCTAAAGATTCAAACTCCAATAAGCAAATAACATTAATCATTTTTTTAAAATTCGATTGCGGAGGGGGCTGACTCATGAGTTTTGCATTTTCATGGGTGGCAATATAGCTCTTATCATGACTCATGGCACTAAATCTATTGAGAGCTGTGTACAAATTAAAGAAATAGTCTTTTTTTTCAATCATGAGCCTCTTCTGCTTTGTTATCCATGTTGTGAGAGTATACAACACTTGCAGTTGAAAGTTTTAGACTAAAAGTCAGAGGATAGTGTACTATCACAGTGCATCAATTCTTCTGTAATCCCAAGGCATTTCCTTAATCAGCCCTTTTAGAAAAAGGATTTGGGGGTTTCATAAGATTTCATATCTAATTTCTTACTGCACTGCAAATTAAATTAGAAGTCAGTACTTTTACATACATCAGCCTTGAGGCAAACTCAAACTTTTGTTCTTAATATACAATATTTACTTGAATAGAAGATGACCCTGATTATAAAATGACTCCACAATAATTCGATTCTATATGTTGAAAATGTATAAATTATAATTTTTCAGGTATAGAATCTAATTACCAGAGGCTTGCTTTGAATTCATCCCCCTGCCACTGCTAAAGCAGGAAAAATAAATCAGAGGGTTCAGGTAGTTCTTTGCTTTCTGCTCCCCTCCAACATTTTCCCTTGGCAGTCTCTTTCCCCTCCCCTTACTGTCAGAGCACATGGAAGTGAGGAGCAAATTTGAAAACAATAACCTTGAAATTAAACATGGCTGTAGCATTTTGCATTTAGTAAAGAAAGACTTGATGCATATTAGTTTTTTTAACTCTGCAAATTTTAGCACAGGTTTTTTCATAAATTCACTTTTGAGCACCTACTTATATCCAGTATAAACTATTTTTTTATATTTCATTTGAAGGACTAAATCAGTTCCAGATTCAACTGGGCAAAGCCCAATACTCAAATTTCAAAATTTGACTTGGCAAACTGCAGTCGTTGAGTTTGTATGGCTGTACAACTAAGCATGCATTCTACCCCCAGACCTATTGATCTGGGGCTTTGGACACTCCCCAGACCCAGGCAGGTGTTGGGGTTCAGATGCTCCCAGTCTTACTTGATCTTAGTCAAAAGGTCAAGAAGCAATAAAGTATCCATGGTATTAGGCTCATGATTTATCATATAGTTCTGGCCCCACCAGAGTCAACAGCATTTCAATCTATGGTGAGCTATGACATCGCACAAAGTTTACCCAGAATCGCTCTATTGAGCCTTCTCTCAGTCTGGTACATGATTAGTGTGGCCTTACCCTCCATGGTGACCCCACAGCTCAGCTCTGCTCAGTATGCGTCTGTGTACTTTGATAACCCCCACAAAGGATCCGTGTGCTAATTAGCCCCCAGTCATGACTGGAACTGGGTGTTCTTGTCACAAGTCCTGGGATGCTCCAAAAATTTATGTGCAGATGAGGCAAGAGAAACTTGATCTGGCTTGTCTCATGGAGGGTAGGGCCACACTAATCATGCACCAGGCTGAGACAGGGCATGACAGAGGGATGCTGGATGAATTATATGTAAGATTGTGGCTCACCATGATTTGAAAAAGAGTTGATGGTGAAAGAGATTGCACTTAATGAACAGTGGCATATGTTTTATTCAGATTGGCTGCATTAACCTATCCTTGTAGTAGGTTCCCATCAGCATCTTAGCCTTTTTGGCAAAGATCAAATGTAGCCTTTTGTCAAGGCCCAAAAACAGAAGCAAGAGAAGTTCCAGCTGCTGGTTGAGACCTTGAGGAGCCAGGGATATGACATAATGGTCAAGGTGCTGATTATCAGGTAACTTGAACCATGAGATCCCAACAATAAGTGTGTCCTGCACAGCTGTTTGGTATCATGCCACTGTGCCAAGCTGATGCAACACTTCATGGTATTGGACACCATCTGTTGGTTGAGGGACATCTATGTAGAACACATCATGTAACAATGCCAGTATGTGGACCCCATCAGACCGCCAGCCAGAAACGACACAGAGGGGACTACCTGATCGCTGCCCCCTACTCTCCCATACCAAATTGCCTCCAAGGACTTTTAATCTTGGACTCTTCCCCACCCCTGCAATTGTATCCCTCAGGTTGTTATTTGTAACTGTATGTGTTTTCTGAACCTTCTTCCTGTTAAAATGCAATATTGTTGTGTGGGGGTCTCCTATATATTCTCTGCTTCGTAAGCATCATGCACCTCCTTCCCTCCCTCCCTTTTCCCCTTCCCACTGTCCTACCCTAGGCTTAGTTGGCTGTATGTTTAACATAGTTACATTATCACCTACCCCCACCTCCATCCTCTGCTGTGTAGCCCTCTGCTCAGGTCTTTCTGTATTTCCTTGTGCCTTGAACTTTGTCATTTTAACTTTGACATTTTCTAATAAAATACATTTGTCGCTCGAAGGTGAGGGTGTCTTGGTATTACAGTATCTCCAGGCCTGGTGCCAGCTCCCTGCAGAGGGAATACCCACCCATATTGGCCATGCGTTTCATAGGCTCAGTGTTGACTGCATTTAGAAGTTCATAGTTGGTTTCTATTGCTGGACACATGCTGCTTTTGGCAGTAGTTTAATGATAGACAATATACTGAGTAAGATTTCCTTGTATGTGATTTTAAGATGAGGGGCTTTTTTCCGCATGTCAGTTGGGAGAGGGGAAACCTCATTTTATGTTCAAGTAAGCACAGTATATTGTTTTCCCTGTTATTTCCAGGAGGTTCATTTATTTTTTGTGGAACAGTTTGGCCTGTTTTTAGAGAATTTGCCAGAGATCCCTCCTCTCCAGAAAGTTACCTGCTGCTTAGCTGTTCTGTCAGGAAACTCATGCATCAGACTTGTGTTTCTGGAAGCAACCTCATCTTTTGTCTCAGCCAGATAAGGCTTTTAGCTGCAAGGACTGCTCTGGAGGCACAATACTTTCTAGTTGCAGAGTTTCCATAATGTTGCAATATACCCCAAAATACAACACTGGAAGGATTTGGAAGAATGTATCCATTCTCATAATAATCCTTCCAACCTACTTCAGCCAGGATGGAACATGTGAGCCAGTGTGTCTCTGAGAGAGAAATATCTCCATCAGCAGTCTCTTTTGCCAAAGTCCACTTACTATACCTGTGTGAGGAAATAGAATTTTCTGTTAGATCAGCCATGATATTAGATCTGTGGTAAAATATTTACTGTTTTGCAGAGCACCTCTCCATTGGCTACAGTGTGAGATTATACTCCCCCACACCTTTGCTTCTGGCCTGGTACAAGTAGTCTTATTCAGGTAGACTGTTTTAGACCAGGAAATTTATAACAAGCTAGAACAAGTCAGATGAACTTCTGAAACAATTTCCATGGCAGCAACACCTGTGGAGTCTCTGATGCTTCCAGTTCGTCAGGACCAAAGTTGTCCCTCATCTGCAAGGGCTAATAGGCAGCTGAACTAGGTAAGCTGCATTACTGCTGAAGCATCTGGAATGGCAGAAATTGATCTTCTGGGACCAGCTGAGAAACAAATTATCCCTTAGCCATCCATTCTTCCTACCCTAATGCTTTTTTGTTGACTTTTAATGATGAGTTGTCCTGAATAAACATAGCAACCCATGAGAGCATGGAATTTAAATTTATAACCAATTTGGTTTGTATTTGTTCGGTATGAGCTGATATAGAGTAGATCATTCTATATCTTGTTTCAAACCAATGATAGACTGAACCCATCATTGATAACAGTGGGACAGAATAAATCAAACCCTGTTTGGATTCATTCACTATTAATGTATTATAGGTGTAGATGTTTTGATCTGAGATAATCTTTTACATTTTAATAAACTAAGGATTTCTATGCGTGTCCCATATAATGTGATGTGTATATATACTAATTGATACAATGAATCTATATTGTCAAAATAACTATGTTAAAAGGCAAAAACCTAAGGTAAAATCTTAGCTCTGATGAAAGATAAACTGCCTATTGATGTTTGTGGGACCAGGATTTCATCCCAAGTTTAATGTTTCTGATGCAGTTAATTACATGGCTAATGAGTGATCTTTGTATTAGAAAGTTGGATGAGACTCCAACTTAATTGTAAAAGAAAACAGCAGTTTTCTTATCCAAACTATAAATGAAAATCTGATCACAACATAATTTGGAATTGCTCTATATTTTTAAATGATAAGTCTCTGCTAAGCCCCTGAGCAGGTTAGAACTACATGCATATAAAATAGATTAGTAAAATTATGTTTCACCTCTTAATTAGAATTGTTTTCAGACCTGCCTATTCTTGTTTTAAACTTAAATGCGGATTAAGAAATAACACAACATATTTAAATGTGACATTTATTGAATCACATAATCTTTCCAGAATTGTGTGTAAAATTTGCATTAAGATTTAGATGCTACGTATTATAAACATGTAAAGCTCTATTTATCAAATATTATGGTCAGGTTTCATAGGAGGGAAATGTACTCATTCATTTTGGCTGCTGCCAAAACAACATCAGACAACAAAAGCAAATATGGTGGAATATCTCTTTGGCATAATCACAGTTAGTATTTCTCAGCAACCTCCTCCATAATTTAAATAACCTTGAATAACAAGGAATATTGGCAGTGGTTATATGTGAGAATGTATTTTATGGAAGACTTTCAGCTATAGATAGTTTGGTGTCTTTTCAATAAGAAGTTTTTGTAATCTTGACCCTTTTCCTGACTGGGAGGCCGTTCCTATTGATGATTTATTGAGCTGATCAATGGGATGAGGTAAAATAAAAGAAAACTCTTTGTTAGCACAGGGGTGGTACTTCACGAATGCACACATGTAGCATTGCTTGTTTCTTTCATGGTATGCAGGTGTAGCTGGGTAAAGTATAGGAATATACTCAGTGAATGTGATTGCGTGACATATCTGCTCTTATCTTCTCTGGCCACTAAAGAGGGGGGAAATAATTTTTTTATATATGAAAAATCAGAATTAGTTTCCATTACTACAAAGGTTGAGGAGTTTCTGTAAGCAAAGACTGATTAAAGATTTAATACAAAAGTAAATACATTATTTTTTTTTTCTTTTAAAGAGGATGACTATTCAGATGATTCACTGTTGCCTTATATAAACTACAATTCAACTGAATAGGCAACCATAAAACATGCATTAATTTTACAGCTTGTTTACATGAGAAAGTGTTCCATAACACAATTGCCATATATAATCAATGTAATTTTTTCCCCTACGTTTAATCATTAAATTAAATTTAGAATACTTTAACTGATTTCATGAGTATCATTCAAACCTTGGTATATTGACATTAACATTTGAAGAATATTTCTGTTGAAACACCTATATTTCTGCTAAAAAGCCTCCCTGCTTTAATATTGAATTATTGATATTAGCTTGACAGAATGCATAGACACGCTTGCCTACAGCAGTGCTGGTATATTGTTTGGTTCATAGTAATCTGTTACAATAATTGTTTTTTCTTGCTCTGTGTGGTACATAGCCCTCATCTGTCTGGGAGTGCAATATTTCTGGCTGTAGTCTGTGTGCCAAAGAAGGTGAATGTAACAGTGGAGAGAGCCAGGAAAGCAGCCAGGAAGGCTAACAAATCAACAACGTTTTCACATGTGTCCCTACACTCTACATGCAATCTTTTACCATGTCATTCAAAAAAAAATGCCTCCTTTGCAATTTTACATGTTCTTAAAGATCAGCGAGAGAGATTTGGTGGAAGATTATCTTTTTAGCCAAACACATGGTGGCAGTATATAAAGGGGCATCATTTTTGCCAGCTGTAGAAGAGGGCAGGTGATGGTTAAGATGCAGTGGTCATGTCAAACTAGTGGGCAGTAATTCATTTCAGTTACTATTTATTAGGGCTGAGTGAAGTTTTGGGTGCTGATTCGATTCAGAGGAGATTTGGCTTGATTCGGTGGCCTAATCTCTGAATCCAGATCGAATCAGGGGACTAATTTAAAAGGTCTGAATCGATTTGAAGTTCTCTGAATTGATTTGGAAAAGATTCAGAGAGCTTCAGCAATTTTGGCAATCTTTGCTGGCTGCAGCAAGGAGCCGGACCTGATCTCCCTGCTGGTAAGTAGGGGGCAGGGGAAGGGGGGGCTGGAGAAGGGGGAGGGGACCATGGGGGAACCCCTGTCAGGCCCCATTTGCTGCCTGATTCCCCAGCCCCCCCGAGTGCCCTCTGACCCCACCCACTCCCTCAGCTCCCAGTTGCTTAAAAAAAGTCCCCATTCACTGGCTGTTGCCAGGCAGGGGGCAGCGATCCCTGCTGCCCCCCCACTGCCCCATGCGATGTGGGGGCTCTGCCATGAGTTCCCTGACCCTTGCCTGCTCTCCCAGCCCCCCCCCCGCCACCATGGTTGCCCCACTCACCCCAGCTCCTGATCCTTTAAAAATAACAACAACAAAATCCCAGATTTATCTAGGATAAAATCTAGGGGCTTGTGGCAGAGATGGATCACCCCCTTGCCTGGCAGCAGTTGGCGAGTGGGGGCTTTTGCTTTTTTCTTTTTGAAGGGCTCAGAGCTTGGATGTGTGGGGAGCCATGGGTGGGGGCTGGGAGAGCAGGTGGGTGTCTGGGGACTCATGGAAGAGCCCCCCATGAAGCAGAGGACAGTGGGGGCAGAGGAGGCGCTCCCCTGCCTGGCAGGAGCTGGTGAGTTGGGTCTTTTTTTATTTTTTTTAAGGGCCAGGAGCTGAGGCAGGCAGGGCAGCCATGGAGGGGAGCTGGGAGAGTGGGAAGGGTTTGGGGGGCTCGTGATATAGCCCCCCACATAGCATGGGACAGTGGGGGACAGTGGGGATTGCCGCTACCTGGAAGCAGCCAGTAAGTGGGGGCTTTTTTTTTTCCCAGAGAGCCGAGAGCCCTGTGATTTGGAGCAGCAGCTGAATCTCTGAATCAGATTTGGCTGAATCGATTCAAAACAGAGATTTGAATCACCAAATCAAATAATTGTTCCCTGAATTGGCCAAATTCAAATCCACAGTGAATACTAGCCGCTTCGCACAGGCCTACTATTTGTGGGGCAGTTTGGCTATGATGAATGGGCCTTTGTTTTCATGGTTTAGTATTAATGCAATTGTAATTGGGAAAGCATGAGAAATATATACATCATTAATTAATAGGGAGGGAACTAACTGCTTAGTATTTTACAGTAAAGGCAAAGTTACCGCTCAGTCTAGTGCACTGGCTCCTCAAACAGAATCTCCGAATGCTGTGCCCAGATGTTATTGAATCTAATCTGTGCGGGGCAGTCAACATGAGCAAATCTGCTAATAATTAGAATAATCTGAGTAGTAATTGTACTGCAACCCTGACCAGGTCTCTAGACCTGGTCCCTCTAGTTGAGGTAACCAAAACGTTACAAAATCTCACATATACACTGTCTTCAGTCACAATGGCAATGATTAATGAATCCGAATGCAGTAAAGTGGGCAAGAGTTGACAGTGGCAACAATATCACCTATAACTTTTTGTTGCAGAGGTAAGTAACATAAATATCTTGGACACTGAAAATAATAAGAATCAAAATAAAAATATGGGACTACTATGGGTTTTATTTATGAAAACAAACTTTGTCCAAAACCTCCCCTCCCCACCAGAATAAACATGTACATAGAGAGTATCTATGATAGTATGTATGAGAGCTGTATGATAGTTCCTATTTGATAATTTGATGGCACTAATGTCTCCAATGTGCAGTGGCAGTCTGTTTTGTCAAATGAAGTTAGCTGGTGTCTGATGAAATGAAAATGGGAGAACATGCAAATCAGATTATTCCTCTTCACCTACTGTGTCATTTTCATCTTCTCTGATTGAGATCAAAGTCCTTTTTCAGAATAAAGGTGCATGTCTGTAGTGTTTTTAAACTGTAGATCTTCGAAGAGAACAAACAAATGCATGTTTGATGAGACTGTGACATCTGCTGTGAGCTAATGATAGTGAAACTTTGTCATATGCCTCATACATCTTTCTGTTAGGGGTTCTCCAATAAAGATTTTTTTGACTACTACAGATGGCTGATTATTAACCAGCCGTATCAGTTGATATTGATCTGATAGCTGATATGAAGCCCAGGAGCTTGGGGAACAGCAGCCAGCCAGTAAGTCTGTAGGAGGGAAGGAGTGCAGCTCAAGGCCCCCATGGTGAGAGAGATAGTGGGGATGGGGCAGGGTCAGGTGCTACCCAGCCAGGGTGGGGCATGGTGTGGGATGGAGCTGCAGGTGGCTTGATGGGGGTGTGTGTGGAGCGGGGGTGGATCCTGCTACTGCACGCACCCTCAAGGGAGGCATGGAGATCATATGCCCCCTGGATTCATGTGCAGGGTGAGGGTGGGCTGTCCACTGTGGACTCAGGGCTGGGGCCATTTCTCAGTGGGGATGCCTGGATCAGAGCTGTGCTCGAGGCAGGACAGGAGGCAATGGAACTGGGAGGGGGGCTATGGTGAATATTGGGCTGGCTGTAGCTCACGCTATAGGCCCCCTCCCAGCATCACTGCTGCCTGCCCCAACCCCACCTGCCCCAAGCACAGGCCTGGCTCGGCCCCCCTGCCAGGAAGAGGCCAGTATAGCCCCTGGCTCCAACCCCGCAGTGTACAGCCTGCCTTCACCCTGCACACAAATCTGGGGGGGCACATGCCCCCCATTCCTCCCCGGGGGTGTGTAAAGAGGTGGGATCTGCTCCCTCTCCCTTCTTTCTGCATCTGCTGGATGCAGAGTCTTCATTGTGACTGAAGACAGTGTATATGTGAGATTTTGTAACATTTTGGTTACCTCAACTAGAGAGACTCACAGCTTCAGCTGGGCAGTGCCTGCCCCTGCCCCAGCTCCACTCCCTCCCTTGCCATCGGGGCCTCAATCTGCCTCCCAACCCCTTCCCTTCCCTCCCCCATGCCCCTTCACCCTACAGACTTACTGGCTGGATGATGCTGTTCAACCTGCTGGGCTGCATTCCTGGCTGTGTGCATGCTACTGCTGCATGCATGCACGTGGCATTTATCAGTGACAATACTGGCTACACTGGCCAAAAAGGCTGATTGTTGATAATGTCAATTTTCCTTTTATCGCTGCCAATACGATATGGACTGATATATCGGTGCACCTGTGTTTTCCATAGTTTCCAGAGTTTTGTTTTTCTGTAGCAAATAGTAATCTGACTTAGTTTGATTGTTGTGGCTCAATGTCTTGACTACTTCTTCAACAAGTGACAGATGCAGGCTGAAGTCCACTGTAATTGTCCTCTCTGGTGCAGTAAAATGTTGGGCAAAGCTACTTGGAACAGATGCAGAATAAATTTCCACCTTCTGCTTCAGCTCTGCATACCCTGAAGAGATTATGTGGCAAGTAGGAGCAGTTAGCATCCATTGATTTTTATACAATGTTGAACCTTTTCTACTTCTCTTCCTGAACTCCTTTACAATTACCTTTAAGGAGCTTTCAAAGCAGGCTGTGTGGAAGAACTTACGTTCATAAATTACAAAATGACATAATTACTTCCATATACTGTCATAGTAAATGCAATAGTATGCTATTATTAAAGAAAAATACATAAATTACTTGCCTCACAACTTTGCACATCTGACTCATTGCAAAAGAAGCATGCGTATGTGGTTTTTAACATGTGGTTGCAAAAGGAAAATAAATGTGTAACTGATCATTTAACTCCTTAAATTCTATCTATTATGTAACAGGATTTAATTTTGGACAAAATATAAGTAATGTACGCTTTTTCGTGTATCTGGGCAAAATACAGACTGTCAAAAAGCTGTATAGGTTGGACTGATAGGCAAGTGAACAGATACTCACTTTTGATTCCAGAAATGCAGCCACATGCCTGCAGTGGCTCAGGCCGCTAGCTGGGGGGTGCTGGAGCATGCCTCCCTGCTCAGCTGGAGCAGACAGGTTGGGCAAAATCTAGCTTGTGCACCCTGTTGTGGGGGTGGGCTGCATGGGAGGTACAAAACATCCTGGGATGTTGGGAGACTGTGAGTTTAACTTGAATCTGGAGGGGAGCTGGGACAGAAGTTCCATAAACCTATTTAACTGAAATCAGTCAAGTCTGATGATACTACATCTGTCCAGGTTTATCTTAAGCTGGTTTCAGTGCTTTTGAAAGCAGTTTATGTGTACTGAACTTCTGTTGTGATACAGATCTGACCCAGTTTCTGATCATGTATACCAATTTATGTAGAACTTCGGTCCCTAGCCTTAAAGACTCAATATTCCTTTTCTTTTTATTGAAGTCATACATAATATTTTGGAAAACAACGATGCGTGTTTGATTTAAAAATTAGAGAGGGAGAGAGGAGGAGATAATATAGGAGCTGACAAACTGAAAAATAAGTATTTTTCCACTGTGTGTGTGTGTGTGTGTGTGTGTGTGTGTGTTGCTTTTCCTATACGAGCTACTTTTGAATGATTTCGCTGAATTGCTCCTTTGACTGAAATTTGTTATCATTTACTTCTGACTATTGAGAAAAAATATAGTTTTGATTTTAGTAAATGTTGCTAGATGTTTTTAGTAAGATCGGTTTACTGATATACCTGGATACCTTCATGTTCTGTTTGCATTTTGTGTGCATATGCTCCTGATTTGCCACATATCTGTATGGGCAATATAAAATCAGGCTTAAAATTCCTGTCTGTGAAATCAAATTGAACTGTCCATAAAAACAATCAAGCTTAGGTTGCTTTGTGACACTCCCTCTCAGAAATCAGTTGGAGAGCCGTGGGACCAAATGCTGAACCCAGCCCTTCTAATGGGATCCTGGCAGTAGAGCAGAGCCTGGTAAAAGTTCCATTTACATTATGTAAAACTTATTTCGGTACATACGTGCGTCACAAGTTTGGTTGACAGTAAAAAGTTTGCGATTTATCGGTAGAAAAAAAAATTGACTCTTTGAATTTTGTGGGTTGTGCCTTGTGGGATTCAGTTCATCTTCTATGAGTCACCGAATACTTTCAAACTGCAGGGGATCAATGAAAGTTGAAGGAGATCAGTACCTGACAAGATCAAACCAGAAGAAGAAAAGAAAACGGTTAAAACCACACTGGTTCTGATGATGGATGATAGATTTTGCTGATAGTAATATAGTAGTTTATAATAGCTGAATATTTTGGTAATAAATATTCTGAAATATATAGTGGAGTGTTTTAATTGCTTGCTCCTGAGGAGTGACTAAAAGGGATTTCCTAATGTAGGTGTGTGTTTCAATGAAGGAGGCTCATAATTGTAGTTAGTATAATAGAGGATAATCCATTGAAAGATTTGACCTAATAGTGCTCTTATTTAGATTGCATTGTGTACTTTTTGGAAAAAACTATGTCCTAGGAATGGGTGAGATCTGTTGTGCTGTATTATTAAATTTGCACGTTTCCTTTATTTTCTAATGACTTACAAGGTTCTGTTAGATGTATATATAGCAAAGTTGTATGTTATTCATAATATGAACTAATAACAAACCATGGTAAAAAACTGCCTATTTCTATGGGATGTCTGTAAAAACAAAACAAAACAACCCCCCCCAAATATTAACATAATGAAACTATTTTTTTGCATAATGAATTATGATTTGTGTTTCTTTTTATAATAGTGGATTGACTACATGGAGGAATTTATGAATGACCCTGTCTTTATAATGAAGTAGTTTTTACCCCATATGGGAAAATGTTCAGGATGCCTAATGCTGATGAAAGAAATGACTAGTACTGTTATTTTAAATACGCTGGAGGATAAGTGGGGAGTAAGACCTCTTTGAGCATCAGAGCTTTAATTACTTTAATGAAAACAGTTTTTAAATTTTTTTTGTTATTGACAAGTTAGAATTTGTAGGTTATTTGAAAATTTGAAGGAGGTGCAAAAGTCTTTTTTAAGGTTCTTACAATGTATAAATCACAAAGAGTGAGTAAACAGATACTCTTAATATCGAGAGAAATATTGGCCACAACAGGAAAATGAGATATGTTGAGACCAGGAAAAAGGAATGCAAGGACAGGACAGGACAGGAAGCAATAAAAAAGACCACAAGACATGAAGGCTTTTTGAGCAAAGCAAAAAAAGCAAATGGAGTGGGAGCAGATGAGAACAAAAGGGATTGATTGAGGGTGGGGAACTTGTTAAACTTTCTCTGGTTCTTTGCTTATGCACACACAGAAAGGGTATCTATAATAATGTATAAATATTATTTGGAATACTCTTGAACAATTTCTGTTATGCATACAGAAAAATGCCATGCTTCAATGAGAGCTTAAACAGCAGAGGGTGATGATGGAAAAGAAATATCTATTAATAAATAAATTAGTAGCTATGTCTTCAGATAAAAAATTCTCTCTTCCCTTCAAGTATCCACGTCATCTCACACTTGCTGAACGGGATGCCTAAAGTTATTCTTGCACAAAATTTAGCAGCTGCTGCTTCACTGTAACCATCAAAGGAATAATATTGTAACTTGTAATGAGACTGTTAAAAGTCTCTAGTCTTAATATCAGGTAAACTTTCCCCCTGAGTAGTATGTCTTGTCGGCAAAATTTGTCCTGATATTATGTACATTTTAACATATATATTGAACAAAATGTAATATAGCAAAGTGGTTTCTGCATTTAATGCTCAGTTCACCTTTACTTATTATCATATTATTTGACACATATTACATTTTCCTTTCATCAGATGCATACACTAATTTTCTGCGTAATATGAAGATAAGTAGCTTTAGACAGAACTGTAAAATATCTTCCAAAAGTTAATTAAATACCAAAAAATACATCTTTATATACTATAGTATTTAAAATGAAGTTCAGACTAAAACTGTTGAAAAAATAAGACACAAAAATATTGGAATATTTTCAAGTCAAACTTAGATACCTATAAGATCAGGGACATTTAAATGAAACTGAAATCTTTGATCAAGCAAGACCAAAACTGCGGAAGAACCACATTATCATGAATGAATGATTATTGCTGGCCATATGCACTTCTGGGCTAGGTACCAACAGTCAAAAAGCCGGAGGCTGAATAGATTCAATATTCACAGGTTTGTCTAAGTTACATAAATTGAAGCAAAAGTGGAGAGACATTCACTTTTGATTCTGGAAGTGGAGCACCATGCTTGCACTGGCCCAGGCCAGAAGCCCAGGGATGCTAAAGGCCTGCTTGCATCGCTGGAGCAGAGAGCTTGGGCCGGAGCTAGCCTGCCCACCTGTGGCGGGAGGGGGAGATTGTGGAGGAGGTGCAAAGCATTCTGGGATGCTGGGGGCCTGTGAGTTAACGGATTTAGGTTAAATCAGTTTATTGAACTTATATTCTGTTCCAGAAGCCCTCCAGATTCAAGTTAAGTCTGATACTACATCCATCCAGTTTATCTTAAACCAGTTTTGGCTCTTTTAAAAGTGGTTTATGTTCACTGAACTTCTGTTGTGTTATATATTTGAAATGGTTTCTGATCACTTACACCAGTTTATGAGTAATTTCTGTCTCTAGCCCTGGTAGAATCTCTCATGACTTCAGTAAGACTACATCAACAGAAATGTTAGCTCAGTGAGTTGTTAGCAGCCCTATTCAGAATAGTCTCAGAATTATGAATGTGATTAAAACCAATGTTGAAAATTAACAAATGCTTGTCAACAAGAGATGAAACTGAATGAAACAGTGACCTTTCATAATGCTTTGTGTATTGTGAAACGATATAGTATGCTTTTAACCAGGGATGGGCAAAATGCAGCCTGCCAGCCAGATGTGGCCCACCAGGCCATTCTATCCAGGCTCACAGGGCCCCTAAAAAATTTAGAAAATTGATATTTATCTGCCCTTGGTTGCCTGTCATGCGGCCCTTGATGGCTTGTTAAAACTCAGTAAGTGGCCCTCCACCCAGAATAATTGCCTGTCCCTGCAGTTTTAACTATATGGTTAAATCTTCTATTGACAGGTTTAGCACTTTTTGCCAGAAACATGTTAGTTGTTGGGAGGAGGTATTAAGTGGGATTCTCCAGGGGTTTGTCCTGGGTATGGCATTGTTTAATTTAACATCTTTATTAATGATTTGGACAATAGGATTAAGTTCACTCTTAGCAAATTTCAGGGTGACACCAATTTGGGAGGAGTTGCAGATGCTCTGGAGGATAGGGTTAGGATCCAAAATGACCTGGATAAATGGGCTAAATGGTCTAAAAACCAGATGAAATTCAACAAGGGCAAGTGCAGTCCTTCACTTGGAATGGAATAACTGCATATACAAATAAAGATTTGGGAATCATTGGTTAGGATGTGATACTGCAGAAAAAGAGCAGGGGGGGGGTGGGAACAGTTATCCAGAAGTTGAATGTGAGCCAACAGTGCGCTCATGTTGCAAAAGAAGCCAATAGCATACTTGGTTGTATTAACAGGAGCATCTCTTGCAAGTCAAAAGAATGATTCTTCCACTCTATTCAGCACTGGTGAGACTCCAAACCTGGGGCGGGCAATTATTTTGGGTGGAGGACCGCTTAACCAGTGTTGGCAGGCTGTCAAGGGCTGCATGGTTAGCCCCACCCCTTGACAGGTGCCCTGCTTCCTGGTCACCATCTTGGGATCAATGTCTTGGGACCAATGTCCCAGAGCCATCGCCAGTGGGGTCCAAAGCAGGGCAAAGGCTGGTGGGGGCCTGTGGAGCCAGGCTGGGCTGCTCCAGCAGAAAGAGGGGGGAGCTGGCCCAGCTCCATAGAGCTCCTGCTGGCTGGGACCCTGTGTTCCTGCCACCCTGCTCTGAGTCTCACCAGCACTGGCCCCAGAATGCTGGTGTGAGCTCCGTGCTCTCGCTGGCTCCCACACCTACTCACACCCAGTGCCCCCCAGTCCCACGGTACAGGTGGGGAGCAGCACACAATCCCAATCCCCCGCTTGCTGGCAGGGAAGAAGCTGGTGCTGAGTGTGGGGAAAAGCAGCCCCTTACCCACCCCATGGCTGTCACACCCTGCTGCAGGTGCTCGCAGCCCACGCGGGGCTGTCTGGAGCAGGCACAGGCAGCTCCATGTGGGCTGTAAGCAGCTACAGTGCGGGGCACTGGCTGTGGAGTGAGTGAGGGGCTGCTTTTCCCCCACTGAGCACCAGCTTATAACCCAGCCCCGCTGCCAGCCCGGGCTCTGGGCTTGCCCGTCGGTGGCAGCAGCTGCGGCACCCCTGCTTGCCATGCCAGACAGTGTTGGCTACTGCTGCTTGCCCTGAGCTTACACGCTGGGCAGCCACAGGTGGCAAGCAGGGGGCTGCAGCTGCTGTTCCCACGTGCAGCCCTGACAGGCGAGCCCGGACTTGGCCTGGGGCTGAGGCTGGCAGTGGGGCTGGGTTTACAAGGTGGTGCTGAGCATGGGGAAGGGAAAAGCGGCCCCTCACCTGCCCAGGGCCTGGTGCTCCCTGCTGCTGTTTGCTGTTTGCAGCCTGTGGGTCTGTCTGGAGCAGGCACAGGTAGCCCCAGGCAGGCTGTGAGCAGCTGCAGTGTGGGGTGCCAGTCACAGGGAAGGGGAGAGGCTGATTTCCATGCCCCCCATGCTCAGCTTTACCCTGAGCCACTTTTCCCTGGGCTCCTTCCCTGCCTGTGGTCCTCCCCTGCCCTCCCTCTGCCCCTCCCCACTTACCTAAGGTTCTGGTGCTGCCAGAGCATCCATGTGGTCCCAGGCCAGAAGCGCCAGCTGGGGCTTTGGGCTGAGGGGGCCTGCCTGTTGTGGGAGCCCACCGGGCTTCCCCTGGGTCCTACTTCCCCTGTTTTTGTTGTTTTTTACGAAAACCAAGGATAGATAAATATTAATTTTCTAAATTTTTTAGGGGCCCCGTAGGTCAGATAGAATGGCCTCGCAGGCCAGATGCGGCCAGCGGGCTGTATTTTGCCCACCCCTGCTCCAAACTGTCCACATCTTTCTTGAAGTGTGCAAAGAGTTGAGAACAGAGTGACACAAATGATTAGAGGCTTGGGAAACACGACTCATGAAGGAAGGAGAAGAGGTGATTGAGGTATCTTTAAATACCTGAAGGAAGATTATAATGAGGATAGAGATGCACTGTGGCTGTAAGGGGTCAGGACTAACGGCCTCGAACTGAAGTAAAGGAAATTTAGGTTGGAGACTAGAAGGAAGTTTCTGGCTGTGAGGGTGGTCAAGCATTGGAGCAGGCTACCTAGTGATATTATGGAATCTCCATCCTTGGGCATTTTCAAGAGCAGGGTAGACAGACACTTGGCTAGGATGGTTTAGTTAGGAACGATCTTGCCCTGAGCTTGAGTTTAGACTTGATGACCTGAGGAGATCCTTCCTAGCATTACTTTTCTATGATCCTATGAACTCTGCTACATAGTATAATACAGGATTGGCCTAGATTTCAAGGGTGTACTAACAAGCTTTGAATTTACTGGGAACTCATCTGACAGGATTTCAAAATAAGCTGAATTCAGCAAAAATTGAGAAAAAATTGGTACATTTTCCTGGCTACCTCAAAGACATCACGTTCCCTTGGCTGTCTAAAATTATGAAATTCAAGGAGATTGTATATGACAATTCAGGAGCAGTAAGTCAAAATGAAGCAACAGCAAAATATATACTATTAGCCTGACATGGTAAAAATTTAGCCTGGATTCCTACTAAGAATATAGTTTGAAATGTTCCATCGATGAAAAAGAACTGTTCTAGGTCCATCCTTCACAATAGTATTTGAAAAATAATTTTGTTTTGGGGCTCATTGGTATTATGTCAAATGTGATAGCTAAACTGAGTGATGTGTATTCAGCCTGAAATCCTTCCTCTGATCTGCCAGTCTTCAACATTTGATTTTCATGGCTGTCAACTGCTTATTATTCTAAGAATAATAGTGGAGAAAAATGGTAGTCTGATAATGGGAGGCAACCATTATGTCAGGAAAATGCCTGAATCCCACAGATTTAATTAATGTCTTCTTCTGTAAAAGACACCAGGTGGGAGTCATCACCTGCAAAAAAAAAAAAAAAAAAGTCCTTGCATCATGAAATATATAATTGGCTAAAAATGACAATAACATTTGGTGCTGATAGCAAAAGAAAAACAAGATTTCTAGGAGGTAATTAAATATTAAGCAAAAAGACAGCTTACCAAATAAAATCAGTGAAAGATTGAGCAGAAAAATTCTTGAAGCGGAGGGTTTCATTAGATCATATACCCTCAAACATTTTTGAAAGTCCAACACTATTCATAAAATTAATTGAAACAGAAGCAGATACTGGGACCAAAAAATCCGTCATTATAGAGATTGAGGTTTCTGCCTCAGCAAGAACTAGCTAAATGTGCCTTTAAATCTGGTAACTGATTGTTGGTGGGCAGTGATTTGGTCAGAGGACCAATTGCTTCTTATCTGTAAGGG
>JAGPOW010001543.1:5002999-5029606 GCA_030014935.1 Caiman crocodilus | reverse complement strand
TGCCTTTAAATCTGGTAACTGATTGTTGGTGGGCAGTGATTTGCTCAGAGGACCAATTGCTTCTTATCTGTAAGGGTGCGGGGGCGGGAATATCCCACATAACCTGTTTTAAATGATGCCTTTCACAATAAAGTGTCATCCTCCTCAGAGCGATAACTGCATTTCCTTGTTGCAGGGAACAGCTTGCATGGTCCTTTATGCATAAAAGGGGACACGTTAAATTACTAAATACTGAGATTAGTTACCAAATAACCTTCCTAACACACATAATCATGCAACTTCTGATTTATAAGAGATGGTTGTTATTTAGGATGACCAGCTCTATTTTGGGGGGAAGGGTGGGGCGGGGGGGGGGGGAGAAATAAATATTGTACGGACTGTTTTAGGGCTAATTAATTTGTTTGATTTGAACTCTACCTTTTGATTCCTGCCTAGAGTATTATAATAATAGCTCCTACTAATGTCTTATATTGAGGATCTCTAGCAGCCGTTAGTTAAGCTTCCCAACCCTCCTTTGAATAAGGAATTATCCTTGTTTCTACAGAGGTGGGGGAGGGTACATGATAATGGCTGAGCTGTTGAAAGTGATCTATTATATCAGTGGAGGGAGGCAGGAACAATGTTTTATGCAGCATTGTTGTAACCATGACACTAATGACGTCATCCAGTGAAAATAGCACTTGGAACATTTGTGAAACAAAGCTGAAGCAGTGCTGCCTTTCTGTGCAAGAGTCCTGGGCAAAATGCCGCAGGGAGAAAATGTATACTGTCATTTACATGTATATTAAGTGTCCACTTTAAGCCATTTACTAGTTGTTTAAATATAATACAGATTTTGGGTTGCCGAGGCAAACCAAGCCAGGCTCAAGTTAGAATTCCCTTTTTTTCAGAGAGTAGATTCGTTTAGTGATATAGAAATCCTTTGCATGGCAGGCATTGAACAGACTTTTCCAATTGTTGTATGCTGCTTCTGTGTGGCTTTGAATGGGTGTGAGGGGAGGAGGAGGAGGAGTATGGGGGGCAAAATGCACTAGTTTCATTTCAGCAGTTTTTCTGAGTGGCAACACTGCTGATTCAACAACCTTTTGTTTATTTGTTCCCAACTTCAGCTGAATAAAGCTGATGAAAAACAGAGCTGTCTGTGCTGTAACACAGAAACATCAGCGCATTCAAAATACTATTAAAATGATTTTCATGTCACGTAGAGCAGAGTGAGAGCACCATGAAACCTGTAAAAGGTAAAGGAAAAGGAGACAGTGGAAAAAACGTAGGTTCAAGGTAAAAAAGTAAAGGGTAAATTAAGGCAGAAAAGAGGGAGATAGCCAAGGCAAAGGAATCAATAATTCCGTAGGCAGGCAGGATGAAAGGAGAAAAAGCAGGGGTGAGGTCAGATGGGATGAGGTCATGGGTTGGATATAGACTGATCAAATAGGCCACATGCATTTTCAGTCTTGCCGAAACAGCCTCCTCTTTCTTTGCTACATTTTATATTCCAGTTCAGATTTCTTTCATTGCACCAGCCAGTGAAAGGAGGTGGATGGAGGCATACCCCAGAAAGAGTTTCAGAGGTACAATGTCTCCTTGCATTCTCCTGCCATGCAAAGGAAGCACATTTTGAATGCTTCATTTTAGGAGTGTGAACAGTGCATTTGCCTCTACGGTCAACTGCCTTTATCATCAGCCAAGAAGAGAGAGAGGGGTGGGGAAAAAGGATAGGTCCATGGCCCCATTGCCATCTTTTTACCACTTTTGGAGATGCTTTGTACCTAAGAGTTGTAGCAGATGTAGCTGGGGCTTGCATTTGAGCAAAGTGCTTTCATATGCACCACATGTGTGCTGGTATAAGTCTCTCATAATGACACTTGAAATCAGATTCTTTGTTGGTTGGTTGTATGTCAAACTTCAGTAAACCCTGTAATTTCTATTGCAAACTTGACCTCAAATGGTACAAATAAAGGAGGATTATAAGAGAATACTAGTATCTTGTAATGCTAGAAAAATAAACCTTTCTGTGTTTGTAATGAAGTTTGTGTGATAGGAGGTTGCCAGCACCAAATCATGAGATGTAAATAGTTGTAAGGAAAGCTTTTGTTACTTTAATCCTGACTTTACCTCTCTAAAGATTTGCAGCAGCCTGTAACTCATATGGCATAATTTTTCCTATGAAAATGCAAGGTTTAATTATGAATTACAAAAATGAAATGAATAGGAAGATTAATTGCTTGTTTGGACTTTTGACTTTCCATTTGAAATGAGTGAGTTGTTTAACTTCAGAGATAAAAAGCATTAATTGCATTTTTTCTGTTTTAAATAACTTGTTAGATAGTGAATTTGGATATTAGGTATTTCTTATATCTGTGATTTTCATTCTGAATGAGATACAGTTTATGGACAAGTTCAAATTATCTGTGACTTTTCTAGAAAAAAATCTTGCTAAATTTGAGGAAATTGACTGAATCTGTTTTCTGAATTCCAACAAAAAAAAGAAAAAAAAAAAAGGTAGGAGCTGGGTTTCTAGTGGGTTTTTGTGCAAAGAAACTACAGTTTTACACTAAATGTAAGAAATGGAAAGTAATGGTTGCATGCTTGCTTAAAAATGAAATGAACAATATATATTTTCTTCCATTAGGCATGTGGTATGAAAAAATTGAGAGGCTCTAAGTTGCATAATGCTCTGGAATAGTTTGGACTTTTAATATTATGCTAAGCCAAAAAAAATCACTTAGCACATGA
Organism: Caiman crocodilus; assembly: GCA_030014935.1. NCBI lineage: Eukaryota > Metazoa > Chordata > Crocodylia > Alligatoridae > Caiman > Caiman crocodilus. The sequence goes on along the minus strand of JAGPOW010001543.1, from coordinate 5,026,873 downwards.
TTTTCCTGATTAGTAATGTAAGCTATTACAGTAAAAGCTTTGTTATCCGGCATGAATGGGGTAAGAGGGAGTGCCGGTTACCTAAAAATTCGGGTTATCTGAGAATTATACCAGCCTCAGTCCACAGCGGCAGCCTATCCTGCCCCATGCAGCTCCCTTTCCCTCCCTCCTGCCCTCCCCCCGAATTTTTCTCCCTCCACCTATGCGGATGTCACCTGGAAGTGCTCCCAGCAGCTCCTCTATTGGCAGTATCACTAACTAATGTAAACAACAGAAATACTCGATGCACACGCCAGAAAGCCTGAACAAAGATTCTGGTTGCTAAAATTAGGATATGTATTGGGGGATATTGGGAATTCTGGTTAATAGAATATGCCGGTTAGTAAGATGCTGGTTAACACAGCTTTTACTGTACTAAGATCTTGAAGATAATTTTGCTATACTTTCATTGAATAGTATACATGACCTATCTTCATTTTGAGCTTATTCATCCTTGAAACACTCCCTAAATGAGGTCCAGGACAAGGCTAGGCTGCTGGCAACAAAAATGGCCTGACTCAGTATCACAAAATAGCTGGCCTAGAGTGAGTCAAAGTGTTGGCTCAGTTGGCAAAAGTAACTTAAACTTGAGACAAAAAGCAGGTCCCTGAACTGAAGGCACCACAAAACATGAATCATCATTGGCAGACCTGCCAAAAGCAATTGATTAGCTCCTGCATTAGAGGCGCTGCCGGTTATCTTTTACTGTTTTTTAGATCAAAGATGCTTCTGGCATCTTAAATTAGATTTACTGGCCATCAATAATCAGGTTTTCATCCATCAACCTTTACACTGCTAAGTCATTAAGATATAAGGTTCAGGGGAAAAAAGCCATGTACATTAGACTGTCCTCAAGGACTAGGAGAACAGTAAAAAGGTGGCAAGAGAAGTAGATTATCATTACTTGCTTATTGGTGCTGCTACATGGATTGCCTTGCTGTATTTTACATTCTTTTTTGAGTCATAATTCATATACATAGTTCCCTGTAGGGGAGCAAGAAGTGGGTGCTCAATCTGAAAGAGATTTATGGTCAATGGTATCTGTTGGAGTGTCATGTATGCCCTCATACCATTGAACAAATGGTATAAAGGACAGAAATTTACTGCCCCAACCACAATACAGTTTCATCATGCCTGTACCATGAATCTGATCACTTTGACTATAAGCTGTCAACGTTTGATAAAAAGTAATGAGGTATCATGCTTAATATCATTGGCAGATCTTAGTATTTAGTTTTTAAACAAACTTTTGGAGTTTGAAATATTTTCATTTTATCATCATTTTTATTATTTTTTCTGAGTTTCTTCTTGGATCCAACTACCTTTTCTTGAAACATCATGTTAGACAACATATGAAACCCAGACAATGATGTCACTGAGTAATAATTACACAGAATATTTATTTTGCCTGGGAGAAGACCATGTTCTTGACGGTTGTAAGATTATTCTTGATATTGAGCCTCATGAGAACCTCAAATGATCAGGCACTACTAGCAATTAGTAGAAACTAGTCTGCTACTCTTAACATGGATTATGAACCATCAAATTGTTTAGGATGTGTGTGGTATAGTTTTAAGCATACAGATGACATTTAATGACTATGTAATTTTGTCATTGTATTGGGTCATACCCTGGGGTGGCCAAATCACCCTGTAGTGCCTGCCTAGACCCCACTTTGCTTGACCCCTCTGGCCTCTCCGGGTCATAGAGTTATAGAGAAGTATAGCTGGAGGGGACCTCCAAAGGTCATCTAGTCCAGCCCCCTGCCTAAGGCACGGTCATCCCTCTCCAAACCACCCTATATAATCATAATCTAAACTCTATATGAGACTAACATCAGCACTGACACAACAAAACCTAACACCCTAACTTACCACAGATAGAGAAGGGGAACCATGGCAGCTTCTATAAAATGTTGTCAATATGCACTCAAGAGTTCCCACCCAGTTCTCTTGCCTGCTATGCCTTGATGTTATAATTGGACTGAGAGGCTGCCCTTAGAGGTCATGGAGCTTGAACTTTAGGTCTTAGATCCTTGTCTGGGCTGGTGCTCCATGGCCTTAGACCACTTTACCAGACAGAGCTGGGCAGAGAGATCCAAGGTGCACTGGCCCAGGACCCTAGAATCCCAGGCTGTAGGCCTAGCTTTGTCTCACAGGCTCTGGGCACTTTGGCCCTGGCCTTACCCTTTGTCTGTGGCCCCTTTGGCCCCACTCTTGCCATTGCAGACTCTGAGCTTGTGCTGTTAGTCTTTCCTGCCACACACTACAGTCCTTCAGTTGATAGCAGCATTCTCCCCAGGCCCTGCTCGTGGCCTCCAACCTTCTAGGAGCTCATGACAGGGCCTTGGCCCTCTCAGCCTTAGCCCCTTACACTACTACATCCTTCCTCCCCCTTTGAAAGGTTTAGAACCTGGGGTGCATCTGGCAGCCGTCTTGGTGGTCTCCTCCTCCCCTATAGCTGCAATCTGGTCCTGTGGTTCAAACTCAATACAATGAAAAATATGAGCCTCCACTCCCAAACAAAATGTTCCCCCCACCCAGCCCTGGGTCAAAATCACATTGTGGTAACAAGCTACAATATAAAACCAAAACATTTAGTTCTGCTGCCTGGTGGTGCAGGGGCTTCCTTGCAGTTCCCTGCAATCTGGAGTCCTTTCTCCTTGGCCAGTCAGGCCTTCCTCTCTGGGCCTCCTGACCCACTACTTCTGCCTCAGGCCTGTCAATCACCGGCCACATCTGGAGTGAGGGGCCATTTTATTAAAGGGCCCTCTACCACTGGTAACCCCTTCAGGAGGCTGGAACCAGTCAGCTGCTCCCTGGTTCCTCTCTCCTTCAGTGTTGGGCTAGGGGCCCCATTACTGTCATGCATGCATTTTTATGCTGGAATGTCACAGTGGTGTCATGATCTTGACCAAAAGTTTCTAGGAGTATGAGAACTTAGGACTTACTGGGCACATCTATATGAGACACTACTGAACAGTGGTTACTGTGTATTTATTTAGTATTTTTATAATCAGGTACTCAATCTATGTGCAGTAAATGGAGTTACTGTGCAGTAGTGCCAGCAAATGCCTAATAGGGGTGTGCAAAACAGGCCACATTCAATTCCAATTCAGATTGTACTCCTGTGGGATGCTCCATCCACCCCACCATTGCAGTGCTGGCGAGCCACCTGGTACCATATGTAGAAAAAACATTTAAAGCTGTGTCGAATTTCTCCGAATCTCTCCAAATCGATCTGGAGTGTTCTGATTTGTTTTGGAGACATTAAAGGGTCTCTTGATTCGATTCGGATTTGGAGATTCAGCCACCAAATCAGGCTGCATCTCTGCTGAATCGAATCAGGGACCAAAGACTTGCACAGCCCTAATGCCTAATAATACTGTGCTGCCTACTGTACAGTATTCGTCTGCTACTGCACAGTTAATATCTCATGTAGATGCACTCACTTATTGCTAATTAACTCTCAAATCTTTATTAGTGCAGATTCAGTTATTGTGTTCAGTTTGTAAGCACTATGTAGTGTGGGAACAAACATCATGTAGCCTGGGAAAAGCATCATCTTGTTTGGGAACCCCAGACAATGGCTAGCCTGTTCTGTATTAAAGATTAATCTTCCTGTTTAAGAAATGATAGTTTCCAAGGACCACCAAACAACTTACTTGGGTTGGTCCTCAAAGTTATAGAGGACAAGGAAGTTTGTTCATGCTATCCTTTTTTGTCTATCCTTAATGACTTAAAAACAGTGACTTTACATGTGCAACCATTCCTTTCTAGCTCCAGGAAGAAATTTTGATGAGAAACCCGATACAATACATTTATGCTCTTTTTTCTGTTAATGTGCTGAATTATTAGCACTAACAAAACCTATTTGGGTCATCTGAACAATTTCCTAATAATTTAATCAACAGCATGTAAGTTTTATAAGTAAGTTGTCAACAAAGATGAATTACATTTATCTTAACTAAAGGCCAACTAGCTTCCAAAACTTCTCTTGAAGCTGCTTTAGATGCAGCCAGTAGAGCCTCCAGGGAATGGTAACTGCTGTCACTATGCATCACTCCTCTTGGCTGTCTTCCCCTGTCATTCTCAAAGAAATGCAGTAAACAATAGTGGATTTTCCATTTGAAAACCTATTTCAGGAAAAGGCAAATGGCACTTCAAGGATTAGTAAGGACTCAAGACTCGTATTTGGATTTTTAGGGGCTTAGACCCCTAAATGAAATCAGGGGTATCAGGGGTATAAGCTTATACCCTAAATTAAATTTTTCCCTCAAATGAAAGCAGTTTAGTCCACAGGCATATCAAAAATAGTCACTATATCTCCAGAGTGGGCCACCAGAGGGGAAGTCAAAGACCATTTAAAGACAAGTATTTTGTCATCTATTGCTTATAACTTTCCTTCTGTGGGATGACATGGATGCTACTAAAAGCAACCTACTTTTATCTTTGGATCTCCTTTCTGTTTGCCTCTCTCTAGCTACTTCTCCTATCCTATAATAATTTCTAACCAATAATACTGGCATTCACAGGGATGAGTTCTGTGATACAATTCCATTTTTATCCCTCCTTATTCCTTTTCCTCATTCAAATCCAGGAATCCCTTTCATGAAAGCAGATTAAAACAGTTTAGTGAATCATCCCCCAAGTATTTGTTGCAAAGTCATCAAAGGGGAAGAAGTTGTTCAAGATATGCCATCATCGCAAATAAAAGGAAAGGTTATTGCTCTAATCAGTGCTTACATTAAAAAAGATATTCAGAATGATACATCTAGCAGCAGTAAAGCCATCCCTTCATCTGAAAGACTGATATGCTGCTTTTGAACTTTCAGGGGCATGGTTCCACAAATACCTCTTGAAGTTTGTCATGAACAATTGTTGTAATCAGTACGGAGTCCTTCCCTTTGGACTCAACAGTCCAGCATTGTTCATGAAATGCCTAGCTGTAGTAGCCTCTGTCCTTTTTCTGTATTTGGACAATTGGTTGGAACAAGATTGCTCAAGGCAGCAAGTATGTTAAAATCTTGGTCAATTCAGATAGGAGAGAGTCATTTTTATAAACTCCATGGAAGCGAAGAATTAATTACAGTCATGTCAGACTCTACTTTGGCAAATGTTTTTTGTCTGCTAAAAGATTTCATGATGGCAATCGTGTACCTTCTGGTCCCAATGTACAAGATGTTTCATTGCTGCTGCTTTCTGGGCTGATTAGCCTTGGTCTGTGAATTCCCTAACATGTTCTCTGTTTTCTAATATTTTGGAAAGACTCGCAGAGTGCCAGGCTTTTCTCCTCAATTCTCCTCCACCATTCAAGATTACAGCAGATGTCTGCATATGAGGCTGAACTGCTCACATGGACAGTGTAACAACTTAAGGTCTATGAATTTTACATGCACATATTAGAAATAAGACCTATTAACTGTGCTTTTATTTTTTAAGGTAATATAGGTTGCACTATTCTGGACATGTCAAACAATATATTGGCTATTTTCTCTCTGAACAAACATGCTGATGAGGTATCAACTTGGTTATGCCAGGAAGCTAATCATCTTTGTGGTAAAATATGTTATGATGCATATAGAAGTTCACCTTCCAGGTACAGGTAATGTTGATCACAGTTTGAGAAAATGTTTTACTATTAATCACAAAAGATTGATAAGAAAAGCCATGCTTCAAATTATGCTTAAAAATAGGGGTTCTTTGCATAGATTTTTTTTCACATTTATAAATTAAATATGTCATTACTTTTGTTTCAGAATTGCACTGGATAGGTTTTTCTCCTTCCTTGTAGTTCTAGCTAAATTCTTCTTAATAGCTTTACATTGGCTGAGACAGGTGTGATAACCTTACCAGTGATTATATATCAATCTTGTCAATATAGGTCTTGTTATTCCAATCTACAGATTCTCTAGCTGAGGGCACAGTTATTCAGTTGTGCCAAGAAAGCATACTGTAAGGAAGAGCAAAACATTCTTCTAATTAGTAGAAAGATCTCTGCAAAATCCACTTACTGTTTGAAGTAGTACAGACTTTGTGTCTGGCCAAAGCCAGACAACATCTCTCTGTTACAGGTTGTGCCTGATTTCTCTGTGAAAATATTTGGCTAGAGAAATTTGTGATGTATCTACCTCTCCAAAATTGCTCAGCTTTTCTCACCACTTCTCGGATTTCCTTCAGCAATGAGGGATCCAGCCTTTTATAGGATTCTAAATCTCTGGATAGACAGAAGAAAAATAATACAAATAATTGACAGTTCACGGGGGGGACAACCAGCAGGACATTTTTAAACAAAAAATCATGTAGATTTACATTACATTCTGCAAGGTCAGGATGTATGATGCATGTTATTCTGGCTCGGTCACTTTTGGCGGTTAAGCTCAGTCACATTGTTGCAAGTTGTGTTTAAGAATATGCATCTTGAGGTAAGGTATCCTGTATTTTCCTGTTCCAGAATCTCTGAAAATAATCTGACATTTGTCACGTTGTTTATAGTCTTCTTTAAATTAATTTCCAAATGATTCACAGAAGTTAGGGATGGAAGGGAACTCGTGAGATCATCGAGTCCAGGCCCCCTGCTCTGGGCAGGAAAGACTAATGGGGTCTAATGCCCCGCAAGGCATGCATCCCTCCTCCATTTGAAGATCTCCAGGGTAGGTGTCTATGGTTACAAAACCCATAAAGAAATTTTTCCTTATATCCAGTCTGAAACCTCTTTCTAGGAGTTTATGATCATTCCTCCTGGTTTTCCCCTGGGGCGCTTTGATTAGCTTCTCCTTCTGCCTTCACAGAGCTTGACGATGTAGTCGAGCTTTACATACAGGCTAGTCTTTCATACTCTCTGTGGACATCTGTCTTCTTGCAGGGCCTTATAAGTAGGAGAAAGGTCCAAATTTAATTAAATTCAAAGCAAGGTAGTAAAAATATACATTGTTGGCTTAATATAAACCTCTTCAAATATAATTGTATGTACACACATTCTTGTGCCAATTTTTAAAATCCTATTTACAGTTAGCTTACTACATTGCTGCCAGTTGTGTGCTCATCCTTGTTTTTGGTTGGGTGTATAGTATGCAATTTTGAAAATTAGGTACATTTGTTCAAACACAACTGTCAATGATGTGTTACAAGTGTGATTTTTACTCTGCATGTACCACCCAGGAGGAAGAAAAGAAAGTTGCCTCAGTACTGACTCTGATTAGGAAAGTTCATATACTTCAAAGTACAGTCCCAAACAGTATTTCAAAAATTCAAATAGATAATTTCTACTTATACACTAATGCATTTGTCTGCTTGACAGAAATGCAGAGATTGATATATTTTATCCCAAAACAACCTCATGGGTTGTAGTCTAGAATATAAACTATTCATCTAAACTATAGATTATAAACTATTCAAATGTTGTTTACAAATGTTACTATTCAGTCTAAAAAAGTTGAGTTTTCCAGGAAATTGTTATACTTTTATCAACAGTTAAAAACACTCGCATAGCATTCTTAGATGACTGTTAAACTGCAATATGCTTAATAAACCACCAGAAATAGAACAATTGTATGTTTCCAACGTACTTAAAATTTTGTATAGTGTGAGTGCTTTGTAAAACATTTCTAAGTGGAGTGAAATGTCCTTGTACTGTATTGAAGTATGTGGTATTTTTATTATTATTATTGTGCATACCCCATGTTCAGTGCTGTAATTTCACTCTGACAAGCTCGGCATAGTGAGCTTGCAGCAGGTTCCAGCTACCCATTTAAACACGCTAATTCTTTTTTGGTAGCTTTATTCTAATGGTAATAATAGCAAGCCTTCTTTTTTCTGCTTAAGTTGGGTACTTAGCTGGCATAAATTGGTATAGCTGCTTCAAAGGTGCTACACTGATTTACACCAGCTGAGGATATGGACACTTACCTCCTAATGTTCCAGGAGCATCCAAGAACAGTCTTTTCCTTTTCCCATTTGTTCTATGGACAGATCATCTTGCTGCAGAGCAAACCATATTTTTACCGAAGTGTGAGTTTTTCTTACCAAAGAAATTCAACTCTGTGTACAAATTTACAGTTCTCTGCCCCTGTCTCTCCTTGATTTGATACAATCACATAAGTTTTGTTGGTTAAATTTTCTGGGTTTTTTAATACTTTTCACGCACACATTACATTTTAAAATATATTAAACAGAAATATTTAAACACCTAAGTTTTCCATAACATTAGATTATAAATGAAAGACAAACCATGTGCGTCTCTAACCCTACTGTATAGTGGGTACTACTGAACATTAGTGCCCAGTTTTTCTGTCATTGAAGTCAATGACAAAAGTCCCATTCACCTAAATGGGTATAGGATCAGACCTTTCTGAAGGTACAGTATGAATACTTTAGTGCATGCTTTTTATATATTCTAAATAGGAAATATCACAGTAAAATCAATACAGTGGGTATGGTATTTCTTTTCTGTTTAATGGTCCTTACTGTGTATATAACCTTTTATATAACCTTCAACTTAAAAAAATTGAGTACTCTTCCTATACTGATCAACAAATATGCAGAAAACTTGGCTTAATTAATTACTTGAAGTGTGTAAACTATATAAGTAGAGCTGTGACAAAAACAATTCAAGTAGTAACATTTGTTTCACTAAATGAGACTTTGTTTCTTATGCAAATATTCTACTAGTTGTGTCTACATCTTCATCTACTATTTCTTGATTTTTTTTCATCTACTTAAAAATCTTCATTTATGAAATGTTTTAAATTTGTAGCTTTGGAACCTGACTACTTTTTCACTTGCATTAGAAGAAAATAAGGAATAACTTCCATTGAATTCAATAGTTACACTGACATAAAACTGATGTCAGGAAGAATGCAATTAGGATTATCTGCTCTGAAGAACTACGGCCCCTGGTACACACTCATTTAATGGTGCATTGGGACCTGATCCCCAATCCCAACAGTTGCTAGACATGGCAGAATGTGCAATTTTGGGATTAGGAATCAGATCCTAGTTACTCCATTACTACTTGCAAGTGCAAGGAGATCCTGGGCTCCTTGTGTACTGGTAACTTTATAGCTGGGTGCCTTTGGGCCAGTATGAATGGGTGCAATGAATGGGACCAACCATTGACTGATTGCTGGTCTTAGTGTTGGGACCACACTGGAGCCTGTTTGAGACTCTGGTGTGGTTCTGGGGCTGGGACCAACGATCAGCAGATCTGGCACCAGAGTGCACCTTGTTTTTCAGCCCCCACTGGAGTGGTAGGAAAAGGCAGGCAGCCCACAGCTCCCTTGGACCACTGAATAAGCTCCCCTCAACTGATAAGATACCTTGCCATGTGTTGAATTTAAATTGTGATGGCTGATACATGTCATACTTTTGTGGCTCTTTATTTTGTGGAATATTTTTGTGTTTGGTTTCTTATTTTGTCATAGCATTAATTGTCTGAATGTGGGACTAGGTTACTATATATGGCTTTATCAGGTTAATTGCATCTTAAGCATAATGTTTATCATGGGCACTATACAGGCATTAGCAGCGCATGCTCTTCTAGATTGCCTTGCCAGTGACTCAACTTTGACTTAAAAAATGGACCTTCTGTATTCTGGATCATAAAAATGTACTGTTGAGCTATGTTGAAGTTTCCAATAAATCCAGCCTGTTGTACTTTCTAAGATGTGATTCTTAAGCAGCGTCTATCATATTATCAATTCATAACATAGTCTTTCAGTAAAGTCATGTATGGCATGATCTTGTGCTGTATGCTTTGAACATCTTCCTTCAAAAAGTGTTTTCCTTCCTTTAAGACACAGTATTTGTTTTATCTTAAAATTAGAGAAGGCTTCTGAGATTTATTAATTAATATATCACCGTTTGAAAACAATTACAATGCATTTTTGGAAGATAATCTCAGGAAAAGATTCCACAGAAACATACATTACCATAGTCACTTAAATAATTTATATCTTTGTCTTCTTCTCTCACTTCTATCTGGCTTTAATTTTCTATTCTGTACGTTGCAGCGTGAGTTTGAAAGGGTCATGTTTTCAGCAGCCTAGATAGCAACCCAAAGTTGACTGATATATTATTTTTGACAGTAACTTGCTTTTAGGGGTTTTGTGGCATCTTTATTCTTAAAACAGGTGAAGTGTTGCTAAAGCAAAATAGGCCTTTTCTGCACCCTCAGGTTTTTCATCTTTTAATTTTCCCTTGTTGTTGCACTGTTACATATTAACGTTCATCAGTCTCAACGTTCATTTTCAGGCATGTGAGCAGAGTTGCACAACTCCTGTCAGTGTAGGTTTAAGTAAATGGTATGGAGGAGTTATTGCAAAAATTCTGTTTGCTTCAAGCCTCTGTGTTTTGGCCATCACCTTCTAGTGGGAAGGACTGAATTTGCTTCATAGTCTTTCAATACTGGGGATGTGATATTAGCAACAAAAGCTAATAAATGTAAATTTCAGACTATAATGCTATACTTAATTGCCTCATTGCACGCGAGTAAATACAGAAGTCTCTAATAGCTGAAGGACTTCTTGTACCTGATATATGAGTTACTTACATGGTAAACTTAATTGGGTGGGATAATTGTTGGGAAATAAATTTAATAATTTTGCTTTTATACAGTGAGTTCTGCTCATTTTGGATTTCCTAATTTATTGTATTAAAATAGGTACGAAAAACCACTGATACAATACTATGTTATGGGACTAGCACTTGCATAATTCTTTTTATTTCCTAATAAGCAAGAACAGAATCAGCACAATTAATTTTCCTACTGTTCCTGTGTGGAGTTAAAATAGAAAGCCATCAGAAACTGCTAAATTGTTTCTAATTCTGAGGAAGTATTTGCCTTATATTCTAAGCACTCTTTAATTATTTCCATCATAGCTAGTTGTAATTGCCATTTTTATATTGATCAAACTCATTTTACTTTTTTAGTTGAACAGTCTTGCTCTAAGTCTGTGGCAAGGTCATTTTGAAAGTGACAGTTCTAGCTATACAAAAAGGTCATTAAATACAAAATTCTAGATTTGAGTTTTAAAAGAACCAAAAGTAAATTTAAGTTAGTGCCAAAACTTTAAGAAAAAAAATGAAATAATAGAACCAAAACTTAATAAGATGTGTTTAATAGCCAGTATACTGAAATGGCAAAAGTAACTGATAACGTACAGTGAATTCTGCAGTTTCATTTGAATTTTCTTTTTATAAGTTAATGACAAATAGGCTTCATTACTGTTCCTTGATATGCATCACAGGGTGAAACCTAAATCTGCATAAAGTGTAAATAATCCCACTATTCATGGGTAGAGTGTGGAAGGGCTAGAGAAGTAAAAATCCTCTTCCCAATCACTCCTTCCCCTAATACCTGTGCTTAATTGTTATTTCTGTGGCATGGTTTCTCACAGTCCATTCTAGGGCTGAACTTCCAGTTTATATGGGGCAATAGCATTGCCTGTTTTCTGTACTGCAGGGCAGGAGGCATGGCACATTTTGGGCTTGCCTACATTTGGCCAGTATTTTTGGCCAACAGCTCATCCAAAATGTGTAGTGATATCCAGGGGTCCCTGAATAGCAACACTGTCTATGGCAAGTTTGTGCATAACTTAATTAGTATAGAGGTACTTGCCCTGTTCCTCCATGCCATAGAAAATGATCCGTGAAAGGAAACTAGTTGGTTATTCACAGATGGTATGTACTTGTGCATAGGATTGAGCCCAAGGCTGAGAAGAATTGATTTTTCAGGGTTTAACCTAGAAGTCAATGTAAAAGTTCAACTGAATGCTGAACAGCAGCTTGTCAAATGTAGCAATAAACTTCTAAATTTGTACAGTTAAAAAAAAAATCTCCTATTGCATATGAAAACAGATTCTATAAGTTTTCAAGATTGGGATTTTGCTCATATGTATTCTTCCTGTGCTAAAAAAGGGATTAGTGAAGTTGAAATTACCATGGAAACAATTACCATAAAGTATTGATCGACAAAGATAGATTAGTATGCACCCAAGGATAGAGGTTGTCTCTATGGAAACATGGACTTTGGAGAAATGCAGTTTAGGGAAGTACCTGTTGTTTTCTTTTTCTTTGCTAAAAGTTTGGGTCCAATTTAAAATAATTTTGTAGTTTTCAACCATTTTTAATCTTTTAAGATATTAAAGTTATGTTCCTGATAGTCTCTCATTTTCATTCTTCATTTAAAAAATATTAAAAACTGATAGAAAAGGAAAGATGCTAAAATGTGAACAAGTTCTGTTAAATGAATTTTAAAAAGTGGTTGTACTTTGTAGTTAATTCCTATGTGAAAATAGTAATTCTTACATGATTCTTACAGAAAAATACCCCAAAGAAAGAATAGTGTTTTTATACTTTTACAAATGAATGTAGAATGGGATTGTATATTTATAGATAGTGACAGATTTTTAACTGGTTTTCCCCGTTTAGTGAGTGGCACCAAGAGTTCACAGCTCATTAAAGTTTTAATGGTCTACTTAGCGGTAACATTGGACCATACTCCTAGTTACAAAAAGCACGTATCAAATACCGAAGCCAAGGTAAACACATGAAACATCATTCATTGTAAGCTCACAGATTCCAAGTGGGGAGCACATCCATCCACCCTATGTGCCTTAGCACTTTGTTTTTCTGTGGCTGAATATGCCTGTGCCACCTGGGGACACTCAGGTCACAGTAAAAATATTGACACTGCCCTAAATGATACATGCAGAATTATAACAGGCTGCCTAAAACCCACCCTTGTTCTCTGCCTATGCGCAGTGTCTGGCATAGTGCCCCCTTACATCAGGAGGAAAGTAGCAGGTGACAGTGACCAGCAGGTACAAGAGTCAGACGACTACCACCGGCTATATGGGCATGAAGCAGAGTACCATCGTCTCTCATTGAGAAATAGCTTTTTATCCACTACCATATCATTGATCACGTTACCAGAATCAGGAAGAACTAACCTCTGGCAAAAAGAATGAAAGAAACTAGTTGACAAAGCTGTTGAATGGAGCCGGCGAGGAATTACCGGCAATGAGCAGTTAGCATTCAGCTCTATCTACAAATGGCATGCATGGTGGACCCTGAACTGATTGAGAGGGAGCCTCGGAAGATGCAACTTTCTCATAAAATCACGTGGCCTATATGTAGCTGACCAGTGTGTTTGCCAGGAGAAGCAAGCCATGGATCATCTCCTGTGGGGTGCACCAAAATGCACCCCACAAGATCTGGCAACACCAGAATCAGTGGCCTGTGAAGAATATTGGGAACAGACCATATAGAAGGGTTGGGTTCGAGATGTGATGAAAAAGATTAAAGTTTTGTATGATTAATTGTTGACCATGCTTGATCATGTTGTCAGATTTAAGTTAGTTTGTAGTCTGGCTAGTACCTCTTTGTGTAGTGCCTGGTGATTTTCCACTAAAATTGTTCTGAAATTTTTCTTTCACAAAAGCACACCTTCTCTTTTTAATAACAGAAGTAGGTTATGTTTTGTCACTTTTTGATTACAGTGGTATGAAAGTATGGCATTTTAGTTTGGCATGTGAATGCATTTCTAAGAAGTTTTTAGTATGAAAAACTAGTAGTTTTGCATGAAGCATTTGTTTGTTTAATCAAGACTCAATATAGATTAGCCTTCCTAATATAAAGATGGATATTTGCCTATCTGAAACATGTATAAACATTTCTGATTAATGAAATTTTCTTAGTAATTTTAAATATAGATTATACTAAAAGGAGTTGAATTAAATATGGTAATTGTTTTAAATTTTTCACATACTTTAATCTCCAGTTGTGATTATCAATATACATAAATAAATATTTCATTAAGATGCACTCTTTATGCCTTTAAATTGTCATTGAAATAATGTTTTAGCTAATCTTTTTTGCTCCCATATTTGACTACTTTTTATTTATGGTGCATAGAGATTTTTTTTCTCATCTTCCTGTATTAGTTGTTCTGTTGTATTGGTTCTACACATGAAACCTATTAATGTAATAATTCATCCCACAGAATTACTTCAAAGTTGCAGTGTTTGTTTTCTTATATTCCAGTACTTCTATTTTGCTTTGAGAGAAAACATTGAGGTCCCATCCAGAGAGGGCAGTCAAAGGGCTCATGTTCTCTTAGTCACATAGCCTTGCTTTTTATTGCAATAGTGCCCGGCTCATACCAACTGTGGAGATAGAGAGACATGGGTCATGATTTCACTAGGTGCTTAATTATGTGTATAATCATTTGTGTAGTCCTGTTAACTTTAATGAGACTAGTCATGTGTCTGAAGTTCAGTGTCAGAGCCCTGGTAAATTGGGAGATCAACAGTAAAGTAACCGTGGAAGGGACCCAGCTTGTTGTGCGTGCATGCATGCATGTGCACTCAGTAAGGTGTAGCACATTGATCCTAGTAGGCTTGGCTGGCCTAGGTTATGTTATATGTTCCCTTTGACCTAAACTCTCCTCTACTTTTACTATCCTTTATGTCCTGCCCCCCTTTTTTTTAGGATTTAACAATAAGTCATCTTGTACAAATGTTTGAGCTAACTGGAGTAACCTCTCAAATGCCCTAACATTACATGCACTTTCAATTTACTTGCAGTTTGGCTAGACAAAAAACACTGTATTAGCTCATTTAATTCAGTTTACCCTCATAATAGTACAGAGGCTTTGGTTTAAAAGGGGTGGGGAATAAAGATAAAGGTGAAGGAAATAAAAAGACAAATGGATCCAAGCAAGCCAATGTATATAGTGTGTTCTGTGTAATTTTTAAATGACAAAAAAAATCGGGTACTAATAGTAATACTATCCCAAGTGGTATAATACTCTGCTGAATCACAGATCAATATTGTTTTACGTACAATGGTCATATTTTCATGAAGATGATTTTTTTAATAGGTGAAGAATAAATATATATTTTGACAGAATTATTTTCCTGTTTCATGTTCTACTCATCACTCTGTGTTGATGGACTGGCTCATCCGTTTCTCTTATAACCTTTAAGATTTCATTTCTTTACTAACTGCACATAAGGATAACATTCTCTTTACTAAACATATTTGGATTTGTTATAGAAATAACATCATTAGATCTTTTCCTATATACAATTTATTTCAAGTTCCTTTGGAACAGTTTCCTTTGTGCTGTGGTGCAATTTAAAAAGAAAAAACAGGTTTTTTCTTTGGCTGTGTGTTTTGCTTGCTGCAAAGAAAACTTAGTTTTACTAATGGTGCCTTGACCAGGCACTTGGGTTCTAATCTATATCTTGGTAATAGCTTCCACATAACTTCTGTTCAAAATGGTTAACTGCCCGACTGTAATTTCTTCTGCTTGTAAAAACGAAATGACTGCCTCACATAGTATTAACTGAGCAATGTTATAAAAAAAAAGATGAAATGTAGTATGAAAGTGCTAATTGTTAGGAAGTGCTCTCTTATGTCTTACCACAGGGCTGTCCACTTGGTGGCTTGCAGGATGTGTGCAGCCCATGGGCTCCTGCCCAGCTGCTACTGTCCTCATTGCCCCAGCTGCAAGAGTAGCCACAGTCTCTGGGCTGCTCCCTCCCTTCTCCAGTTTTCACTGTCTGCCCATGCCCAAGGGGTCAGGACAATGTGGTGAGGAAAAGTTGAGGGAGCCGAGTGATCCTGGGACTGCACAGACATGTGCTGAAGCTTGGGGAGGTGCATGCAGGTGTACAGTGCAGTGTAGGAGAAGAGCATACATGGTGCCATGTGGGGCCTATGCAGGCACATGGCTCAGTGGTGATGGTACAGGGGTGCAGGCATGTGATAAAACAGGAATGGGGAAAGTGTCTGCACAATGTGCAGCCCAGGCCTGTGGCTCTCCTTGGTATGACCCGCAGGTGTCCAGCTCCAACTGTTGCAGCCTCTGGGGTGTTCAGTCATTTAGAAGTTGGACAGCCCTGTTTTACCATATAAATATCTAGTTGAGACTTAATGCAAATGATGTACTAGATTCAAAATTTATAGCAACATTCATCACTCTGATGTACTTTAATTTTTGGGGTTTTGTTGGAAACATTTTCTACTTGATTTTCAGGAAAGCGAAGGACTTTCAGCCATGAACTATGTGGGCACCAAGAGCCATATCATAATCCATCAACTAGGTGCCTAAGGACCCTGCCACACATTCAAATTATAGCTGGATAGAAAGCAGCTATAGATCTGTCACACATTTTCAAGCACTAACTTTGTAGCCAGTTGGCTCTTTTATAACTGGATAGACATTTTTATGATGTGATAATTACTTTGCATGTATGGCTGGTCCCTGAAAAACAGCAAATACAAATGGTGGATGGGTTCCCCTTCTGCTTGCTGCCTTCTGTGATTTAGTCTTAAAGTTAAGAAGAAACTGGGTGTATTTACACAAGTGCAGTTGTTACAGTGCAGTTAGTACTTGCATAACCAATTACTAAATGACTGCGCAGTGACTGGTTACTTAGCTATAGCATGCCAGCGTGGTTGCCTAGCGACACTTACCGTGCGGTTAGCTCATTACTACTGCACAGTAGCATTGTGTCATGGTTTGTGCCTAGCAATGCTACTGTGCAGTAATAATGTGCTACTGCACGGTAATCATCTCATGTAGACGTGGCCACTGTGCCACAAAATTAAATGCAGCTTTTTTCAGGAACCTGAGCCAGATAAAATAGGTTTGTATTTAGGTTAAAAACAGGTGGATGAAATCTGCTTACACTTTTGTAAATGTATATTTCTTGGTTGTGAGTGGCCTTTTTCTCTTATTTGCTTGATCATTTTGACTGGAAACTCTTTGGAACAGGAACTTTTTCTGTAAGTTACAATTACAGTTTAGTTATAATTTTCAATAAATGTTGTCCAAGTCATAACAGTATTGCAGGTCAACCTTGTACAGTCTTCAAAGCTTTCAAGGTATTTATTTATATTAATCAGTGCTATTATATTTTCAGTTATAATAGTATAATATTCAGTTACAAAATGTAGTTTGCTACATTGGCCCTTCTGTAATATTAGTGATCCAACACTGACATTTTTTCTGAGCACATTAAAAGCTATGATTAAAAAAACAAACCATTTTTATATGTAATTGACCCTTTATTACAAATGGTGTAATTAAAGGTATAAGACACTTAGCTCTGTTGCTTTTTGATTTCTACAAATGATTCGTTTCAGTGGAACAAGCTGCTTGTGTATTTTTATTATCATGAAATATAATACAAGTTTATTTTTCAGAGTGTTTGCTTAGAATTTTTAATTCACTAGACACATATATTTAATTTTTTTGAATTTTGTTTTAAAATGCAGATAGAAATATGTTGTATATAGTTCCTTTCATTCTAAGAACGCCCATATGCCACTCAAGTGTTTTCAAAAGCCCATAATTTCATTGCAGTCCTGTGATATTGGGCATAAATCGAATGCAATGGCTGATCTGGACAAGGGGAAATGGAAGGCATTGACACACAATAGAAAAACTTAACATTAGAGAAATGACAAGTACACAAAACTTAGATGACAGCATTTTCTCTTTTGAGGTAAGAAATATAGTGGTAACGTTTATTTTTAAGATATGAAGTAGAGAATCTCTGCTTTAATAGTATTTGATTTTTCAGTAAAGCATGCTGAAAGTCATGTGAAAATGAGTTTCTATCATCCAACAAATTGGCCTATTGTAGCATTCCCCAGGACTGGTGGGTTTGTGTTCCACTGTAGTCAAGTCTACCACACTCTTGCTCCCCCGCTTCCTGTACCACCCATTCACTTGCTGTTTCCCTTTGCCGTTTCTGCCATCCCTCTTCTTGGAACATTTGCCCCCTCCTGTTCCACACCCTGCCTCATGGAATAAGGATAGACATTTGGAAGGTTAAATTGAATTCAAAATGGTAGCCTGATTTAAGCTTATTTCATCTCAGTGCCAACCTTATACTTACAGACTCAGTCTTAGTGACTAGCAAAGTCTAAACCTGTAACTGAACTTAAGTTTCATGCACACTGTGCCCAGCCGGGGAAGTGTGATAAGCGGCACACTCACTGAGACTGTCTGATGTAGGCCAAGTGCCTAGTGCTTGCTTCTTTCTGGGTACCTGCAGGGTTTCCCTTGAGGGAAATCCATTTTTAATTGCCTGCTATGACTTGATTATGAAAAGAAAACACTAGGGAGGGAGGGCTCCAACAACAGGTGGTACCCTTCCCTCAGGGAGGCTTTCCTTATATGTGTTTCGTGGGGCTTCTCCTCCCCTTTGCTTCTTCCACATGCTAACCAGATGTTACCAAAATGGTGCATAATGACACTAACTGATGCAATCATGGCCTGCATACCAGTGACCAATACAATGTGGCAAGGCTGCTTGTGCCAGGTGTGACTGAATGTGGCATCTGCTATCATGGTCCGCTTATTGGCCCAACTCAAATAATCAAATTATGTACCTTGGATTAGTTCTTGCCATAAATAACCTAGGGTTTGGTCCCTCAATTGCAAGGCTTAAATTATAATTCCAAAAGAAATGCCCAAGGGATGCCAGTTAAGTCTGGACCTAACCCTTACGTTATCAATTTTGGTGTGAGATAGTCACTGTAAGTGAATAAATTCTATACCCATAACTTATCTTCAGCATCTGGGTTAGTATCCCCACAATGTTCAGTAATCAAATTAGTTTTGTCAAAGATAGAACTCAAACTCAATTAGCTCGTTTGCTGAAGCAGGGTGAAATATGTGCCCTTCTCTGGGTATAGTTCCAGACAGTTTGGGTACCCAGTCTTCCAGAGGGGATGGCCCCCAAACGATAATGAAAGTCAAAGAAAATGTAGCCCCTTGAGCACTCCTGTATTTGGTGCTAGACAGGGGTTTTCACACTCATGCGTTGCTTACACGTCTGGTGTCTGGGTGCAGAATCCCCTCAATCCTTCAGAGTTTCTCTTGCTGCAACCGTCGAGAATGAGATCGTCTCTGGGTTCTCTGCTTGTGGGCTGCAACATCTTCTTCCCACGTCCTGAGTTGTCCGTTCTGCCGGAGCCAAAGAGTTCTCTTGGCTGCCTTTGCCTGGCTCAGCTTCCCAGGTCTGCTGACATGCTAGAGACAGGAGGCTCTCCTGGCTGCCTCCATCTGGCTCTACTGTGCCAGCTGTTCTGCTGTGCTAGGTATGTTCTTTGTGCATCGTTCTCTGCGTATCCGCCTATGCATAGGGAGTACATGCTTTTAAAAAGATGTGGCAGTACCGCATGCTGCTCTGTCATCCTGGATCCAGTGCCTGCAGGTAAGTTGCTCCCATCACCAGCTCTTCGCTAGCTAACTTCCCCTGGCTAATGAGCTGAGGCCATTTGGGGTGGTGTCCACCCTTCCCATGGGGCACTAAACCCCCTTTCCATGTCATACGGTGACACACAAACCAGTCCAAAAACTTCAGAACCCAGTTTAAGATAAATCTGGATCACTGTAGTATCAGACTCATTTGATTTAGGTCAAACTGGTGCATGGACCTTCTATTCACTTCCCCTGCACAGCCCCAGGGCTGAGAAATCCCAGCTACTGGTCCCAGCCCCAGGGCTGTTCTTTTTACTTTCCCCTTCTCCCTCACTGGTGTCTTTTAGCACCCCCCCCCCAGCCAATCCTACAAGACTTTCTGGATGCAGCCATCTTTATCAGCATTTGCTACTGCTGCAGCTGAGCAAGTAAGTCCCAAAGGGGGAAGGATGGGAGGGATGGGGGGTATAGATTTGCTGAAAAGGACCCTACCCTCCTACCTCACCCATGCTTCACCTCCTCACCCTCTCATGAGTCATTTCAAGCCCCCCACTCCACTTGCAGGTCACATCTGCCCCCCCACTCCACCAACACGTAGTGCCTGTGCCCTCCCCACATCATGGGTTGTGTCTCCTCCCCCAACCCATCCATGGGTCTTGCCTACCCCCTGATCCCCGTCAGCCTGCTGGACCCCAGTCCCCCAGCTAGCCTCCCACCCTGTATTACCTGATATTGGTAAGTCATTTTGAATCAATTTAACCTCCCCTAATGCTCCCAAATGTCTGGTGATTGCCAGTGTTAGGTAGTTATAAAGTTTATATTAATCAAGAGGATAGGTTGTACACCCACAATATTTCCAGTTTCCTAGTTTTTTGAAACCTCATATGTCACAGTTGTGACTGTTATACACATATTGACATTTGGCTGCCAGTTGGTTGCTGTTACAAGTTAAGCGTAATACACTTCTGCTCCTAGGAAATGATGCTTGTCTGTGCTTTTAAAGGTCTGGGTTATGTCATCACTTCCGCTTGTTGGATTGCATCCACTGTGCTTTAATACTGAACTTTTGAATGCATTGTTACATTTACATTACATTACAATTTTTTTCTCAAGACGAAATAATCCAGGTACTGTAAAAATTCTTGTTCCTGGAAAATGTTCTCCGATGTGTAAAATAGTTGTCAAAATTTATTTATTAAACTATTGCAAAATGGTGCATCGTGCTGTAGATTAAGGCTTTCAGGAAAGAATTTTGGTTTTTTTCGCTACTATATTTGAATTTTTTATATTGATTAAATGCACTTATTGACAAGAGATGCTGCAGTTCCTGCAGTCAAAAATGTATATTGATGCCAGAAATGATAGATGTTTTAAGCATGCCTTTTGCCTTAATCTGTATGTCAGCGGGTCCACACTGGGTACCCCCCATACCCTGCTATTGTCGCCTGCCACGACTTTGATCTTTAAACAAAATGGCGGGAGGGAGGAGATGTTATTATTGCAGGTACCCGTGGGAATGACCACACTGATTCAAGGTCAGATACAGATGCTTTATTACTTAATCTGGCCTGACTCCGTCTCCGGGAGCACCAGGGAAAAGGTGGGCAGTCCATCAGATCCACTACCATGACTGTCCAGCATACAAAGGGTCCTCGTCGTCTGGCAGACCATAAGTTTGAGGTGTCATTTCAGTAATCAGCCACTAACTGCCTCATTAGCAGCTGATTAACGCCGCTGCCAGTATTCCCTGGTGGCATTCTGTGCCAGCATGTGGAGCATGGCTCTTTCACCGTGCCCCTTTTTGCTTCCTTTCTGGCTGCCCTCCCTCTGGGTGAGGGATCAGGGTCCCATTACTCCCAGGTAGGGTCAGGCAGTTCCTCCCCACCTTTCGTAGCCCCACCACGTCTTGACTCAGAGCCACGGTATTTCTTTGTGCCACCGTTCTGTTTCCTAGGATTCACCGCAGGCATTGGGTCCTTCAAGGAGATAGCCACTCGCAGGATGTTGCTTCACCAGTCCTGTTAGAGTCTGTGGGGGAGTCCCTGCCTCTGGAACTTCCTTGCGATCCTTTTTTGTCACCAGGCTCTTTGCCCACTGCTCTCAGATATGAATGTGTCCAAAGGCAACTTCTCTCCAGCTTTTTCCCCTTCTTATTCTTCCTTCTGGAGCCTCATTGGCTCTTGAGAGTGTGGCAATTATCCTCAGCTGTCAACCTTTGTTAGTAACAGAGTTGTAGCCATGAC
Source organism: Caiman crocodilus (assembly GCA_030014935.1). NCBI lineage: Eukaryota > Metazoa > Chordata > Crocodylia > Alligatoridae > Caiman > Caiman crocodilus. The sequence goes on along the minus strand of JAGPOW010001543.1, from coordinate 5,005,370 downwards.
TCTATTACACTGTGGTTTAGTTAGATGGTGAGTTGTGTAGTCCAACTGTGTGCACCTTTGTGTATCTTGTGCATAGCTTTCATGAAACTAGGTTTAAACTCCCTTGCTTAAACATTTAATCAAGAAAATGTATTCTTAGGTATGGTATACAGACCTGAATGCTGGCATCTGAGGAGTGTTTGATTTCAAGCAAGGGAATCTTATATTAATATATATACTTATAATCTTAAATGTAGTTTGTTTAATCTTTTCATAACCAAAAAGATTAAATTTAATCTTGGTTGGTTATGAAAAGTTGATTATTTTTAATTGCAGTGCTATATTTGCTGGCTGTTGAGCAAAATTATTTATAATTATTTAGCTATCTAATTTTATATGGTCACCAATCATTATGGTATGTTTGTGTCTTTAGAAGAAGCAAACATAAAAAGTCACTGTCTGTCACTCTTGCTGGCAGGAACAGGGCTAAAGGTATTATTGGGAATATCTTTTAAAGGTATGAGGATGCTAATATATATGAGAGAGGTATTATGGAAAAACTAAACACAAGCATTTGCATTAAATTTGGAATAGAGTGAAGGTAATATGGTACTTATTTCACTTAACAACCAGTTCTATAATCTTGGTCCGGTGCCCCTAAATGTTCCAGCTTCTACAGATGAAAGCTTTCTCCTATTTTCTTCATGGGTTCATTTTGGCAGTAGAACAAAACTGTTGGGTCAGCATCACAGAAGGAGATGTGATCTGTCAGATAGCTAGGATTCAGTCATGCAAGGCTTTGAAAATGAGTTTACAAAAGTAGGTGGCTAAAATTAACTCAACTGGATTTCTCCATATATATTGAAATTGTGCAGTATTTCAACAATTGGACCACTCATATTCCTTCTGTTAGGCTAAGTACAGACCATCAAAAAGCCCAAGGCTGAATCAGTTCAGTCTTTGCAGGTTAGTCTAAGATGCATAGGTTAAACTGAGAAACAGGGGGAGGGTGCTAGAGTGTGGCTGTCTGGCATGTTGGCAGCATGGGCTGTTTGTTCAGTTCCTCTTCCTGCCATCCCTGAGGTCTCTGGGATTTGCACTCCAGAATCACAGAAGGAGGAATCTGCAGGGTTGCTCATCACTTCCTCTTTCTGGTTCCAGGGGTCTCTGGGATTTGTAGTCCACAGTCAAAGCCAGCAGTAACTTTCAGTAAGTTTAGCAGGGCAGGGCCGCTCTGTACTCGGGGGGAGGGGCGGGGGGAGCATTTTAACCAGGGGACTGGTCCCAGACCCCAGCCAGGGTTTATCTGAAGGGTGGGGGCAGTCCCTTCTCTGCTGGAGCAAACAGCACAGCCCAGACTAGCCCAGGGCTGGAAAGCATGTTGGGATGTGGGAGGACTTTGATTTAACTTAAACCACAAAAGGGACTAGGAAGGAAGTTTGAAAAACCAGTTTGACCCAAATCAGTTAAGTCTGATATAATACATTGAACCAGGTTTATCTTAATCCCATTTCAGTCATTTTGAAACTGGTTTATGTGCACTGAGTTTCTGTTCTGTTACAGGTTTAAACCAGTTTCTGATCACTTAAACTAGTTTATGTGTAACTTCTATCGCTAGCCTTACTGCTTTATAATCATTATCCTGCTGCATGTCATGATTGACTCTGTGAATTAGGGAGAGATGTATGCTGCTTAATCCTTTGTATTTGAATGATGACCTCAGGAATGTTATTCAAAGAAAACAGCATCCAAAGAATGGAAAAATGGAGTGATTACCAAGAGAAAATTAGGTCTTGGAAGTCAAAGTTTAGTGATATAGTGAGAGCTGTTCAAAGTCAAACTTAAGTTAGGCCTTTCAAGGAAAATATAAAAAATAAAAGTAGAAAAATGTTCTTTAGTCACATAACTAAAAACAGAATAAGAAAGAACTGGGGCTGCTATGCTATAAAGATGGGATCTAGAGGCAGAAGAATGTAGGTATGGACCAAAAGTAAAAAGGTTGCCTAATTTTCCATAGGGACAATGACACGAATGTGTCAAAGTAAGGGAAACGTAGTAGATTTATCAATCTGACATTTTTCAAACATATCAGATCTTATGGAAATGTCATGACACTCCAATATTACGAGGAGCGTCTGAGGGACCTGAACCTGTTCAGCCTCAGTAAACGGAGGCTGAGGGGGGACCCTGCTGGCTGCCTATAAACTGCTGAGGGGAGATCAGCAGGAAATAGGGCAGGCTCTTTTTTCCCGGGCACCACCAGGGGTAACTAGGACCAATAGTCACAAGTTATTGGAGAGCAGGTTCAGGTTGGACATTAGGAAACACTACTTCACAGTTAGGGTGGCTAGGATGTGGAACCAGCTTCCTAGGGAAGTTGTTCTTGCTCCTA
>JAGPOW010001543.1:4962487-5002899 GCA_030014935.1 Caiman crocodilus | reverse complement strand
TGGACATTAGGAAACACTACTTCACAGTTAGGGTGGCTAGGATGTGGAACCAGCTTCCTAGGGAAGTTGTTCTTGCTCCTACCTTGGGCACCTTCAAGATTAGATTAGATAGGTACTTGGCTGGGGTCCTGTGACCCTGGCACCTGTTCTTGCCATTGGCAGGGAGTCAGACTAAATGGCCTGCTTTAGGCCCCTTCTGACCCTAGATACTATGATACTATGGAATTATTAGCTAGGGTAGGAAGGTAGTAATTAATACTAGAATTGTAGTGTAAATAAAGACCTGTATAAATGGAACAAGATACAGGGTTGTGTTGAAAGGAGAATTACTGGGTTGAAGGGAGATTACTATGGGAGTTGTTCAAAGATTTGTCTTGGTATCTACATTGTCACTGATGACTTTGGCACAGAAAATAAGAATGTGTTAATAAATTTGCCGATGACCAAAGGTTGGGAGCCGTCTACACAGAAGAGGGTTGGTATATCACATAGGATGACTGGATTTTAGGAAGCACTCAGATTGGTTGCTTTATGGTAGCTACTTACTGTTGTCAATTCTGTCACTGTATATTCTTTTATACCTTCACTCTCCTTCTAGTTGCATTTAACTCTCTAAGTGCGGTTTTTAGGTTGGCAATCCTACAGTTAATAAGCTAAGTGCTTCTTTATAACATCAAAAGTTCTTCTTGAAAGAGATTCTATAGAGGCAAACTTCTCTAAATAAATGAAATATTCTCTAAAGGATGTCTTCCTTTTATGAAACTCTATTTTCTATGTTTTATTAGAATGAGATGCTTCTCCTCCACCACCTCTTTTGTTAATTAAATGTAGGCTTCAGTCAAGAGCTGGCCTCACTGACAGATGCTTTGTTTCACTCTGTGTAGATTGCTCAATATGTTTACCTCCCAATTATTTCTAGTAACTAGTACACACAGATACCCCACTAAGTCTGTTTGCACTATGAAAAAGCCTTAATCTTCTATCATATATCTCCTAATGGTCTTATCCTCTTTTGTTAATGCAAGACATTTTATGACCAAATACATTGATACTGTGTTAAGTACTTCACCAATTTAACTTCCAGTGTTCAGGACTGCAAAACAGTTTTTAATGTGAGAAATAGGAAACTATTCAATGATTGCACACATTGTATTTTAAATAGTGCAGTATCCCATTCTCTGCAAACTCAGTATCCTGTTAAATTAGCATAACATTAGGATTTCTCTTACTAATATGTATAACTATAAAACCATAAATTAGTGGAAAACTTCTCTAACCTCCATTTTCTGTTACAAAACTAATGGATGTGCTTTGGTAAAATAAAGATGTTTCTCACTAGTGGTAGAAAAGTGCCACCTTTACATGCCTGTAGTGTCTTAGCCAAATTGAAGAATTTAAACAGTGAGTGTAAGCAATCCAGTAAATCTTCTGGAAAATGTTTTGTAACTCACCTCTATGTCGAACCAGTCCTAGGCAGATTACAAATAGCGTATCTGATTATTATCATAGTCACCATTTCTCAGGCAGTGGTGAATTGCAGAATAGATTTTGAAGTGAATGAGTTATCTAGAATTTATAGAATGAGGCCTGTAACTAGCTTTTCCGTAACCAGAGACATTGTTTCCTGGCTTCTGTTGCTGCCTAGTATTCCAGTGTTGTTTTTATGTTGAACACTTTCTGAATAAGGATGTTCTCTATGTGACCTGGTCTATCACTGAAGCATTCCTCCATTTTTAGGAATCTTGGCCATTTGTCCATTATTGATTATTAATTCTTTCTCCAGTAATTTTCTTGGTTATCTGGAGGGGTCCCTTGTGGCTCCTGATACAGCATAACCTACATTGCCTCTGTAGGTTGGATCTAAAGTCTGTAATCACCTGAATGAGGTGCAGGGTTTAGCTAGCAGACATATAGGCTAGGGACAGACAATATGCATAAACTGGTTTAAGTAATCAGAAACTGGTTTAAACCTGTAACAGAACAGATATTCAGTGCACATAAACCAGTTTCAAAATGGCTGAAACTGGTTTAAGATAAACCCCATTGAATATAGTATCAGACTTAACTGATTTGGGTCAAACCAGTTTATGCAATGTCTGTCCCAGACCCCTTCCTGGGTTAAGTTAAACCAGAGTCCCCCAGCATCTCAGGTGCTTTGCAACCAGAGAACAGGGATGGCCCTACCTCCTGCTTCCTAACCAGAGCTCCAGAGGAGACTGGGAAGCCACCAGCAGATTCAGTTTCCCCTCCCCCCCTGCTGCTCAAGCAGGGAATCCCCCTTTCTCTTCCTCCCATCTCCCACAGCACAGACCCTAGACATGTGGTATGCCACCTAATTCTAAGAGGTGTCTGTGTGTGTGTTTATCCAGTTTTACTGGGACAGGCAGACAGAACAGTGTCTGCTTAGGGCTTTTTGGAGCCAATCAACAGGTAGCTAGTAATGTCCCTCCATTCCTTCCTTGGAAAAAAGCTGTTTAAGAAGAGCTTGAACTAATAAGAGGCTTTTGCTTTGTTGATGGGCTGATAAACACTATGTTATCAGCCCCCTGCTGGCTCTTTCACCTCCCTGGGCCAGAGAGAGGGAGTTTGAAAAGCTCAGTATCATCAACAGACGAATGCATTGCACACCCTCACCCCTTTGCCTCAGAGTGCAGCCCAGGGCTAGGGTCTGGCAACACTCCTGCCCCTTGAGCAGTGAGTTGGGAAAAACCTGGGACAGTGCAGGCAAGGTGGGGGTTTACACCCCCTACCTTGTCCCCAATCAGAGCATCCTGCTAGGGCTGTCTTCCAACCAGAGCCACTGGTGGCATGTGCCTGCATTTATGCAGTCCAGAGGGAATGTCTGTACAGTTGCAAACTAGTTCAACTTAGGTGTGTTAGACTAAACTGCAAAGACTGAATCGATTCAGGCTCAGGCTTTTTTAATGTCTGTTCCTAGCAATAGATTTCATAACTGTACAGATGAGCAGTTATTTATTCAAGTGATAGAAGACCTGAACAAAAAAATATGGCCTGTGTACTCTGTAGCTTGTGCTCATTGGAATCATGTAAGTCATCACCTAACTTTTAGGAATTGCTCATGCTGTTGGTCTCTTGATCTCATAAGTACTAAAATCTTCTCAGTTCACATACATATTGGCAGAGATGATCTGAGCAGGGTGTGGGGTCTGGGGCAAATCAGCCTGTGTGAGGCCCCAGACTCAGGGAAGTCAGCGTCAGATTCAACAGCAGGGGAGGGGATGCTGGGCAGCTGGTCCTAAAGTTGGTGGCAGCGCAGAGTCATCACAACTGCTCCACAGGACACCCCCCAAAGCACAGGGCCCAGGGCGGACATCCCGATTCACCCCCCCCATCCCCCTAGAGAGGGTCCTGCATATTGGCATAAGTGAAATATTTATTAAGAGAGCTCCAGAAGCAGCTAAACCTTCTTTCATATGTTCATAAATATTCCTCAACCAAAATGCCTCTTGTAATTTATTGAAGTGTATTAAATCTTTTTTGATACTTCAGCATATGTTGATAATACTTAGTAATAACAATGTAACTAAGAAAAATAGGTAAGGCAAGGGAAATCAGTTTATCTTGGTTCCAAGTGGATAAACTAGGAAGAGAAAACCCAAGCATTTTGCTCCAAGGAAAGATTCGCTTTACTGGCTCATAAAACAATATGGCACTCCTGATATTATACCATGAGTCTTAAAATGTGTTTTAAAATAAATGAATAATACTGTATAAGTTGCTCCAGTATGAAGTGAGGGCAGAAATAGAAGAAAGAGATCAGGCAAGTGTGAAGCAAATCTCAAATAATATAGGGCTAAAAATAGATCATCTTTTCCTTAATCATAAAGACAAGAAGCCTCGTTAAGAATGTTGTTTTTCTTGAGATTATATCAAACTATTTAAACTACAGATGTGTTAGTGGGTGCTCCCACCTAGCAATGAGGACACATCTGACTAATGTAGTATTTTATATACTTTCAAATATGTTGTTGGTCAGGCCTTTGTACAGGAAGCAGACAGGGCAATTGCTCTGAGCCATCACTTGCTTTGGGAGCTACTGCATGACTGAAGGTTTCATTCTATTACAAATGTTCCATACCTCACAGCACCTCTCCCCTCCTTGAGATGGATCTGTGTATGGGAGGGGTGCTTCAAGGTTTTGCCCCACCTCCATGAATATCTGCCAATACCTCTGCTCTTTAGGACACATGGGGACAGTGCTTTCTCTCAGGTTTTAGACAGAGATTGTCCATCTCCACATGGGAACAGCAGTGTCAATTCCGTGAAGATAAATATTGTGGCAAGGGCACAAAATTCTTTAGAGCACAAACAGAAATGCCAGTACAAAACCAATGTTAGACCTTAGATCTCTCAAGTCCATAAAAAGTAACTACAGTAAGTATAGGTGGATACTGAAACTTGCAACATTATCTTTCCACAAATTCCAGGATATGAAAATACATTTGGATATTTACTTAGGTATTTAAATTTTTGCAACAAAAACATTTTCAGTTCCAAATGCTTAGTTTGCAGTAATACTTTCTACACGGTTACTCACAAATTGCATGTTATTCCTTCCTTCAAATGAAAAGGACACATAGCTACTCTTGTCATCCTGGTGTATCGGAGCTACCTGGCATATCTACAAGCATTGGAAACATGCTTTCCATGTTGTTTGTTCAAAGACTAAAAGCAGCCCTCCCCAAAATTCTGGAGAGAGGTGGAAAAAGATTTTTGCTAACATCTGGTCTAATAGACGTTAGCAAAGTTGTCCCATCTGACTTCAGGGTAGATGACCAGCATAATTTTTGGTGTGCTGCTGGTCCCAAAGTGGGATAAAGATCTTAGTACAGAATTAGTACTGTCATGTTCTGTTGAATTATTTCTTCATATTAAATACCTTCTTCTGGAGTTAGGGTGTGCGAAGCTTTGGGTGCTGATTTGATTTGGAAGAGATGCGGCCCAATTCGGGAGCTGAATCTCCAGATCTGAATCAAATCAGGAGACCAGTTAAAAGGTCTGAATCAATTTGAAGCCCTCCAAATCGATTAGGAGATTGCCCCCCCCACCTGGCAGAAGCTCGTAAATAGGGGCTTTTTTGTTTTTAAAGAGCCAGTAGCTAGGGCCAGGCAGAACAGCCATATGGGTGGGGGGGTGCTGGGAGAATGGGCGGGGCCAGGGGATTTGTGCCAGAGCCCCACACATGGTGTAGGGCAGCAGGGTTAGCCCCCCCATCTGGCAGCAGCTGGTGAGTGGGAGATTTTTTTCATTTTTTTTTTTTTTTTTTTAAAGAGCTGGGAGTGTGCTGGGAGAGCTGCCTGGGGATGGGGGCTTGTGACGGAGCCCACCATACAGCTTGGGGCAGTGGGGGACAGCAGGGATCACCCACCCCCCCAGCCTGGCAGGAGCCAGTGAGTACAGGGCTTTTTTGTTTCAAAGAGCTGGGGCCATTGACAAGTCTTGGAGAGCAGGCAGGGGATGGGGCCAATTTGGAGACTCAGCCAATTCGCCAGTGGCCAAATCTCTGACTCAGATTTAGCCAAATCGATTCAGGAGAGCAATTCAAATCACTAAATTGAATCACTGTCCCCCAAATTGGTCGAATCCAAAGTGAACACTAGCCGCTTTGCATAGGCCTTTCTGGAGTGTTCTTCTGAATTTTAGACCAAAGATCTACTTTGCCTCTAGTTGACCCACAGGAGATACCTTACTATGAACATAGCGCTGTGAAAGACCCTAAAATAAAGTTTAATGGGATTCCTCTGCTTTATCCTTTCCAAGGTATGTGGACTTGTAACAATATTTGGCAGTAGATAGCAGGGAGCAAGCAGCATATCTGTGCTGTTTTCCATAACTTGCAATACAGACATGGGCAGATCCAGAATCTTGTGAGAGGGGTGTGGGAATTATGACTGACTGTTCCTCTGCCCTCCCCAGGCAGGCAGACAGATGCAACAACTGGCTTTATAAGTCCCTGAATCAGGTAAAAATCCTGTCCACTCCATCCACTTATCCACCTCCCGCTCTCAGCACCCTCTGCCTTTCTCTCCATCCATCTGCAACATCCCCTCATCTCCCCTCCTCCTCCTCCCCTCCCATTTTCCTCCCCCATCTGCTGCTGCTGCTGTCTCTGACTGATTGGGCAGGGAGGGAGTGGGAGGAAGGTGAATCTAGAGTTGCTCCAAGTTCAGGAAGGAACAGCAGTGGTGGCTGCAGGTTCCTTCTGCCTGCCTAGTCCCCCCCCCGGTGTTCACTGTCAGTCTGTGAGTGAGTGCAAGGAAAACCCACCTGCAGCTGTCACACAGTGCTGTCCCTGCTGAGCCTGGTGGCAGCAGCTCTGGAGTCCTTCCCTGCAGAACCCTCCCAAACTACAACTCTCCCAATTTATTTTACAGGGGCAGGAGCACCAGTGGTGCTGGAGCTGGGTTGAGAAGGGATGGAGTTAGCGGTGATGGCAGCAGCAGGTGAATTTGCCTGCCCTATGATTGCTCCGAAGTTGGTAGGGAATACCTGGAGAGACTGGGCAGGGAGGAGGAACTTGCCCTGCCTCTGCTACAGTCTGCTTCTCAGCCTGGCTAGAGCTGGACAAGAGTATCTCTGGACACTCCCCAGCTGAGGACAGCAGCCAGCAGTGCATGGGGGGAGGTGGCCAATGGGAGGGAAAAGGACATGTTGCTGAGGTTGGAGAAGTATAGAGTGGGTGCTGACAGCAGGGTTGATGGGGGTTCTTAACTAATTTGGGGACTTAAAAAAAAATCCTAGCTGCTCCTACCGTAGTACAGTCTGAACGGGAGGTGCATCCTCCTGAATCTGCTGCTGGATATAGAAATGGATTTTGATCCCTAATCTCTCTTGTGTAAATCTGGAGTCAGTCCATTGGAACACCTAAGATAACTGGATCAATGCTAGGTAACTGAGATTAGAATCCAGCCCCTAGTTTTCTGGATCATGATAGAAACATATTAGGATTTGGGGAAAAACGTGCAGGAACTGTAGTAAAATAATTTGAACATAGTATAATTGACATAGTATAATTGGAATGGTTTTATAGGATGCTGAGGTTGAAGGAGGAAGTAGCAACATATGTGATAACAGATGGAAGGCATGGTAGAGTAATGAGATGGAGAACAAGGTGGAAGGTAAGGTAGGGTAAAGTGATTCTGTAAAGAACAAGTGAGTTATACTCAAAGGATATGAAAAATAGAGATAAGACAGCTTGTTAGAATAATGGTAGGAAGTCAGACTGGCAATAAAGGCTTAAAAACATCACAGGGAAAGAAACAGTATGAGAAAATGAGGTTGAGCTAATATCTGCGCAGCTGGAAAATTAATATTAGGAACAGGCAGAATAATATAATCTGGAGGAAAAGGGACAGAATGATGGGATGCTGATTTTAAAACAGACTGACACAATGGGGATAAAACGCTTTGGGACCAGATGCTCTTCTTGCCTGCCTGTTGGCTTGAAAGGCAGGTGTTGCATATGCATATCTAAAAGCAGATTCCAACCTTAAAATAGCGATATTAAATACAGTTCTGAAGGAAAACATCAGATCATGTTGTAACAAAAGAAAGGCAGAAATGCTTTAGTGGCTTCTCTTCTCTATCTAGTTCAGTTAGAGATACAACTTTCAGCATTTGTGAGAGACAGATAATATGAGATTCAGTACTTAGGGGATCAGTAGATGCAATAAGGAGGAAGCACCGAAGTCAAATAGTCTGGTATAATCTGTCTAGAAGAAAGGACTAATATTCATGTGAATAAAGCAGAAATTTCCCTTAGTAGGGTACCTTATTATCTTGGACTGGCAAGTTGTTATTAATGTAAAGTCATGTTTCAGCATCAAGCTCAGAAGGCAGGATGTCCTGACTATTGTTTACACAGCTGTCAATATGGATAACGAGCTCAGCCCACACTTCCGTTTATTGGTTTTATGTATTCATTTGTTTGGTTGGTTTTAGTATCAAAACAAGGGTAGTGATACAAGTATAACTGAGAGCACCACAACAGGAAACAGGTTTCACTGTAATAGTGTTAGTTAGAATTTCTCTGTGAGCAAGTTTAATATTATCACTGATATTAATTATCCCTAACCATACATATCAGATCTTGGAGAGAAAAAGCATCAATACCATCTTATCAACTTTGTCATTCATGTTTGTTTCACCAGAAATCAGAATATATGATAAGAAAAAACTTGTGTTGGGAGGGGGCTGTTTAGTTACTTTCTTACCATCAGAGAACTTTTTCTTTATAGAGTGTTTCTTGATGAGTTCTTTGATCCTGTCCAGTAACTCATAGGTACAAGTCTATATTTGCTATAATGCATCTATTTATCCTAGTGCATACATTTCTACCTGTGCCTATAGCTTGATGGCTAGTCTGTAGTTGCTTTTGCAACTGTTTCCTGCTGCATTGGTGGGTAAGGTGAAAGGATGTAGATATTATTGGGTCAGCCAGGTTAAAGCATTGCAAAAATTAACTTAGTAAAATGAATATAACAGGTAGCTTTGGGCAGCCATAGATTTGATGCATCATGTCTTCTACTTTGCTGACATGAATACCATATGTGGCATAAATGCAGTGGGATACTGTCATTCTGTAGATGTTGTCCCCTCGGGACCCTCCCGCCTTGTTTAGTCTGTCTGAGTACCCCCTGAAGCCAGCCCAGGCTTCTAGAGTGGGCAGAAGCCCTACCTTCCTTCAGCTCTGAGATCCTGGCCTTTCAGTCCCTTGGCCCTTCCTAGCCTCAAAGAGCTACCTTCCAGTTCAGTTCCTGATGGAGGGACTTTACTTTCTTACAGGGAGATGTGCAACCCCAAGTTTAAAGGAGCAAAACAAACAGCTTCTCTTCAGTAAAGACAAAGACCAGCCAGCCAAATGTTCTCTGCCCCCTCCAAAGGGCTAAGTAGTCCCTCTGTCCCCAAACCTGCTCACACAGTCCTTAGCCCCAAAGTTGTTCAGCTGTTCGTTCTCCACAGACCAACACTCTCTGTTCTCAGGCTGCTCCATCCATTGTGATGATACCTTGGATGCATCCTGGGTGTCACCTTCAACCCCACCATGTTGAAGAGTCCACAAAGTTATTCAATTTTCTGTTAATGCTGGAGGTCCTTCTTGTCTCCTCCCATCCTTCATGCAAATGGTTCTGGGATCTACCAGGGATTCTATTAACTCTTCTTCCCTAGTCAGGGGAACTGAAACATGCAGCATTATTACAGCATGCACACATTTAAACCAGAAATACTGCAGTAAAACCCATGGTCTCACAGATGGAACTTGGAATGCTCTCATTAGTAGGCAGCCATCAATCCTTCTGGATCATGGCATAGAGGTCACCAAGATCTCCAATGCGTATGGCTAGGCAGGAGTATGAGCGGTGGCTGCCCGTTAGGTCTGTGTGAGTCGGCAGCTATTCATTCTGGCTTTGGATCCATCCACTTCAGATGCCAGCGATCCGATCCGGACCTCCAGACTGGGTTCCTGCTTCGATCCGGCTGAACTGGCTCCGAAGCTTGGGAGCCGCCTCAGAGATCCGGCCATAGGGTATAATGGGGAATCAATGAAATATCTATAACTTTGTTGTTTTTTTCCTGATTTGGTTGCAATTTTCAGGGTGGTAGCCTCTTCTGAGAGCATGAAGCCAGCCAAGTTTCAAGAAGATTGGTGCGGGGGGAACTGCACCCCAAATTCTTGAAAGCAAAACTCCTGTCATGTGTATGTGTTACACCACTGCAGGGGCATGAAAACTGCAGGAGTTGTAGCACCTGATGAGGCCGTGAAGCCTGCCTAGTTTCAAGGTGATAGGTGTAGGGGTTTGGGTAGAACTGCACTTCAAGCTGCTGACAGGCAAAACTCGTGACATAGATGACCATGTGTGTGAGTTAAGGTGCAGCGGGCTAAAAACTGCAGGGGTGGTGGCATCCAGGAATCAAGCCTGGATCTCCTGTGTGATGAACAAGGAAGGATTTTACCACTGAACAATGACAGCGGGTTAATGCTCTGAAACTAAGCTTACAAATGTTGATGACAATTAAGTTGTCTACGTATTTTTCTCCTTACCTAAGTCTGTGAAGGGCAACCTTGAAGCTCACATTCATGATAGTTCATTAGGCAACGTAGCAGGAGATGGAAGCCTGTTTGTGGTTCAGCAAAAATGTTGTTGAGACCAATATTTCTGCAAAATGGTTTGGTTTCACCAAATAATTTTTATCAAGATCCTGTTTTGTCAGAAAATTTCCAAATCGGCTCTAAACAGGATGCCATCCTTCTTTCCCGCCAAGAAAAGGCATGCTTTTATTATAGTTTTATGAGAGGTTTATGATCTTGACAATCTGAGGAAATTTCTTTCTTGCATTTCCTTATATCCTGGGCATTTGTGTGGACAGTACTGTTCCACGTCAATCTCTTTTCTGCCATGTCAGTTGCACGATCACTTCTTCGCTGTGAGTTATGGTGGCAAATGTTTGTGAGAATCTGCTTCAGTTCTGTGTGTTTCACCTGTAGTCTGCTTGCATGATTGTTCTATGTAAGGTCAGTAGCTGTCTAGCTTGTTGCTTTTTAAAATTTAATTTCCTAATAATGAACTTGCTAGACCAGCACCTGGAACAATAAATATCTCAAGCATTTTTGTGTTTTGAGCTGGGTTGTTTGCTCTGCTTGTCATCAGATTAGGTTTTTTAAGACAGGAGATGGATAAATAGATGCTTCCCCATGTTTAATTTTTGATCCTTTGTGTTCTGTAGGGAAGCGATCCTGTGGTGTTTTGGTTGAGATGCCATGAGAAACTGAATATTCTTTTTTGTATGTTGGTTATAGGGGGGGGTCAGACCAATTTGTGCTAGGGTTCTGGTGAATATAGAGTATTTGCAAAATTGCACATGCACCACTTCTATTGAAATTTCATATAATCTTAGGGCTGGAAGGGATCCCAAAGGATCATTGGGTCCAGCCCCCCCTGCATGACCAGGAAAGACATCTAGGGTCAGATGACCCCAACCAGGTGACCGTCCAGTCTTCTCTTGAAAACCTCTAAGGTATATGATTGCACCACCTCCTCAGGGAGCTTGTTCTATAGTCTGGACATCCTAGTTGTAAAGTTTTTCCTAATGTTCATCCTGAAACTATCTTCCAGGAGTCTGTAGCCATTGTTTCCAGTTTTCTCTGAGGGCGCCCTGGTGAACAGTTGTTCACCGAGCCCCTGATGTATGCCTCTGATGCCTCTGATATAGCGGTAAGCCTCAATTGGGTCCCCTCTCAGCGTACTTTTCTTTAGGCTTTAGAGTCTGAGATCGCTCAGCCTCTCCTCGTATAGCTTGCCATGCAAATCCCTGATCATGTGGGTGGCCCTTCTCTGGACCATCTTGAGTTTTAGCACATCCTCATTGAAGTGCGGTGCCCAGAACTGGATGCGATACTCCAGCTGTGGTCACATCAATGTTCAGTAAAGGGGGAGAATTGCTTCTTTGGATTTACTGGGGATGCATTGATTGATGCGTGCCAGAGTTTTATTGGCCCTAGCAACTACTGCGTCGCATTGCCGGCTCATGTTTATGCTGGGGGTCCACTGTTATCCCCAGATCCCTTTCATTTGTAATTCTGGTCAGGTTAGTGATGCCCAGCCTGTAGATGCAGGCATTTGATCATATTCATTGTAATGAGTTGTTGAAATCAGCTACCAAACGTTTCTCCTGCTCCTACATGGCAGAGTGGTTTGGAAAGTATTATCAGATATATTTTTCATGTTCTGCTAACCACGGCTCATGTGTCCACAGTTGCATTGGGTTCACGATTGCACGATTGCTTTTGTATTATTGGGAGATTTATGCGCATATAGGTATGCCCTTTAGGTATTTGTGGAGTTAAAAACAACAGATACAAATCACCATTACAACTGAGAAGTCATTTATCCAACTTCTCTGCAACACCCTTAGAATATATCTGGGGTGTCAAACACATCTGGCTCTGAAGGCTGCATGACTGATATGGGACCAGTCCACAGACCAAATGAATGAATGGCACATGGTAAGCCCTGCATGCCAGATCAGGTCCATGGACCCCTTCCCTCCCATCATGCTGGATCCAGAGCATGCAATGCTTGCTCTGACTGGGCAGCATGTGGCACCCATGTATGGCTAGTCCAAGGCACACACCACATGCAGTGCGTGTAACATGGGGCCCAGACTGGCCAGAGCAGATGCTGCATGCAGAATGTGTCCCAGGCTGGCTGGGGTAGGTGCTGCACATAGCACATATCCTGGAAGAGCTGTAGTGGGTGCCATGTGAGGTGTGTATCCTGGACTGGTCAGGTAAGTGCTGTATGTGCATTATGTCCTGCATGTGGGGCCAGTCCAGCATTTGCTGCTGATAGCGTGTGGGTCAACTCTGAACCCTGGAGCCAGATAATACAGCACCATGGGCCAGATTTGGCCTGTGGACTACATCTTTGACGCTCCTGGTATAAACAACAACTGTAATTTGGTTATATAATATTGATGCTACTTCTTGGAAATTAGGTTACAGCAAATGTGCGTTTCCATTGCAGCCCAGTTTTTCATGTCTCATACTTGCTCAGATTGTCAAAAAAACTAGCTGTGAGCTAAAAATTCATATATAGCGACATAGCTAATTATCAATTTTAATATAATTTGGTGGTTTTGATATTTTAGATATGAGGAAAAATGTGCTTGTTATGGTCTTTGGTGGACCTTTTCATATTAGCTCAAATGGTTATACCTTATGTGAAAAATAATATTATCCTATATGCCAGTGTAGAGCCAAAGGACTGTAAAGGAGGCCTCAGATATTCTCTGTGAATGTACTTTAAATACTTCACCATACCTCTAAGCCACTAAGTCCTCATTTCAAACCTTCCAGGTCCTGTCTCCTCCTCCCTGCAGGTATTAAAAATTTTTCCATTATCTTCCTTCGTGGTAAAACCTGATTGAGATTATTGCATCAATTACAATTTTATGTTTTTATTTAATTCTTCTGTTTTAAGCAAAAAAAGGATACACTAAAATATGGTTATTAGTATCCATTTTGTGATACCACACAAACCCAAGGTCATTAAGTGTATAGCACACACCTGATTGCTTATAAAATCTCTTTCCCATTTTATATCTGTCTGCCAGACTTGTTGTCATTTTGAAGTCTAAAATAAAAACAGTTCTTTATGGGCAATTGCTAGGTCTTTTAAGGTTGGAATTTAATGTTATGAAGCATTATGGCCAGTGTATATACAATTTCTTCATATACTGTATAATTTAGGTAAAAAGTCATGTATATGAAACAGCTTATGTATGCAAGTCGCAAACTGTATGTATGAATATAAATGAGGAAATGAGTCTTTTGTAGCAGAAATAGTCCAGAATAGATAACGTGACATGAAAATTTGATTTATGGCGGTAGTTTGTATATTTGCTTATAGTAATATTTTACTGGGTTGTGTTTTGGGGGGAGCGGGGGACAGAGGTTTGTAAACAGCCGTGTTCAATAAATTGAGGAAAAATACTTTTCTGCGCAAATTATATTTCTCATCTATTTCACTTGGAAAACCATACCAAAAATCCAAAAATGAAGTGGTAGGTTTGACTGTTTTTCAGATAGGACATAGATAGAGGAATGAATAAAAATGATCAAGCTATGATGTCTGAGAGTGAAATCCAGCTGACAGTCACTTGCCCATGTTACTGTTTTCAGGGAAATTTGGTACTTCATACTCAAATAAATGGAGTGCTTTTCAATTTTATCTCATAAACTGATGAAATTAACCTATTTTATTCCATTCATGTAAAAGAACAGCATTATGAAAGAATTAATCTGTTCCACTTGTCATTTGTATTACTTGCAGAAATGCATCATACCTAATTTAAATCAGTATTTGGTTTGCTCTTACTTTTTAATTCATTGTGCTGCCACTATAGGAAGCAATTTTCAGAAAAGACACTTTGTTACTTTGAAATTCCTCCCTCCATTTCCCATCTGCATTTTTAGCTGCTTCCTAATACTTTAACTTTCTTACAAAAATGTTCAAACATAACTCTTTTACACCTCAAAGAGACAACTTTATTTTATTTGGCAGAATCTAAGCAGTCTGTGTGAGTATATCAAATTACTCACAAATAAATTATAGGCACTTAATTTAAGCCAGGATCCAAGTAAAGATATAGTAAATAACTTTGGTGTGTAAAGTAAGCTTTCTGGTAAAGTTTCTTATTCAGCTGGTCTTAGCAGTCTTAATGTTACTCTCTTGGCTGAGATTTACAAAGCATGCACTCATGTCCTAGAAACAACCTTAAATTATAAAGGGATAAATTAAAGCCCACTGTTATATAGGGCCGGTGACAGTAACAGTGGCCATGTATACAGGTACTATGTTTCTGCTGAGAGAACTACCCTTCTTACAGTAGAAACCAGCAGCATACAAGTATCCATTTAGTTTCTCTTGGAGGAAACATGCCCGCTCTGGGAAAAAGATTTTCCTGGTTGATACCTGGAAGAGCTCCCCTGTGAGTTTCTCTTACAAGAACAAAGGCTTGTGCATTTCTGTTTAGCTCCTCTGTGATCCAGAGAAGTTGAACAGCAACTTTCTTGGGCCATCCCCAGACTGGGGATTCTGATGCGGGGAGAATTAAAGGCAGGCCATTCTTTACATCTTGACTTCCCCTGTGGAGTTGAGCTGCCCCTGCCACTGCTCCTTGAGGGACAGCTCAACTCTGAGTGTTTCCAGTCTGGGGAATGGATGTGGGGTGGCATTGCCCAGCTATTCCACTCCTCTCCCAATCTGGTATATGGCTTTGGAAGTGATGCGCAGGGGGAAGACAATGGGTTGCTCCCAATGTAGCAATTTCAAAGCAAGTAGCAGCAGCCCTACAGGAATAGGCAGAGTGGAGCAGCCGCTGCTTCCTGGACCAGGATCACCCTGGTCTGAGGAAGGCATTGGGAGCAGGGAAGAGAGGGTAGCTATAGCCTGAATGCCTGTGTGTCTTCCTCTCCCAGTAAATTTCTCAGAAATTTCTGCTGCTAGAAAAGATCGTCTGTTCATACCCAGTGAGGCAGATGTCACAGAAGGGAAAGACTGGAGCCTCCCATCACCCCCGCACCACTCAGTGTTTGTTATAGATGCAGAGCCATGAGCACATTATACTGTCTAAAGAAGAGAAGAGCTGCAGATGGGGTGTGATCATAGACTCTTTGTAGTTTTTATTCTTGAAGGTAGTTTTGTGCTTCTCTTGGAATAAAGTATTTACTAGATCTTTTTAACAAATTCTGAAGTAAATGCAGAAGTGATGTTTCTCAATAAATAAATATCAAGTAAAAGATATTCCTGTTATAAGTTCTTACATTTTCTAGTTCAAGGGAACCTTTCACTTCATTAACCTCCTTCCTGATTAGCTCAGGTGAAGTAGCATGCTAGGTTGAGGACACAGTTGCCAACTGCCCATAAATGTATGAATGCTCCATAAATAACCAGTCTGAAAATGCCCGTCCATAAATTCTATAAAAGAGTTGTACTGCCTGTAAATCAGGAAGCAAAAACAGCCCTGCAAAATCAGCTTTATTAAAGCATGGGGCTTCTGAAGGTCCATGATTGGGAAACAAGTTGATTAAAGCACAGATGGAGCATAGATAGCAACATGACCTGGTATCCGAGCGGGAGTGAAGCACCCAGAAGGTTGCTCTTCCCAGAGCTTTGTGGTGCATGTAACACTGCTGGGTGGCAGGCAAGCAGACAGACTAGGAACAGACATTCAAAAAGCTTGGAGCCTGAATTGATTCCATCTTTGCAGGTTAGTCTACCCTGCAGAGAGTGAATCAGTTTCAAAGTGCATAGACATTCCCTTTCTGTTCAGAAACATGCCTGCAGTGGCTTATGCCATAAGCCCAGAGGCCCTATAGCAGCCCTCCCTTCCACAGGGAAGCTGAGCTGGGGAAGGGGGGAGCATAGCCAGGCCCCAGCAGGCCTGCCCCAGTGGCTCCCTATGAGTGGGAGCAGTCCTGGCTCACAGGGCTGCCCAGCCTCAGAGGGGGAACTCTTCCTTACCTTCTCCCTCTCCTCCGCTGCCACAGGGCCAGGAGGGGGGCCCTGTTCAGTGCTCTTCATCCTCCTCCTCCCCCACCCACCACCATGGGGTGGGGAGGGGGCTCTTTGAGGCTGCCTGGCCCCAGAGCGGGAATCCTCCCCTGCTTCTCTACCACTGTGGGGTGGGGAGAAGGGACTCTATGGGATGCTGCCTAGCCCCAGATGGGGACTCTTCCCCTGCCCCATACCCTTCCCAGCAGAGCAGGAGGAGGCTCTGTTCCATGCCGGGGAGACTCTGCCCCCACCACTTCCTGCAACAGAAGGGCAATGGGAGCACGGAGCTCAGGTGTGCGGGGTGTTGTTGTGAGGGTTGGGGGTGTAGCGACTCCCACCCACTCCCCCCATGGCATGCAGTAGCAGCAGGTGGGGAGATCAGGGCACTTGTGCCCAGTGCAGGTGTGGCTCCGGCCAGCATTGCATGGGGGCAGGGAGAGGAACCTGCCTTATTGTTGGGGCTCTGCTCCCTGCACCTGCAGCTCCAGCACTCCCAGTGGGTGAAGCCCCATATTGGAGCCTGCTGCCTCCCCCACTCCCTGTTGTGCAGGTCCTTGCATGCCACCAGGAGTGGAGGGAGCCCCACCCCCTGTTTCTGCGCTGAGTCCAGCACAGGGCTTCCCCGCTGCGAGAGTGTGGCGCAGAGCCCTGAAGATGTGGCCAGGCAGGCTGTGTGGGGCTGCGCTCTTCACCCCCAGTGCAGCACTGGCTGCTTCTGTGCTGTGCACTTGCAGCTCTGCACTTTCAGTGAGGAAGTCCTATGCTGGACTCTGTGCAGAAGCAGAGGGTGTAGCTCCCTCACTCCTGGTGGAGTGTGAAGACCTGCACAGCAAGGAGTGGGGGAGACAGCAGGCTCCAGTACAGGGCTTCCCCCACTGTGAGTGCTGGAGCTGCAGATGCAGGGAACAGAGCTGCAGTGATGGGGCAGGCTTCTCTTCCTCCCCCCATCCAGCGCTGGCTAGAGCTACACCTGCACTAGGCATGAGCACCCTGAACTCCCTGCCTGCTGATGCTACCAGCAGCAGGGGCTGCACATGGGGGTGAGTGTGTGGGAGTCCCTACACCCCCTACCCTCACAGCCACACTCACTCCCTGCCCAGCTGAGTCCATGCTCCTGCTGCTCCTCTGGGGGGGCGAATGAGGAGAGGGAAACATTCATCATGAAACAGCCTCCTCCTGCCCCCCACCCTTGCTCTGGGGTCAGGGAGCATTGCATTGCATGGAGCCCCCAGTCCTGTGGTGGCAGGGGGGAAGGGGAGGAGACAGAAGAGTCCCCCATCCAAAGCCTCACAGAGTCCTCCTCCCCACCCTGGGAGGAAGAGGTTGGGGAAGAGTCCCCCCAGCATGGAACAGCCCCATTTCCCACCCTGCAGGTGGGCATTTCCCATCCCAGCATAGCCCTGTAAAGGTGAAGGGGGCAAGGAGAAGAGTTGATTCCTTCCTCTGTCCCTTCACTGTAGCTGGGATCTGCCAGCTCCAGGAGCTGCTGCTGCAGCCCCCTCCCCTCTGCTCCTTGGCAGACAGGCTGACCCCGGCTGTGGTGGGGAAAGAGGAGAAGGAGGGAAGAATTAACTTTTTCCATGCCCACTTTGCCTTAATGGGGCTATGGCTGGTATCTCCATTCAGGCTGGTCCCAGCTCAGGCTAGACAACAGAGGAACAGGGTCAGCCCCGCTTTTGAGCAGAGGGCCCTGCCCAGCTCAGCCCACAAAGCATGCCAAGATGCTGGGGAATCTGGTTTAACTTAAACCAGCAAGGGGTCTGGGACAGACATTGCATAAATTGGTTTGAGCCAAATCAGTTAAGTCTCATACCACTTTCAACCAACTTGTTTTGGCCATTTTGAAACTGGTTTATGTGCACTGAATGCTTGTTCTGTTACAGGTTTAAACCAGTTTCTGATCACTTAAACTGGTTTAAGTGTAATATCTGTCCCTAGCCATAGTAGTCTTTCTTTGGGGGTCCATACTGGAATGGGGTGTGCGACTGGGAGGAATAAGGCTTCCCTGGGGGTGGGCTTGGGGTCACCATGGTGCGGGGTACAGCGAGGGATACCAGGGTGTGGAGATTAGTAGCGGACCCTGGAGGGGGACGAGTGGTTAGCACAATGTAAAACCATTGCTGCAGTCAAGTAGGGTTACCAAGTTTTTTTTGGTTTTGTTTTGTTGTTGCAATAATCTTAAAAATTTGTTACCATGTTTGAACATGGCCATTGTCCAGGGTCTGGCAGAAAGGTTATATTTACATGATGTAAAATATATATCACTAAAACATGTCAGTAAAAAAGTTTGGTCCTCAATAAAAACTTTGCAGATTGTCAGTATAATTCTCTTGAGTTGGCAACCCTGGCTGAGGGGAAAGTTCTTAGAATATCAAAGATGCATGAAAATGATTGGTAGATTGTAGGGTACACAATTCATTAAAACAGAAGGCAATGAACACAGCCTTACATGCTTGTTTCTTGAAAATGTAAATGATTTCAGACAAACCTTCTAGTTGACTGAAGCTGTGTGCGAAATGCAGTCTCCCTGGTGGTCATTCCAGTACACCCTAATTAAAGCATTTATCAGCATGATGTTTAAACAGGGCCACTAAGCACAAGTGGATAATATGTTTTCCTGTAGGAATATTCTTTTAGGGTTTTTTCTGCTGTTTTTTTTCCCTATAGGCTAATTAACAGTGAGTTAAATCATTCAATGTGCAAACCTTTAGACAAGCATAGGTGAATATGGATAACTGTTGCAAATAGTGGTGCCTTGTAGAATGTGCAGAGGTTTAATATATGTCTAGTTCTTTAACAATGATGATATATTACATGTTATCTTTTATGAGTTAAAGGATAGCTGCATTCATGTTTCAGCCTGGACACATTGATTTTGTGGTCAGGGAGGAATTGCTCTTTTCTCTTTCCATCTAATACGTCAGTGCACAGCTTCATCATCATAATCATTGTTATTATTGTTGGTGATATATAGGTTTATTTCTTGCCCTACCCAGAAGGGTTAGGGAGATTTTTACATTGTATTAACTTTACCTGGTACAACTTTGTGACTGATTTACAATTATTGTACTCATTGTTTATTAATAATAATAAATAGGCTTATTTTAGCCTATAAATAGATTAGCTTGTGCTATTTAGAGGAAAGTAACAGATTATTCTTAGATCTTATTACAAGAAAAATATTTTAATTATTTTAAAAAATGCTTAAAAAGGTATATAAAACTTCTTTTCTTCAAAATCTTGTTTTTCTCAAAATTCATGGATGCCTTGGCAGCATAAATTATCCTCATGGGGTTTTTTTTTTTTTATTAGAATCTAATCTAATTTTGCCATGGATATTGGAGAGAAGAAGCCAATAGGAATTTGCATAGTATATTTTAAAAATTCAAACATTTCCAGAATGGAAATGTTTTCGAGCAAGGGCAGAGTACTATAGAATTAATCAGTGGCCTCTGTAGAAATACTGAAATATCTAAAAATGTCCAGGCAGGATAACATAGGACCATATAAATTGCCATATTAGCTTAGGCTTGTGACTTATCTAAATCATTTTTCTGCTTGTGACAGCTGCCAGTCCAGATATCCCTGTAGAAGAATAGAGGTGAAGAATAGTCTTGCTCTATACTAATAACTAAAGCAGGCATTTGCAACCCGCTGATTGTCACCACTAGAAGAACTATTTTCTTTTATAAATTTATTACATGGAGAGGAGGAAAAGAAAGAGAAGGACAAGAAGAATGTAAATAGGTAGATAAAGGGTAGAACTCCTGGCTAGACTTCCTGACTATTATATTCTGCCTCCTACCTTGCAGCCAGTTTTACTCCAATTATTCTAGGTTTATTCCTATATTGCAACCTACTAATATTCAACATTATTCATTAGTACAACCTATTGTCTGCTGATTGTAACATCAAAATCTTCAGTTGGTAATGAGAGTCAGTCAAGGTGAAAGTAGTTAAAAAGTTCATTAACTAAAATTTCATGACAATTTCATTCAGTTATAGCTTACTTGGGGTTTCTTTCATCCAAGGCAATTGCATAGTTTCCTAGCAACCTTGTTTCCTGGGAATTCTCGAGTTGCATGCAATAATGCCTTTCCCTTCATAGTGGAAATGAAAACCCAAGAAACAGAAGCAGAATAAAACTGGACAGCTATAACTTACACTAAATAAACAAAAACAATCTAAAATCAAAGGGAGTAATATAATGAAAAGGTATTTAAAGATTACGTGATTATTTAATAGCCTTCTGATTTAAAAAACACAGTGAAGTGAGTTGTCTTACCCATGGAGCTGATATCTACTTGGATATGCAGAAATAATTTTAAAAATTAATTTATTTTCACCATTCATGATATTTGCTAAACCTTTTCATTCCTGTGTGTGTTCAGTTATGCAAGATTATTTTCCAAGAAGGATTATAATTTAATGTTATGATTCCTATACAAATATAATACTATTGCCTTACAAATGAAGCAAGTTTTATTTAAATATGAGAAAAACTGTTATTTGGATCTAAAATTATATAAATATTTTTGTAGAAAATAAATTTCTACATAACTTCTGAGCTGACCTAAAGGTATAAAAAATGTCTCTGTTTTGCTTCTTTGTATGGCTCTAAAGTCTGCTGGGTTTAGGCCATTAGTATTTAACTGCTGGAAAGTACTCAATAGAAAATGTATATAATCCTATACTCAGGCTGCCTGTTATAAGTAATAAATAAAATCAAAGCACATTATTATTAATTAATCTTTATTGTTCATCAGACATGAAAAATAATTCCTGAATTCTTCTGATTCTTATTATTTAATATGTATGGAACATGGAAAATGAAAATGTAAAATTGTTGAATAATGTTAAGTAATGACGTTGATTATTTAGATGCTTCATTTATTGCACAATAAATTGTAATATGCCATATGTACAATCAATTCATCACATGATAGAAGAGTAAACCAGCCACAAAGATGTTTGATTGTGCCTTAATTTGAATATGTGGTATATAGTTTAAAGGGCATGCGGGGTCATAAATTGAACCAATTAATTTATTAATTTCTCTGAAGAATACTCAGTTCAGGTATAGAAATGTATTACATATATTGTCTACTTATTTGCTGATTAGTTATTAGTTAGGTAGGCCTAAACTGAAAATATGACGCTCCCAGCTCTCTCTCTCTACTGACCAAAAATGTAAGGTTAGAGGATTTGGATTCGGACCCTCCAGACTTCTCCTCAAGTCTCGCCTGAGCCAAATGAAAGCTGAAAGAAGAAGTTTGTTGTGGATCTGTTTCAGAAGTGATCATAGATGGCAGAATTTTTGCAAGAATAAGATCTTTACTATATTCTTAATTGTGGACCTAAATGTTAGTCTTATCTTCACTGCTTTGCCCCTTAGTTGTCAGGGTGAGATCGAGCTTTGGTGCCACCTAGATCAGAGGTGGGCAAAGTGCGGCCCACCAGACCATTCTATCTGGCCTGCCAAGCCATTCTATCCAGCCCGCGGGGCCCCTAAAAAATTTAGAAAATTAATATTAATCTTCCCTGGGCTGCCTGTCATGCAGCCCTTGATGGCTTGCCAAAACTCAGTAAGCGGCCCTCTGCCCAAAATAATTTCCCACCCCTGACCTAGATGGTTCGGGTGCTGCTCCTACTCACTTGCTGCATCCTTGATGTTTGTTGTTGGGGGAGGTAGTTCCCTGTAGGTGACCCAAAAAAAGGGGTCTCGACCCTGGTCTTTCTTCATGGGGCTCCAACCTCCCCTGTACCCTGCCGTTACCATGTCCACAGCCTGGGAAAATGCTGCTCATCACAGGTCTTCTCCTGGATGATCTCACCTCATCCACACTGCCCACCTCAAAATGGGTCATGTCTTCCTGGGTGGCAATCTTTCTTGTGCTGGTCCCTCATCTTTGGGCCAGCTCCCAAGCAAATAAACATGCCCCTGCTGGGGTTAATTGTAACTAAGAAGAACTTAACTGTAAGTGTCTGGCATCTGCTGATGGGATTCTGGGATTCCGTGTCCCTGGACCCACTTGGTCCGTTGGGTGGGGAAGGGGGAACTTGTCTGGTCCCTTCCCTCTTAACAGGCATGGGGACAGGCAACCATCCTATACCCAGTTTGTCAACTTCCCCAGCGTGACCTCCCTGGGGCCTGGCTGACCTGTAGTTGATTTATCCTGGTCCCATCAGCTGGTGGTGCTTGTCACTCCCACGCAGGGTTTTTCAGCTTCCTGCGCCTCTCTTCTTGCCATGCTTCCCGAAGGTGCTGGCAGTCCCTTGTTACCACTCCCGGCTGAAGTACCTGCCTTCCCTGGTGTGGCTGTGGCTCCATTCCTGGACATCCCAGAGAATTGCTTCCCCTGCAGTGGAGCTCCCTGGCATCCTCCATTCCCAGAGCTTGTGCTCCTCGTTCTGTCTGCCGGAGTTCTTTGGCAGACCCTCAGCCTCTTTTCTCCATGCTCGGGGCTGGTGCTGTCTGGCTCCACAACTGGTGTCTCCTGGCAGGCATTCTCCTCCCCTCTGCCCGGCCACTCAGCTTTATCTCCGGCTGCTTTTTGAACTGCCTGAACTTGTCTGGAGCCATGCCCCCGGAGCTCACCGATTCACAGGCTCAGGCGGCTCTGGAACTGCCGAGCCTGTGTCAGCGTCTCTCCCCAGTTGCCGTTCATCTTCACCCCTGAAGTAAGTATCAGGGCAGGGGTTTGGGATGCGTCAGGCAGGGGTTTGGGATGTGTTTGGGGGGGGGGGGGTTGCCACCCCTCACACCTGGTTTAAGTCCTCCTCATTAGTTTAGCAAGCCTGTCTACAAAGATGCTCTTCTTTCTCTTGGAAACACTTGGAGCCATTCTTTTGCAGAACTTGGAGAATGGTGAGCACCCAATCTATGAGCCACCAGCTCCCTACCCTGAGTGCATAAGTGTTCAATCATTGAAAAAGACTGCCTTGCCATAAAGTGGGAAGTTGAGGTTCTATGCTGTTACTCCTTAGGAGTAACCCTTCACCTTGGTGATGGATCATGCACCTCTAACCTGGTTGAAAGCACTGCAGGATATAAACTCCAGATTCATATGTTGGTGCCTGGCTTTGCAGTCATTTGCATTCTGCCATTGACCTGGGACCACGCATGAACATGGGCTGCTTCTCCAATGAAGGAGAAGGTTTAAGTTCAGAAGAGTAAATCTTCACTCTTCAGGAAGGGAGGTATGTAACAGGGTGGTCTGTCCCCAAAAGGGAAGGCAGCTAGTTAAATTGAAGGGCTTTAGTTGTAGGGAAGCTCCTGAGGGAATGACACTGGGAATCAAAAAGACCAGTAGGCAGAACAGGGGGAAAGTGAAGAAGCACCACAGGTAGGAAACTTCTGTGTTAAGAGGACAAACCTGGGAAAGGAAGCTGGAAGCCACAGCAGACCCCATCTCAGGGTCCAGGATGATAAGGTTTCTTGCTTTGTTTGGTGAAGGAGTGAATATAACTGGGGCAGGCTGAGGTCAGCAAGGTGAAGGAGTTGGTAGCACTAAGGTAGGCTGCGAGAGAATGCTGGCAGAGGGGTGCAGAGCTCGGTTTAAAGGCCTTGAGGCAGCAACCTGCTACAGCACATGATTAC
Organism: Caiman crocodilus; assembly: GCA_030014935.1. Classification (NCBI taxonomy): domain Eukaryota; kingdom Metazoa; phylum Chordata; order Crocodylia; family Alligatoridae; genus Caiman; species Caiman crocodilus. Next base: position 4,979,220 of record JAGPOW010001543.1, on the reverse strand, counting down.
CTTTGAGACTTTTGGTTAAATCTAGGAGCGCACACTAAACAGTGTATTTTTATCTGTGAGATCTATCTCTGCAGGAAACTGCAGGAGGCAATATATTGTAAAACAGATTTCTTTGTTTCCAAGGGGAATCCCACAGAACCTCAGAAGTCCCTTCCTGCCAGAAAATTTATACCTGAGTGGGCCTCCATTGTATGCATTTAGGAAGATAACACAGCTTATTTACCCAATATACTCAAAATACCAACACAAAAGCCATTCTAGATTATTTGGTGAATGCTCTATTTTTAAAATGTTTAGACTACATGTTATTTGCCTAATGAGTTAGAATGGCTTATATTCAGCCATTCTGTGTCTTGGAATATTTTAAAGCAATAAATATATATTTATGTAATACATGTATATGAAAAATAAAGGAGAGATTTATATAGTAAAACATATTTAAACACACTTCAATCATTAGTAGGCTTGATTGAACTAATTTAATTATGTGGCCATTGTCTTGCTTTAATTAAATTATTTCTCTGATTTAATTAAATAATATGTTTGTGTTAAGTAACACAATGGACATAGAATTTGGGAGTGGCACTGGTTCCTAATCACGATCAATTATTATTTTAATTTAATAAGAAAACAAGTAGCACAAACAGGCTTTGCTCCAAAAATGATGCGTTTAAATTAGGGCCATCAAATGATTGAAAAATTTGATTGTGTTCAGTTGCACAATTAAAAAACTTAGTTGCAATTAATCACAATTTTAATTGCACAGCTAAAAATTAAGTTATTACCAAAAAAAAGCTCAAAATTATACAAAATAATGCAGGTACTTTTGTATGATTAGGGGATGGGTGTGGGATGTGTGTTTCGGGGGTGGATTTGTAAAGGTGTGGGGGGCTATGGGTATGTCTTGTCATCTTGTCTCTCATCAGCAGTCCCTCGAAGTCGAGGATGACATAGATTCATAGATTCGTCAGATTTGGTGCATTCTCATGTGACTGAGGAGCCTGATTCTGGATACACGCATTCTTCAGCAACTGGGGCATGCTGTTGTGTGGGAGAATGGGATTTGCAGCCCTGGGTTGGTCTCCATTTTAATTGTGTGGCTACACGTTTGTGGGGTTAGGATCTCCACACCCTGGCAGGATGTGGAGTATTAGTACAATAGGTCAGGAGTGAGGGACAGCAGCAGGGCTGGGGGAGAATGTGGCTTGGGAGTGAGGGCACATGCACACACGTGTACGTGTGTACACACACACACACACACATACACCGCCTAGCAGGTAAGTCTGTTGGGTGGGACAGGTGGAGAGGGGAGGGGCAAGGGGGCAGATCAGGGCCCCCATGGTGAGGGAGGGAATAGGGATGGGGCAGGAGTGAATGGGGCTGGGGCCAGGTCATGGGACGGAGCCACAGGTGGCTTATCTAGAGGCGTGGTGGGGGAGGGTGGCTCCTGCCACTGTATACACCCCCCCAAAAAGCATGGGAGGCTTGTGCCCCTGCCCCCCCCGATTTGGGTGCAGGGAGGAGAGGGCTGGGGCTCTCTGCCATACTGTCTTTGCCCTGGGAGCGAGCTGTGTGATGCCTTTTTGTGTCTCCTGCACAGTGCAGGCAGTGCATGGCTCTCAGGGCAAAGGCAGCAGGGTGCAGAGTGCCAGCCTGCAGCGGGCAGCCTGCCTTTGCCCCATGCACAAATCTGCAGGATACATGCCCCCCATACCTCCACTAGGGGTGCATGAAATGGCGGGGAGCTGCCCCCTTCACACACACCTCTGGATAAGCTACCAGTGGCTCCATCCCACAACCTGCCCCAGCCCTGGGGCTCCATTCACCCCTGCCCACGCCCCACTCCCATGTTCACCGTGGGGGCCTTGTTCTACCTCTTCACCCCTCCTCCCCCTTCACAGACTTAACTGCAGGGCATTGCTCTACACACTGTTGGACTGTGTATCTGGCCGTGTGCAGGCTGCGGCTGTAGCTGCTTATGTCTGTGTCTGTGTGTGTGTGCCCCCCACCCTGCAGTCACCCAGAGCCCATGCCCGGGCTGCCCCATGGCTCCTCTGCACTGCCAGTCCTCTGCTTCCCTGCTGGGCAGCCTGGAGGCAGCAGTGACAGTGCCAGGGCAGAGCCCAAGTGCAGGCTCCAAAGCCACGTGCATAATTAACACATTAAAAAAATTCATGCAAGCACCGATGAACACGTTAATCACGTGAGTTAACTGCAATTAATTGACTTCCCTAGTTTAATTTGCAGGAGCAAATACTACTGACTGACAGCTTTTTGATAACCCTTGCTCCTTTCCAGGTGCCCACATAGCAGAACCTATTACTGAGATCTACACTTTTTGTTGGTAGTCTTAGCAGAGAGTCCAAGATCTGAATGATGCTCAATCTGCAGCATTGAACATTAATTAGTAGAGATGGTCTATAGCAGAAATGGAGAACATGACTTGTCAGTCAGACTCTGCTAGCCATCATTAAAAATGTTTGCTTTTGTGGGCCAGGAGTGACAGATAACCCTGCTTTAGGATGGCTCACCAGGCTACAAAATCCTCATTCCTACCCTCTTCCTACTACTATAGAGCAAGCAATGTTAAGTGCCACCCTCTCAGGTGTGAGGTTTCATTGCATTTGCCTCCCTGCAGCTGGAATTTCTCATTTCTACTACTCGTAGATTGGATCCAGGGGTGTCAGCCCCCCTGTTTCCAACTCTGTTAACATGACATCTTAATATAATTCCTCTTTCAGGTAGAGTCCATTTGACCATCAAGGTATGTAGACGTGAGAAGGGATTATACCCACAAGCCTGCATACTCATAGTTTGTCCACACATCTTTCCATCTTAGAGCTTAAGTCTGAGGCACATTCTGAGGAGCCTTGACAGCATACTTGGCCTCAGATTGGTATTTCTCCTGCTCCTTTAGTTTTAACCACTAAGCATTCTTTTCATTGTAGCCTATGCCCATAGGCCTGTCACATTGTGGCATTGACAGATTGGGTGAGCTAGTCATTGGAAAGTCTTCTTGTTTCATTTGAGGACCCTTGGTACTCTCTTGGGAGCTATCTGTGCATCTCACTGTCTCATTTTGTGTTTGGTGTCTTCAGCATTCTCCTTTGACTTAAGTGTCGTGTAGTCACCCAGAATAATGCCAAATGGAAGGTACCTATAATATGTATATAAAATAATACAAGTATCTACCTTGTTCTACATGCCCAGTTCAACAACAGAGTAAGGATTTTATAGCTACATTGCTGGTGTGAGCTACTGAAATTGTGGCAATTGAATTTTCACATGTTTACAGTCCAGGCCAGCCTTTCATCACATTTACGTAGAGTAGTGCTAAAGTACTATAAACATGTTATTACTATTCTACTAAGACTTTTAAAATTAAAACTCCTAGAAGCATTGATCCTTGGCTTTGTCTGAAGAGCTGGAGGGTTGTGCGCAGTGGTATTCTCTTCCTGACCCTTTTTTGTCTCTGCACGAGTCTGGTCTCGGGATCACCACTGAGAGCAGCCAGATGCTTCTTACCTGCTTTGTTCTCTAGTGTCTTTACTTAGACGAAGAACAATGAAAAATGTGCGCAAGTCATTGCAGCTTTTCACAGAAATCCATTTCTCTGTAATGTGGTCTAAATATTCACTGATTTGGCATAAAACAAGAGAGTAACATGCAATAAATATCTTTCCACAGGCTTGCCACTTATAACCAAATTCTTTTTGGTATTGGCTCAGCATACTTGTATGCTTGTTAAAGTTAAGTCCACAGTTCTTGCTTATATTACCACTACACACTCATAAAAAATAAATATGATATAGAGCAAGTTGGCTATGAATTTTAATGAGTTCCTTGTTTAGAATGATGTTACAGTGTCAAGCACTGAAAAGCAGAGGGAACTCAAAGAAAAGTTTAAGGATACTGATGAGAAGTCATGCACGCTATATTCATTTTCAACAGGAGGCCGTGAAAACCCCTGTATATTTGTTTGTGAGTTATTGTAACTTTTTCCTGAAGAAAAGACATATCAATGAACTTTTGTGGATCATTGGTTTGTTGCATCCAATCTAAAAAAAAAATGTGTGTTTATGACAAACTTGAATAATTTTCTACAAGTCAAGTCAAGTCAGACCTGAGGCTGCACCAACCATTTGGAGCACCTTTGATGTAGCGGTTTTCTTACAGTTATGTGTTATTTACGAAAGCTTCCCACAACTGAGAATTACAACATTAAAGATGAAAGAGACTATTGCAAATCTTTGCATATCCTTTTGAGCATTTGAAATTAGAGTTTGAGGATTATTTTCCCCTATACATACCCTTGTGCTTCAGTTGCATCTAAACTTGCCTGAGCATCCAGCGATTAAAATGTATGAATGTTTAACTGATATAGATTAGTCATTTGCAGTGTGGCTTAAGGATAATGGCTGTAGCATGAAAAGGTGTGTTAAAAATAGTTGCATGTGGCCAGCTTGTTAGCATCATTCTTTCAGGAATTCTTCTGCCAGTGTATATCCCTGCATGATTTGTTTGCTAGGCAAGGTGGCACCCACACTTATTCACTAGGGAGGGGGAGGAAAATACAAGCATCCGTTGTTTACAAAAATATTTTTGCCTTTTTATTGAGCATAATGACTCGGCTCTCAAAAGAACAGCTGCTCTGTTTTCCCTGCTGTGGCTAGGTCTCGAATGGAAATATTGAAGAGTCAGGTGAAAAACTAAGGATTGGTTTTGTGCTCAGTCACTGCAAAGAGAACCTTTTAGTAAGGATGAGCCTAATGCAAATACGAGAGGAAAGACCTTCAGTATTTGTGGCACCATGCAACACTCCATGTTTTTTTCACTGTTGAACGCTTGCCTTTACAAAAGCTGCATTTAACAAGGTTGTCTTTGGCTTTCATTGATCTTTTTCGAGTGATATTTGTTGCACTGTATGGGAGGAAGACATTTAGATGTTTAATTTTTATTAAACTAAAGCACTTTGCAACTCCAGAGTCAGGGGCAGATTGTGGGGGGTACACTGGTGCAGTGACAGCAATATTTCTATTCAGGCAGCAGTGAATTGAATTTACTGGTTCACAACAGTTGAATTGATGGCTCATTTAAATGATTCCTTTTAAAATCTTCATTGAACAGATGTGAACAACCCTCTCTCCTCGTTAATGGTCTTGATGTTCCACTAATCAAGCTAGCCTTTCTTTTGCAATTCTGCTGTCTGCTTGCTGCTCCTGATAATGTAGTTCCTATTTCACAGCCCTGTAGACAGTTTTTAACTTATTTTAGTAGTTATATTTTGCTTCCGTCTTAAACTGAATTATACTGGTGTAGGCTTCTAGCATATTAGTAAAGCTTCTAGTTTATTTTTACCTGAAGGAAAATATGTTGTGTTAGATGGTAGGATACACCACAGCATTTGCACCCTCTTTTCAAAATCAGAGGTAGCATCTTTTCAATTCTTACTCACATTTAACATTTTAAAATATAATTGTTATTTGGCTCTTATTACAGTCAATACTGGGAGTGCATATTGAATTACCATTTACAAGACATTGCAGCAGTGAAAAATAACTTTACTTAATTATGAGAAGTAGGTTCTAATTAAAAAAAAAAAGAGCCATCTATCTCCGACTACTGGTATAATTCGCATACTTTCCTAATATGCAACTTTCATACTTCTGCTATTATCTGTCAATGAAATCAGCGTTTATGTTAGGTTCCAGTAAATTAGTAACACAAATGTGAAGCAATAAAAACATTACATTTTATTATAGGCTTTTGTTTGTATAAACTTTACAAGATTGATATTAAAGTACTTTTCAATTTTATTAAAGTGCAACTTTGCCAAATTACAGGTCTATTTTTTTTTTCTTGGTATATTTGCTAAATCACTAAACGGGGACTCAGTGACTCAGCCTTTGTTTCCTCCTCTTCTGTTATATGCTGTATGATTTTTGTGCAAGTTATTTAAGCAATCCATGCCTTGTTTCCCCTCTTGTAAATGGAAATATAGGACTATAGATTCATTGGTTTCAGTTTAGGCACCCAAATGGCACTTATTCATTGCTGCAGTTTTGGGTACTTGTGCATTGTCTATGATCCTATTTCATGTGCATGCACATGGCTCCTGAGCACATGTAGCAGACTACACTCTGTCCAGGTAGGTACCTGCATAAGTTCTGAAATTGTAGCTGGGCAAAACCCTGTGACTAATGGGTGATAGATGGTGGGGGAGGAGGGGGGAAGAGGAGGGCCCTCTCATGTTTCAGCTCAGTAGTTTTGTGGTTAGGGCACTTGCCTTTAGGGAGGTAGGGAGACCCAGAAGTTCCACACCTGCCCTCAGACAAAGGTAGTTTAAATCCACAGGTTCACTTCTTTCCAGCGCAGTGGTTTAACCATCAGGCTATGGTTTAGGCATTAACCAGGCCCTTCTCCAATCTTCCTCTTGAAGCTGAGCCATTGTGGGCGCAGACAGAAGTGACCATTATTGCATGATCTTGCCACAGAAAGTGGTCTGTAGCCATGACCAAACACAAGTGCATAGCTGCAGATTGCTAAAAAAAATTCCTGATCAGGGAAAAATCTGATGAAGACATTTTAAACCATAGCATATTCTATAACTTCTGTCCACGCTGCCTCCCAGCCTCACGCTGTTTTCATAATGGGAGGGGGGAAAGGGAGCAGAGTGAGTTTGGTGTGTGGGTTTTTCAGGCCCCACTGGAGGGTGGCGGGGAGGGTGTATTGGATCCAATTCACCCACCCCACCTTCCAGCATTGGCTGGGGAACCCCTAGAGTAAGCTTCCTCTTCTCCCTTTCACCCCTCCCATTCAGAAACAGGCACAGGCTGGGAGAGAGGAGAGGCCATTGCTAAGGGAAACCAGCTGCAGGCTTGCAGCCAGCAGCTAGATTTCCCACCCCCTGGATCCAATAGTGAACTTCTGTTTGATCTGGGAGACTGTTGTAATTCAGAACGCTTCCTGCAAAGCGGGGAGCTTCACTTCTGTCTGCAACCTGCATGTTGCCTTCAGTATTCATTTCATAAAATGGATAGAGGGCAGTAGGGAAGTTTGTCCCATTGGAAGCAAGGGATAGGCAAGAACCTGAGTCCCTTCCCTCCTGTGTACCATAGAGGTACATAGCCTATATCGTACTTTATTTATGGCCCCACATATGTCCCTCTCCTGTATAGCAAAACCCACAGTTTCTTTCTTTCTTTCATTTTAAAATGTATCCCCTTAACTTCCCCAATCATTTCTCTCCCTTTCTTTTCCCTATAGATAAGTATAAGTAAGCTAAGATGTAGGATAAGCTTTAAAAATTTTTATTTTAGTAGCAAATTTTTGGTTTTGGATATCCATTGTTTTATATTGTATTATTATTAGGTTTGTATTGATTTTTACTGTTGTATATTGTATTATTATCATTTTCATATTGATTTTTATTGTTTCTTATGAATATTGTATGGTTATTGTATGGTTTAGGTCTGTGTTCGTAAGTGAACCAAAGTGATGTCAAGTTTCCATTTTATATGTCAAATCTCCATCTTCTGTCCTCTGCCTGGGCATACCATGTTGCAACTGTATTAGTCACATACCCCTCCCACGTAAATTGGTTCCCCGATGAATAAGTGTGATTGGGAATGATCAAAACACAATGATAGCAGGCCTCTACTGAGTGGCCTGTAATGACTGGGCCATCACCTCGCATTGGTTCACCCAGGAATCACGGACCTCAGCCAGGAACAGAGACAAGACCAGCATTTGAAAGACAAAGACCCTGCAAAACCAGCAACTCTCACCATTACAGACACCCTAAACTGTACATCCCTGCAAGGAGCACACATGCTCAGGACACCAGGGGCTGATCCTTGCCTGGGGATTCCTCCTGTCACTAGGGTCACACAAGGTCTGCCCCTATAAAAAGGGGCAGTGAAGACAGACCCAGTGAGAACGCCATTTCCATCTGGACCAGCACCATGCCACACCATCTATCCACCCAGAGGCCCTCTTTAACACCCACACTTTCCCTTAGTCCCACTTTCCCTTTCCAATACCTACCTTTTCAGCTCCCCCGTAGCTCTGGCTCTAGCCCCAGACTCTGTGCCGACATGCTTCCTTGTTCTGCAGGCTTTGGGCATTGTCTTTTAATCAATTTAGATGAATTAACCTAAAGTTACCCCCGAGCCCTAGTTCTTCAGTCCAGGCCCCTGTAGTCTACTGTTCTAATCCCGGTCCTGGTAACTTTAACTCCCTACACTTTTACTTTCTTGCCTTAACCTTTCCCCAGGTATCCCAAATACACCAAGCACATACACACAACACACAACTTAGGAACTCACCTGTGTGTATGTGTAGGTGGGTGGCATGTGTGGGTGGGTGGGTGGCGTGTGATATATGAATTAGTAATCTACGTATGTGTATTGGATGTGCAGGTGTTGGTTGACTCTGTCTAAATCTGGTGTGTGTAGCATGTATGGTCTTAAACTGGTGATATTTGTGCATGAACCTAGACTGGTTATTTTGAACATGTGTTGCTAGTGTGTGTGTGTGTGTGTGTGTGTGTATGCATATATATGTGTGTGAGGGTGTGTATGTGTGTGTGTGTGTGTGTGTGTGTGTGTATATATGGCATTGTGTACATGATATACGAATTAGTGATCTGTGTCTAACTTTTGGGGTATATAGTGTATGTGCTTGAATTGGTGATAAGTATGCATGTGCCTAGGCTGGTTTGGATGTGTATGTGTTTGAGCTGGTAGTGTGTGTGTGCATGCACCTAATTGAGTTGTGTGTTTTGCATATGTGTAATTGTGTCATACCCTGCTGTCTAACAGTACAGTATTGAGATCCTGAGATTTGGCCTGACCCCCCAGGGCAACACCTGGCTGCCCAGAAGGCCAGGTTCTGAATGGTACTTCATTTTGGAGCTTTCCAACGGGAGGCCTTCAATTGTGAAATCCCTTCCACTAAAGAGTGTGAAGAAAGCTAGCATCCGACTAAACTTAAAAGACAGTGTCAGAAATGAGTTACCTCTTTGCAAAGAGGTATGGCAGAGCAGGTTTTGCAAATTTCTCTTAAATACAGGTTTCCTTCACTTTATGCTGTACATGTGTTCCTGGAAAGTGGCGCATAACTCAAATTCTCATAAAGGGAATCCACTTTACAATGTAGCAAATAGGAATATGTTCCAAGACCTCAACTGTACTGACCGCCAGCCCCATTTCTACCACTTTTACAGGACAATTTTAGTACTCACTGGGCCTGCGTGAATAGGGAAGTATTCAATTCAGATTTGGATTCAGCTGATTCTGAGGACAGTGATTTGATTCAGAGATTCAGATCACTGTCCTGAATGAATTTGGTTGAATCAGAATCTTCGGTGGTGATGCAGATCGGCTGGGGAGGGGCAGTTACAGCTGGGTGGCTGCAGGTTCTCCTGTGGTTCCTCCAGCTGTGCCGGCCTCTCCCCGGGTGAGAGGGGCCACGGGAAAAGCCTCCATGGATGTCCTGCCTGGTCCCATCCCACCCCCCAGCCTAGTCTCAGCACTTAAAAAAAAAAAAAAAAAAAAAAAAAAAGCCCTGTACTCACTGGTGGTAGGAACAGCAATTGGAGCCTTAGCCTCTGGGCACTCAGAGGATAGGGCAATGGCAGGCAGCGGGGATCACCTCCTGCTTGGCACCCACATGGCAGCTGCCCCATGGCGAGGTTGCAATGTGGCTTGGCAGGGTTCCACATACTGCCTGGGAACAGGGGCTACTGGGGCTGAGGAGTGCCGGGCTCCGGCCTCCCAAGCTCCCAGCAAGCACGTGGCATGCTGCCTGCATAATGTGACAGTTGCCACATGGGTGCCAGGTTGGGGGTGGGGGTTCAATCTCCACTGCTCTGTTGCACAGGGGGACTCTGCCACGAGCACCCAGAGGCCCCAATTGCTGCTGCTGGTGACTACAGAGCTTTAAAAAAAAAAAAAGAAAAAAAGCTCCATGTTCACCAGCTGCAAAAGCAGCAATTGGGGCCTCTGCGTATTCATGGCAGAGCCCACCCATGCAGCAAGATGCAGTGGCGGGGCTGTGGGGATGCCCCCCCACACCCATGGCGCAGATGCAGCATGGCTCAGCAGGGCACTGCACACTGTCTGGGAGCTGGGGCCACTGGGACTGAGTGCTGCCAGGCTCTGGCTGACAGCTGGAGCCACCCCAGCTCCCAGACAGCACTCAGCACCCTGCAAAGCCACACTGCACCTGCACCGTGTGGCAGCTGCTGCACAGGTGCCAAGTAGGGTGGGGGATGATCCCTGCTGTTGCCCTGCACTGCATGGTGGGGCTCTGCCACAAGCCCTCAGAGGCCCCAGTTGCTGCTTCCAGCAACCATTTTATATGTCAAATCTCCATCTTCTGTCCTCTGCCTGGGCATACTATGTTGCACTGTGCCAGTGAATGCAGGGCCCTTTTTTAAAGTGCTGGGAGGCTGGGCTAGGTGGGGGCTGGGGCTGGGCAGGGCAGCCATGGGGGCTTGTCCCATGGCTCCTTCAGCTGTGCCTGCCTCTGCCCCAGTGGGGGGAGCCGCTTGTCCAGCCGGCATGGGCGGCGGGGGCACGATGCAAGCGTGGCCTCAGTCCAGGCAGCAGCAGAGCATATCTCCCACTCCCAGCACTGCCACATCTGCATCAGTGCAGGGAGTGGGGGCACTGCCCTGCTGCCACTTGGCAGCCAGAGCAGGGGGCTGCAGGACGCAGGTGTGGTAGCGCTGGGAGTGGGCGGCTGTGCCCTGCTGCCACTTGCCCCCTTCTACTTAGGGTGAACCACACCTGCTTCTCACCCCCCGCCCCGCCCCAGTTGGGCAAGCAGCAGCAGCAGGGCAGAACCCCTGCTTTCAGCACTGCCGTGCTCACATCCTGCTCTCCCTACTCCTTGGCCTGAGTAACATGCCCCCCAACCTAGCTGGACAGCTTGTCCCAGTCCCAGCCCCATTTCCATCCTTCCCCAACCCCAACAGACTTACCAGCTGAAGGCAGCTATCAGTTACCTGTTTAGTCTATGGCCAGATCTCCAAATCTGAGTTGATTTGGATGGTTCAAATCAATTCAGAGCTTTTACTTGGTCTCCCAATTCGATTCGGATTCAGAGATTCAGTCCCCAAATGAGACTGAATATCCTCCAAATCGAATCGGCTACTGAAGCTCTTCACAGCGCTAGTACTCACCAACAGCAGACAGTACGCACAAACACAGGGTGGTGGTGAATGTTACCATAATGAGGATGGCAACTACAGAAACACATGTCGTAGAGGAGCACAACAAGTGAGGAGCACAGATGCACACAGGAGACTATATTTTAGTATGCATCACTCCCACAATGCACTGCACAAAGCAGCTGGCTGTGGGCTTCTATCACACCAATTGCATAAGAGTGAATTTATCTCACGTATAACAATTTTTTGGTATAAAAAGGTCATTGCACAAGAGCAAATTTGCATATACAGAACCTGCATAAAACAAGGGAAACCTGAACTGTAAGCAAGGATAGCTCTCATTTGAAAATGTGGCATAAACAAGGGGATGTTGGTATTTGGAATAGAAACATGGCTTTTTTGCATAATGTCTAGACCTCCAGATACTATGAAGTGAATTGGAACTGTAGATGCTGTGTTTCTTTGAGACGTAGATACTAATCCTTAAGTGAAGCTGAACATTGACATGGTAAGCCATTTGCTTTAAAGTCTGGTCAGAGAAGAAGAGTACATGCTATTTAACCAAAAATTAGCTGAATTATTGATGTCAAATTGAAATTCCATTGAAGAACTGTTGTGAGATTAATAAAGCTCTCAGGCTTGTTAATGTCAATAGAAACACCCTTGGTAAAATTATAGTCATGTACAATTTAGACAAACATGAATCTATATTTGTTACCATTTTAATTAGCATAAATGTCATTTAAACTGTTTGTTTCTGTAGCATTAGCAGAATCTATTAACTGGATCACATTTCCAGATAATGTTAAAACATTTCTGTGCTTCTCCAGAAATAAAAAATATGTTCCATTTGATTCAGAAACCTTTCTGACCCATTTTGAATACTTAATGTGTCACACCCCTCTAAATTATAATAGCAAAGAAATAATGTTCCTACATAACAAAATTAAAGAAAACTAAAATACTGAACCGAGTCCATATTCCAAAGTTCAGAGGTTTCAGTACAACCTATTATAAGTATTACAAATATTTGTGGCTTCAAATCCAGGTTCTGTTTTTTAACACTCAAATTTTGGTGTCTTCAGATTCAGTATTTTGACACAGGTCTTATAAGAGTGAGAGAGAAACCAGCTTCATTTTACCTCATTTTCATACTTTTATTACAGTAAACTGTTACTATTAAATTTATTTTTCCTTAAGTGCTTTGTACACCAATGGTTTAGTTTTTGTCTTATACTTTATTTTCATGCACCCAGGCCTGGAACAAAAGAAGCAACCATGTTCATACACTGCTAAAGAGAAAGATCCCTGACAAATTAACCTGTGCCAATAAATGATAATGCTGTAATTAGTAGTGTAAGAGTGGTATTGTAACCATGATGGTCCAGAAATTATGGCCAGGTACAGACATTACACTTTTACTGGTGTAAGTGCTGGGAAACAGGTCTAAACCCATAATAGTACAGAAGTTTGGCATACACAAATTAGTTTAAAAATGGCAGAATGTGGTCTAAGGTAGATCTGGATCAATGTGCACTCAAACTTAATTCATTTAGGTTAGACTGGGGAATCTTCTGAACCAGATCCCTTATCGAGTCATGTTGGTCACTATCCACCTGCATCCCAGGCACCTTTGAAGCCTCCTGCTAGCCCCTTCTCACAGGGAGGTACACTAGCACTCGTCCCACACTCAGCTGCTCAGCCCAAGTGCCCAGCTGACCCTTCCTCTCCCCGCATCCAACCAAAGGGCAAGCATGTATTCTGCTCACACCTGAACTCGACTGTGCCACTTACAGAAACCCATGTAAGTTTTACCGATTCTGCCTTAGGCTTTTTGAACATCTGTACTTAACCTATGTGAGAGGCAAGCATGGTGGTATCTTTTGTTGGACCAATTGTGTAGGTGGGATAGAGTTAGACAAGTTTTCAAATGTAAAACATTCTTCCTCAGGTCTGATCAGAAGAACTAGGGCACAGCATCATACAGAACAGTGGTGGGAAGGGTGAGAGAAATTCCCAGAGGTAGCAGACACACAGTTAGCAGAAGAGAAGCTGCGTACTGGAAGACCAGGGCTACAAAAGGGAGGAGAGGGTCATTTTCATCATTCAGGCATGGGAAGAATTCAGAAGTAAGGTAAAATATAATGTGCCATCAATCCAATATCATATTTTAATCCTTGGTGTCCAGTCAGCTTATGAATTTTTGTTCCCAAGCTTGACTTTTAAAGATGTAAGGTAAATTTCACTTGAGCATAAGGATAGTGAAATCAGAGAGAAAATGGTTGCTCTGTGAGAAATAGGATCCTAATGGTCGAAGTGTTTCTGTCCTTTATATTTTTTCTGTTAGAGTGAACACAAGTCTGATGAATAGGTGCTGTTTAGTTGTACCCATATAGTTGTCACGAGGGCACTTGGTGCGTTGGATCAGGTATATCACAATTTGGGAAAGGCGTGTATGTGAACCGTGAATTCTGCTGGCTTTGTTATGGGTGTTGATACCAGTGGCAGTGGAGCTATGCCGACAGGTTAAGCATTTTTGCCAAGGCAAGGCTGTGTCCCAGCCTGTTGGGCAATGGAGAGTTTGCTTCTGCCAACGAGTTGGGCAAGGTTAGGGGGCTGTTTGAAAGCCAGAAGCAGTGGAGCTGGGAATATTTCTCTCAAGGTCTGATCTTTGTTGTGTATAAGTTGTAGTTGTTGACCAGTCAAGTTTTCAGGCAGTTTGACTGTTTTGTTTGGCATAAGCGAGTCATCCCAAATGTTAATGAAAATGCTGTGACATGCTCTAATGGAGAATGGAAGTCCAGTGGAGCAGGCCGCCTTTCCATCATTCAACACTAAATGATTTTGCATTACCTTTTTCTGGGTAAATAGTCACTGTGATGAAACATTGTATCTGGGCAAGTAGTTTTCCTCTTTGCAACTTGTAGAGCTACACAATTGTTATTTTTAATGGTAAGGATAAATATATCATGTTTAGGCCCAGTCAGACTCTAACTGAAAGCAACAGAACTGGGGTTGGGGGCAGGGAGGGGAAGGGTTGTTTCTTCTTGTTGGGTTTGGTTTTTTTAATGACCAATGGGAATTTGATTGAATTTCTAAACAGGTCATCCTTAGGTGTTAGGATAGGTGATTTGTTTGTCTTTCTGTAATTGCCCTGAGATCAGGTTTTGTGGTACTTTTTGTTGTGTTCATTTACTTCTTGTAGAAAGAAAAAAACAGAATTTATTATCTAGCTTTCTCTTCTGGGGGAAAGGAGTGGCCTATATTGCCATTAATTTGTATTTCAGATGGTTTGCCATTTCACATTCTCCTTTCCTGGCACTGAGATTGCACATGGGGATGGGAAACATATAATGGCCAGCCAATCACACTTTGACATTTGGAAAGGTCACCATTTTTCAGCAAACTACTTTGTCTTGCTATATACAGAAGCCATTAAGATTCTGATAACTTATTCTTCTGACAGGGATTTTAACAGGAACAGAAAATGACACTTTTTAAATCCCTATTTCTAATGACTGGAAAGTTGGCTAACTTGATTCATCTTTGTTGCCATTTAAAACGGTGGATTTCCTGTTAATATCCATGCTTGCCTCATTCATGTGAATCTGCAGCTGTATTCCATTCTTCAGTCATCATGTGAGTATAGAAGATGTTAACTTGCACAGACTCTCTCTGTTTTCTTCTGCCTTGCTTCAGGATGATTCATGAAACTTACTCTTGCAACTTTATGGTGTGAAGGGGATTGAAGATGTATCCAGCTTCAGTCAGCAAATGCAAAGTGGGGCAAGACATGTCTGTCTTGCAGATAGCCACTTCAGCTCATAGATATTGCATCTGAATGCCTATCTCATCTCTAATTAATAAATTAAGAAGTAACTTCTCTCAATCTTTCCAAGTTATAATAGCAAGGTTTCCATGAAGGTAACATTACAACATAGTCACTCAACTCTCCCTTTCTCTCACATAAGCAGTCTAGTTGCACAGATGTATAATATAAGAACTACCATTTACTGGATCAGACCATAGGTCCATCTTGCCCAGTATTCTGTGTTATATAGTGGAAGAGAGTGGATGCTGAAAAGAAGAGTGTTTTATATGTTCATCTTTTGTAGATGGTAATGCAATATTCCTCATCTAAAATAGTTTCTGACCATTTGGGTAAAAAAAAAAAAAAAATTGAGGTTAAAATTAAGAATTAAGGATACAAAATTTTCACAAGAAACAATTCAGACTCACTCTTCTCTAGACTGCAGAAGTAGGGCCCCATAACTGGATCGTCTTTGGTTTGTTGCATACATAATTCACAGAATTCTTAAACCAGGCTTCCAGATTTCTATTTTAGAATGTGGGTGTGATTTTTTTCTGATTAGGAGAAGGAATTCTGATTTAGCGAAACTCTTAGCACATGTGCCGTTTTAGGCACAATAATCATATGCATTAAAGCACTTGGGGCACTAACAGACATGCAGCTCCCCGCTCTAACTCATGGTGCGTCACAGAAAGTGCTATGAATTAGATCAACCCTCCTGGCACAACAAGGATTCACTGCTGGGTTGGGAGGATGAAGGATTGAGTTCTACTTTGGAGCTGATCCAGCAAGAGAGGCTGCAAGTGTGCAGTCTTTTCCCTTTGCCACACCCCCCTCTCTCAGCTCTAGTGCTGGCTTATGATGGGAAGGGGAGAGAAGGCCTGGGAGGAAGGTCTGTTCTGGGGTTTGCCCAGCCTGCACTGGAGTGAGGGAGCAGGTGGAAAGGAGTTCCTCTCCTCCCAGAGGGGCTCCAATCCACCTGCCCCACCCTCCAGCACAGGCTAGGAAAACCCCAAACAGAGCTTCCTCCTCTCCTTCCCCCAGCTCCTCCCTCAACCTGAAGATAGCACTGGGGATGAGGCTGGGCTGCTTCAGCCCAACCTTTTCCCAGCACACACTAACAGAAATTAATGAAGGTGTTCCACTTCAGAGCACCTTCATCTGAACCCTCATTACATGAGAGTTCATTTTTCATGTGGTCGGCCATACATGTCTGGCAGTGGCTTGTCGCATGACAAAACATCACTTCTACCCAGGGGCGTGCGTACACATCTGGCAGTGGCTTGTCGCATGACAAAACATCGCTTCCTTAAGCCAGGGGCAGGCAATTATTTTGGACAAAGGGCCGCTTACTAAGTTTTGGCAAGCCATTGAGGGCCAAATGACAGGCAGCCAGGGGCAGGTAAATATTCATTTTCTAAATTGTTTAGGGGCCCTGCAGGCCAGATAGAATGGCTTTGTGGGCTGCATCTGGGCCACGGGCCACATTTTGCCCATCCCTGCCTTAAACACATGCTTAAATTTTATTAGCAGTGCTGCCGTGCTTTGCTGAATGTCGGAAAGAGAGGTCAAAGAATGGGAAGTTTTAAATAAGAAACATACGAAACATTCTGGGCACCGCACTTCAAGAGGGACGTGGACGGCCTCGAGAGGGTGCAGAGGAGGGCTACTAAAACGATATGTGGGCAGCAAGATAGGCCTTATGAGGAGCGTCTGAGGGACCTGAACCTGTTCAGCCTCAGTAAA
>JAGPOW010001543.1:4719209-4952741 GCA_030014935.1 Caiman crocodilus | reverse complement strand
CAGGTTTAGGTTGGACATTAGGAGGCACTACTTCACAGTTAGGGTGGCTAGGATGTGGAACCAGCTTCCTAGGGAAGTTGTTCTTGTTCCTACCTTGGGGGTCTTCAAGAGTAGATTAGATAGGTACTTGGCTGGGGTCCTGTGACCCCAGCACTTGTTTCCTTGCCATTGGCAGGGGGTCAGACTAGATGGCCTGCTCTAGGCCCCTTCTGACCCTAGTTACTATGAAACTATGAAAATATTACAATGTACGATATTTACTTCATTATAATAGGCTTTAAATAGTGGAACATTAACTTTCCTTAATATATTCAATTGTTGAAAAAGCTATTATACTAGAGTACCCACCTTAATATTTTAATTTCCAATTGTTATTATGTTATCTGATTTACCAGAATAATATTATGCCAGTATCTTCCATCTCACACAGGAAAATAATCTCAATTTAAATTACATTATGATAAAAGTCATTTTACAATGAAAGTAAACTGAAAAATTAATGTTTTTAATATATTTTTTAGTTTATTTGACCATAAAATATGTGAATTGTCCCATTAAAAACAAGGTTTTTGACTGCACTCTTAGGAAACTATACATTGACTCTAACCTTATCTCCCCTCACTAGAGGTGTCAGGTTCTCGCCAGTATCTAAGTAAATAGTATTTATGCTATAGTAGTATAAAAAGATTCAGATCATGATCAGGAACACTTTGTAGTGGGCACGGTACATTTTCATATTAAAAGATAGTTCTTGGTGCTTGGTTTATTATATTACTTCTGTTGGTGAACATCCTGTAACTTAAAGCATGTTGAGAAGGATGCAGGTGGGGGTTGGTGGATCACACGCTCAGCATGAGTCGGCAATATGATACGGTGTCAAAAGAAGTAAACTAATTTTGGGTTGCATCAACTCAAGTATTAGCTGCAATGTTAGAGATGACAGTACCACTCTGTTCAGCACTAATTAGGTCTCCCCCAGAGGAGGGGTCGTTAACCTGCAGAACAGGTGCCACAAGTGACACTTGCAGCCTCGGTGGGTGGCATGCTACAGATTCAGGAGGGGACTGGCAGCATAGGGGGAGGAAGAGCTGGGAGTAGAAAACGGAGCATCACATCAGGCAGGGAGCACAGGGAAGAGAGTAGAAAGCACAGTGTTCCCTGGTAAGGGAAAGGGATCAAAGTAGCACTTGTAGCGGGGTGCAGGGTTAATTTGTGCCTGCCAAAAAAGGTTGCCCTCTCCCAATCTAGAGTATTGTATGCAGTTCTGGACTATGCATTTTAAGAATGATATAAAGAAGTCCAAAGGTGAGAGAGAAAAATTATCAAAAGGCTGGAAGGCAAGCTGTATGAAGAAAGGTTGAGAAGTGGAGGCTGGGTAAGCATTGCTAACGGATAATTTAGGAGTAGCTTGCCAGAATTTGTGCAGGGGGCTGGACCACATGACTCATGAGCTCCCTTCCAAACCTATGATTCTGTGTAGCATAATCTTTTTTGTACTGTTTTCTTCAAGAAAAGACTCAGAAAGGGAAGACTTACTTCAGGCATTCTATGGGGTTTCATTTCGAAGCGCTGTTCCACTTCCTTTCGTCAAGACTGTTTTGCTGTTTCGCCCATAGGCTATAACAGAAAAGGATGAAACTGCCTATAATGTTGTCATGTCTTGCCTGATTCAGATGAAACTTGCAGGGATGGTACCTCCTTCTGAGGCCATGAAGCTTGCCAAGTGTCAAGAAGATAGGTTCAGGAGTTTCTGGAAACTGCACCTCAAGCTGCTGACAAGCAAAACTCATGTCATGTGTGTGTTAAGGCACAGCAGGGTGAAAACTGCAGGCATGATAGCCCATGCTGAGGCCCTGAAGCCTTCCATGTTTCAAGAAGATAGGTGCAGGGGTTTCTGGGAAACTGCACCTCAGGCTGATGACAAGCCAAACTCGTGACGTGTGACACTGTGCATGTTTTCCATCCCTTCCCCAGAGCACTGGGATTGGAAGGGACCTCAGGAAAGGATAACAGTCACTGGCTAGCTACACAGAGCCAATATGAGAGCAGGCCTTACCCCCAGTTTTCCCCGTCCCTCTCCTTACTTTCTTTTTCCCTGCTGGCAAGGCCAGCTTGAGCTTCGAAATGCAACGTTTTGAAACTTTCGAAATAATTCGACTGCCCTTGTTTCGTTTCACGGCTGTTCCGAAGCCCTTCATTTAATTTCAGTCTCACTGTTTGGAGCTCAAAGTGAGTCGAAACAGTATTGAAATTTCACACAGCCCTACTGATCAGTATGATATCGGTGTATAATTTCTTGTTGGATAAACCGTAAGTCAGGGGTGTCCAGATGAGTAGTGTGGTGCTCATCCACAGTCTGAATGAGTAGCTCAGGGTTGATTTGTGGATTGGATAGGGCCTGCAGATCAGCTTCATGTGGGCACCTGAATTCAGCTCATGCCAGACACAACGCTGTGGGATCAACTGGTGGATCCTAGAGCCTCTTGAAGTTGATCCTGGTCTATGTGGGCTGAGCGCATGCATGCATGGGGCTCAGGCCAGGTGGCTGAGTAGTCCCCTAGTCCCCGGTTCCAACGCCCCCACTGAGCACAGTGTGGGCCAGGCCTGGAGGGAACAGCCCAGCACAGCTTTCCCCTGCCCCTTTCTCCCCATCCCCACCGAGGACATGGGGGCCAGGGGCTGGTGGGCATGTGGGAGGACAGACTTTAGCTGCAGGCTAGAAGACTGTGCCAGGCTGTTCCCATCAGGCCTATCCTGTGTTGTGCTTATCCTCGGTGGTGGTGCTGGAAGTGGGGTTGGGGAGCTACAGCCCCCCCTGTAGCCCCACTCCCAGCATCGCCACTGCAGCTGCCCGGCCTGAGCACAGCCCAGCCAGGAACAGCACAGCGTCACTCCGGCCCCAGCCCACAATCCTTCCCTCCGCATGGGCAGATCTGGGGGCATGTGCCCCCCCATGCCCTTCCAGACTGTGCCCCCTCCCCAGTGCCCACAGATGAGCTGTTTGCAGCATCATTCCCCGCCCCAACTGTGCAGGGCCTGCCTCTCCCTTACTGCCATTGTGGGGAGTGCAGATTGAGGCCCCAGCAGTGAGGGAGGGAGCGGGACTTGGCCTGGGGCCTCAATTTGCACCCTCCCACGGCCCTTTCCCTTCCCCCTTCCTCTCCCCACAGACTTACCTGCTGCGGGGGTGAGGGGCAGATCTTCAGTTCCTTTTAAATTTCAAAAGCAATCTCTGACCTAAAAGGGTTGGAAACCACTCCTCATTAAGGCACCCTATCTTCTGAGCCACTACACAGGTTGGCAAGGTTCTTTGGGTAGAATTAGACCAACTGAGTAGTTGGAAAAATGTTCTTTGTAAGGCACAAGCATCCTTCATCTGGCATAAGGAGTCTCTGTCATTGAGTCTCTGCTGCAGAGACTCCCTATGCCTGAAGAAGGGTGCTTATGCATTAAAGCTTGCAAAGAATATTTTTCCAATTCCACAGGTGTTCTAATAAAAGGTATCAGATCTACCCAAGGAACCTTGCCTACCCATGTCCTAAGACTAACAAGGCTACAACCAAAAACTAAGCCACTACACATGAACTGTATTTGAAGCCAAGAAAATTGTGAGTGGTGGTAAATGGTTCAGCATACTCTAAATCAGGAGCTGGCAATCTTTTGCCAATGTGAGCCATTGTTTGTGACCTTGCCATTTTTATGGGGCTACGTGTCTCTGCCCCTGCCCCATCCCTGCTCTCCCCCTCCTCCAGATACCTGACCCCTCTGCAGCAGGGGTAAGAGCAGACACGATAGACAGCATGCTGCATGTGAGAGGGAAGTGCTGGGGGGAGATGGGAGTGACGATGCAGCTCCATGACACCGATACTCTGTGATGGATCTGACTTTGGCAGGCTGGATCAGGCCTCTCTGCAGGCTATAGGTTGCTGACCCCTGATCTGAATGAACAAAAACATGTTCAGTATAGGGAACAATGTGACTGCTAAAACTCATTGTAACTGGCAGGTCTCCTTCAGCTGTGGAAGCAGATATGTAAAACAGTTTAGTCTTTCTATCTGCCATTGTATCAGATTGAGTAGGTTAAAGAGATATATTAAGTAATGTCTTTTTTGAAGGTAGATTTTAATTCAAAGAAATTTAGAGCCTGACATGGAGAGGAGGTAGACGGGAGATCAGGAACTGAGAAGAAAAGGAGCCATCAAGTACTTTGGGAAGCATGCTTTTTTCTCTTCTCAGGAAATAGGTCCTTAAGTACTGCATTCAGAGTGTGTCATCTGTTTGCATTAATACAAAATGCTGTAATATAAAAATACCAGTTCTTCAGTCAAGTAGATATAAAAGCTGATGCTCTTCAAAACTACTGCTCAAAGGTTCAAGTTAAAAATAAAGTATTGAGTTTTGTAATTCATATTTTTATGGTCTGTGTAAACTGACACATTACAGACACATACTTACACACTGTAAGTGTGAAGAATTAGCTGCCCTTGAAGTACATTACTCGGGATGACATTCGAATTCATGGTCATGGTCATTGTGCCTAGATGCACAGAAGAATGCAAAGGAAGTTTACTCAGTTTTATACCACAGAAAAATAGGAAGCCTCTACTTGGGTGCCTAAAATTTAACAACTACATTTCATATGCGGGTTCCTAAATAAGTGGGTTGTTAGAAGTTCATGTTATCTTGTGGGTGTTTAGCAACTATGGAAAACAGGTCATTTATTTCAGTGAGTAAACTTGAATTAAACTTTAGTTACCAGAGTTTGAAAACTTTTTTGCTGAAATTGTAGAGCCAAATCTAGGACTGCAATGGAATTTACTGCATAATATTACTTAGAGAAAGTTCAGCATGGTATCTGGGGCCAGATATCACTGCTTAGCTTTTCTTCCTGTAAGAATAATGAGTACAAAAGGGATGAGTGAGGTTCATCATACAACAATGGAAAATGATCTCTGGCTTCTCCTTTTACATTTTGCATCTGGATCTCAAGATGGCTTCTCTGGTAGGAAGGGGTGAGTTCAGGCAGTAGCTGTGTAAACTTAGGAAGCCTCATATTGGATGAGTCACTGCCTTAACTCTCCTTCCCTTTTCCCCTTAACTATTACCCTTTTTATAGGTAGAAATATTCTGAAAATATAAAGAATAATAGGATAAGTAGTATTACTAGTACTTGGTTTCTTATAAGTTTTTTTTGATTTAATTTCATCCAGAAAGCAGGCACACAACAGCTGCATGTCAAAACTTCTGGAGCATAAAGAGCCACTAAATATCATTTTACACTGAAAGCTCATTTTGAAAAATTCATGGTAGGTAGTTTCCCCTTCAATCAGATAAATTATTATTGTTATTGGTTTAGTCTTTCAGAATGCTGCAATGGAAACTATACATCCCCTGAAGCATCTCTCATGAAAATTGTTTTGTGAAAGCTTTGAGATTTTGGAACTAGCCAAAATGAAACCTATAATTAAATCTCCAAAGAGATGCAATAAAAAATATGGAAGAAAATGTAAGCCATATGGAAGCCTGTTTGGTGAATGCTGATTTTTTTTACCTACAGTGCATTCATATGTTTAATATTTTGGTATTTTTTTTACCGCAGATTTGAATGAACAATATTTCATCGTATATACTGTTGGCAGATAAAGATGAAAACTCTCTTACAAGACTAATTAGTCAGCTAAGTCGATATTAAGACCTATAAATGGTGGTTACAAAAGGTATGATGCCTGCTGTAAACAGGCTGCTGTTGTTAATTCATAATGTTATTTTCTGTTGGAAACCTCTTAAAGGGTTTTGATGGAGTTGCAGAGCAAGTATATTTTCATTTTGCTTATTTTCTTTCTTTTTTCCTGACAGTTTCACATGCTTCTTGTACACAATATTTTTGACTGTGTGCCAGCCTTTCATAACAATCTAAATTAAATCATGGGAGTTTTACCTGCCCTGACACATTTCACTAACATTTCCTGTTTGGTTTCTGGTTTAGCATGTCTGCCTTCTGTATCTTCTTAAATCTGCTGTGAGGACAAGACTGAGTTTACAATTATACTGCATGATGAATTAGTGAGCGCTGGTTTCCATGCGACATTAACCCAAATGTTTGGGGTAACATGACAAAAATTGATATTTTTTCAGTGTTTATAAATAGAACCGTACTTCAGTGTTTTTCTTATCTTTCTGTAACTGAAGCAATCAAAGTACATAACACGCTGCTTTCTGAAACGTAGTAGTTGCTGTTAGGCCAGCTCTAATTAATGTCCAGATCTAACTGAAATGCTTCTTACTGGGATTAAACTGAGAATCCTGCTGTTGATTCTTGATTCCAACAGTAACCTTGTGCTTGTATCTATACAGAGGATGTACCTAAATGTGTAATATGAATCAACATATGCTAACTGGTAGAGAATCAAAGTTTCTGAAATTTAAGCTGCATTTGCTGTGCCAAATGCTTGGGATTTAACAGTCATTTAAAAAAAAATTGCCTTCTCATTTATATTCAATATTCTATTCTGCCTGATCACGCAAATGGCACTCATTGCAAGTTTTTTAGGCAGAAATTCTCCCCACGTCACCCTGCTTTTTTGCCTATCTGCTGTATAACCTAAAGTTACTAAAGGCACAATACTGGAGTAGTAGATTTTAGTTGGTATAGCATAATGATGTGGTGTGTTTTTAATTTGTTAAAACATCATCCTAGCATTTGTTACAAATCTAACAGCTAATTTGTTTTCAGTGCTTGTTATAAAAGCATGTGCTTTCGTCACATAAGCACGATAACACCTGGACAATATGCATATGAGCTCTAATTCATACAATTCACGGGATAGATATGCTACAGAAATGGATAGCTGAAATTTTCATCTAAATGAGGTTAGGAATTTTATTAAGGATGAAAACAAATACAAAGCTAGATAAGCTGCTCTCTTTATGATAACAATGAGGAAATGTGCATGCTTGGGAATGTGAAGAACAGAGGGAAGAGAAACGCTAGTTTCTGAGTTATCCTCAGAGAACTGCCTAGATGTGGCATAATGTGATGCAAGATTTGACTACATTTTTAAAATAAGTTTATTTGGGGACCAAATTGTGGAAGTGGCTATTGTATAGTGGCATCACAGGGGAGAATGAAGGTTGTTTGGTTCTCCAACTCTGTATTTACATATCTTACCCTGTTTGGATTTCTCTTTTACTGTGACTGTTTATTTCTTGGGTTAGCCTGGGGATAATTTCTAGGGCTATGCGAAGCTTCGGTCACTGATTCAATTAGGTGGAGACTTGGCTCGATTCGGCAGCCAAAGCTCCAAATCAAAGCAGGAGACCCTTTAATCTCTCCCAATCAAATCTGAACCCTCTGAATCAATTCGGAGAGATGCGATGATTCGGACATAGACACAGCTTTAAATGTTTTTTCTACACACCTCAAGGTACCAGGCAGCTCATGAATGCTGAGATGGTGGGGTAGATGGAGCATCCCACGGGGGCACGAGAGTGTCCCCAGCACACTCAGCAGTGGACCTGGAAGTGGACCGAAGCACTTCCAGTGAACTTCCAGGTCTGCCACAGAGTGTGCAAGGGACCAGCCCCCAGGTTAGCGACTGATGCCTCCCGGGTCTGGGGGGACACCCAGGGTTCCCCAGCGACCACTCACTGGGGGGAGGGGCTATGGGGCAGTCCCCCGCACACTCAGTGGCGGACCCAGAAGTGGACCGGAAGTACTTCCAATCCACTTCTGGGTCTGCCGCCAAGCATGTGGCCACCTCTTGCCCCCCCCCATGCTCCCGTGGGATGCTCCATCCTCCCCATGATCTCAGCATTTATGAGCTGTGCCTGGTACCTCGGGGTATATAGAAAAAACATTTAAAGCTGTTTCTGTGGCTGAATCACTGATTCTGTGAATCAGCATCAAATCTTCAGATTCGGATTCAGCCAAATCGAATCAGGACTGTAATCCGAATCAACAAATTGAATCTCTGTCCCCCGATTGGGGCCAAATCCAAGTTGAATATGGCGTGTTTTATACATCCCTAATGATTACAACATCCCTGTAAGGTGCTAAAGTTACTAAAAGTAATGTCAAGATTACCTTCACTTCCCTTAATATTTTCTGTAGGAAAGTCCTTGTTTTTGGTGATAAGACTGTTCTTCTATCCCAGAAATAGCTGCAGTGACAATCTTCGTAGAAGGCTTTGAGGCACAGCCTGCTGTAAGAAGTAGTAAAGGTTCCTGAGGATAAAACTACAGTGGAGTCATTATGGCCTGCGTAGGAATATCTGGAGACACAATTAGTTACCTCTTGACCAGATAGCTTAGAAATTGGTAATGGTGCACCTCACCATTAGCTCAGCACAAGCTGCAAACCCACCTCTGGACCTGGGCGAGTGTTCATTTGATTACTCCATGCTGAGCTCTGTGCTAGCACAGCTACATAACTGGTTAATTTGGGTACTGATAGCTCCGGGCTGGTTCAGGGACTCTACGGTAGGGGTGTGCAAAGCTTTGATTACCAATTCGATTTGGAGAAGATTTGACTCGATTCAGAGGCTGAATCACCAAACCCGAATCGAATCGGGAGACCAAAAATAACCTCTGAATCAATTCGGAGCCTCCAAATTGATTCAGAAAAGGTTCAGAAAAAGATTTGGAGATTTGGAAGGCAATCTTTCAGGGGAACAGAAACTGAGAAGAGGGAGGAAGTGTGGGCGGGGGAGACTGATATCTGCAGCTAGCCAGTGACTGGTCTTTTCCTGAGTCCCCTTCCCTCCCCCAGAGGCCTGTGATTGGATGTAGAAACAGCGCACAGATTTGTCTACAGCCTTTCTGTCCCTTTTGTGAGTTGTTTCTGCCTGAGCACCGAAAAGGCCCCCTGTTACAGGCTGCCATCCCTGCTGGTGTTGTCTCGCTGTGCTTTAACACACAGACAAAGTTGCACATCATGAGCTGTGCTTTACTTGAGGTGCAGTTTCCCCCAAACCCCTGCACCTATCTCCTTGAAACTTGGCAGGCTTCATGGCCTCAGCAAGGGCTAGCATGCCTGCAGTTTTCATCCTGCTGTGCCCTAACACAGTCATATATGTCACAAGTTTTGCTTGTCAGCCCCTTGAGGTGCAGTTTCCCAGAAACCTCTACACCTATCTCCTTGAAATCTGGCAGGCTTCATGGCCACCATCCCTGCAATTTTCAGCCAAATCAGCTAAAAATGACAAAGTTATAGGTATTTCAGCGATTTCCCATTATAGTCGATGGCCAAATCTCTGAATCTCTCCAAATCAGCACCAGATCTTCCCAAGCCAATTCAGCTGAATCGATTCAGGACAGTGATCTGAATCTCCAATTCGAATCACTGTCCTCCAAATCAGCTGAATCCAAATTGAATACTTCTCTACTCACACAGGCCTATTCTACAGCTCCTACAGTTGCTTCAGTGATCGCAGTATTGACATAACTATAGGTCTTATAAGGTGCTTTTTGGCGCCAAGTACTGCATCTAAGGTATATCCCTGACAGGCAGTTTAGTGGCTGTTTTGTCTCTTGTGGAAGACCAGCTGTGCTACGTGGATGTATATTCAAATGTTATCTAATCAAGATTAGGTTGATCTAAATGGCTGGGTGTGCAGGCATTCACAAGAGCTTGAATTGCCCTAAAAATGACCTGCTGGTCTAGTAAATACATGTACATGTTCCTAGCACAGCCCCAGGGCTGGAAAAGCCCAGCTGCTTGCCCCAGGCCTAGGGCTATGCTTTTCTTATCCCTCACCCTCCTCTCCACGCCCCCCCCCGGCACAGGCTATTTTAGTCTCCCCACCTCCACAGATTGGGCAAGCCCTCCTGCAGACCCACCTGGACCCACCAGCCCTTTCCCCCATTCCCCAGACCTTCTACCCCAACCCACAGATCCAATCGCCCAGGAATGTGAATCGTTGATTACACCAACTCAAATAGTTTGAAAAATTCTTTTTAGCAAGCTTTCAGGCACAAACACCCTTCATCAGGCTGAGGAAATATCTGCAGACATTTCCTCAACCTGACAAAGGCTGTTTGTCCCCAAAAGCTTGCTAAGAAGAATTTTCCCAGCTATTTAACTTTAATTCTGCATTTTTGAAAACATTGGTTTGTGTAGGACAATGGGAGCCAACCTTTCTGGCAGGCATGCCACAAATTAGCCCTGCACTTGCCCTGAGTGCCATGCTGATCTCGTTCCCCAGCATGATTTGCTGCTCTGCTTTCTGCTCCATGCCCTGTGCTCCCTGCCCAAGCTACTGCTCTGCATTCTGCTTCCTGCCCCATTTTCTCTGCCTGATCTGATGTTCTGCTTTGTGCTTCCTGCCCCGTCTGCCATTTTGCTGCCTGTCTCTACTGCCGTCTGCCATATGCCACACACAGAGGTTGCCTGTCATTCATGGCACCCATGGCCACCCCTGGTGTTGGAGATGGGGAAGAGGGTGTTTGAGAGGGAGCTAGAAATCCTCTGATTTTGAATAATGTACCCTTGATATAATATATTATTTAGGCTTCTTGTAAAGGGATGAGGTCAGTAAGATGTCATGTATTCAAAATAGGCTTGGTGCTACAACCCAAAGCACAAAGATTACTGGCATCAAATGGTTTTTAATGTCATTTTAGAGAGATTTTTAACTACCTGTATCTTTGTGTAGTCACTTACACCTGTGCGAACTGACTTCAAAGCAAATGTAAAATGCTACTGATGTGAGTTAGTGAATGGAGAATTTTAATTCTGTAACATTAAATTCTCTACACAGGTGTACATGTCTGTACCAGGTGGAAAGTAGGGGAAAAGTAAGCCCTGAATATTTTAGCTGACAATTAATTTGCATTGGCAAGAGACAACTGTGTAGACTGTCCCTAATGAATACATACCTGTAATTATGCTTGCTGGTTGCTACAGTCCAGTGTTCCCTTCATCTTAGACATGTAGTCCTCAGAGATTCTCTGGTATATGTCAAACCCTATATTCTGTACCAAAATAAATTCCCTTTTTTGGAGCAGGTAATATAGTGGCATACTAATTACTTGCTAGTTTCAACTCAAATACAGCATGTGTAGCATATCTTATTTAGGAAACTTAATTTTGATTTTTTTTTAAAGTCTTTCTTGGAAGTTATGCTCAACTCAAAATACAAAAAGTTTATTTTATATTCTGTTATTTAAAGTATATTTTTCAAAAGCAGTTATCTTTTTAGTTGCACACACCATTGTATTTTTAAAAAATGGTGTTTTAAAATGTGAATCTGTTAGATACATAAGGATATGTTAGAGGAGTTGGGACATTTGGGGGACTGCCTCTTTGGGAAAAAAAACTGAATTGCAAATCAGCATTTCTGCATTACTGAGCAGTACGGCCACTTAAAGAATGAATGAAAGGATTCTGACATGGGTGAGTAGTTCATTTAGCACACAAGCAACCTCATCTTTTTCCAAATCAATAGGTACCTTTGTATTCCACCAGCTAGTCTTTGTGAGATGCATATAACAAAAAACAATATAAACATTTGCAAAATGATCATTGACACTTTGTAGAACAGCTGCTGAAAGGTCCAGGCGCAGCATTATGCATAATGTTTATGAATGATCTGATGTAGGACTTTGTTTTAATTTGGGGCACAACTGAGCAGATATTCATGGGTTTTCTGTTTCTAGATGTCTCACTGGTATATTTGAATGATGTCTTTATTATATTAATGTTATAAACCACTAGGAAAGCAAGCAAAACAATGTGCCTTATTAATATGTCAATGGAAATGTTTTGTGACTTATGTCTGGCTATAAGAAAACTGCTGTGTGTTCAGTTTTTGGTAAGACTGAACTTTGGCTTCTCCTAGCCTGTCTCTATTTTAAAATACAGGAAGGGGAAATATCTAAGTGCATATATTATTATAGATTCTGTGGATCTGGTTTGCCTTACAAAATCAGAATAATTAATCTGTAAATTTCCAGTCTATACAACATAGCAATGTTTGGGCCCAAGTTTGATGGTGATAGAGGGATTTAATATCAGGCACTCAAGAGAAAAGCATATTCAGTAAACTCAGTTATTATAAGTAATTGTTTGTAATCAACAATTCTTGAGTTCTGAAATAGATGCAGATGTAACATTTCGAGAAACCATGACGAAACATATTATACAGTATGTTTTAATCAGGGTTCTGTAAAATATCTGGGTAATTTTTTACACCAGGATTTTCTCTGCTGGGTTAGGTAGTTTGGGATGTGAGGTTGAAGTGTGGCACTATCAGAACCTATCACTTTGCAGGCCTCCTTTTTCTGTGAAAATGTTTACTGTAGCAAACAAAGACAGAAAAGAACCATTAAAAAGTTTTTAAAGCTTTCCAGGAGAGGAGTGGTGGAAGAATGAGAAGGCAGGACTTTGACAGCAGTTGCACAGAAGTGTGTTAAAACTGCTGCTGAACTCATCTTAGAAAAGTACATTTTTTTAAACTAGGGTTGGGGCCATAATGAACACATCTTGAAGCCTTTCATCTGGGTCTTTAGTAGGGAATAATTATTCATCTGCCTGAGACATTCTTATAAGAGAAAAACAGAAAAGAAAAGACTCATTATCCTGCCTGCCCAGCCACCATTTGCTTACTATGATGTTCCCTGCAATTATCCACATCAAGGTCAGGATGGATGATTATGGAAAAAAACTGGAAATCTGCAGGGGCAAAAGCATTAAAATTGGAGAGGAGAATAGAAAATGCAGAATCAAAGCTAGGTAGGACAGACAGGCATCCCTGACTTTAGATTCTGCAGGTGTTTTCTCAACTTTCCTGAAAAAATACCGGCAGGTTCCTAAAAAGAGTTCACAGGTAAGATTTAAAATGCTGAACTACATACCTGCATGCCTGTCTTTTGGGGAAAGCTCTCTTCCATTTTTCTTGTGTTGAGAGAGGTGTTAGCAGTGTTAGTCAAAAGTCAGGCAGAAGGCAGGGTATACCATGTACACTATATCAGAGAGATGCATATGCTTTCATGAGCAGCAACTCACCTTATCAGATAGCTTGTACATCTCTGATTCAGTTAGTCTCTAAGGTACACCTCTAACCTGCCTTCTGCCTTTTCTTGGAATATAGTTGTTAGTCTGATCTCATTTTTTTTAAAATCAGTTATGAAAATTGGATCTTGATGCTGTTGTCCTGAAGAAGAGAGCCACAATCATAATATTCTGCAAGAAATTCAAGATGATAGTTCTTTGTTTCTTGCTGGTTACAGAGGGCTTTCCAAGAAGCAAAAATTAACATCTCATCTCATGTTGTTCTTTCACCAGTACAAATCCAGTCATACTGGAATGCAGAATTAATTGCAAAGATATCTAAAGAATTTCCATTCAGGAGACTTGGAAACAGTTATTTTCTCATCTGCAGGGTGCCCAATAATTTTAGATGCCTTGATCCTTTGACTCAGTAAACTGATGCCTAGGCCAAATAAAGCAGGGGCCATTTTCTAGAGAAGTATGAAAGTGTGGATGATTAAAAAAAAAGAAGCTTAAAAACTGAATGGTAACTTTTTTTAATTGGCTTTCTCATTTACTTGTACATTTAACTATGGCCCAACCTATGTAGTCATTTCAATTTAAATCACTCACCTCATATTTTGCAAAGTTTGAGGTTTATCAGGGGCTTTCTGCCTTCCTTGAATTTTGTTGAGGTAACTAGAAGTACAAAGACAGTTGATTATCAGTCTCTCCGTGTCTAGTTTCAAAACACAGCATTATATAGCTAGGTTTAAAAAGGGACTAGATATATTAATGAATGATAAATCTATTAATGGCTATTGAACAGGATGTTTGGAGATGTCTGCTCTGGTATCTCTAAACCAATAATGGTGGATGCTAGGAATGGTATTGAATAGAAGATAGATCGTACTAGATGTGTCTGATTCAATGCTTTCCCTTTATAGTGTGCACCCCTGCCACTGCCAGTGATAGGATACTGGGCTAGATAGACCATTAGTCTGACGCAGTAGGGCACTTCTTACGTTGTTATAGTGCTGCAGGGTTACTTGCGTTGGTAAAGAAAAGCAAAGCAACATGACAGAAGATGATGGTGTGACTGTAGGCAACCATAGGCAAACTCCTTGCACTAAAAACTTCTGAGCATTGTTAAAGAAAATGCAAAGAGTACTGAGATAAGTATACAACCACCCCCAAACCAGCCAACATTCCTAGTATGTGCATAGATCCACTTAGGAAATGCAAAAGCATCTTGGTTCATGCCAGTAAGATAGCTGCATACAGAAATGAATTTGTATGTTTTTTGCAAAAACACAAACTTTGCATGTAGGGTCCTCTATATACGTGCATTATTCATTTTGTAAGTACAGGCCTTCAAAATCTGTGTTCAAGGTAGTAATTATATTTTTTGATTTTTAATAAATAGTTGCAACTAAAACAATCTACTGTCTCTCAGTCTACAATAGAACGTACTTTATTAGTAACAGGCCTCTAAGAAAAATTACAAGGGAGATGTACAAAAATCACCTGGTTTAATGTCAAAATATTTGTAATATTGATTACTTTTCTTCTTCCATAAGGAAATTCAGTTCCTTTTGAAATTTATTGTATGAACTCTAAGTACAAAACATCAGAAATAGTCAATATCTACATTTACATGTGAACTAGGGACAGAAGTTATACACAAACTAGTATAAGTGATTGGAAGCCAGTTCAAACCTGTACCATAACAGAAGTTCAGTGCATATAAACCACTTTCTATATGGCAAAACCTAGTTTAAGATAAGCCTGGTTGGATGTAGTATCGGGTTTAACTGATTTAGATAAAATCAGTCTATTAAATTGTGTCCCAGATCCCCTCCCGACTCAACTTACCTGACAATCTCCCAGCAGCGCAAGATGCTTTGTAGCCCTGGGCTGTGCTGTCTGCCGCAGGGCCAGCCTTGTCCCCAGCTGTCACAGAGCTGAAGCAGTAAAGCCTCTGCCCGCTAGCCTGCGTCCTGCCTGCACCTGTCAGCGCAGCGGAATGGAGAAGAGGCAGGGGAACAGACCCCTGGGCCTCCTTGTCTGGATCTGTGCAGTGGAGGAGGGGGAGCAAGACCCCACTGCAGGATGGGCTTTTCCTCCCTCAGCCCAGCAAGCCCCCAAGCTGTGAAAGCTCCAGCCCTGCCTACTGGCCAGCCCCTGGCCTCTTTGAGGAGCAAGGGATGGGGGGGAAACGCACCTCCCTAGTCCAGCAATGCTGGCCCACCCCCCCGGGAAGGGACTTCATGGCACGGGGCAGAGTGGGGAAGAAGCCACAGTGAGTCTAGCTGGGAAAGCCCCAGCCCCACCCTCTCAGCAGGTGCCAGGCTCCCTGGGAGGCAGGGGGGAGGGAACACAGCCCCTGGCCCAGCATAGACCTCCTCCTGGTGCTGGTCTGGCGAGGTGCCTTCCTCACCGCTCTCCACCTCTTAGAGAGGCTGGTGGCTAGTGCTTTCCCAGTCTGGCTTTCTGAGCTGCTGGTGGGAGGAAGAAGTGTCCCTGCAGGAGCTTCCCTTCCACCCCCTTCTCTGCAGACCCTAATAGCAGCAGCCAGTGTGGGGCCAGGGCTGTATTGCTCCCCCTCCCCTGCATCTCAGAGAGGTGGGAGGCTGACACGGGGGCAGAGCCAAGGAGGGACTGTCTGCTGGCTCTCCCCCTCTCTATGGGTGGGGGTGTGCATTCAGCAGCCAATCAGATGTGGTCTGCTGATTGGCTGGGTTTGGCAGCCTTTGGCAGTGTCTGGCATGATGAGAGATGCATGATGGGAGGTTTCTGCCTGCTTTGGCCACTGGACCCCTCACTGAATGTCAGTTCAGTTCATTATTGGTCACATTAGAAAATCCTTTGAAAATTGAATTGATTCTGCCTCTGGCTTTTTGAACCTTTGTACTTGGGTCAAAGTGACTGATTATAAATCTTATACAGTACAAGATTGATTCATGAATGCTTTCCTGATATTTACAGTACATTTTTAGATTAGCATTTATGTTCAGATCTTAATCTTTAGTTTCAAAATATTTTAATTCATGAAATCGGGGGTAGCCAACCTGCAGCATTGGTACAAGTGACCCAGCCAGTCTGTGCATGTGGCAAATGGCAGATCAGGGAGGGAGAAAGCAGCACAACAACAGATAGGGGAAGAAGCAGAAAGCAAATCATGCAGGGAGCACAGAGAAGAAAGCAGAACAGCAGATCAGGCAGTGGAATGGGATTTGAGTGGCACTTGGGGAAGGTTTGGGTCTGATTTGTATTACACCTGCCAAAAAAGGTTGGCCTCATTGCATTAAATCATGATTTAATAGGCAATCTTTTCAGTCTATGTCTTTGAGTTTTCTTTGAAGTCCTATTTAAAATCGTAGTTAATAAAATAAGTACTACCTTTCCACTGCAGTTCAGTACTTAAAAGTACAGGTATGACCAGCTACTGTAGGTTGAAGATGTCAGTTGACCAAAAACATTCCTCCGGCCACAGTGTGTGACTCATTATTAAATGCCACTAGCTGTTCAGCTGATGGCTGGAGTTGTTTCAGTCACTTTCATGCTGTTAGCATATTGATAGACTGCTTACATTCTTTTGTGTGGTTTGAGAACATTTCCTTTGAATCACCTTTGATTCTGATGAACTGTACTGCTATTTGTAAATCATTGGCTCCTAGGAACCCCCCCTCCCTTGAGCTGAGCTGACCTCGAAGTCCCTTATTATTAGACACTGAGCAATACTGAAACTGGGAATAAAATATTTACACATGCACATTTTTGGAAACAGAAAACTTCCAAATACTGTATTTTGTTTCTTATCCCCAATTTTTCAAAGCAGAAGGAGGTCTATGCAGTACACTCCAGCGTAGCTGAAGTAAACACAAAGTATAAGAGATCAGTGCTCACTCTGAATTTTGCAAGGGGAGAGCTGAAGATGATGACTCATTTTCAATGCTCCAAAGTTACAAAAGCGGTGATTAAGGCTCAATTCCATCAGCAATTGATTTCCTTCGTTCCTACAAGATGAAAAGTTAGGCCCTTAAGTAGCAGATATGGTTAGAGCTGAAACAAGAGTTTTTGGGTACCATCAGTTTCAGAGCTCTCATGAGTGGTGCATTTTTAATTGTGATGGAGACTGTGTCCAGTGATTCTAATGGCTATCAGGGGTGCACATCTACTGGTATACCAATTGATCCAATGAACAGTGAGGCTAGCTAGAGGTGAGATCCACCAGGGCTAGGGTGGTCACTGACATATCCCCAAAATACAGGATATCTCTTTGGTTAAGGGCAGGACCACTGACCCCTTCAGCCAATGAGCAGCAAGGAGCAGGGCTGCCACCTCCTTGGCCAATCAACAGTGAGCAGTGGCGGTCATCAGGCACCTTGACCAATCAGCATTAAGTGGCAGGTCTACCACAAAAAGACTGGGAAAATGACACTGGTGACTGTTACAATCAAATATTAACGCACTGCACAAGGACCTCAACATCTGCCCTGTCAGCATTCAGCCCAGACATTGGGCACCTGGGAATCAGCCCGGGCCACATTTTGGTCAGAGCTGGGGTGAGTGGGGTCTGTGGGTGTTGGATGCCTGTGGCAGTGCTGCCAGCTCCTGGCGGGACCTTCCCATCCTTCCCCAGGAGACAGACAGGTTTGCCTATCACGGAGGAGAAATAATGGTGGAATAAGCTGGTCCAGCTGCCCAGAGGCCCTTCTGTCCAAAGTTCCCCTCCTCCGTGCAGCAGGACACCCCCGGGACTTGCTGGGCTGCTCTGTGGGTGCAAAGATGGTGACAGGAGCATCCTCCCAGTCTTGCTGGTATTCCAACAGATGCGTATGCGGTGCTTCACCTGCCTGCTCTCAAAGCGATTACCTTGTGCCAAGGCAAGGCAGGGGGGTACATGTCCAGACCAACTTCCTAGCCCTGGCAGTTCTCCTGCCCACGGGGCCCAGGCCCACTTGCATACCCCCAGCCCAGGCTCAGGGAATTCAGGAACTAGACCTGTGCGAGTCGGCAGCAATTCGATCTGGCTTCAGATCTGGCTGCTTCAGATGGCAGTGATCTGATCCAGAGCTCCGGACCAGGTTTCTACCTTGATCTGATGGAAGCAGCTCCAAAGCTTCAGAGCCGCCTCAGAGAGCTGGCTATAAGGTATAATGGGGAATTGATGAAATATCTATAACTTTGTTTTTTTTCCAATTTGGATGAAACTTAGAGGGATGGCAGCCTCTGCTGAGAGCATGAAACTTGCCAAGTTTCAAAAAGATCAGTGCAGGGGTTTGGGAGGCACTGTACCACAAATTCTTGAAAGCCAAACTCATGTCACAACTGTGTGTTACAACATGGGGGGGGTGAAAGCTGCAGGGCTGGTAGCTCATACTGAGGCCACAAAGCCTGCCAAGTTTCAAGGAGATTGGTGCAGGGGCTTGGGGAGAACTGCCCCTCAAGCTGTGGTCAAGCAAAACTCGTGCCATGGGGTGTTGTTTTCCCTGTTATACCCTATGACCAGATCTCGGAGGAGGCTCCAAGGCGGTTCCAAACTGCTTCCGGAAGCCTAACGAGGCCAGCGCTTCGACCCAGATGTGCTGCTTCAGACCCCGAAGTATCTGAAGCTTCTCCATATCTGAAGCTCTGTCCGAAGCCTCGCACAGCCCTATCAGGAACACAACAGCGCCTTGGCTGTCATTGTGCTGCATGTGCACTGCAGCCACAGCTCCCTGCTCAGGCGTAGAGCGACCAGCTCCCGGGATCCTGCACCTCCATGGCTGGCTTGGAACCCTGCTCCTCCTGGCTGTGCACTGCCCTACCTGTAGGCACAGCCAATAGAATCACAAAGACAAATGACTGACATGTATTTCCAGCAATGAACTGAAAAAACAGCCTTTTTGCAGTCCGTTCCTCATTCAGAAATGGACAGGGGACAAAGGGTTTAAAAACAGGATGGTCCAGTATAAAACAGGATCAGTGGCTACCCTAACCAGAGTACAAGGGCTATTGAATCTCCCTGAACAGCTTCTTTTCTAGGAGTTTTCCCTCTGCACAGTGGGGGGCTGTTGCTGTTTCTGATGATTTTACCAGCAGGAATGATCTGGAAGTTGGTGTAATCCCATTGTAGGAATGAGAATCACTGTGCATGTATGTTCAATGTGCTCAGAGGCTAGTGCTAGTTTGGATGTTCTTGTTAGCAGTACGCCCAACTGGCCAAATAAAAGATGAGCTGAAAAGGGAAATGAAATTCCCCATTCCTAAATACAGTTTATCCTTAAACAATGGGAAAAGTGAAGTATCTGTGCTTCGTGGCCAGAACAATACTTCCAATGAGTGTTGAACCTTGAGAAAGTGTCAGTGTTTCTATGATGTACTTAAAGTGACGACAATATATTTTTGTAATATGTTCCTTTTGCGTTGCCAGTAATCTGTAGCAGTGATAAGGACTTTATGATCTAACCTAGGGATTCTTCTTTTTTGTGCTTTATACCTGTCATTCAAGAAATTCGATCCTAGGTTATGTCCTTTCAACAAACACTGACAAGCTAAACAACGTAAAACTAGTCAAACAGGAGATATTGCAGCAACACATAAATTGAAGTATAGGGATACCCTGAGGTTGATTTCTTTTTTAAAAAAAGGTTGGCTATTTAATTGTGAAGCTGGTAAATTACCAATGAATATGAAATAAAAAGAAGAAGCAGGAAGCTAACATGGGGATATTTCTTGAATTTGGAAAATACTTTCCTTTTTTGATTTCATCATCATTGGAAGGGATTATTTAAACGACGGGAGGAAACTATAGTCAAGCTTTTTCCAGGAATAGATTTCTCCTGCAATAAATGAAGAAATATAGGAGTGTGCAGAGGATGTTCCAAACGCACCCTTACATTTTGATTGCCAAGTCATTTGCATTCGTATATGAAGCGACATCCACCCTGAAATGGGAGTTGACATGTAATCACAAAGAATAAAAACTCCTCGAAATATCCAAGTGTCAGTGATAAAACTAAAGAGAGATAAATTTGGAATATGTGAAAAAGTATACTGAATATATTCCGAAGAGTGAAAGAGAAATATCATCTTGGAAGATGTTGAATATAAATATTGTTCCTAATCGGCGTCATTCGTGGATATGGTAGGTACCTGTTTGTTTTTTGTCCAGAACAATGTACTGCACCTTTTGTCAGGAGAAACAGCTAGAAGGGTATTTAATTTTCAACTAAAATACTAGAATAGTAATTAAATGAGACCATTAATAAGACCATATGTTCCTAAAGTTGCAAAATATCAAGAGCTGTTTCTTTTTCTCCATAGCTTTTTGTGATCTCTATCTAATTCCCTGATCTGGCACTTTTGATGCCCTTAAACATCTTACAGGTTTGGATGGGAACCTGGAGGGTGCCAGGAATGCAAAATTCTTCCCCATGCTTAGTTCATTTTATTATACAGAGTTGTCAACATGAATTACTGATTAAGGTCAAATAGTATGTTTTTGGTTTTGTTTTCCCCTTATTTGTTGCATCAAACATACTCAACACTCAAGGAACTGATTTTTTGGGGGGCGAATCTACTTTGATTTAAAATGTTAATGAGTCACAACAATAATCTCTTTTCACGTGCACATGATGTTTTTGTTTTATTGCTGTAACTTTCCAAGCCACCCTTCCGCTGTCAACTAATATTACATTTTAATAGTTCTGTACAGCTACTGCTGCTGTATGCTGCAATTCTAAAACTGGTCATATTAGGACATTGCAGGAAGTTTCACCTGGTTTTATGTCATTTTTAAGGGAAGACACAGAAATTGCATTTAACAAAATTTCCCTGTGGCGTGTTAATTCATCTTTATATTACTTTATGTTATACTGAAATGTCCTTTTTTTTGTTAGTACCAGGCAAAAATATATTTTTGCATTCAATATATATGTATGCTGTAAAAATTCAAGTATTGATATATTTTCTTGTAATCATAAGATTGAAAACTTTTTTTATCAAATTAACTTCGTTGCTTTGGGCTTTTGCTGAGACCCCAAGCTGGAAAAAGGATGAGAATATTTTTATTAATAAAATCAAAGTTGTGGTTCCAGAAATTTGTAGAGCACTTTAAAATCATAGTCATGTTTCTTGTTCTAGTGCTTAAAGTCTGAAATAGTGATGACAAACAGTGAATATTATTTCAGAGAAGAAAAAACATGAAGAGATTGTTGTTGCAGAGAAAGAAAGACATTCCTGGAAGAAGTTAAGATTATGGAAAAACATGAGAAAGAAGGGGAGAACTAGGTTAGTATCTAAAAAAAATAACTTGGGGAAACAGTTGCAAGTGTGGGGGCAGCAATTTTTCAGGAGGAAGGAGGATCTAATCCTGTGAAGTGCTGAGAACTTTCCTTGAAGGAGCTGAGTGCCCTCAACTCCCACAGAGATCTCAGAAAAATAGGCTTAGACATACAGCATAGGATTTTTAAAAATTTTATAAGAGA
The DNA here is from genome assembly GCA_030014935.1 of Caiman crocodilus. Lineage (NCBI taxonomy): Eukaryota > Metazoa > Chordata > Crocodylia > Alligatoridae > Caiman > Caiman crocodilus. Next base: position 4,931,300 of record JAGPOW010001543.1, on the reverse strand, counting down.
ATGAGCAGCATCTAGTTTGAACAAAGTGCTTTTTAAGAACTATCAATCTACCATCCTCACCCAAGAGTTCATAAATTGATCATTACCTAAGATTAAAAATATTCCTTTGTGTTACATCCTCATACAGTCAGATTGGTCAGAAGGTCTCAAAGGAGAGACAAAAGGAGGTGTAACTTTTTCTGGACATTGTTCTCCACCAAATTGAATGGGACCAATATTTTTCAACTTAAAAAGTGTGTAGTCTTATCATGATATATTACAAATGAATCCAGATCTGAATTGCTGAGAGTATGTCCACTTATATTAGGAAGCTTTAACCTGAGAAGCTGCCTTCCTCTTCTACAGTATAATTATAGTTGATAACTATACTAGTGTTGTTGACTTTTTTGGCTGCCCAAGTGTTGAGAGCTGTCTATTCACTGACAAATAGACCAAACTCTTTCAAGGACACTGAAACTGGTTTAAGTGATCAGAAACTAGTTTAAAACTGTAACAGAACAGACATTCAGTGTGCATAAACCAGTTTGAAAATTGAAGATACACCTGGGTGAGTGTAGTATCAAACTTAACTGATTTGGGTCAAACTAGTTTATGTAATGTCTGTCCCAAACCCCTTCCTGGTTTAAATTAAATCAGAATCCCCCCAATATCCTGGCATGCTCTCTGTGCTGAGTGAGGGTCTCTGTTCCAAAGACCTGGGCTGGTCCCTCCCTTCTGCTTCCTGGCTGCAGCTCCGGCAGAGACTACGCATACAGCAGGGTCTGCGTGGCTTCCTTCTGCTCCCTCCCCCCACACCATTCCCTGATAAAGCAAGGATCCCTCACTTCCCTCTGCCTTACACAGACACCTCTCATCATTAGCTAGATTACCACATGCTGGCTACAGTCCATGCTGTGGGAGACAGGACAATGTCAGTTTAGGGCTCTTTGGAGCTAATCAACATGTAGCTGGTAATTTCTCTCCATTCCTTCCTTGCAAAATGCTGTTTAAGAAGAGCTTGAACTAATGACAGAAGATTTTGTTTTCTTAATGGGTTGATAAACACTGTTATCAACTCACTGCTGGGGGCACCCCGCCCTAATCAGAGCATCCTGCACCCTGCCCCTCTCAGTTCAGCATTGTGGAAGGGAAGGGAAAGGAAGGGAAGGCTGCTTAATTGCCTCCTTCCCCTCTCCCCTCTGCTTCTAGCCTGAGCCACTGCGGGCATGTGCCTGCATTTCTGCAATGAAAAGGGAGTATCTGTACACGTCCAAATCAGTTCAAGCTTTGCAGATTAAACTAACCTGCAAAGATTGAATCAATTCAGGCTTTTGAGTGTCTGCCTGTAGCCTAGAAGTATTGGTCTCTTTAGTTCTAATTACTGTGTGTGCTTTAATTTTTTTCACACATGCGTGTTTTCATAACTGGTGGAAAGGCATACAAAGCTGTAGGCTTGTATGATTTCCAGAGATATATGTTCTTTAATATCCTCAGTGGCGAACACTGAGACATCATGGAACATGAAATCGGATGCAATGCAAGGAGTATAGCTTGCAGACTTTTTGTGTGAAGAAAAGTTCATGTTGCACAGTAACACAAAGGGATGCAGTCCATCACAAGGAAGTGAATGTGACAGAGCTCATGAAACAAGATGTATGCTTACGTTGTAATTTCATTGACATGCCAAAGGATGCAACTCTGAGCAAGCAAGATGCAAAGAGAAATGAGAGATCATGTGGCTTTGCCCAGTCAAATGACAGGCTATATTGCCCATGTTAACAGAACACATGTAAACTGAAGTCAGAATAACTCCCTTTTACCTTTATTGACTAGAGGAATGAGTTTGAGTCACAGAGTGACTGTAGTAGTGGTTTGCAACCTTTTTTCATTGGGGGACCCCTACAAAATTTTGAATGGAAATGCAGCAATTTCAAATGGAGATGCAAACCCATTGGAATTGTAAGTGTGGGTATTCATATACATTTAATTGATCATAGCTATCTTTTCCAGACCCCTTAGACAGTTAGAGGACCCCTAGCAATCCATAGACCACAAGTTGAAAACCACTGCTATGCAGCAAAATTACAGTTTTCTTATGGTAAATTCAAGCAATATAGAAAAGTTAGTACCACTTCTCTGTTCAGATCTGACACCATTGTGAAGGCCTTGTCACATTTTAGTTACACTTTGAGATGCTCAAATGTTGATTGGTTTTAGTGTTAACTCAAGTTTATAGTTATACCTTAAGGCTAAAAATCTCGGACCTGTCCCCCATCTGCTGTAACTTTCCACTAAAGGGCTGGTGAGCAGGGGCTTGATCAGGAGCTACACCTGTGAGTTGCTATTACAGGGCTGATGAGCCAGGACAGGCTTCTATCCCTGCTCTAGGTGGGATGGGGGTGGGGGTGAGAGAGGGATTGGGGAGGTATGAAGCTGGGAGGCAGAGTTAATGGGATGGAGGTGAGTAATGAAATGGGAGGTGGAAAGGAAATGGGGTTGGTGGAAGGGTGATGAAATAAAAGGAATCACCCACTGAAGGATAAAATAAAGAAGTTTAAAAAAAAAAGGAAATTAAAAAAAAAAGGAAATAAATTAAAGAATTTAAATTATTAAATTGATAATTAAATTGCTTATTACATTGAGAGTTGGAATTGGGCTGTGGGGGGTGTTGGTCAGATTTCCTGGGGTGGCTGGTGTGGGAGGGAAGGCACTTCTTGGGGAGCTACTGCCCCTGCCTTGGGAAGGAAGCCCCAGCTCATGGGGACCGGATCTGGTCACCTACCTTGTTTCCTCTCCCCCCTGCACTCCTCCTGCACTCCTGAATCCATCCATGCTTTGCAGCCTGGCTAGTTGGCATGTCTGTTTGCACAGGGTTGCACCCTGAAGTTGGGAAAGTTGTGCCCCAGGAGTGATAGTGGGACTTGGCTTGCTGCCAGAACTGCCCCCTGAGAAATAGAGTTCAGGGGATGTAAAGTCTGTCCATTCAGAACAGGAGCATGGGTGAGGGGGCACTGTATCCTCAGATGCTAGAGGACTGCAATTTGGGTGGCTCGTCTATGGGGAATGGATGCATATTAATGGCATGTGAGCCGGGTAACACAGATCAGAGATAAACCTGCCCTGGAGTGGCATAACTTTAAGCTGACTAAAGTGCGCTTAAAACTAGTTTTAGGTGTTAATGTGTGGGCAGTCCAGGGGTTAAGATCTCCAGGAGCTGCCCGAAATTAATGTGTAATAAGGCCCGGACACTCAGGCATAAAAGAACCAGAAACTGATTGTAGCAACAGAATGAACTCCATGGTGGTATACCTATCTTTTGTGCTTGGCTTATGTCAGCAGGGCTCTTCCACCTTTGCTGTGTAGGGCGTGCCTTGGGGAGGAAAAGCGTTAGGATTGATTAGAAACCCTGTGCCACTGGTTTATTTCAGAGAAGCCCAGCCGCTGCTGTAAGCAATGTAAAGACAGTGACCAGCACAGGACTCACATTCTCAATCTAGAATCTTCACTTAGCAGAGCTGTAGTATAGGAAGGAATCTGGCCTGGTGTCATGAATATCTATCTATATGTCATTGCACATCGGTAGCTGGAAGATCTTCTTTATTGGTCTTGGGGGGAAATTGTAGGCTGTACTGAGAGATGACACCTGTCCTGTCTGATTGGACTTTATTTGAAAAGCTGTTCTGTAGCAAATAGTTGTAACGTGAGATTTTATCAAGTCCTGCTGAAAAAGGTGCAACTTCATGTTTTAATGCTAGTCCATAGGGATGTTCCAAAGGTTGTCTGACTTCTGCTTCACTTGTGCAGAGACTTTTAGTTTCAGAATGGCACCTGCCTTCTGGGGCAGAAATTCTGTGATGAAGCCATGAGAAGCAGAAAAAAAGCTTTGAATTTGTTCATCTCTGCTTGAGACTGATGGAAAACAGCAAGAAGCAGTTTTACCTGACGAGTCAGATCTGCAGGTGGTCTTGGAAGTTACAAGAAGTGTTTCCAACCTGTAAACCTATTTAACCTATTGTGAAAAATATAATATTTACAATTAAATAATAAACACAAAAAGGTAATAAAATTAAATACTAGCTATCACGAAATTTACTCTTTTTAAATGGAAGGTATTCAAATATTGATTATTGCCTTTGTTACTGCTGAATACGAAATGTTTTGCATTAAAAAGCACTGCATATATAAAACTCCTTTTTTGTGATTCCTTACATTTTTAAACTCATAAGTAATATCTTAAAAGTTAAAAGTGTCTTTTTGAGAATTAATTTTTTGACCAAATGTCCTTCCTGCAAAGAGCCAACAAATATTCTGCAGTTAGAAATAGATGGCCTGTTTTAGCTTTTTACTAATATCATACACTCTGTTTTTGATGAAATTACAATAACTTAGCCATAAATGATGACCTCATCTGAATTCTCCCTTGGAAGCTCACAACCTGGATGCAGTATTTTTATCACATTTGATTTATGTTTAATTTTTGGGAATGCAAGAATAATTGAAGCTTTGTGGTGTGGGTTTGCCTTTTGTTCCCCCAGAAAAAGAACTTTAAAAAAAGAAAAGAAAAAAAAAATGAAATTGCATAGGCCATTGCACCATGATTGAAACTTAAGTTATTTTTGGTTCATCAGGGGGCCTACGCATTTAGTGAAAAGAAAAATATGCTTGAATATTGGTAGACAAGGTTCTTTGGGTGAATCTGATATCTTTTATTAGACCTACTTAAAGATACCAGATTCACCCAAAGAACCTCATCTGCCTATGTCTTTAGACCAACACGGCTACAACCTACACCCCGTAACACGCTTTAGTATTTTTATTCGTATGCTTTAAATCAAGCACTTAAATGGTTTGATGTTCAGAAGCTGAAAAGTGCACATGAACTACTTAATATAATGTTTCCCTCTTGTTCATACCATGGTATGAATACATTGTGATCAAGCCTTAATTGTAGATGGAGCAGATTTTTGGGTGGATTTTCTAAGGTCATCCAAGGTAGGTTGAGGGATATTTTAGGAAGGCAACTATGGATTATGTGGCATATCTGGTACAGTAGTATCCAAGAAGTTTCTCCCTCAGTCTTCTGCACAGGTTATTCATGTTCCTTGCAGGAATTTTCTGGTTAGAGCTGTTTGCAGATGGCCAAGCATGGTTACTCAGGACACTGGTGCCCTTTTCCCCTGCCATCCCAGGTAGCTGTGAGGTCAGTCAGAAGTTAGTCTCATGTTTTATTTTGCCCTGGTATGTCATTTTTGAAGCTAGAAATCTCTAAGTAATTTGTACACAGCAGTCAGTTCATGCTCCTTCTCATGTAGTTAAATGCTATATTACTTCTTCCATTTTACATTTTACAAACTTAAAAATGAAGCAAAAAGACAATTCTGGTCCCCTGAATCCAAGTCATCTATACTACCCATAAATTTATCATTCCTCATATGGCAGTGGGAGTTGTAGAGTGTCATGATTAAAAAACGATTTTCTCTCCAGACTTTCTTGCTTTTGTGGGTTTAAGATGGCGCTTTAGAAATACATACCATTGAGGAAAACATGTTACATTGCTTAATTTCTTGTGTGGAATAGTCTTTTTCTTCTGCAAATAGTTGTTATTTTTAACTAAGAAATCATTTCTACACATAGAAAATGTTTGAGAGATACAGCGCAGGAATCAGTAGGCACAGTTTAGAAGGGGGAAGCTAAATAGTTTTCATACGCTCATAAATGACTTTATAAAGCACAATGAATGCATTGTTGAAATGCGTTTTCAGTGAAGAAAATACCGTGACTTTGAAGCATGGCTCTTTAACAATAAAATAATTGTCATGTCGGCAGGTTTGGGCATTGCAAAGAGAAGTATTTCCTTTTACTGTTGAAAAATCTAGTTTTTGGAGGCTTATTGTGGTATCTTAGTAGCTAAGATTTTGTTACCTTTCCTTTCTGATTGGACAGCATTAGTTTTAAAGCTAATCTTTCAAGTGAAAAATAGTTGCAGCTTTTCAAGTTTTATTTAGTGAATCATGTAATTCTGTCAACTAACTTGTTTAATTAGTGATCTTAATTTTGATAACTTAAAAATGCTGCTTCACATGTGTCTTTTACTATGCAGACATTTAACAAGGAAGGCATTTCTGATCTTTGGTACCAGTTCACTGCTTATAGCCAATAATTGCGTTGTGCGGAGCTGGAATTTCTGTTGTAGTTGTGCAATGAAGATGTTCTTAAACCTTTTATGTATTATATTTAAGCTCTTTCTCCTTGTTAAATTTAAATTTATTTACATTTCAGTGAAACAAGCTAGTTTACTCTGCTGTGGTCTGAAGCTGCCTTTTGAATGTGGGAGGTTGATTAAAATCTAATCTATACTCAGTCCTTATTTTTCCCGCAAATAGTCATACAAACATTTTTCCTGCAAATAGTGCATCCCTGAATCTGTACTTACTTGATTGTAGATTTTCAAGCATGCACATGAATTGACCCAAAATAGGTCTGCACTCAAATATTCATCCTGAATATGAATTGAGATGATTCAATGTCTGAATGTTTAATACGAATGTCTGAAACTAATGAATTTGGGGTTTAAATTACTACCAATATGATGTAGAACCATTTAGTACAGGAACTTCATGTACATTCTGTAGATAGCCAGCAGTGAGATGGCTGGGAAAAAGTCATTTGGCAAGCCTGGCTTCTTATTACTTTAGTAATTGCTATCCTTTGCTTGCACTTTTTACTGTCAGGCCTGGTTCAGACAAAACTCCAGTTGGTTTCTTTTGGTTTTCAGTGAGTGTTCAACACAAATGCTTAGAGACCGGATACTGAGTGGCTGAATTTGTACAACAATGACTTTGAACTTACCAGTCAGGTCTTCACATTTCTTTGTGACGGTGCTGGAAAATGCATCATGTCATCACCATGTCACATTTCTGTTGAATAACTGAGTGACCTTTAGTTGTTTGGTTTTTTTCCTTTTGCCCATCTGTAACTCGCATCTAATTACACTTTGTGGTCTGCGGAATTGAGTTTTGGTTGTGTACAGCGTAACAGAATCTGATCTACAAGTAATAAAGCTGGCAGATGTAATTCATATACTCGTCCTGTAAAGAAATTACTAGGAATCTCCCCATTCTCGCTCAGGTGCTGTTAAGTAGGAACCTACATGTAGGATGACCATACATGTAAGTGTTACAAAAGCCGTGCTTGACAGATGCCATTCCTAACAGCCTAGATTTGCCTCTGAATGCTTTATTAGAGCTGTCAGCGGAAGGCCCACAGAGGTGCAGTCAGTGATCCAATAGCAAGTTGAATGACTAATGCAGGGCATGCTGTTGGGTGTACTACTTGCTTGCAAAGGGTCTCCTAATTAGTTTCACTTTCTGGGATCATTAAGCCTGTTTCTGGATTTTTTATTATACTCTCATCACCATGGCATTTGAGCACCTTAAGAGGTTGCTTTAAATTGGACTAAAAAGGAGTGAGATTCATTGTGTTCCTCTTCGTGTTCCTCTCTATGTGGTTTTCTCTTCCACTGATGTTGCCATGCTGCAGAGCCTTGTCCCTTTCACTGTTGGATTTCCATTTTGACAGAAGTATGTACTGTATTTCATGGTGTATAGTTCAATGCAGTGTATTAGTTGACCCCAATTTTCTGATCTCAAAAGTTAGGGATTTCATAGATCTGGTGGATAAGTCAACCTAACTTTTTGGATCAGAAATATAGGACTGACTTATACCAGCCTCTGTGTGCCCTCACTGCAGGCTGGGCACGTGGGGGTGGACACATGCAGCAGTGCCACTTGCAGAGGAGAGGGCCAGGTTTGGCCCTTGGTTGGTGTGGCCCCATCCCCTGTGAGCTTTGCTGCATGCATTGTACCAGACAAGCACCAAGCCTGGCACGGCTCACAGGGGATGAGGCCACACCAGCCAAGTGCCGAGCCTGGCCCTGTCTGCTGAAAGCGGCACTGCCAAGACCAGCTCTGTCTTCTGTGAGTGGTGCCGGGCTGGGCTCAGCGCTCGGCTGGTGTGGCTGGGCTTGGTGCCTAGCAGTGCCTCTCACAGCAGATGGGGCTGGACCCAGTGCTTAGCTGGCACTCCCCCATCCTGTGTGAGCATTAGTGCCTGGGCTCTGTCAGCAAAGAGCTGAACCCAGCCCCATTCACTGCAAGCCACGCTTCTGCGCTGAGCCCGGCCATGCCAGCTGTGCACTGAGCCTGGCACTGCTCTCAAGGGACAGGTGCAGGCTTGGCGCTCAGCTGGTATGCCCCATCTCCTGCGAGCAGTGCTGCCTGGGCCACACCTGCCATGTGCCAAGCCCGGTGCCGCTCACAGTGGATGGTGATACAATATATAAGTCAAGGTTCATTTTAAGAGTTAAAAAATAGGCTTCAATTTATACACCATAAAATATGGTACTTGATAACAATTGTGACTCCAAATAGTATCAGGGATACCATGTCATAAATACCGCTACCCTGATTTTGTGCAGATACCTTCTAATGATTTGGAGCTAAATGCATGGATCTGTGTAAAGACAGCCTGGATTCATATGCAAATCCCCACTGAGCAAGAAGCCTCCCCCATCTTGGACAGTCCTGACAAACTGCCAGAGGAAGCAGGGAAACAAGTGCCACTGCGTCAGTGGAGTTAGGAGCTTTTTCTTTGCCATGCTTGCCCATCGAGGAAAGCCAGGGCAAAAAAATATGTTCCACACTGGTCTGCTCCAAGGAAATGGTACCTCTCAGAAATGCACCCTCCCTTGTGCCTCTGCCAAGGGAGTGATGATTTGGTGCCCTCTCACCTGCCCCCAGACATGCACCCTTAAGAGTGTGCCTTAAAATCCATAGTCTAGCCCTTAAAATTTAAACTACTTTAAAACTATTCATCTAATACCCATGGTCAGAAAATAAATTTAATATATATTACAGAAATGATGGCTTTGACTGAGATTATTTGTTGCTAAATCTAAGTAGTATAAAATCAGTAAGACTGCTGTAATGATTCACAGCAAACAACAGAACTGAAGGTTTCCTTAAGAATTAATGATCTCATCATTTGATTTCATCTTTAAGGGGGGGGAGGGTTTGTGTTTGACAGGTAGGAATATCACATCATTTTTTTTGTCTGAATTCACCCATGTACACACATTTTTTGAAGAGAGAAATGATAAAGAGCTTCAGGAAAAATTATTTGTTCATCTGTCTTCTTCCCTGTGAAGTGATTATACAATGTTTCATGCATTTTTGCTATTTTGGAATTTTATTTTTGACTGCATGGAAATGAAATGTCTAGAGGGTCCTGAACAGCTTTTGGCTTCAGTTACCCTCTGAAGTTTTTTTATTTCTAATTAAATTGAACAAAAATATCATGAAGGTGAGCTGCACAGTTCCTCTAATGGAAGTTCTTACCATTTTGAATGATAAAGCACTGCTTCTCTGGGGCAGCGCCAGGAGCTCTTGATTGATAATATCTGTCTCGGATGTCACCCTGAGAGAAAAGAATAAAACCTCAGCAGACTCGGTGCAATGCAGCTGTCTAGCATAGCTCTAATTTCTCTGGCCCATTGACGTCATTGGGAGGTTTCAAACCAGTCCAGTGCGTCTAGTAAACTTACACATAAATGAAATGAAGAAACAGAAAGACATTGATTCTTAATCCAGTGCTCAGGAAAGTTGAGGGTTTTGTTTTCTCTATCAGTCCACCTGCTCAGTCTCCTCTCCTCTTATTAAAAATATTAAAATATATATTTAATAAGATGCAAGCATTATAAAGCTACCCAAAAGCAGCCTTACATTTCAGCAACATCTCTGATCTGTCCCTTGGGTGTTTGTGAAATCTGGAGTTTGTGTGTGTGTGTGTGTGTGTGTGTGTTAGATATCATATCCTAGGGATAGCAATTGATAGCAACGAATCTTGTAGACCTAATTCACAACAATAAATATTCAGTCCTTTTTCTCTTGGAAAAGCTTTTGTGATTAGTTCTGTATTAATGATTGTGTACAATAATGATTATAAACAAATAAATCCAAGGTATTTCTGAGGGATTGTAGTAAACACTGGATTATCTGTAGTTGAATGAATAAACAACATAGAAAGGATTAAAAAGAACAGGCTAGAGAAAAAGCTGCATGGAAGAAGGAAAAAAAAACAACAAACGGTTTTTGCTTTATATAGTACATGTAGACTAAATGGCTTACTGTGCCTGAAATGCTTGTTATAAACATTGTCGATGTGCCATAATGCGGTATTTTAATAATTTTACTGGATGTTAATACAAACCAGCTATGGCTTTTCAGAGATCTGTTTGTACCAATATAACAGTAATAATAGTAATAATTAGTTAAGCTACAGTGGTATTCATTCATGAAAATTTTTTGTTACTGAGAAACAACCAAAATGACCCTTATATTCAAATAAACAATTTACAGACACATGTGCTGCAAAGCATTCTCCTAGAGTTAACTGAATAGCTTTTCATGTTATAGTAGTGCAAGCAGCTTAGTGCACAGTTTTCCAAGATTAATGAAATTCAATAATTTGGTGCATAATATGACATTTAAAAACAAATATCATAATCAGCATTATTACCACAGATTGTGGTATACACTGTACATTACTGAAAACCCAGGAAAAACCTCAGGACTGTTTTTGTGTGGGCTTTTCTGCATGGACATAACAGAATTAAAGACGACTCGGAATCAATTGGAGGGTGAGGTAAGTAAGGTATGATGGATATACAGAGCATACCTCCCTTCTTTCATGCCCGTCCTAATCTGACATAACTCCAGAGTAGTTCAATGGAAATCTGGAGTTGAAAAGTTAATCATGCTTACAGCATTCTGTCTGCAAACTGTAGGATCAAATGTTTAGATATATACAGTTGCTAATGCTTAGTCAAGTCCAGAAATAAATACGTTGCCTAACAATTTTTTCCATGTTTAAAATTGTGTACCATACTGTATATGTTGTGCCAACCAGTACAAAAGAAACCGCAAAGGTGGTCTCACTCAGCCTTGTATGGCAGAGTATTTCACTCCACACAGTGAGGAGTGCACACACACTGGCTTGGCTTATGCGTTCTCTGTCAGAGAGATCCCAGTGACTGGGAGGGCACATCTGGATTTTTAACACCCCTGGGCATCTACTGTCTGAGTGAAAAGGTTCAGCTCTCTTATGCAAGCATGTAACAAACTCATCAACCTCTAGAGCAGTGGTTCTCAACCATTTTAGACTCAAGGCACCCCTCAGCAAATGCCAACTCTTAGCTTTCATTCACCTTTTTGGCTATAGAAAAATGAGAGCGTAATTCTTCAGTTGCAAAAAACACAGGAAGACTGAAACAGGTTAGCATGTGTTTGACACTCTGGAGTCCCATCTGAAATCTCTGAGTTTATGTTGTGAATCATGTTTGTGCCCTTGATGGTGCTAACATTGCGTGGCACCCTTGAAAGGATCTCAGGGTGCCACAGCACACTGATGGAGAATCATTGCTCTAATTCAGCTACCACAAGGGGAAGAGAGGGTCACACTTATGGGTATAAACTATACTGCACTTTCCAGCAACATATATGCTTGTTGCTTGAGTTATAAGTTTGGACTTTCTACCTTCCCTTTATATGCAAATGGTAAAGGGAGCCGCTCTTAAAGTGTTTAAAGTGGCTAGCCTTGGTTTTATGTTAAATCTCGGTATAAGCAGATGGCTTTGCAGTCTTATCTGGGCTCACTTTCTATCATACTTTAATCCAGTGTGGGTACATGCCATCTCCTTCTGCCATCTTTTCACTTGCTCTTCAAGAGGCAGGATGACTCCTAGCAGGACTGGATCTTTTGCTCTGTGTAAGCACTTTAGAGTGTTGAAGAACTATAAAGCACAAATTATACTGTGCCATCTTCAGAAACGAATTAGACTTGTTTTTTGAAATATTGTACTTTATCAAGAACAATTATCCGCGTGTCCAAAGTTTCCATTTATTTTTTCTCCGCTAATCAGATTTCAAAACCACACTAATGCATTGTTTTATTTTCCATAACATAACTGCAGAGGAATTTCCTTATGAACAAGGACTGTACAAATTATTAAGTTTCTACTTAAAGGAAATCTTTATCTAAGTTTTTAACCTCTAAAAAAAAAAAGGGGTGAAGAGCTTTAAGAGCTAAGGCTGCTTGCAGACATTAAAAACAAAACAAAACAAAACACAGTTTACCGGAAGAAGCAATACGTTGCTTCGACCCTGCTCGTCATCGTCAGTATAGATCGGGCACTTCAGCAGAGCTTTTGGCACTTTTAGCTAAGGCTGATTCAATCAACTATTAGATAAAAGCACCAAAAAAAGCCTCACTAAAGCATATGATCTATACAGAGGTTGGGTGAGCTGGGTCCAACTAATATGCTGTCTCTTCTGGGCATGTGCTGGGCTCAGCATGGGAGCACACTGAATTTGAAATAAAGTGCCGTTTTGATTTTATTTTTAAACGTCTGCAAACAGCCTAAGTGTTTGCTTTCCAGAGCATGCTAAAATGTCAAAGCAGTCCTTAGAAACTGCAAATCCCCTTCTTCAAATTCCCTGGGATCTTACAATTACTGCAGGGTCCAACAATCTCTTTTTACAATTACTTTGAATAACAGGCATCTTTCTACTTTGCAGAAATGACATGAGTGTGTTCCATTTCACCTATATGTAGTGTGTGTGTGTGTGTGTGTGTGTGTGTACATATATACATCTATATACATACATATATATGTGTGTGTGTATATATATTTATTACCTAATTACTCCTTATCCATAAGCAGTATAATAGTGTTTAATTAGTGTCGCACGCAATTTTTATATAGGATATCTATCGTATTTGGTGCTTCTGCATCATTCTCTCCCTCTATCTTGTTCACTTCCTCTTATTCCCCCCTGTCCCTTTGCATCCTAAGTCAGGTTGCTTCCCTCTTTCACCTCACTGCCTAGATGCCAACAAAGGAACCACTGAGTGAATAGGAGCAATAGTCTTCCAGCGATGGATACTGGGGCCTAGCCTCACAGTGGCACAAAGCAGACATTTTGCAAGTAAAGTCCTGCTCTGCCTTTGCAGTGGTGGTTTGGAGGATGCTGTTATTTAGCATGGTTGGTAGAGGCATGCAGCACTGAGGAGCAGTGAGCGGATGGACCATGCCCACTGCAGATAGGTACTTTGGAAGATTCAGCAGCCTACTTCAAGTCTTCAATGATAAAATAAGTATTGAGATTGTTTGTTTGTTTTTTCCCAATAGTCCATATATTTGGCCAAAATTTGGTTCTTCTGAGGTAGAGCTAGAGGCACATTCCTGGTACCAGAATATCTCCCTGCTAAATTTCAAGTCAGACACGGAGGTGCTAAGGCTTATAAAAAAAAAAAAAAAAAAAGGCAATTCATTTTGTCATTGTAGGCGAAACAGCATATTTCCCTAATCTTGTTCTCAGAAATGGCTGAACAAGTTTAGCAGAAACTGTCCAAGAAAATTCATCTTATGGCAAGCACCCAGCATGGAAAATTTCAGTGAGAGCATTTAAAGTTTGGCAGGATTTTACAGGAAATGGAACAGAGTTTTAAATCATGGGAAATGTCAGACAACCTTAACTAGGTGCATTGCTACCTGCATTTCCCATAATGTAGAAAATATCAACGTGGAATTAATGTAGCATAGCTGAGGCAATCAAAAACAATTAACCAAATAATGTGTCTATGCTTGTGAATATTTGCGACGTTTACAAAGAGTTGCATCCTTTCCCTTTCTGAGTTGGTAATCTCTTTCCTTTATCTTTTTTTTTTTGTCTGTTTGGATTCCATACCAGCAGGAAGCTGGTGTTAATAATGCAAATGTCAGATATGGGCTTAAATACCAAAAAGATTCTGTTAAACCTTCCAAACTAAACATACTATTTTGTTTTTCTGTAAAGACGGTGGTATACTTTTGATTTCTCTCTAGCAGAGAAAAATGCATCTAGGTTAAACACCACATGTTATGCCCCAGGATTTGCCATAAAAATCTCAGAGAATTGTGTTAATATTTTTGAAAAGCTAGAGAACTTGGCTTTCTACCTATACATACATTTTTCTACAGGAAGGCAAGGAATATAGATCTATTAACAAAAGGAGAAAGGGAATGACTACATTTCTCTTAAAAGTATTTTTTGTAAGAGGCTTTAAAAGTAAAGAGAAAATTAAATAATCTGAGTGCGTAAAATGGAATTTTTATAATTGGAATACAGAATTCAGCAACAATACATCCTTATATTTTTAAAGAATGAACTAATAAGTCTAGCTTACTGTAAGCAATTTTTTTTAGAGGAAAAAGCAGGAGACTGGAGAAAAAGCAAAAATCATACAGATTCTAAAAAAAGTAACTGAGAATAGTCCTGGCAATTATTCCCATGATATTAATGTCCATCATTAGCAAAACTGTATGAAGACAATATTTGCTATGCTTAGTCAAATGCTGAAGTCCTTACATAGATACAGAAATTGCTTTGTCTTCAGTAGTTTAGGTCATAGCCAGGAACAGACCCATCCACGTAAGTAGAATTTTTTTTTTTAAAGATATAATTAAGGAATCGGTGCAGAAAGTGAATCAGAGGACATAAGATTTTAGGACAGCACAAAATGTAACTTGAAATATTTAAAATGGCTTTGATGGGGGAGGTACTATCATGTGCTCAGAAAAATGACTTGAAGCCTTCTCAAAAGGTGGTGATAGTGCACTAGTAAGATCCTGAAATAACGGCTTCCCCTTCTAATTAGTCAACTAGGTTGGTGGAATGAATACACACAGGTAGGCTGTCTAGGCCCAGCCAGGGCTCATCCAGATCCAGGTTCCAGCTGGAGATGATCAAGGCACTGAGTCATCATCAGGAAGAAAGTCTGCATATAGGCACACAAGCCAGACAGCAGAACTCTGTCTGAGACTGCCTGACTGAATCTCCTGACCGGCCTAAAACCTTGCCTAGCTGCTTCGTCCTACCTAATCCCCACCCGAACCTACTTGCACATTGTCTTGATTCTTGCCAACAATTTCTGCTTGCATTCATGCCTAGGCTAGACCTATGGCTTATCCCTTCCTAGTTTCTACCTGCACCTTGCTTCTGCCTGGATTGCAGCCCAACATCTACCTGTCTGTCCTCCCAGTACCATTCCTGCCTGTCCCTGAGTGATCTTGTCCCCAGTTTGGACTTTTCAGTTCCACCTGCCTTGATCTTGATTTCATAGCAACCTACTGCTAGAGGCACCAGATCTGATGACTACCAGCATGGCCTTGGCACTCTCCTAGGTAATCCCTGCTCTAACATGTCTCTTTGGATTGACTGCCTATGCCCTGGTTTGCCCTAAAAGGCTGAAAAAAGAAAGCTGTAGGCAGCTGCATTAGTCTGAAGACAGGCAATGGGCTAGTCCAGTGGCATCTTATACACCCACGAAGGCAAACCATGGCTCACAAGCTGCATGCAGCAAACCAGGCCACTCAGCACCCCTTCTTCCCACGTGACTCTTGAACTTTAGTGGAGGACCGGATGTGGCTCCCAGGGTAAGTAACTCTGGCCACCCCTGTTGTAGACTAACTAGTTAACAAATGCAGCATGTCTCAGCAAGTTTTCTTGTGCACTCCATTTCATTCACCTGAGTGTGGTGCTATCCATGGCTAGAGAGGTAGTTCATAGATTCATAGATGCTAGAGTCAGAAGGGACCTCAATAGATCATCGAGTCTGACTTCTGCCTAGGCATAAAAGAGTGCTGGGGTCAGATGACCCCAGCCAGATGCATATCCAGCCTTCTCTTAAAGACCCCCAAGGTAGGGGTGAGCACCACCTCCCTTGGAAAATCATTCCAAATTTTGGCCACCCTTACCGGGAAGAAGTTTTTCCTGATATCTAGCCTAAATCTGCTCTCTGTCAGTTTGTGACCATTGTTCCTAGTTACCCCAAGAGGTGCCCTGGTGAACAGAGCATCTCCGATCCCTTGCTGCGTCCCCCTAATGAATTTGTAGGCGGTCACAAGATCATGTCTCAGCTTTCTCTTGCTGAGGTTCAAGAGGTCCAGGTCCCTCAGTCTCTCCCCATAGGGCTTGTCCTGTAAGCCCCTAACCATATGAGTGGCCCTCCTCTGGACCCTCTCAAGTCTATCAACATCCTTCTTGAAATACAGCACCCAAAACTGGACACAGTGCTCCAACTGCAGTCTGATCAATACCTCATAGAGGGGGGAAGTATCACCTCCTTGAATCTATTTGTCATGCATCTTTTGATGCATGATAGTGTGGTTAGCTTTGCTGATGATTTTGTCACAATGACAACTCAAACTCATCTTGGAGTCCACTATGACTCCGAGATCCCTTTCTGCTTCTGTGCTGCTGAGAGGGTAACTTCCCAGCCAGTAGATGTGCTGGATGTTTTTGCACCATAGGTGCAGCACTCTGCACTTGTCCTGTTGTACTGCATCCTATTGTGTACTGCCCACTTTTCTGACCTGTCTGGGTCTCCCTATGATCATTCCCTACCCTTGGAGTGTGCGCTTCACCCCATAATTTAGTATCATCTGCAAACTTGGACAGAGTACACTTCACACCCACATCCAAGTCACTGATGAAGGTATTGAAGAGTATGGGTCCAAGGACTGAACCCTGCGGGACCCCACTACCCACATCCTTCCAGGTCAATACCAACCCATCCACTACTACTCTCTGGGTGTGACCGCTAAGCCAATTTGCCACCCACCGCATCATGTAACAACTGTCACAGCCTCTTAATTTATTTGTGAGAATGGGATCAGATACTGTATCAAATGCCTTGCTAAAATCCAAGAAGATGACATGCACTTCTACTCCTGTGTCTAAGCATTTTGTGACCCTGTCATAAAACAAAACCAGATTGGTCAGACATGGACTACCTGCTACAAATCCATGCTGGTTTCCCTGCTGCATTATTCTTCCCACTGGACTCCCACAAGTACAATCCTTCATAATCTTTTCAAAGACCTTTCCAAGGATGGAGATGAGACCAACTGAACTATAATTACTCAGATCCACCTTCCTCCCCTTCTTGAAGTTAGCCATGGATTTCTGAATGAGTTAGTCAAACATTGGCACTCAGCTTTTTGGTCCCATGGACTGTATGAGTGGCATGGGGCTGGGCCATAGATCTGGCTGTGTGGTGTCCACCCATTCAATGTGGTCATGCCCTTGTGCATTCTTATGTGCAGGGTCACATTATCTGGCCTGTGGGGTTTCCCATGGGTCCAGAAATTATGCACCAGGGAAAGAGCAATTAACACTGTCACCACTCCCCTGCCACCAGATTTCCAGGCTTTTGGAAATCCTGTGGGCTAAATGATACAGTTCCATGGACTGGATTTAGCCTGTAGAACAGGGATTGAGCACTCCTGGTCTATGAGGTTGTGAAAACTCTTACTGCCTGTAAACTTGGGAGAAATAGAAGTACCTTTCTTGGCAAATAAGAATCAGGTTTCAAACAAAGACAACAAGGGAATATAGGGAGATGGGCAGAGTAACATCAAACACAGCTGTGTTGAGCCAGTCGGTGGAAAACGGCTGCAGGGGCTTGCATGGGAATGAAATAAAGAGAGTTCTACTCTTTCAGGGGCAGCTAGAAGAGAAAAGGCTGAGAATAACTATAGAAATGAGCTGACAGAAGGACAGAGAACCTTTTATGACACGGTAGACTTGGAATCTAGGACAGCTGCATCATGCAGAAAATCATAGCAATTTGATTGTTTAGGCATCAAGGTAGGGTGGTTAAAATCAAATCTGGTTAGCTTGAGGTCTCTAGGATGCAGTAGAGAAGACAGCATGTTCAAATGGAATGCCAGCCGGGGCTAGACAAGACTCTCTATACTCTTATGCTTCAATTCAGTTTGTACCTAGGCATAGGGTCAGCAGCGCAGGCCCTACGAGGAGAGGCTAAGGAACCTGAACCTGTTCAGCCTCCACAAGAGAAGGCTGAGGGGGGATTTAGTGGCCTGTTACAAACTAGTCAGGGGGACCAGTAGGCACTGGGGGAGTCTGTTCCCCGACCACTACCAGGAGTGACTAGAAATAAGTCGCAAGCTGGCAGAGGGTAGATTCAGGTTAGA
This sequence comes from Caiman crocodilus, assembly GCA_030014935.1. Lineage (NCBI taxonomy): Eukaryota > Metazoa > Chordata > Crocodylia > Alligatoridae > Caiman > Caiman crocodilus. The sequence continues at coordinate 4,913,227 of JAGPOW010001543.1, read as the reverse complement.
TATCAGGAGGCGCTGCTTCACAGTCAGGGCAGCTAGGATTTGGAACCAACTTCCAAGGGAAGTGGTGCTCACTCCTACCCTGTGGATCTTTAGGAGGAGGCTGGATGAACACCTCACCAGGGTCATTTGATCTCAGTACTCTTTACTGCCATGGCAGGGGGTTAGACTTGATGATCTGTTCAGGTCCCTTCCAACCCTACCAACTATGAAACTATTTCATAAAAGATTACCCCAATTTATATAAAAAAAAAAAAAAGTCTGCACATGAAAGGTCTTGCAATTTTACCAGAAATAGTCCCAGCTCTAGTTGTTCTGATGCCTACGAAGCAACTGGGAGCTTACTGAGAAATTTATAACATTGCTAGTCAGGCTGGAGTGCTGAAGGCAGATCATTCATTTTAAGTACAGCATAACTAGGGTGACCATCCGTCCCGGGCAAACCTGAACACTACCGGTTTCCATAGCCTGGAGAAAGGAGAGGGGCCTGTGTGTTCCAGTCCACTGCCTTGCTCCTGCCCAGCAGCAGTAGTGCCAGCCCAGCTGCCTGCCTGGTGCGTCATGCCACTCCACATCTCCACTGGACTCTGCTCTGGGACTTTTGGCCAACCACCCAGGACAACGCTATTGAAGCTGTGTGTATTCAGGTCTGCCTGGGATGAATGATCTCCTTATTCATAACTGAAATTTCTGACTTCTCAAGCACAGAGATTCCAGTTGTTGAAGTAATGTGAAAATTTAAGACAATGATCCCAAAACCTCATCTACAGAAATAATACATTTAATAGGTCTTTAAAGCAAAACGGCAGAAAATCCAGATTTCTGTGCTTGAAGCATCTGTTGGTCATATTGATATTTAACTCTATGAAGCGGGCTACTAATTAAAAGGAATCAGTTAATTATAGCAGTGTACAAATTGACTATCTTCTAGACCAGTTCGCGCACACATTAACACATACATCGTAGATAATCATCTCAACAGGAGGCCTTAGCATGCAGAAAGCTGTGGCAAAAAAACCTGATGTAATCCTTAGATGCAAAAAATAGGACTATAAAGCAAAAATAGCAGAGTAAGACTCGCCGACTCTAGCTAGACTGAACATATCCTACTAGAATATCATGCTCATTTCTCGTGCCTACATTTCACAAAAGATGAAGAAATACTGGATTGAGTTCAAAGGAGGGCTGCAAGAGTGATGATCCAGGGCTGAAAAACAACTCCTAATATGCATGGCTTAAGAAGCTCAATTTATTCAGCTTATTGAAGAGCAGGTAGAGTGCCTTGATTACTGTGTATAGATGCTCTCACATGAAAAAGATATAATATGGGTCTTTACAATCTTGCTGACAAAGCCCCAACAAGATCCAGGAGTTGGAAATTGAAGTTAGACCAATTGAATCTTGAAATAAGGTGCGATTTCCTTGCAGTAAATGCAGATAAGCATTCACTGTTCCCTTACCTTTTTAAATTTAGGGCGTTTACACAAAGAATAAGGCCAAAGCTCCTGGGAGCCAGGTTAAGAAAGAATTGTGGTTCTGATTCTTTCGACAGAGGAAGGGAGTTGCTGAGGAGACCAAAGATGGGTTTGCTGAGAAAAATGTTTCAATTGAAAAATGAAGACTGCTGCTGGGGATATCTGAAGTAGTTAAGCCACCCTAGTCCTCCATCACAAGTTACATTTTTTGTGTCACTGCATCCCTGAAAGTGCTCTGCAGCTGTGCCATGACACACATACACAGCTACAGAAGCTTTTACAGTGGCCAATCTCAAAAAAAATTAACCCTCCTCAAATGAAGTATTAGATAAGTGCTGTGCTTTAAAGCACCTTAGGGAACACCTTTTAATGCAAAACTCTTGGTTCAGAGATGATACCTTTTATTAGGCCAACTAAGAAATTGCGACAAAAAAAAAAATTTTTCTTTGCAAGCCTTTCAGGCACATGCACCCTTCTCCAGGCTGAGGGCAAATTAAAGATAGTAAAATTCCCCATAGGTAGAAAATAAACTTCATTTTGCACAGGGGAAGCTGAAGGTGGATGTCTGTTCCTCTGGGTCCAAGAGAGTTGCTTTGTGTGACTTACTCTTTGATGTGCAGATAAGCCAGGGCTTCTTCCCTGGTGATGTCAGATGGCAGAAAGTCAGGGAGTGGTAGAAATCTTGTTTTGTTGTTTAGCGATGAAATTTATAATGCCCAAATCAGCTAAAATGTGGCATTTTCCATGTTTCAGGGATGTATTTGATAGCTATGTTCATCTGGGACAAAAAGAAATGCAAAACTCAAAAACTCTTGGTTCAGAAATAGTGCTTTTCATTAGGTTTGCATTTCTTTTTGTCTCAGACTAACATGGCTACCAAAGACATGCCTGAAATTAGGAAACGTGTTATTTTTTTATGCTTTGGGGTTAATTTTTTGTGCTTTGAGGGCTGGGCTGATGCAGCCCAGACTTCCCCTGCCTTGACCTCCCCAGATCTGTCATCAGGGTGGGAGGCGGGAGGGGGAAACGAACAATACAACCTGCCAGCTTGCTCAGCCCCACTTGGGGTGAGGGTGGATTGAATCCTCCTTGCCTCATGGGCCTGGCCTAGCTCCCCCCATACGCCAGCCAGAGTACCTGGGGGCAGGTGGTAAGGCAAGGGGGGTCCAATTCCTCCCTCCCTCCTTCCAACTCAGGCTGGGCAAATCCCAGCTGACAGCTTGATGCTGCTTACTTCCCCTTCCCCTCCTGCTGGCAGCCCTGCAGCCTGGCAGCGGGCAGGGCTGGGGAAATGAGCAGTTTGGCAGCCTTCTTGGAGGCTGGTGGAGTGCTTCTGCTTGCTGGCCAGGAAGGCTGGTGCAGGCAGGCTTCATTTCCCACCCTCCCTCCTCCCAAACAGGCGAATATCTGTGGGGTCAGGGGGTGGCACTCTAACTCATGCCACTTTATGTAAAGTCCCATGAGTTGGAGCAGGGACCTGAACATCTGTCTGCACCCTTGGAGTATACGTTACCTAGATTATTCTCTGAATTCACCTTTGGGCACTGGAAGAGAGAGGCTAGCCTCAGTAGGAAGTTCCAAAATCATTTAGGGCTGTATATGTCAAAAGTAACCCCTTACGTTCAATCAGGAAACAAGTGCAAATCATAGAGCATCTGTGCTGGCACCTAATACATTTAAAGATATCTAAAGCCTTCTGCCAAAGCATGCGTATACAATAATTCCAATGCCCAAAGAAGATAGGGAGGGGGTATCTAAAAAAAAAAAAAAAAAAAAAGACTTTGGCTTCAGAATTAGTAGATGGCACCACCACAGCTACTCTTGTTACTAAATGCCCTCATAGGTCCTGTAAACTGTATTTTTCCTCCCACAAGAGACCGAGTAACTGGCAGAAAACATAATGAAACACGGCCAGTTGCCTGATAGCATGAAAACACTTGAGTTGGGCTTCTACTTAAAAGTAAAGGGGATGTGTCTGGTTTTGCTGAGCTTACTGGTCTATGAAATCTATGATATCAAGGACCATCTCTGTAACCGAGTGTTTTTTCCCTGAAAGAAATAATATAATAAGGCTTATTTTTAAATGCTTAGCATTGTACCAGGAAAAAATTCAGGCATTCCACAATTGGCAGTAGTGCAAAATGTTATTAAAACAATAAACTTTGAAGGTGACTTTCCCAAAGCTTTAAAAGGAAGCAAAGGCTTTTAAAAATATCCAGTCCTAGCATTTGCACAGAAATCTCACTGCTATTTAACTTCCAGGGCTATCTTTTTTTTAACCGAGATGGGGTGATGTCAGTTGTGCAAGTCCAGCTCAGGGAGGAGAGGGCAGAGCCGTGGAGAAGTGCATGAAGCTCTCTTTGCTTAAATACATTGTTGGCAGGATCCTGGTCATTGCTCTTTGGTGACTAGCAAGGGGAGATACTCAATGTGAGCCTTTAAGCAGTAGCAATTGAGTCAAAGGCAAGACTAGTGTCAGAAAGAGAAGTAACAGTTTAATTTTCTAGCCAAACCCTATTTACTTGTAACCCAGCCAAATCTGGGTTAGTAGTCCCTAGATGTAAGCAGTCAGAAGTTCTTTTACCCAGTTGTCTATTGTCAGTTTTGGCAGATTCCTGTATAGTAAAGTTTGAACAATTGTATATATTATGAGTAAAGAAATATCTATATTTTGAGTCCTTGATTTATAGTGAGCAGTTCCACTGCCGACCTGTGAAAGCAAGAGATAGATATGTATGGGGGGGAAAAAGAAAGTGGACTGTCACTGTGCTATCCTGATAACTAGCTGTCACATTTCCCTCTAGGGGTTTGTTCAGGACTCTTCTTTCATGCATCTTTCTCTGCTTCCCCTGAGGCCTCCTGGGTGTTGCCTTCACAGGAAGTTTGCCAGGCCCACTGGCAGCGCCAACAGCTGTTCAATTTTTTGTTGTTGGAAGTGCATCCCATTACAGAGGCAAGGCAGCTCTGGACCCAGTGTCTTTTAACCCCTTCTTTCCCCCCCGTACAAGCTAATCGGGAAGCATTGTTACAACACGTACACATTTAAATGTGAAACATTACAACAGATTCATAGTCTGTCACATCATTATTCACATGCTAAGGTATTAACAAATTCCTTGTGACTGTTTGGCACCACAGTATTTCAGAGCTCAATCACACACCTAACACAAAATGGGCTTGAGTCCAAGGAATGTTTCTACAAATGCTTTTTTTTCTGTTCAGAGGATGAGGCTGTCCCCTCTGTTGTGGTTTACAGCATAGCTCTCCCCCTGAAGGGCTGTGCTTGCTCAGCTATTCCAGAATGCTTTCTGAAACCTACCTTTTGTAAAAAGGCCTTCCTGCCTATATTAAATAATCCTGGATGGAGGACTAGGGAGGCTTAACTACTTCAGATATCCCCAGCAGCAGTCTGAATTTTTTCCTTTCAATTTGAACAGTTTCTCAGCAAACCTGTCCTTGGCCTCCTCAGCAACTACCTTCCTCTCTCGAAAGAATCAGAACCAGAATTTGCTTTTATCTGGTTCCCAGGAGCTTTGGCCCTATTATTTTAAACCCAGTTTGGTGAGCCCTGTAGGAGTTGCTCCAACAGGCTTGTACCCCTAAGAATCTGCTGTGCGGTATCCAGAGTTAAGTATATATAGTTTCCTTCCAGTTTGTTTCCCAGCAGCCGTACTAATTTATTAACCCAGTGTAGTGAGATCATAAACCTCCTGATAACAGGTTCAATATGATATGCTTCTCACTAAGATTAGCAGGTGAAACAAGCCTACATAGTAACTGCTTGCTTTTAAATAACGAGATTCAACAATACACACCTTTTGCAATGCTCTTTTTTTTTTCAATTCAGGGTTCAATCCTGCATTGTTGAACTGAAAGAGACTATCTTTTTCTGTTGACTAATGGGAACAGGGTCATGCCCCTAGCTTCCCTACTAGGAAATTTTCTCTTCAACTATCTGTAGAGCTCCCTTCTAAGAAGCATAATAGAGTTCCTGTTTATTACTCCTATTTCTATTCACACTAGCTGTTGCAGTAATGATATTTCAACTCTACATTTTCCACTTTAGACAGGATACAAATAGATGCACATACTGTACTTGACTTGAAATCTGTCAAAGCTCAAACAAGACAAATAGAATGTCAAAGCCGAAGGGCACAAGTACCACAGATAACTATTTCTAAATAAGATGCAAGTGAAGACAAGCCACTTATGTATTTCATATACGTCTATAGCCATCAGAGCAATGTTTGTTAACTATATAGGCATGTTTTAAACCCCAACTGTTTTTGTTATCTGGGGGACAGGCAAGGAGGGGATGCAGTTTAACAAGTTGTTGTTGAAGGGGTTAGTTGTTAGGGAGCATCATTACAATTTTTGTAACGTCTAAGAGGCCCATCTAGTAATTAATGTAGCATTTTAAAACAAGTGACATTTGAGGCAAAAATAATTTATATGCAGTACCCAGAGCTTACAATGGATCCTCCAAATAGTAAAATAAATAAATAAATAAAATTTCTTTAAAAGGTTTAAAAAATTTAAAATAATCTTCAGTTATTTAATGCTACATAATAAGTCATGGGGAGGCGTTTGAGTGTCTCTTAATTGTTGCATATGTTTTTACTTAACCTTCTTATTAATGATCTGGATGATGGGATAAACAACATGTTAATTAAATTAAGAGATAATATTAAATCAGAAAGGGTTGCCAAAGCCACTAGGGATAGAGAAACAGAGGCAGGAAATAAAATGAAATTCATTTAGAAAAAATGAAAGCTGAATCATCATGATGGGGAAAGACTAAACAGCAGGGCTATGTGAAGCTTTGGTCCCTGATTCAATTTGGTGGAGATTCAGCTCAATTTGATGGTTGAATTTCCAAATCCAAACTGAATCAGAAGACCCTTTAATCTCTCCAAATCAATTCGGAGAGATTTGGAAAGATTCGGAGGTTTGGACACAGCTTTAAATGCTTTTTTACATACTTCAAGGTACCAGGTGGCTCATCAACACTGAGATGCTGGGGCAGATGGAGCGTCCCACAGGAACACGGGGGGCTCCCCAGCATGCTTGACAGCAGACCTAGAAGTGGACCAGAAGCACTTCTTTTCCACTTCTGGGTCTGCCGGGGAGAACACAGGGGGATCCCTCCCCCGGTTTGGTGACTGGTGCCTCCTGGGTCTGAGAGAGCACCTGCGGTCCCCCTGTGGCCAATTGTTGAGCCCAGGGGGCATGAGGGAGTGCTCCAGCGCACTTAGTGATGGACCCAGAAGCGGGCTGCGAGTACTTCTGGTCCACTTCCAGGTTCGCCACTGAGCAGCTCCTGTGGTATGCTCCATCCACCCCAACATTGCAGCATTCATGAGCCGTACCTGGTACCTTGAGATATATAGAAAAAAAGCTAGGTTAAAGTTGTATCTATGGCCAAATTGCTGATTTTCTGAATCGGCATCGAATCTTCAGATTCAGATTCGGCTGAATCAAATCGGGGACAGTGATCCAGATCATAGAATCATAGTATCATAGAATCACAGAAGTCGGGTCGGAAGGGACCTGGTAGATCTTCAAGTCCACCCCCCTCCCTGGGCAAGAGGAAAGCTGGGCTCAAATGTCGCCAGCCAGGTAGGCATCAAGCCTCTTCTTAAAGACCCCCAGGGTAGGAGCCAGCACCACTTCCCTTGGAAATTGGTTCCAGATCCTAGCCGCCCTAATACACTAATCAAATCACTATCCCAGATCCAGGCCAAATCTGAATCGAATATGGCCCATTTTGCACACCCCTACTGAGCAGACATGGAAAGTTTCAGTGGAAACAGATTGTATGCAGATCACTAATGCTGAAAAATGAGCAAGGTGAGAGAGTAGGTATTGAATTAAATATGAGCTTGCAATGGTAGGAGAGAAAGGGTGAAGCCAAATACAGTTTTGACCTGGAGAGGAATAATGGGAGAAAGCAAAAAGGAGAGCTCTTCTTTAGGTAAAACCAGCGGAACTGGAGATGTGGTTAGAATCCTGTTTCATACTTGACAATTTGGCTAACCAAAATGAACCTGCAAAATGGATAGAGAACAAATAAGTAGTGAAGTCTTTTACACTTGCTTGATTTCTAATGTAAGTGATGGAAACTTTCAGCATTTTGTGTTGCTTATTGGGGTGAACAAGACTGAAAGGCATTTTTGACCTCTAACACCTGCTGTGTGCTCCGTAATGCATGTTGTGAGGGAATTTTTCAGCCATGGACACAGCTACTTGTATCCACAAGTTCTCAGCAAAGAATGGTTTCAGAAGGAGCACTTGGATTTGAGTGCAAGTAGACCATGAAACATTTGCATGTTAAGTTGTGGAGAATTTCTTACTCTAGCATTTTCAATTTATAATATGATTTGACTCTATTTATGAAGCTTTATACCAGTCATTGAAAATTTAAAAATGAAACAATTCATGTACATGGGAAACAAAGAAAACATCCATTTTTGCAGTCAGCTAGTTTTTATTAGTCCTGGTGTTAGTAACTCAGAACAGAGTTCTCTTATGTGACTAGGACAGTTCAATAGTAACATAGTCCCAAATCTTCTAACTTTCTCCTGTCATTCTACTTCTGACTATTTGCTATTTATTTTATTTATATAGTCACTTGACTTGGATTAAGTAGACAAATGTTTGGGAGCTGGCCACACTTCTTAAATTGTAAATTCTTATTCCCCTTACTTTTGGTAACCTTTTCCAGTTGTAAGCCTTTTTTCTTTAATTGTCTTAACATGCTCTGGATGAAGCATGGCTTGCTGACTTTGCAAGTCTATAAGGGCCTGATACAAAATCCTTATGTATAGGTCCTACCAGTGTAGTCAACGTATGCAGATAGCAGTTTTGTCAGATAAATAAGAGTCTTTTTTTTCCTTTGGAGTCTAAATTATACTGTATACAATTAAAAATGTTAATTGTTGCGCTTTAACTGCTTATACATATGGCCCATTTGAATCCTAGATGATGAAAATCTGTTCGATTTAGTAGAAGGTCCATCTTGGTTAATTTCTTATGTGAGGCATAAAGTGGCATAATTATTCTGGGACACAGTCCCAGTAGCAGTGGTGAGTCATCAACTGCAGCAGCAGTAATGATATGAGAATCTATTTATTACTGCTCTTCTAAGTATCTTGCAATGAGTTCATCTAGAAATTATGTAATTATTCCTCCTGGATGATTTTTCTTATTGGTTTGTAATTACAAAATATTCTCAGAACCATTTTGCATCTTGAAATTAAGTCTTCAGAGTTGCATGAAGAACTGTGAGATTAAATCTTCCTGTGTTTATGTTCATTGTACTTCATTTTACCAATTAATAATATAGCTTTCTGAATGTTGCTGTATGAACGTCACTCTTCCTAAAGAACCATTATCGCATCATACACTAGTTAAATTCATTTATAAACAAATCTTTAAAAACAAATTATTCCTTCCTGTGAAAAAAATCTGTCAGAAAAGAAAAGTTCTGCACCAGAGTCCTGGCTTTAAGGAGAATTTAGGGAGGGAGAGAAAAGAAAAGAATTTACAAACCTTTGAGGAGGAATCTATGTCTTTTTAATTTCAGGTTATCCCCAAATTGATGAGGCAATCCACTAGTTTTAGGAAATGCCTATTCTTCGCTAGCCCACTTCCCATCTTTCTATCAATCTTCATAAACAGTCCTTCTCCTTTCCTGTACGCACATTGCATTCTTGGTGCACAGGTGCTTGAGATCATAGGAAAGTACAGCTGAAAGGGACCGTATAAGGTCATCCAGGCCAGCCCCCTGCTCAAGGCAGGATCATCCCTGACTAAACCAAGTATACTCAGCCAAGTATCTGTTTAACCTGCTTTTGAAAGTTGCCAAGTTTGACAGCTTCTGTAGGAAGCCTGTTCCAGTGCCTGACCACTCTCCTAGTCAGATTTCCCACTAATCTAAACTTTACCTGCTGTAACTTGAGGCTTTTGCTCCTACAATCCTGTTCCCTACAGCCACAGAGAAAAGCCCATCTCCATCCTCTTTATAATCACCCTTCAGGTATTTGAAGGCTGTTATAAAACCCCCTCTCAGATTTTTCTTCTCAAACTAAATAACCCTAGCTCATTCAGCTTCTCTGCATAAAGCATGCTTCCCAGTCCTATCCAGCATTTCCCAATCCATAGGTCACAACCGAGAAGTGGATTGCAAGAATGTATGAAAGGGTCACAAACAAGCTTTAAAAATGGATACTCATTCAAAGGGGGAAAAAAATGGGAAACCATGGCTTTTCCCTTCCAGGCTGTCAGAGTTCCTTTTTTGGTACAAAAAAACGTTGAGAACCACTGCTCTTATCATTTCTGTTGCTCTCCAGTGCACTCTTTTCAACCTGTCCACATCTTTCTTGGGCGAAGTATAGACGGTCAAAAAACCCAAGGCTGAATCAATTCAATCTTCACAGGTTAGTCTAAACTGCATAACCTGAATGGAAAAGCAAGTGAACATCCACTTTTGATTCCAGAAATTTAGCCACATGCCTACAGTGGCCCATGCCAGAAGTTGGGAGCCGTTACAGCATGCCACTCATTGTAGTATCATCCACAAATTTGCTAAGTGTGCACTTGATCTCATCATCCAAATCATTAATAAAGATGTTTAACAGTACTGGACCCAAGACAGACCCCTGGGAAACCCCATTTGATACCTCCTCCCATTTAGACACTGAGTCATTGAGATCTACTCTCTGAGCACAATCATCCAACCAGTTCTGTATCTACCTTATAGTACATTTATCTATTCCATAGCTGCTTAGCCTGCTAATGACGATATTGTGAGAGAGCATCAATAGCCTTACTAAATTCAAGGTATACCATGTCCATTGATCTCCACTCATCCGCAGAGCCTGCCTTTTTATCACAAAAGGTAATCAGATTGGTCAGGCGTGACTTGTTCTTGTTGCATCCGTTCTAACCATTCCTGCTCACCTTATTCTCCACTTTGCTTCACAATAAATTCCTTGAGAACCCGCTTCATGATCTTTCCAGGTTTAGAGGCCAGGATGACTGGTTTGTAGTTCCCTGGATGCTCCTTCTTCCCCTTCTTAAAGATGAGTATTATATTGGCCGTTTTCCAGTCATCCGGGACCTCACCCAACTGCCATGAGTTCTTAAAAAGGATTGTCAATGAGTCCAAAATTACCTCAGTCAATAACTTGGGTAAATCCGATCTGGCCTTCCTCACTTGAAAGCGTCTAGCCCAGGGTTGAGCCTGCAAGCCATTGCATTTGTCTGTCCCATTGACTGACGGCCACCAACTAATGCAGTCATGTGATACCACACTCCCGCAGCCATGTGATACTACACAGATAGGACTGTTTCCACTGCTCTGGGTGACTAAGCAGGATCATTTCCACCCAGTGCTGACATGGCAGCATCAGCTGTGAACCTGGGCAGATTCCCTGATTCCCATCTAACCTGCTGAACATGTCCAGAACTGATGCCAGTGCCTGCTTGGAATTGATCCACGGTGCCAGGCAGGTGGTGGCATAAACTGCAGATGGGGCCAGCAGGTTCTGGGTTGAGAGACAAATAGAGAAAATGGGGATCAAGGCCTGCTACAGCTTCAGGGATAGAGGGGGAGAGAGAGAGATGTGGCTCTCAAGAGGACACCAAAAAGATTAAGTAGCCCTCTAGCCAAAATAATTGTCCACCCCAATCTAGCCTCTTTAAGTAATCGCTAACCTGTTACTCTAGGCTCTTTGTCTCCCTCCCTATCTCTGCTGCCAACTACACTTTTTAGCTAGTAACTGTCCCTGTTTGTGAAAAAGGCATTACAAGCTTCAGACTTCTCTGCGTCATCCGTGACCAGATTACCTTCTACATCCTGTAAGGGACCTATGCAATCTGTCGTTGTCCTCTTACTTTTTACATACCTATAGAATCCCTTTTATTGCCTTTTGTCCCTTGTCAGATGCATCTCACATTGTGTCTTGGCCTTAATTTTGTCCCTGCATGCCCATGCAACATTCTTATACTCTTCCCTAGTACTATGACTAAATTTCCATTTTTGATAGGATTACCTTTTGAGTTTCAAGTCTTCGAAGTTACCACTGTTTAGCAATCTGGTCTCCTGTTGCACTTCCCATTCTTCTATATCATCAGGATGGCTTGCTCTTGTACTCTTAAGTGAGCTTCCTTAAAGATCAGAGACTTTTGGCCAGTTTGTCCAAGATCCATGCCCTCAATGTACTTGTGTTCCAATATGAGCGCTTATTAAGTGTTGTGAACCCATAAACAACTCATACCTGAAAGACAGGGTTCCCAATGTTTTGCATTTTTATACATCTTTTTACCAATTTCTGAACTCAATAGTATGTTTATTGTTAGTTAAGTAGTTGCCTGTCTGTATGTTTTGAATAGTTTCTCTTTTTTAGATAGTTTAGAAAGCTTTTATCTTCTTTATTATCAGTATATTTCAAAGGATATTTTTTTCTGGGATTGCAGCTTACGTATGTGCAAAGTGATCCAGTTTTAAATATTGTCTCTCTTATGATCAGCAGTTCCTATCACTGATAAAAACATCAGCTATTTTCATTGTTTGGGGGAAACCTGTATCATTCATGAATGTTTAATGTTCGAGTCTTCATTTGAAAAGACTTGAAATTCTAAGGAAATGTGTCTCAGATCTTTTTATTTTACTGCTGACTGTGGACAACCTCCGATGTAGGGTTACCTGAATCCTGTGAACAAGTTCTAGAAGTTTAGAAAGACACCTGTGAGTTTCTGATCACCTAGATCCTAGGTCATCTTTAAAAGTTTCACCTTCACACACTTGTAGGACTTTTTTTAAATCAATTTTTATTATTTATTGTTGTAGGCCTTTTATTATTTTATTCAAATAAAATATGCTTTTATTAATAATTATTTATTCTTATTATTTATTATTTTATTATTCATTTTATTATAAAAGGAAAAGGAGCCTCTCAAAGTGAAAGGAAGATCCCGTACAGGAGAAGAGGTCATTCCTATACACCCATGCAAAAAAGACAACATGCTTTGAATTGGGTACCATTGGAGCTCTAAGAGCTTAGAGTGCTATAATTTTGGGACTATGCAACAAACCAAAGAGTATGTCAACACAGCAGTGGCAGAGTGTCATGCTACCAAGCAAATAAGCCCCAGCCACTCATACCCTCTCTCTGCTTATCAGCCCTTGAAGGTAGTGACGTTGCCCTAACCTGCTGCTCTGGATCATGTCAGAAACTCAGATCTTGTGAGCAGTGCTTGGGGGCATCACCAAGTCATCCTCATTTCTGAGGTTGATTTGGATAGAGTGGGGGAGGGAGAGGGAGATTTCTTGCCTCTGAGGCAAGATTGAGCACCCTACCCCCATTGTGTAGTCATACCTACTGTGAGCTGCCTCTAGTATTGAGGGTGGATGCCTCCTTTGGCAGAAGTGTGCCACTGTTATAATTATGTACAAGCATTTCTCTTTATGGCATTTGAAGTTCTTTTGAGATATGTTGTCCATCTATTTTCTCTTCCTAGCCCTCCTTCCTTGCTACTGCAGAGTCCTAGTACAATGGGATTCTTCCAGCAGTGGAGAAAGTGAGTGGCAGATGGATCCACATCTGTTGGTATGCCATTATTAAAGGAGCATGATGGCCAAAAGATGAATTTTGTATACATGGGATACACGTGCAATGAATGCGGGATACATATGGACAACATCTCCTTAAGAACGCTAGTTTCTGTAGAGGCAGGGTTTTTTTCCTTTTACTGCACATTATTTGTTGTTTAGAAGGAAAAGTGGTACTGTATAAATAAAGTTATATTGAGCAAGACATTGGCTGTTTGATTTAAACGTTGGTTCTTCTTCTTTATCTTCTGTTTCTCCTGTCAAAGGTTTTGTTTACATATGTGTAAAACCTGACAGTTGTTACTGAAGCCCAGTTGCATCAGTCTACTGATCAGGGAATCAGAGGAGCTCGCCCCCTGCCCCAAATTCCTTCTACCATGGAAGGAGCCATGACGTTACTGTTTGTTACAAGTGATTGCTCTATATATTCAGCAGGTTTCTAGTATTTCTCTAAATAAATTATGTCTTTTTGCCAGATGTTTTCATGTAAACAAATAATGAAAAAATTAGTCTCATGGAAAGCAATCCATGGGAGCTTCCTGAATCTCCCTGCATGGTTTCTCTATTTCCCAAACAAGCCTATGCTACAGAAAGTAATTTTCCTGTATTTTTAGCTGTCTGCTTTCTCACAGGTGGTCACCAATTTGTCTGTTATTAACCTGGAACAGATGTATTTATGCAGCTTAATTCAGTTAAGCTGTGCAAATGTAATAACTCGTTAACACACCTTGAATAGTATGGCAGATTCAAGGGAACTCCTTTTTGATATTTTATGGAAATCTATGTTTATCTCAGCTTTCAGTGGGCTTGGGAAAAAGAGAAACCGTCTGTTAAACTTTAGTCCACATGCATTGAGTGCTAGACTGTACTCTGTCTGCAAAGCACTGCTCTTGTAGTTCTTTCGATGAAGTTAAACATCTACTATGATTCTCTTTACATCTTGAAATTACATCCTTGTATTTACATTGTATTCCTTAATGCTTTGTCACATGCTGAGTTTGAGAATGTTAGGAGTTTTGAGAAATGCAAGTTTAGTAAGTATTACTTTGTTTGTTATGCTGTTGCAATGTGATATTTGTTAAATGTAGAAACTGTATGTCAGTTTTTCCCTATTTGTACTGATGGATAAAGTGAAGGATAAAAAAAAAAATCAGCTGTAATAAAAAAGATATGAAAAACTAGAATGTGTGAAACAAGTGTGCAGCATAAATTGCCATAGTGTGTCATTTAGTGCCTCATATTTTTCTTTTTAAAGAGAAAGATATCATCAGCTAATGGTTTGGGTAAGGTAAGGCAAACTTCTCATATAAAGGGAATATATTGAGTCAGGCTGATCATAGTCCTGCTCTCTGGGTGAGCAGCAGTCTGCTGTGGTTGGATCCAACCACTCCATCCCCCCTGCCTCTAATCTCCTTAGATGCATGTAACGACTGATCATTGTTCTTGCTTCTGGGACTCTCCAGCATACTCCATCTGGCCTGACACCTTCCTTGGGTGGCAGAGCTCTTCAGTCCGGCTGTGTAGACATTGAAACCAGTTTCTCAGCCTTCAGTCCTATAATTGCCTAAACGTGTTCCTCCCGGCGTCTACACGGCTGCAAGAGCCCTGTTTCCAATTGCTCTTTAGTAATAGCATAGTAGTCAGTACAGGAGGGGAATCTACTCTTTGTGAAAGGATTTCTTAACTACAAGCTCTTTATTCTTCAACAGCATCAAAGTCTTAAGAGAACCTCAAACTTTTGGATACAATTCCCCTCAAAGTCTTTGTCACTCATGTGAACCATAGGCTGTGTCAGTCCTCTTGACCACATTCCTCTGACAGCCTTTAGACTCCTACAGCTGGACATCTGGTGCCTTTTAGCCTAGCATCTTTTAAAACTGCCTGTAACCCATCCCTGTCCCTGTCCTTTAGTTGCTAGAGGGTTCCTACCTTTGAGTTTATGGCCAGAGAATATTTCAAAGTCAGTGGTCTTGCTGGTAGCAGCCCAGTTATTCCTTTTAGTTAAAGCCCCTTGCTCTTGATGACCCTTGATTGCTTTGTCACTAACTTCCAGACAAAGTAAGTGTTAAGATCCTGCTTCAAAATGAATGTTTAGTCCCATGGTAAAGGTTATATTCAGAACAGAGGATGAAACGGAGTGTGGTGTTCACAAAGCAAAAGTGGAATTCACATGTTGACACGCGTGCACTGGCCAATACAATATCTGGTAAATACAAAATGGACACCATTTTTTAAAAAGGATCCTTTTCTCCCTATCATCTTTAAAGATACCCAGAAAGTTAGTTATATGTTTTTTGTTCTTAATGATGATAACCTATGCAACACAGTTACTGGCTGTTGATTATGTTCATGACGATAATTATCTTTTAGGTAAAAAGTGGCAAGCTATTGACTGCATATCTAAAATCTCCTGTTTGTTGAGATAAGTTTGCAAAGTAGTTTTTTTTACTAGAAAATGAAATACACATAACAGAAAAGTTCAAACATACAATGAGTGTTATTTTGAGCGTAAACACCTTCACTTTGAACTAATGTAAAGGAGAGGTTTTATATTTAAACTATGTAATATATTTTAAGAGAGAACTTCTTTTGTTAAAAGTTGGCTTTATTTGATCACTTGTTCAAAAACTACATTTTATTATTTCTAGCACACGTCTTATCCATTGATTACAGTGCAAGGGTGAGGAAAAAAGGCAACAATCACCCAAAGAGGCTGTATTATCTCAAACTATATTAAAGCTATTCGATGCATGTGACTACATGAAAGAGTGAGAATATGCTTTGCTGATACCTCCCTCCCAGCTACTGCATAATCTCATAATCACAACACAGAGAATACTCATGTTCATTGAAAACTTTCTTTCCATAAAGAAAAGTATTAGAAGATGTTTATTGGTTATTAGAATATATGTTATACATCATGTGCTATTAGATAATACCCTGATGCCATAGTGATGTGGGCAGTGTAAGGATGTGCACGGAAGTTTCTGAATAACAGTTGAAAACTAAACTTCCATTTGCTTTCCTTGTAAAGTGCCTTGCAGTGAATAGTGTTGGGATTTGTATGGAAAAAAAGATACGTCCTTCAGAACAGGCAGAACTCTGTTCAGAGGTTTCTGAGCAGTACTGTTTGTGTGATGTGATAGCTCAACACAATAGTGTGAGTTAGGGACATAATGATAGCCCAGGGTTGCAGCCTAAATTGTGAATCTCTTTGCCTCTTTAGGTCACGAACTTAACTTCCACACATTTTATGCAGCTTAATATCCTTTACTAGCTTGCATTTTTCTCCCCTTTTGGTAAAGAAAGAGAAATAACTCTTGTGGAAATGAATAAGATTTTATACAATAGGTTGCAATGGCTCCCTCAGATCCATTGTACTCTATCTTGTTATACCTATCTAATCAGTGTTTCAAAAATGTATCGTTAACTCTAAGTAGCTGTATTTCTTACATTGAAGTAAGCATTTCATACTGCTGTGAAGAATGAACATAGACAGTCCAACTACTCTACAGCTGAAAGCTATTATTGAACCTCTTTCCTGAATAAGAAGAGTTCAAGTACTGCTACTCCAGAACTATTTAGAGGAGCTGCAAGAGGCTAGGAGGAGGGAGAACTGCTAATGAGCTGTTACATCTTTTGGGAATGATTCTGATTTTTTGACTAATCTATTGAATTCTAACACTAAATGAGATGGTTAATTAGGCTCATTTGTCAGTATAATGTAGGTTACAGGCAGCTGAGGCAGTCTAAGGCATTTGCATCCCATTTTTATCATAGGGAGCGGAGACTGGCTACCGCCTGCAACTGCACAATGTTGTCACACAAGTGAATGCTGCTGCAAGGCAGAGTAAGGTCACAGGAGGGATGAGCTAATCCAATGCATCCTATAGGCAGTATCAAACTGAAAGGTTTCTCTGGAGGCTTGGGGTATTGGGGGGGAGTCGAATTGAGCTGGGCTCATGAGACAAGGCCCAGCTTCCTTGAATGGCCAGAGCTGGAGGCCACCTCACCTCTCAGATCTGGCCCAGCTCTGGCAAGGCAAAAGGGCTCCATTTCTACCCCCCTCCCCCAGCTCTGGCCATTCACCACAACTGGCAGTTCCTTCCTTTCTCCCTCCCTCCTGCACCGACAGCCCCACCCTTGCATGAAAAATTAACTCTGGAGGAAACACAAGTTCCTTAAAGTGCTCTGCTTTAGAGCACCTAATTGTAATATCTCATTTGACCAGGGTTAATTTTCTGCATGATCAGTCATTTTAAAATCCCTGTGTAGCCAGGCCCGTATGTTACATCATGGCTGTAGAGCACTTTCAGGGGCCCAGTCACCTGAAAATGTTATTCATGTAAGCATCCTGAATGTCTCTACTCATTCTGGCCTTTGGACTCTGTCCCAGTGGTGTAAATCAGGGGATGGTGGGTCTAGGGCAGCCTTCACTCATCCATACCCTTACATCAAGATCCCCATTGAAGGACATGGTGTGATAGTTTCAGCAATCTGTAAGTGCCATAAGGAACCTGAGACAGCTACCAAGGTATCTAAGCGGCCCTATGCAGGGGTGGCCTATTTGGCTCTCTTGAAGAAGGCCCTAGAAAAGGTGGATCAAAAGAGCTGTGCCCCAACATTGGAATTGCACATTGGAATGATCAGACTCTAACCTCTGGATTCAATTTGGACTCTGATTTACAGAAAACAGCAGTACTAAACTGTGAATTAGTTAGACTCAAAATCGACATTACTGGATTATCAGAAGCTCATTTCTCAGATACAGGTTCTATTCAAGGGAATGATTACACCATTTTCTGGCATGGGAAGCCAGCTGGAGAAAGGAGAAAGCAGAGACTAGGCTTTGCTATTAGAAACCACTTATTATCTTCCCCTATGAAAGCCCCATTGCTGTTTCTGTTTGACTATTGACATTTGCACTGCGCACACAGAATGGCTTCATCGCATTTTTTCATGTCTATATGCCTACCCTTCAAGCTAGTGATGAAAACAAGAACATTTTCTACCAACAACTTGAAGGAGAGTTTGAGAAAATTCATAGAAATTAGACCATTATTATACTCAGCAACTTAAATACAAAAATTGGATGTAGTTTTGAGAATTAGCCTGGTATTCTGGGCAAACACAGAATTGATAATAGGAATGAAAATGGCCGGTGACTATTAGAACTTTGTACAAATCAAAATCTCTTGTTACCAACACCTACTTTGCTGGGAAAATCACAAAACAGATGTCATAGAAACATCCAAGATCAGGGCACTGGCACCAGTTAGATCTGGTACTGACCAGGCACAGCCACCTGAAAGAAATTTTGCTTGCAAGTTCTTCTCACAGTGCTGACTGTGATGCTGATTATGCCTTAGTCTCCTGCAAAGTTAGAATCAGTGTCAAAAGGATCCACAGTAGCAAAACTACCAGTCAGCCTCAGCTTGACATCAGCCAAACTAAAGACATAGAAAGATAGAGACTATTTAATGAAAAAGTTGTGAAAGCAAGTTTACCTAACAACTAATCCACTTGAGGCTTGGGAAAGCTTAAAAACTAATATGTACAATGCTGCTGTAACAGCATTTGGCAAAAAATGCAAACAAAAATGTGGACTGGTTTGAAATGCACTCTTAAACCCTTCTACCACTGGTTGAGAACAAAAGGACAGTGCTAACTATCCACCAGAAATCTCCCAACACCACAATGCTGGGAAATTTGAGAAAGGCTCAAATGGAAATGCAGAAAGAGGCAAGGAGGTCTAAGATTTTTGGCTGAAACTCTGTGATGTTGATATTCAGAAAGCAGCTAATACAGGTAGTAGCTGCAGGATGTATAAAGGCATCAAAATGAGCAATTGGTCCAGTCAAGAAGAAAACAGCTCCGCCTAAAGACTTCAACACAAATGTCATCACTGGTAAACAAAACTCAAGTGATGGACTGAACATTATGTAATTCTACACTCCAGTGTGACTGAAATCAAACACAAAGTGCTTAAAGTATTACCACAGTTTGAAATTATAATGGATTTGGACAAGTCTACATTAGAAGATTTGTAGAAAGCCATTAAATCAATTCTCAGGAACAAGGCACCCAGCAATGATTGCTTGCCTGCTGAAATCTCCAAATGTGCCAACAATTAATTACTTTGAAAGCTCCATGAGGTTATACTTCCCTGTTGGAAAGAAGCAATATCACAAGATTTCACAGATCCTCAGTTTGTACCATTATATAAAAACAAAGGGGATAGAAGTGATCATGACAACTACAGAGGAATCTCCCTGTTTAATATAATTGGAAAAGTTGTCACTTGCATTATGCTCCCTAGGTGGCAAAGTCTAGGTGAAAGATTCTATCCTGAAAGTCAATGTGGTTTGTTCTTGGGATGCCCCACAATTGATATGATATTTATGGCCAAGCAGCTGCAAGAGAAATGTAGAGAAAAATTAATACCACTGTACATAGCCTTCATTGATCTGACAAAAGCTTATGATACAGTCAACAGACAGGGACTTTTTACCGTTCTGAAGAAATTGGGTTGCCTTCTCCCCCCTCTCTCCCCAAACTTTTGAATATTATTTGCTGATTATATCAAGGTATGAAGGCAACTAGGGTATGAAAACAAAGAATCAAATGTGTTTGACATCAATAATAGGGGATCCCATGCTTTTGAACATCTAGGCTAGGGACAGACATTACACATAAACTGGTTTAAGTGACCAGAAACTGGTTTAAATATGTAACAGAACAGATGTTCAGTGCGCATAAATCAGTTTCAAAATGGCTGAAACAGGTTTGAGATAAACCTGGTTGAATGCAGGTTCAGACTTAACTGATGTGGGTCAAACTGGTTTATGCAATGTCTGCCTCTGCAGACAAAGATAAGATAAACCAGACTCCCGCAGCATCCCCATATGCTCTCTGGTGGGGGGGGATGTGGGGGGGGGGCTTTCTGCTCCACAGCAGGGCTGTCCTCTCCTCTTTGCTCCCTGGCTCCAGCTCTGGTAGAGCCTTGCAGGCTGCTTTACCCTCTTCCCCATCACCATTCCTCGCTAAGCAGGAATTCCCCTTTCCCCTCTGCCTTGTTGAGAGGTATCTGTGTATTAGCTAGCAGACCACATGCTGGCTTTGGCCCATGCTGTGACAAAGGCAGAATCAACAGGTAGCTGGTAATATCCCTTTGTTGTTTTCTTAATGGGGTGATAAACACTGTTATCAGTTCCCTGCTGGGCTAATCAGAGCATTCTGTGAGGACCCAGCCATGCCTTTCCTCAACTCAGTGCTGTGCAAGGGCAAGGAGAGCTGCTCTAGCACCCCTGGCTTCTAGCCTGAGCCATTGCAGGCTTGTGCCTGAATTTCTGGAATGAAAAGGGAGTGTCTATCCACCTCCAAATCGGTTCAAGCTTTTCAGTTTAGACTAACCTGCAGTGATTGAATCAATTCAGGCACAGGCTTTTTTAATGTCTGTCCCTAGCCCTACTTTTCATTCCTGCTTCTTCATGCATTCAAGGATAGCAATGATGGCATTTATCTTTGAACCAGACTAGATGGTGGGTTGTTCAACATCGCAAGGTTTATAACAAAAACTAAGATGGAAGAGTTGATTCTGAAAAAATTTCCTGTTTGCAGGTGACACATACTTGGTTTCCCACAGTGAATCTTCTCTACAAAATCTCATGTGCAGATTTTGTATGTCATGCAAGACGTTCAGATTGACAATTGTCTCAGGAAGACTGTGATCATGTACCAAGGGGTGAAAGATCCAGGGCCTGATATCACTCTGGAAGGTAAATTTGTTGGTGTTGTTGACAGCTTTTCTTATTTGGGTTCTATGATCAGCAGGAATCTTGACCTTCAACCTGAACTAACTAACAAAATAAGAAAAACAACTAAGAATTTAAAGCTATCACAGAAGTGCGCATGGAATAACAAACTATCAACTAAAGTGAAGATACAAATTTATGAGTCTTTTGTGGTGTCATCCCTGCATTATGGTTCAGAAACATGGTCTACATATGCTAGGCTGAGCAGCTTCCACCTGAGATGTCTGCACAAGATTCTGAAAATAAAGTGGAAAGACAGAATGCCAAACACAGAGGTACTGGAGTGCACAGGACTGACACAATGAGAAGCCACTATCAAGAAGAGGAGGTTATGATGGCTTGGTCACATCAAGAGAATGGGAGGAGACCATATGCCCCAAAATATTTTGTACAACAAGATTCGAGACAGCTCTAGAAAGTGGGGTCACGCTATATGGCAATGGAAGGAAAGCAAGAAAGAAGAAAGCAGCGTGCTATAAACTTGGACTCCAATTCAGACAACATATGGATCTGTGAATCTTGTAACAAGCTGTGTCACTCTTGAATCGGGCTTGGCAGAGGGTTCTGATTCGATTTGGAGAGATTAAAGCGTCTCCTGATTCGATTCAGATTTGAAGATTTGGCCACAGAACCTGGCCAAATCTCTGCCAAATCAACCGAAACTTCACGCAGCTGTAATAGGTAGCACCATTTAGCTTTGTCAAAAAAACTGTAGGATCCTTCTCATGCATAGTCTGTGGAATGGCTGTAGGACTGGAGCCTGTACTGATCTATTTAGAATGGATTGATTGAGTTTTAGTCGTTACATTTCTATGGAGATTGGATTGCTTCTGTATATTTGACCGCACTTAGTATAATGAATAAATCATTCAAAAGATTTGTTCTTGTAAGCCAGCACACTAGCTGAAGATGACAATTGCAAAGACTATTTCTGGTTTTCCCTACCAATGACATGGTGCTCTGATTACTTTAATGTTTTTCTTTTTTGATTACATCAAATGCCTACTGAGTTGGTCACCCTTGCTATTTCTTTGGTTAGTCATGGGACGAGTCATCATTTCTTTGAGTTGTGCCTTGCATTTTGGGTTCTTCTTGATCAGATATTCAGTCCGGTGACTTGTGGCTATTAACATAGCATGTTGCATTCATCCCTGACTGACCTGTATAACGGGGAGTGCCCATTACTTTTTTCTTATTTCTTCTTTGTGATTTTGATCCTTACCAGACACTCCCTGAGGCTGATAGACAGAGAACTCACAGTTTTCCTATCCCCATGAATGATTGGTTTCTTGGCCATCATCCCATGTCAAGCACACAAACAATTTTTCAAAAAGATTTTCTGACCTTAAAAACCATAGATTTTAGTTTACTTTTTTTTTTTAAATGGAGAGAGGCTCTTATCTTCCTTCACCTAGAGTTCAACAGAAACACAGACTGTGAGCAGGAAAGTTTGAGAAGCTACTTTTTAATTTTGATGTTCTGTTTTTGTCCTGCACTCAATTTAACAGCATGGGCCACAGAAATATTTCCCCACTCTTGTGGACCTATAAAGGGGGGCACAGGATTATGCTTTAGTTAGTTTCACCTTTTAATTGAATTTTAATGATGGTTTCTTACTTAATTACTTGACATGGCACCTGAGGATTTTCTTGTGACATTAATTAAAGGGTTAACTATCCCCATGTGCAGTTGAGCAACAGGAATAATGTAAATGTCTATGACATAATTATCAGTCTGGAAATTCCTACCTAAGGAATATATTTCTTTTGAAATCACATATGTAGTATTTGTTGAAACAAACAGATATGTGTTTACTTGGGTTACTCTGTGTTTCAGTGTCGCATGGTACATATTTTTGTAAATTAATACAGTAGTTCAGTGTTAAAACATCTGTTTCTTGAATGTCGCCTACTTAGTCGCTTCTCAGTTGAAGAAGACAACTAGAGTTCGAGAGCCATCTAGTGGCCTGGCTTTGAGTGAGACATGATCAATTAAATGTTCCTGAGTGTCTATTTTCTTTGAAATCAAAGGATCTGCCTTACCCCTCCTCGCAACCCCACTTCTTAAATAACCCATCCATTTTTATTGCTTTGCAGTATTGCAATATTTAATATATTCAAATGTTTCTCACTACATTTTTATTGGAACAGTTACAGATTGCTGTTATCTTGGCTAGCTTTTCTCCTTGTATCATAAACACTTAAAGAAGAATAAACTGGGGTAATACATTCCTATTAGATGAGACAAAGCATAATAAAACCTGTTTCAATGAAGACCATCTTAAACTGCTATTGGACAGAGTGATTTTGTGCAGTGGTCATTTATTTACCTTCAAACTGAAGTCTTCACACCGAACTTCACCTAGAGTGCTCTTAACTTGTAATTAGCACTGATTAGAACGGTTCCAGTGATATTCTCCAAAAATAAGATGTGTATTTTTGTAATTATGTGATATTTCCAAACTGCTATAGCCTTCTTGATGGACTGCTGTTTTAAGCATGTTAGTTTAGGAATATAATGTGTTTTCCTCTTTTCTACTATGGTTTTATTTCTTTTGAATGGTATAGATTTGAGTAATACCAAGTCAGTTTCTGACTTCAGTGATTTCAGCAGGTTGTCTTAAACATGAAACAGAGCTGATCAAAGATTGATAATTAAATAATATTAAAGATGAAACAGGCCTCAAGTCAAGTTTTGGAAAAGATTTGCATATCTCCAGAATATGAATGAATGATACTTAAAATGCTAACAGCATGTGATCTATTTACACAATGCAAAATATATTCCTTCTGTTAAAGATTTAAAAATCTAGTAGAGTTATAGGCAAGGCACTTAATCTATAATGTGTATGGATTATGTAATGAGGTTATGTTATGAGTTTTGGCTATGCAGGTGTCAGGCAGAGGTTCTATAACAAACCTTGTGGAAGACGTATGGTTTGAGATGGGACTTGAACAAGGAGTTCAATCACACCTGAGGAGATGAAGACTGAAGATATAACAGTAGTGCAAGAATGCAGTATATATAGTTGAGTTTGGGACACATAATGGGAGCCAATGAGGAACAGGATGAAATGACAGCAGAAGTATAAACAGGAGCAGACTCCTGGTTTCAAAAAGGAGAAGGAGTTTGAAGCAAGGACTATGTTGATGTCTATAGCAAAGAGATTTAGGTAAAATCTGACCTGTCTAGAGCACCAGAGAAGGAAATAATTGTAGTAGGCTCATTTCAGACAGAGAGGAGGGAACGAAGATGACACAACAGAGCCAGAAAAGAGGAAAATTCAGATGGCGAGGCAAGCATTGACTATAGATAATGTTATCGTGAAAGGGATTAAGAGAGGGGGAAAAAAATAATTTTATGGATGTTATACAGGGAAAAAAACATGGATACTTTTGTCTACATGTACGAAAAGGAAGAGAAGAAGGCATTCAAAAATACATGAAGTATTTTTGACATCAAAATTACAAGCCTAGTGACAAAGGGGATCTCAAATTGTTGAAGGTGATAAAAAGCATGAGCTAAGTTCAAGTCACAGAGTCTGTTAACTGATTATGTGACATTCAGATATTTACAACAGAAGATAATTTTTAACTGTTGAACACAATTTACAACAGTTTGTAAGATTTAGCTCTCATTTGCCTAATGAATAGAGAACTGGAGACCTAACTTCTTTTCCTCGCTCTGTGACCAGCCTGAGCAAGTCACCTTGCCTTTCACTAATTTACTTTCCCATGCATAAAATAGAATATTGCTGTAATAATGATGATAATAATATGAAATGCTTTGAAACTGATTGATGAACAGTGGACACATCTACACGTGGCCGTATGGCGCCATTGTCATGGCACCGTGTTTTAGTACTTCCTTTTGGAAGTACGAAAAGATGGCTCAGTAGCATCCCGTACTATGCTGTGCCAGCAGCGCATGGTTATTTTTGATCGCTACATCGCCATGGCAATGCCCTGTAATGAGGGAGCACATTGCTATGGCAGTGTAGCAGTGGCATCACAGTTTTTTCTAACAGATGCTATTGCGCTGTAGCGTCTGCTGTAGACACGCCCATTGTGTAGATGCACCCATTGTGCAGGGACTAAGTTGCTTTGTTGTTATCTTTGTCTTGGTTATTAAGCCGTGGGTTGATGAGATTTGTCAGTGTGTATATAGAATGTGGCCAGTCATAAATGTCCAGCCTGAATCTGCTTGTGTACAGCAGATAATCCTTGCTGTCTAGAGAAGTGCAGCTTTTTGCATGAGATGAATGGTTTCCT
Organism: Caiman crocodilus; assembly: GCA_030014935.1. Lineage (NCBI taxonomy): Eukaryota > Metazoa > Chordata > Crocodylia > Alligatoridae > Caiman > Caiman crocodilus. The sequence continues at coordinate 4,888,056 of JAGPOW010001543.1, read as the reverse complement.
CCATTTCCTGCATTCTTTAGGCCTCCACAGACTGCCATCTCTGCCTTAATTTAAAAATATTATGACAAATTCATAACACCATTGACTTAAACAGTTAAACCACAGATGATGCAATAGATTTTCTTGTAATTTAGTATCTGCCACAACTAATCCTATTTCTAATCAGAGAGTCTGTCAAGTTCCAAAAAGCCCAATTCTTACTTGCTCTCTTTAGTTCAGGAACATAGTGATCTGTGCTTTGTTCTGTTGTTTATTTGCACGTATATCTGTCTGTCAAGGGTCTTGTTCTTTTTTTTTTAATTTTGGCATGCAATACTTCTCAAATTTGGACAGTATTACATTTGATTGCATATTTTAGCCTTCCTTAAATGTAAGCATATTATAAACAACCAGAACTTCCTCTTCTACAATATACAAGAAGACATGTTTTGACTTTGTCATTTTTCTTTTTTGCCCCTGTGGCTGCTAAGTCTCATTCAAACCTTTGTCTGAATGCCCTCCAGTTCTCTACTGTATTGCCTGGCATCAGAAGGGCAGGCTGAAGTTGCAAAAATGCCATGCCTGTCTGTCCATGTCTAACTGTGCTGGAAGATCACTTTCAGCTGCCCTTTTTCCTTCCATGTGGCTGTGTTGCTCCATTTGCTCTCAGCTTCGAACTTCTCTTTTAGCTTGGATCTCAGATTCTTTTATGTTCTTTCTAATTTGCCACTTCTGACACCATGTAGTGAAAAGTGAACTAATGAATACAGATCAGATAATGACTGGGATACACAAACAAATTTGTAAAGCATTTCTGCAGCATTCACCAAGCCCTAGTGATGATGGAGGGGGCATAACTGCAGGTTTAATTTAACAAAGCAAGTATACAATTATATTTTATTAACCAGTCAGGATTGATATCATTAGTTACTGTTTTGCAAAAGTTTACTTGCATAGCTTAATGCATTCAGTGCATATACAACATTAGTTGTAAAATATAAGGATGCTTCTGGCAACCAGACAAGGTAGCAAATTCTGCTACCCTTTTGAACATCAAGTAAAAATAATCTGCAAATGCTGTCATTGGTTCCAATGGATTATGCTGCTTTGTACTTTGAACAAAATCAGACCCCCAACAAGAACTATAAAGAAAATTGCTCAAGAAACCATACCTGTACTATTATTTATGTAAAGTACCCTTTTCCATGGATATAAAACATTAATTTGAGAGATAATAACCAGTAAAATCACCACGAAAGACAATAATGGTGAATGATTTTTAGGGGAAAAAATCCTTCCTCCTTCTAAAAACAAGTGGCCTAAGTATAAGATAAAACATTCTAGTGTCTTTTTGCGAACATTATATATTGGGAAACCCAAGTGCTGCCCATTCCACCTCCCTGACAAGTCGGGGACTGCAACAGAGAATTAAGCCCCACCCACTCAATGTGCAACCAACCACTGTAGCAGCCTGAGCTTATATTCCAGGAATGTAGTCCAGTAACAGGATCAAATAATTATTTTATGACTCAAACAATGGCTTAATGCAGTAGGTAATGTGCATCTGTTGTTTGCCTTCAGTTCCTGTGGGTACACTCACATGCAATTTAAAATCTTAGCATTGAGTTGATTAGTCCTGTGATACAAAAATCTATCCCTCCTTCCAGTCCAGCATAATAGGTAAAATGGAGAAGTCTGTAGTCGGTGCAGCTATTGTGAATGCGATTCCTGTGTCTCCAATCTGTTTGACAACACATCAGAACAATGATTTGACTCATATTTGATGTTCTTCATGTAGTCTGTCTGATTTGATGCTCTTCATGTAGTCTGTCTGAGGCTGCCAGAATCACAGTAAACCAAAGGGGCTTAGTGTTTGCTGCTTTTTGCAAAAGATAGAGGACTTTGTAACAAAGTGCCAAGTACATTTTATTTTAAGACCAGGATGAAGCACACTGATTGTAGGTGGGATACCCAAGATAAACCCAGTACCTACACACATGGGAATACTTTCCTATTCACAGGAGATGGAAGCAGTTTGGATTGAGGGTTGGACTATAGACTGGGGGCTCTGGAGGCTTGTTGTCTCCTCATACCCCTGCAGTTAACTCTCTGTATGTTTTAGACAAGTGACTCAACCTGTAAAATCGGGATAGTGCTTACCAACTAGGTGAAGAGCTTTGAGAACTGTACACAAAAGGCACTTTAGCAAATTAAAATACTATTTTTATGACCTGCTGCAGCCAAGGGTGTGGTTGGTTACCTGTACTTTATGGGTACACATGCCCAGTTGTTTTAACAGTTAAAGGAAAAAGTGAAACCCACTTACATTTTCCAACAGGAAAGCAGGGGCTGGAAGATTCACCACTGAGTGCTCTCTCTGACATACACCAGCAATGGTCTGTTGGTGGGGATAATTACCAAAAGAGAGGCCTGGTCTCTGTTACAAAATGTTCCTGAATTTAACTACAGTAATGAAAACTGTCATGATACTAAATAGAATATAACAGGGTAATTTGTGTCCACTAAGTTGAATGTAGACCTCAGTGATCGAGCACAGTAACATTTTATCACGTAGCCCATGCTATAACCCAATACTACTCTAATTATGCAAAGCCATAGACATGGTTGCACATACTCTTCCCATACTACGTCAAATGAGGAGCACAAAAGTAGTATCACAGTCTATTGAATTGCTAAGGTTTAGCATTTTGGATAGAGAAAAAAACCCCTATTATTTAAATGGGCTCATCCAAAGGATCCAACTGCTCCTTTCAAAGGAGCAGCTCACTGAGTTGAAAACAGCAGCATGTTTTAAGAGCGAATTGGTTTTGATTAGCTGTAAATCAAAAGAGCAGGTGGAGAAAATAGCATAGCTGGAGAGCACTGTGCACAGAATGATAGGAAGTATAAGGAAAGGAGCTATGTGAACCCTGGACATCGTGAACACCAGGACTAATAGGGTTTTTTTAGACTTAGTCTTTCTTTTAGACTCTGCTTCCTTTCTGTCCAGCAGCCTTCTAGATGTGCACACGAATGTTTGGTTTTCACATGTAATCTTCAGTAGACAACATATTCTTCCTTTTCTTTCTATGATCAAGTACTGTGGCTTTCAAAGATAAAGGCATACATGGACTATATGGAAATTTATTATTGAAGACTGCTTTTGAAGCTTGTTTCAAAAGGCTTTGAAGAAATTATTGAAGGAAAATCATGCACAGTCTGTGATGGTGGAGAAGCAATGCAAATACTTCACAGTAGTATAAAACCATACCACCTTTCATGACATGTTAGTTGCTTGTTTCAAGCAGGCTTTTGAAAATCAAGAGGCTGCTTCAGCCTCATAACCTCATAGAAGTAGCGACTCATGTTAGACTGAAGTCAGGCAGAAAACAGGGTAGATGTACACACTATAGACTAAATCAGAGATGCATAAGCTTTCAAATGAGGTTTTAGAAGTAAGCTCCTGTTTACCAAAGGTTATGCATCTCTGAGTGAGGTAGTATATAAGGTGAACATCTACCTTGCCTTCTGCCTAAGTAGTAGGATGCAATTCAGTTACTGTGTGATCTATGATATCAGGTAACAGAAGAATCAGTGACCAAACAGACCTTAAACTGAGGCATAGAATGAGAGTTTTCAATGGGAGTTTTCGGGAGAGGGATTTAAGAGAGGAAAATACGGTTGACAGCAGATTTTATTTTTGCCATTACAGTTCATGCAGTAGGTCTGAATTGCAAAAGCTAGCTCTATGACCTACAAACTTTTTCATCATTTTAGGGTGGTTGAAAGAGGTGCGGGGAGCACTTTCAGCCAGGGGGCGTGGAAGAGGGGATACGCAGAGAATTATGCTGACCACTGGAGAGTGGGGCCAGGAGGGGTGTAGAGTTTTACTCTCACTCAGATGGCATCTGTGCTGCTCCTGAGAAGGAAGCAGCATCACAGGCTCCCTGGGGGTCCCTCCTTGTGTCCCATTCTCTTCCCCTCCAACCTGCAAGCTTAGGCCTGTCCCTCCAACAGCAAAGCCTTTTGGAGTGTGGGGGGGTGTCATTCCAAGCCCCCAACCTTCTAATACATCGTGGGATGCCAGGCTGTGCCTGCCCAGCGCTAGGCCGGGGTGGAAAAATGCAGCCGGCCAGACCATTCTGTCTAGCCTGCGAGGCCCCTATAACATATAGAAAATTAATATTTATCTGCCCCTGACTGCCTGTCATGCGGCCCTCAATGGCTTGCCAAAACTCAGTAAGCGGCTCTCCTTAACTTATTCACCTGAAATAATTGCCCACCCCTGTTCTAGAGCCTGGCAAAGGCAGTGCAGACCTGCACCTGCTGTGGTAAAGATGCCATAGGTGAGGGCCAAAGTGGCATCTCTTCTAAGTTGGCACCCAGGACTGATGCCTCTCTTACCCCACCATAGTTATGCTACTGGTGTTTGGATTTGGGCTTATGAATGATCCCAATTAATTTGTATTCATTTGAATAATGTTGCAGCCCTGGAACCATTCTAATATGGCAGGGCTGAGCTCCACTCAGCAAGGCTAAGTACAGATAGTGAAAAGGTCCAAGGCTGAATCAATTCAATCTTCACAGGTTAGTCTCAGCTGTGTAGAATGAACCAATAAGCAAGTGAACAGACATTCACTTTTGATTCTGGAAATGCAGCTACATGCCTGCAGGGGTTCAAACCAGAAGCTGGGGGGCACTGAAATAAACCTTCCTGCTCAGCTGGAGCAGACAGCTTGGGCCAAGGCTAGCCTGCCCACCCAGTGGGGACAGGGTGGGGTTTGTGGGGGTGGTGCAAAGCATTTTGGGGTGGTAGGGGACTGTAAGCTAACTTGAATCTGGAGGGGATCTGGGACAAAAGTTCAATTAACCAATTTAACCTAAATTAGTTGCGCCTCATACTACATCCCTTCAGGTTTATCTTAAACTGGCTTCAGCCAATTTGAAAGCAAGTTATGTGCACTGAACTTCTGTTGTGTTACACATTTGAACCACTTTTTGATTACTTATACTGGTTTAGGTGTAATTGCTGTCCCTAGCCCAAGAGACTGTTTGTTTGGGTCCTGCCCTAGTACAGCTCCAGGGAACAGGTGTGTATTGCATTAAAAAATGCAGATAAATATGCATTTTTCTTTGTGATACATGTAACAACGTGCCTTATGACTCTTCTGAATAATTAGTAGGTGCCATTGGATTTTCCAATCCATGCAATTATCATATGAAAATCTAACAGGATGCTGGTGAAGGAATACAATCACCGTATTTCGGGGCGAGTGGTTAAGAATAAAAAGGTTCTGTTTGTTTTAAAAGCTATCAGGAGTTCTATGGCAGGGAGAAGAACAAGCCCCAAGAAGAAATTTGAACTGGTCATAGAAGAGCAGTTTAGATGGGGATAAAATGCAGGAAGGCTGTTTCCACTAGTGCATTAGTATTCAATGAAGGCAAAATTTCATCAATCTAACATTTCAGGAGGCTAAATTTGTGGAAATATAGGGAAGGGATATGATAGGAACAAATCCAGGCAGAATCTGGAGGATTAGCAAGGAGTATTCTGTGCTGGAATCTGAATTGAGGCTCTTGGACACCACAGTGATGAGATAAAAAAAGCCTTAATTGGCAGATAGACAGGATACCAAAACCAGCTTTGAATAGGATGTTCTAGCACATGAGTTAAAAGTGATCTCTTCCTTCTTGCAACTAAAAAGATAAATCCTTCCTCCTGTGCGAGGTCTCAGTATCTGGAATTGAAAAGTATGGAGTGGCAACAAACATAGAAGAGCTACTTGATACTACAGCGTTTGGGTACCTGTAATCTCTGTGCACGTTTTGTCCTCAACCCAAGCCTGTGCAAAGGTAAAGGGGTTGGACCCACTTGATCTACCAGCCCCCTTCCTTCCTCCTGCTCAAACAACCCTCCCATTGTACACAGTAAAGAGTCATGGCTTAATTTCTGTCCAGACCCACTGAGTAGGTTTTGCTAATCTTATTTCTCCCCTCCATGTGCACAGAGATATTCATGAGGCAGAATAGGGGAAAGACAAGTAGGACGGGTCCCCTCAGATGCTATATTAACTCCAATGTAGTTTCTTGAGTATTCTAGGTTAGAAGGTTATTTTGTAAATGTTTTCCAGAGGCAGCTTTAGTTAGTGCAGTAGCGCCAGCAATGCCCGTTGATTTCATGGACAGTTGAAGTCTTCGCTGCTCAGTTGATTTATTTTGTATCTTGTATGCTCAGCACAGACAACAGGAGTATGTGCACTCTGACTTGTTTTATTTCATTGCATGATAAACATTCTGTGTTGCATCTTAGTACCGATGAGAGAATGGATTTAAATACAGTTGCTTACAGATAACAAAGACTCTTGGAAAAAATAGAAAGCTGTTCTGACAGTGTGAAAATAATGAATATATTTGGCATGTTGGTAGGAGATACTAACTTGGATAGAAAGAGCTCCAGGTCCTGTCTCTCTATCTGGCTATGGCGAAAGGGAGAGAGAGAGTATGTGTGTACACCAAGTATGTCCATACAAAAAGTTTTTGTAACTTCCCTAAAAAGGTTTTGTACCAAATCCTGTTCTAAGACGCTGACTTGGAGCTCATCAGTCAGCAATTTACTTGGGCTGAAAAATGAATCTTTATGCAGATTGTGTGAAAAAGCATCCTTCCCTGTAGGCTGTGTAGCCATTCTGAAATTCTAATGCCCAACACCTCTTTCTACATGAAAGTATTATGAATCATCCCACCCATTCTGTCCCAAATCCTGTGCAGTGGCAGGACACAAATCTCAAGAAGACAACTGTGGGTAGGGAGATACTGGTCAGCAGTGCTGTATCAACTAAGTTTGGTGCCCAGGGCAAAGCTCTCATCCTGTGCACAGATCCAGGAGACACATGCCACCTCCTGCCCATGCTTGCCCGGGAGTGCGCGCAGCGTCAGGAGCCGACCTCCCCCTGTCCCTGTGCCTCTCCAAATGAGCTGCTCGTGGCTCGGTCCTGCACCCCACTTTAGCTGGGCAGCACCTGTTGACACCCGAAGCAGTCATCCTGTTTGCACCCCCCCCCCCTTGCTACAGCACTTCTGGTCAGATTGGCCTCTTAAATTAGATAAATACAGTTCCTTTGAAATCACTGAAAGTAGTTGTTAATCTCCTTTTTTCAGAATGGTGGATGACTGGTCTTAATAATTTTAGATCACAATGTTAATTGGATTTCACATTTAAGCAAAATTTCTTATGGCGTTTCATTATGTTATTCCTCTCCTTATTGGTTTGCTGCAATAATACTTCACATCTATGACTGAAGCCATTAGGAGCAGTGCGATAGTTACTGCTAACATCTGCCATCTACTGGCTCTCTCTGATCTTCAGTTTCAGGTTTTATCTAATATTTGAAATTGGATTAAGCTCCAGTAAAGAGAAACTGAATGAGAATGCAGTTATGTTACAATATAAAGTAAGGGCATAAGCCTTGCTTTATATTTATATTTATTTTATATATTTTTCAAGGTAGTTTTCTAATGTTCAAGTATTTTGCAGTAGTAATCTTATTGAGTATTAACTTAGCTTTTATATAACATTCTGCATCTACCGGAGAAGACAAAGTGCTTCTAATCCTGCATTCCTTGAATCCCCCAAAATTCCCATCAACTCCTGGGACCATTGTTAATAAGAAGGAACAAAAATGAAAGATTCATCAAATGTACCTTGTAGGCACAGCCTACCATGTGGTTGATACAAAGCTGTAGTACACCAGGAAGAACAACACTGGATGTTCTGTCTTCTCCTGCATTGCAAAGAGAACTGCCACTGCTTCTTGAGTTGCCACTTTCTGATCCCTTATCACCAGTCAGCTCCTCTGGCTGGTGTGTAGAAAAAGAGAGCTATGGCATTGCCTTCCCTGAACAATGTGACAACATGCTTTCTTTTTTTCTCGTCTCCAACCTGAATAGCTCCTTGGTTCCTTTCCCATGTCAGTCCTACTCCCTGATGACTAGCAGTTTGAATTGTTACTAGTTGTGTCCATGGAATTTCCCTTTTGATGTGTTATTTTATGTCTGTTATTGCTCAATAATCTTGGGAACAGATTCATCTCAGCTAATGCCTGGTTGATGATTCATACCAAGTCCTGAATTGCACATTTTTTTATGTTTTCTTTAAGAAAAATAAAATCAAGGAGCCTCAAGGGCTGTACAAAAAGCCATGTGTCAAAATAAGGCTTACTCTTTTTGCAGTAGGACTCTCCCCTAACCTTTTCTAAATGCCAGCCGTCCCGCCTTTGCTTTCAATTATTTTCCCACATTTAGGCCATGCAGCTTATAATACAAGTCAGTATACAACAAATGCCTGTGTTAGACTTTTAACAATACTCTTTTCACTTCCAAGACCAATATCATGTCATATGAAGTTGGTGCAACTTCCTGGAGGTCAGTGGAATCTTAGCATATGCACATGTGTCATTTACCTTGTTCCATGCATATAAAGCAAATAGGCAATATTGGTGATTCTTTTCCACTGATGGGATATACTGAGGAAAAAAAGGTCTTGAGCAGCAAGCAGTAAAGCCAGCTCTACCATTTAGAAAGGTGAATTTAGGGATCCTTCCCCAGGTAATGCATCTGTGTAACTCATATCAAATATTTGATAAAGAGCAAAGGTTTTACGTCATGAATGTATGATGAGACATATTTCTTTATGGTTTATCAAGGTATTTATATTTTGGTAGTGGTCACATTATGCTAGGCAGATTCCAGATATATAATCACAGCTCCATTACTGTGAAAGTGGCTCATTCTATATTATGCTCCACATACACTTGTTAAAATTTTGATACTGATTATCAAAAGCATGAAAAGGGTTTTTTTTCTATAGAAATTGACTTCTGGTCCCATAATCTAGCAACTAGAGAGTTTCTTTGAAGCTTCATCTCACCCTTGATCCAATTTCTGACATCCTATTGGTAGCCTTTAACCATTATCTGTAACAGAAGTAAAATTAGAAGTAGATTGCAGATATAAATGGTAGTCTTATTTCAAATTATTCAAAACATAAAAGTATGTAGTCCAGTATCCCTTTGGGTTCAGTACTAAAAGCATGAACTTGATTAAGTAAAGCTCAGTGGGAGAATTGTTTCCTACGGTGAATAACCAAAATCTAGCTTGCAACAAATTCTGAGTTCCCAAACTAAAATATTGAGCAATTCTACTGCCTGTCTTGGACACATAATGGGAACAGGGAAACATCTCTGCATCTCCAGATAACAATCTCACTTTTATATTAGGGGTGCTTATTATAAGCAGAGGTGGCAATAGAGTAACTAACCTTTAGATAGGGAGCTCGAGCGTTGGTTGCAAGATATTATTTGTTCATCCACTAATAACACTACAGCCCCAAGTATTTACCCAGTGTAAACATTTTTTTCATACATCAGATTTGTTATGAGCTCAGTCATTGTGCAGCACTGTCCTCTGCCACCACTCGCACCTGCAGGCTGCAGCAGCTCTGACAGCCCCGCAGCATGGAAGAGACTCATGCTCTGGGAAACCATGACGGGGGCTGCAGCCCCCATCGCAGTTAATGTCCCGGCACCACTCCAGCAACAGGGCCAGGCAGCAGGGCCCCTTAGGTGCAGGGGAAGGAGGGGTTATTTCCTCCCTCCCTACAGCATCTGGCAGAGGGTACAGAAGGGGGCTTATCTCACCTCTCGCCCCATATGGGGAACAATTGGTGGTGGTAGCAGTCAGGCCTGGCATACCCTGGCTCTGGTCCCCCGGGAGCAGAGGAGGTGGAGGGAGGAATAACCCCCTTCTCTGCCTCAGGGGACTGTGCCCCTGTCACTGCAGCAGTGAGGGGGGAGCACCCCGTGGACCCTGGGTTGGGTCTGCTGGTTACACAGGCAAGGGAGAATTAAACACCCTCCTTGACCAGTTCACTCCAGACTACTGCTGGGGATGGCCACACTCCTACCGCTGGAGCAGCCAGCGGAGAAATGCCTGACAAGCCAGCGCTGGTGGGACAGGGGAGAAAGGAGGGGAATAAACTTCTTCCTTGCTCCTTTCCCGGGGGCAGTATCTGGCCATGTCCCCAATCCTGCCTGTCCCTGCTCTAGCTAGGGAGCAGAGGGGTGGGGCCAGCCCTGCTCCACTGAAACAGAGAGTACAGCCCAGCCCAGAGAGCATGCTGGGATGCTGGGGGACTCTACTTTAACTTAAACCGGGAAGGGGTCTGAGACAGAAGTTGCATAAACCAGTTTGAGCTCCATCAGTTAAGTCTGATACTACAGTCAACCAAGTTTATCTCAAACCGGTTTCAGCCATTTTCAAACTGGTTTATGTACACTGAGCTTCTGTTCTGTTACAGGTCTATACCAGTTTCTGATCACTTAAACCTGTTCATGTGTAATTTCTGTCCCTAGCCTAGAATAGCTAGTAGCTCTGATAGAGGTTTAAGCTCTTAAACTAAGTATCTTTATTCTGATTTTTGTGTCTACGTTGTTCGTGAGCTTTCCCAAAACCGTCAGGAGCTATTCTAAAAACCGAAATAACATAAGAACCAAAATAAATATTCTTGCAGCCTTGAGGAACCTAATGACTAATGCAAATCCTGATCTCATATTTCTACTTCAATAGGTTCTTTCTGGAGGCATGAGGGAAAAAAGCCGGAGGGGGAAGGGAGGAGCAAGGGACAGAGATGGGGAAATAAGCATACAAATACTTTAAATACAAATCCTCAACCTCATATATACCCCAACCACATGCATACATTGTTTAATTGCTGTTTTATCAACCATTTGTTAATGTATAAGCATGCGATATTTGGTATATTAAATAAAAATGGTCCTTTAAAATGGCTTCTGGCACAAATTACCACTCTAGACTCTGCAGCTTGTACTTCTGATACTTTAATGGTTGATATTACTTTAGGGATTGCTAGTATTCCTGCATCTACATCCTATGTAGCTAGATAACAGGTTGGAGGAAAACACCATGACTCATCGCTTAGTAAAGAAAAGGAATTCTAATTCTAATCTAGGAGAGACTGAAACTTTTGCAAAAAGCAAGACTAAGTAGAGTTTTGAAGGCAAGCTGGTATGCGTCACCACTGTAGTTGTCTTTCTACTATTGCTCAGCTGTGGGGATGATGCAGATTCCAAAACTGAGACATGGACTGAAGTCTCGAAGTTCAGACCTGATTCAGACTTCCAGATCTGAATGTAGGTCACTAGAAAAAACTCAAGGAGGCCTGGAGCTATAGTTGCTGTGCAGCCACTTATAGAAAGAGGACACTAGTAAATCCAAAGGTGGGAAGTCTAAACTCAGTATTTTTGTCCATGTCCATTTCTAGCAACAGTTACATGCTGCACCATAAGATGCTTGTGCTTTCTGCAACGTCCATTAAGTAGCCTGACTTTCACTGGGATCTCTTTGTATGTCCATGTATCTATCTGCTTCAAAAAAGATCCCTACTATATGTAAGTTAATTTCTTCAAAAGGCGTAACTTACCTCACAAATGTTGAAGATTATGATTTTCCTCAACAACAACAAAGTCCTTAAAACCCTTTAGTAGTGCCTTAGTAGTTTCTTAGGCATCTCCTTTTGCTGCAGCTTAGCACTGCTATTCTTAGTATTCATTAGACCAGAGAAAAATTAACGTGTTAAAAGTTAAAATCTCAGAAATAACCATAAACCCAATCTTAAAAATATGGCAGTAAGACCAGAAGGAAAAGCCGCCTGTGTCCCATACCACATTCAGCAGAACAGTGGCAATAGCGTGCTCCCATAGGCTTGTAAGGCTTAGTCTTCCAAGGCTGGTAGATAACAAAAGCTTGGTTGTATCACTTTTTATAAGCCTTTATGTGTCATGAGTTAGTAGTACCTTCTTTATTATTTATTCATTTTATACAGCAGCTAACAAAACCCATGGTGCCATTTACAGGAGAAAAGGCTAGAAACATGACATTTGTCCCAGGACAAACTATTTATTCTAAGACAAATGTAATCATTCAGATGCCCAAGTTTATTGTCCCGGGACAAACAGTAAAACAGTTCAAGAGATAAGAAATGTTAACAGTTTGTCCTGGGACATTGCAATGTGTGTCTGAATGGTTGTCCTGGAATTACATTATTGAATTAATGGCAGAAAACAGTCGGTGTATTCAACTGCTCACTCAACTCTGATTGAAAGTGTTACCCAGATTGCAGGTAGCCTTGTGGACAGGCTACTGATAAAAGAGGCAGAAACAAGTCTACAGCCCAACCTTTTATTTGCTTGCACTTTAAAAAAAACATTATCTCAAAGTTTATATCTGGCTACCCGTGACAACGCAGTGTGGATGCTCATGTATCCCAGCTGGGGAGACTTGAAAGGTGGGAGCAGGTTTTCCTGAATTTGCTGAGCTCTCTAAATTTTCCTCTAGCCTATACCCAATATTTATAGATGGCTGGTTTTAATATTACTTCCCAGATGTGGGAGCAGCAGTGGGAGCCTCTGGACCAGCAAGCAACTGCTGGACCAACAGCTCATGGATGAGCGGCTCACAGCTGCTCGGGAACTGCCCCCCGTGCTCCCCAGATGAGCTGTGGATCCATCCCACGCCCACTATCCTCTGGCTGGGCAGTGCTTGCCCCAACCCCACTCCTCCATCACTGTAGGGGCCTTGCTCATACCCCGCACGCCCCTTCCCTCCCCTCTCTCTTTCCACCACACCAGGCTTATTAGCTGCACACAGCTCTCCAAGCTGCCAGGCTGGTATCGGAAATCAGATTGGTATCGACCAATGTGCCTCCTTAAAAACTGGCTATCAGTATCGGCCCCAAAAGTCTCTATCGATGCACCCCTATTTAATTGTATTTTATTACTGGGTTAGTTAGACCTGTGGATGGATTTCTTTACTTTGCTGGCTAATTGTTACATCTGCAAATGTTTATGCTATAGAAGAAGAACAATGTGGGCACATCCAGATGCACAGGAATGTGCATTTCCCTGGGGACAAATAGCAGCGGCACAAGGTGCCACTGCTACTTGTTCCTGGGGGAATGCCCATGCCATGCACACTCTGGCACACAGCAAGTTACCCCAAGTGAGGTAGGGGAGGCTGTCACCATTAATTGTCATAGCCCCAGCAGCCTAACCTGGGGCCTTGGGGGCCGTTGGGAGCTGCAGCTGCAGCAGGGAGCCTGGCCAGCAGCCAGAGTATGACTCTGGCCTGCCAGGCTCCGGTTTTGGGCAGCATGTGCTGCTGCCACATGTATCGCCCCGCTTTTTTTTGGCGTAGGTTTTTTTTGACCCACGATTTCCCAGGGTCAAACAAAACCCACCCGTGCTGCAAAGTAGCAGTGCAAAGAATGCCTGCATGTGCGGTGTGTGGCATGCAGACAGATCTGCAGTGCCACGTACTGTACATTTGTGCTCATCTGGACATGACTTGTGTGTACATACTAATCCCAGGACTTGTTTATTTTGGGAAAACCCAGGCACAACTTGTCCTGGAACAAACACAACTTCTGTCCCTAGCCATAGAAAGACAATCTACCCTTGTCAAGAGTTACTTTTCAGCTTCTGGCACATTCTGATAGAAGTAGCAAGCATCAGGGAGGGAATAAGGGGAAGGATTCCAGTAAGAAAACTAAACAGATATTCAGTTTAGACCCATGCACTGGTGGATAATTAAAATAAGCATTGTTTGTTTTGAAACAATATTTATTATTGTTTACTTACTTCTTAATGGCATCGTGGAAGAGCTATGATGAGTCATGGGCTGGTGGGACTACAATTACTGTCACCCACCATACTGCAGCATACAATTAGATTTCATTTTTGATTTTGAAGTGAACAACAGCTTTCTAAAAGAGCAGCTTATGAAAGAAATGCTGGAAAAAACCCCATAAGTGCAAGGTTCTTTTTGCAGGATCCATCCTCCCTTTGTGCTGTCTGGTTCAATTTACATGCACCCATTACTGCTCTCTATCTCTGTTTTCTCCATAGTTCTTCTCTAAGAAAATGAGCTGTTAACCTTTATGGTTAAATATCATGTGGTAATGTACAATGCAAATAGGAGGGGAGATGGTCCAGCAAAACTTTTATAAGTATTTGTTGTAAAGTTTATGCTTATTTCATTGCTAATGAAGACAGGTGCTGTCTATTCAAATTGCTGCAATCATTGTTCAATGAAACTTGAAGAAAAGATTGACCTAGAAAGTTGTAGGACATGAAAGCAGCCAAAGGAAACAATGAAAATAAGTTAAATACATCTGCTCCTAGACCAGTGGTTTTCAACCTTTTTTCATTTGTGGAACTGTAAAAAATTTTGAATGAAGGTACAGACCCCTTTGAATTGTAAGTGTGGGTATTCACATACTTTTGATTGATCATAGTCATCTTTTGCAGACCCCTTAGACATAGTCTGTGGACCACAGGTTGAAAACCACTGGTCTGGACTAATGGTAACATGGTTGTTCATCTCTGCTCATCAGCACACTGGGTGCCTGTACATGAGCGGTGAGGCTGCTCTGACGTGCTGTAATTACAGCACAGTGCAGCAGACTCGATTAATCAAGTCTGCTGGAGCCTAGTAATTATGGTCCAGCAGCCTCCCACGTCTCATGTATCAGCATCCCCGCACATCAAAATGGCAACAGGAGTACTCGAAGTAAAGCTCATTGAACAAATGCCCTCACTACCATTTTGACGTGCAGTGACGCTGATACACGAGATGCTGTGGCACTTTAATTAGAATGGCTCTTGGAGCCGCTATGAAATGTACATGACACTACAGGCCAAAATCTTCGCACTTGAATGCCTGGAATTAGGCAGTTAAATAAATGAGCTGACATCCAGAACTGCTGAGCCTTCATAATCTGATAATAGTGTTGTCAGGATCATTGCTGAGGTTCAGGTACTCGGGGGCTCCAAAAATGCAGGGAGCCTGCTCTGATGGAGCATGTGTGTGAAGAGCCTGCTATTTTGCCTGCTCTGAAATCCAGCACATTGGAGCGGACTTGATTAATCAATTAATTAAGTTGGCTGAAGTATGGAAATTGATGTGCTCCGGCAGCCTTCTGCATCATGTGTATCAGCGTCCCTGTGTGTCCCCAGGCTTAAAAAATGGTGGCAGGGCAGTTTGAAATAAAACATGCTCGATGAGCTTTAGTTTGAAGGTCCCCACTTCCATTATTTCAGTGTGGGGATGCTGATACACATGACACACAGCTCACTAATTAAAGTGCTGGTGTCGCCTCCCAACACGCATGTAAAAATGCCCTGAGTTTGTAACTGTGTCAGGTATAAAACATAGAGAGATTTAAGGAAAACCATGGAGCCTGATGAAGTAATCTAGCAGCAGTGTGTGTTGAGTAGAAGGTAGGGTACACTGGGTTCAGCAAAGATGAAACCAAAGGACAGACTATGGAAAGTAAAGGGAGAAGTTGGAAGGAAAATGCATTAATTCAGGGCAAATCCTGTCCAAACTCAGCAAAATTTCTGGAGGGAATGCTGGAGGTAGAGAGGCAGCCACCAAGCAGAGTACAAAGAGATACCTACTGATGCAGAACATCCCTCTGCCTTCCTCCTTTCTCTAACCCACTTGTGCAAAACAGGACAGACATTGCCACTAATGACATCCAGAAGCACATATAACACTCTCTGTCCTGTGCTTGACAGAACTACACCATGTGAAAGCCATCTGTAAGGGAATTTGAGGAGTTTTGCACAATACTCTGAAAATATGTATCAAGAAATCTGTGTAAGACGTTGTGTGTTTTGTTTATAGCTTTGATGTGGAAAATGGCCCATCACCAGGCTGCAGCCCGTTGGACCCCCAGGCCAGCTCTTCATCAGGACTTGTGTTGCATACCACTTTTCCAGGCCACAGCCAGCGCAGGGAATCCTTTCTCTACAGATCGGACAGTGACTATGACTTATCACCAAAGACTATGTCCAGGAACTCTTCTCTTCCAAGTGAACAGTAAGTACCAGCTCAGCAAATCATTCAACTTGATAATAAGACCAAATGCTTTGCCAACTTTCAGCACACTCAAGTGGTAATAATTATTTACTTCCTCTAGGTAGAGTACCTAAGACAAAATGGCTTTACAATACAAATTGAGGTGTATCAGGAATTAACAACTCAGCCTTAAGACTCACTGTTTTAATCTGTTAAAAATATGTTTCCCATTTCTCTTTCGCTTAAAAGGAGAACCTTGCAAATCAGTACTAAACCACTGTCTGACAATATGGCACTCCTAGGATTTACTTCTAGGTAAATCAGTTTGTTTTCAGTATGAGACTGGCTGTTGTTTATAACCTAATTACCTGAATCACCTATCTGGATTTAAAATATATACAATCTTCCATATGATATTTTGTTTTTACATTCTGTTTAGCAGTACTTTATAGAGATGAGAACAGACTAGAAAGCCTAGATAGCTAGTTTGATAGACAGGATCAATACAAAATTTAGTTAAAGCTTTCATTTTTTACATGAGTTGCAAGTTTTATTTTAAAATATACATTTTAAAGTTTTACTGATGCCTTTCTTGCTTGCTTGTTAGGGGGGCATGTATAAGCAGCAAAGTTGGCCTCATTAGAAAGGTCTTTTCATGTTCCTAAATGAAAAAGGGACACCAAATCAGTGTAGCTAACATTTTCCCAGCAACTAACTACCTTATACTTGGCAAAGACACCAATATTTCTAAAGATGTATAGAGGAGGAAAAAAATGCTGAGGTACATTTTAAAGTGATGTAATTTCTGGGGAAAGGTGCCCAAAACTGAAGGGGGTTGTTTTTTTTCTGTGGATCAATTTGACTACATTAGATCAGCCCTAAACTATGGCTGCATACAGACATTCAGGGAGGTTAGGGAGAGGTTAGATTGCCATCCAATCTAAGGTGAGCCAGGATGGGAGGGCTAGGGGGGCAGTTGCGGGGATCAGGGGGCAAGCAGGCTCTGGGAGGGATTGGGGCAGCTGGGGAGGATTAGGGGGACAGGCATGGTCTATAGGGAGTTGTTGGGTTTCAGGAGGGTTTGGCAAGATCAGGAGGCTCACGGGGTCTGGCAGGGAGGGTTGGGAAATGTGGGGGACCCTCTCCTCACCCCCAGGGACCGGCAGCTATTTTTAGTCCCTCAACTCCTCCCAGCTCTAGTTAAACAAGCCCCCCACCTCTCCCCCCAGCCAACCTACCTTCCCATCCCTCCTACCTCTCTCCCATCTCAACTTACTTCCTCAGCTCCTGGCCTCAACAAACACTAACAAAACTGGCACTAGGAGCAGCTTGCAGGATGCAGGGTTTGGCAGGCTTGGGGGCTGCTTGCTGGTTCACAGTGAGGGGTTGTGTGTCTGGGGGTTGAGGGGAGAGGCTGGAGGGGGGCTAAAAATAGCCTGGTGCCAGGAAGAGGACAGGAAAAGCTCACAGCCATTGGGTGGAGGCCAGAGGCTGGGCTTTCCAAGCCCTGGATCCACTCTGGGAACTGTACAGAAGTTCATTTAAATCAGTCTCACCGAACCTGAGCTAAGTTAAACTACCGCAGAAGTACACTTAAATTAAAGCGGGTCAGCCATTTAAGATCCATCCAAATTTCCTGAACTTCTGTACAGTTTACTTGAAGAAACACCTAACTAGTCTAAGGTCTGCACCTGGGTGAACTAAGTTAGATTGGGTGGCCATTTTTAATGCACTCTAACCTCCCCAAATATCTGTATGTAGCCTATAGGAGTAACTTTAGTTTCATGCTGCTCTGCTCATTTCCTGTCATTTCATGTACTGGAAACTATTTAATTTTTCAAGCCTAGCTATTTCTTAACCTCATTTCAGACATTACCGCTCGTAGTGCCAGTTAGCATCAGCCCTAAGGGTGTTTTTTGTGGTGAGAATTCTTATGTAGGACATGGTTTCATTTCATTGCCTAAAGAGGCAGCCATCCAATACCAGTTACTGATGGCCAAATTCAGTCTGCTGACTTTAAATGGGTGGTATCTGTATTGCATCAGTAGCTGCCCATTATGACAGAGGGTGGTTTCATACCAAATGGTCTTGTGTTTAAAAATGGGTTGGCATTAAAATTGGGAAAAGGTAACATAAGCTATTTTCATTTTGAATGAGAATGAAGGATATCTCAGAATTTCTGTAGTGTTTGAACTGAAGCTTATTGAACTTTTATAAACATTTTAAGAGTCCTTGGTAGTACTTTCAGGTATCACTGGAAAAAATATGGAGATCTTAGGAAATACTTTTAGCCAAAAAATTAGAAAATGATTATGTCTTTTAATTACATTTCTAATTCAGATCTGAAAATTATATCTAAATTCCATTACATCAGAAAGTAAGAATTTTGATTATCTTCACATAATCTGTAACAGGTACACCTACAACCTAAGTGAGGCATCTGAAGGCGTGATTGATACATTTATTCATTAAGAATAGAAGTTAGTCTCCATAAATTTTAACTTTTTCTTTTAAAATGTTAAATTCTTATATATTATAATAATCATAAATGTTTTACTTTGAATTGGAATATAAACAGTCAAGATAGTCAAACATGAGAAATGCCTACAAAGAGAGCCTGTATAGCAACTGTTAGCATTTAGTAAATATTTATCTAAGAGACAGTAAAAGTTCCAAATTATGTAAATTCTGTGTTTCATGTAAACCATGCATCTTAACATTTGACAAAACAAATAGTGAGTATAATCAGTCAATGACAATCTGCATACTAAAATATGTATATACATGCATAGGTTTATTATGTTATAGTTTGTGTTCAGTACTCAACTGAACAAAAAAAACACTTTCCCAAACCTCAGTATGTATTTTGTTGATCATATAAAATAAATAGTTACCAGAAACAGACAGTGAAGATAATGAGTTTTGCACAGGACGTATCCTCTAATCTTCCATGATGAAAAACCACAGACAAAAACCAATGTTTAAATAACATTAAGGAGTGTAACACAAATCAACAAAAGTCAGGAAATTCAAAGCTGACCTTTACTGAGACTGTTATGCTTTTCTTTCCATCACAGTATGACTGTGCAGCCTTAACTTTAAATTTCCTGGCTTTTATTGCTTGTATTACCAAAACCTGGGTAGTTGTTCCAGCTTGAGTTATTTTTTTGTCTGTGAACATACACAGTGACTAGCAGACCTTTCCATTAGGGGCAACCATTTATATAATGTTAAAGAAAAAGTACATGTGCTAAAGATTTGTGTTTTCAGTCATGAGGGTATATGATACAAGATTCCATTGTAAAACATTCTTTTTCCAATTTGAAACTTAAACCGAATTTGGTATAAATATTTATATTTTTCTCGTAAGCAGTGAAAGGCAAATTTTTCATTCCAACCTTCAAATTTGCCTAGTCAAGTTAACTGAGTACATGGCTGCCCAATTTTGAACATGTACATATTGTGTTTGGGTACACCGGGTGCACTCCCACTTCAGTTGATGCATTGATTTGGAGACAGGCAAAACTTGCACTACCAAAGCGAAGGCTGGCATAATGCTTGATGAAGAGGTTGCTGTGTGTGTATATAAGTATTACATTCTGTTGAATGTTCAAGTCACACAGTTTGAGCATGTACATGTATTATGCTGCACTAAAATATTGACAAGCATTCTTTAAAATGCAAAATGTTTTACAATTTTTTCTTTTTTTTCTTTATCAGACATGGCGATGACCTGATTGTTACACCTTTTGCACAGGTAAATTTCACATATTCTTTTGGTCTACATAGTGCTACCTTATGTATAAATACCTATATATATTTATACATATGTGAATGAAGGGTAGTACATTGGCATCTACTGTTCCATGTTAAGGCATGCTTTGAAAAAGTACATGTTTATAAGACTCATACAATATTTATTTCTGTTTAATTTAGGTCCTGGCAAGTTTACGAAGTGTGAGAAACAACTTTACATTATTGACTAATTTGCATGGGACATCAAGCAAGTAAGCTTCTGGTTTTTAATTAAATTTACATTCAAGTGCATGAATTATACACACACATTTGGTGCCAGATTTTCTGGCTGAATTCAGTTCAGCTTCCTTTTTTGCAGGCACATTTATTCACCTATTACCTGTCCCTAAACTTTATACATATGCTGAACTTCAAGAAAAGCTTTTCAAATGTAACACAATCTTTCTGGGATAGTAGCTGTCTTCTACCTGGGGTCTGTACAGCTTTTACATTTTTTTAGAATTGGACTTCATTCTTGGTTGGTTCCACTATAAATTTAATTACCACTAATAATATGGACCTAACTAATAATATTTGCGCCTGTTATTGACTATATATACAAAAATGCAGGCTTGAGTATTTGGAGACATAATATTGTGTTGGCAGTGTTGGAAAACTGAGTGAATTGTGAGAATATCTATTAGTATGTATAAAATACATGCCCATATCATTATTTGTGATGTACTTCAAGGCTTAGCAACTAGATGGCGAACTTCACTGTAAATTATTTCAAATAAAATTGTCCAGAAAATGTCAGGTGAGAAAATGACTGGCAGTAGATTTGAAAAATTTGGATAATTAAAAAAACCCCTAAAAACTATTTGAAAAAAAGGTGAATAACATATAAATAGGTCCAGGGCTTGGAACAAGTAAGTCTTCAAAAGTTTGGGTCTGAAAAGAAAGTTCCTCAGAACTTTATGAAGTCTTTTCCCTCGCCATTGTATCTCATCTTTGGCCACGTCTTCTGCATCCTTTCAGGCAGATCAGCTGTCTTTCCTTTATTTCACCATTTTTGCGTGTACACACTTCTGCTTGCTCAGGGAGTATAGGAATTGGGACCAGGTGAGTGAGCTGAAGAGGATCAAGGAAAGAACTGCTCCTGAAGCTGCTGGATCCTTTCCCCGGATGAAAAGAGCAGCCTTGGAGTGCTGAACCCACTACTGCCATAGAAAGAAGGGAAAGTGGCTCAAGAGCTGGGTAGCCCAGGCACACCTAGGCTAGGGCTAGAAATTACACATACATTGGTAAAAGCAATGAGAAACCAATTCAAACCTGTAACGTAACAGAAGTTCAGTGCACATAAACCACTTTCAAAATGGTCAAATGGTTTAAGATAAACCTAGATGCATATAGTATTAAACTTAACTGATTTAAGTCGAATTGATTTATTGAACTTCTGTCCCAGATCCCCTCCAGATTCAAGTTAATTCACAGTCCCTCACCATCCCAGGATGCTTTGCATTTCCCCTACAACTCCTTCTCCCACTTGTAGGGTGAGTGGGCAAGCCTTGGTCTAAGCTGTCTGCTCTAGCTGAGCAAGGGTGCATGCTCTAGCATTCCCCAGCTTCTGGCCTGGGTCACTGCAGGAACGTAGCTGCATTTCCAGAGTCAAAAGTGAATGTCTTTTCACTTGCTTATTGGTTCAACCTGTACGGCTTAGACTAACCTGCAAAGATTGAATTGATTCAGCCTCGGGCTTTTTGATTGTTTTTATTTACTTAAGCCTAGGGAACAAGCAGAGTAACCTATGTACTACCACTGTTGAGTCCAGATGTAATAGAGGTGAATGTGGACATTCACTTCCCCAACACATACAGTTTAAATCCCAGGTACTAGTACAGATACGGATGACTCTTTGGTCATTGACCAATAGCAGTGTAGTACAACACGTAGCAGAACCTAAATTATTTCTTTTTTTAAAAAGTGGCTGCCTGTGGTTTCTAGCAGCAACAGAGGACACTGGAGTGGCTTTTCAGGACAGGCCTCTCGGAGTGCTTTTCTCTTATTGAGAAAAAAATCCCTTTACTTATGCTACCATGTAGGACTGTGTGAAGTGTCTTTCATTGCCTGGGAACATGACTTACAGGGAATCTTGACTTTCAGTTTAGAAAAATAAGATTCATCTCCTTTAAGTTGTAGAGAAAAACTTGAAAATGTGAATCCTAGAGGCCAGAAAATAAGCAGGCAAAGAGAATTTAAAACGTGTGTGTGTGTGTGTGTGTGTGTGTCATTTTTTTTAAACATTTGATTCTTATGCTCATTAAATCACTTTGTGGCATATTTTTCTTTCATTTTTTAGAAAAACTGTTTGCTGAATTCATCCAGATTTCACAAACAGATTTTGTTTCCTCTGTAACTTTTTTTGAAGACAAATTTATGAGTTGTCAAAAAAACGCCATGCAGCTCTGTTTCAGAGAGCATATTGCAAAGTGCTCTAATGAATGCACTGTCTCCCTGTTTGCTTCTAGGTACAGCTAAAGGTGTCAATAGTGAGCCTGGATATTATACATGTCATCCTGTGCTGTGCTGTAGCAGTTGAGATTACCTTAAGGTCTTTATGTCCAAACAGTTGGAGAAAATGAATTTTCAGGAGAGAGACCTGGAATTCAGCGCTCCATGGGTCAAAGGGACCTTCAGGTTTCTCTTTATGTGAGGGATAATGGTAGTTATATCTTTTGGAAACAACATGTTTTTACATAATTTATGGACTCTGGCCCAGAAGATGTGAGATGAATAGATTTTCTTTAAATTGGAAGCAGCTGGCAAAATATTCCACTAAGCACTCATTTCACTTTGAAGTCATTTGGGATTCTCACTAAGCATGAAAGGGATTTCAGACTGTGGGTGTAGGCAGCGAGAGATTTTGCAATGATATGAACAATAAATTTGAAGCAATAAAAACCTATTAATATAGAGTATTCTTTATTCCTCCACAGGAGGTCTCCTGCCGCAAGTCAGCCACCAGTTTCCAGAGTGAGCCTGCAAGGTATGTGTGCACCGTAGATAATTACCCAAGACACTGAAAGTAAAACCTGTATATTTATGTACTTTAAAATATTGTACTGTTAAAAACTGATTGCTTTTGTTGAAAAGAAATGTAACCTGATTCTCTTCTTTCATTAGGGCAAATCATTCCTGTACCTGTAAAACCAGTACAAATGGGAGAAAAATCAGGCCCAAAATATTGTCCTCTTTATCTTCTTTTTATTTTCCCCTTCTATGTGTCAATAAGAAAAAAAAACCATGATTTTGCTCTGCCAAGGATGCAGAAGCTGTGTTATCCTACAGAATCTCTATCCTACAAAAGCCTGGAAGCCCCTGTCCTGCAAACTGTAAACAGGCTCAGAATAAAACTGTATTTTGGAGGAGCTCTCATTTTAGTTTGCTTCTATTTGAACAGTGAAAGACCTCAAATCCAGAAGACCTCTCTGGGCTGAGATTCACACTAGCTTTAGTCAGATGTTGTGGAATGGGGGTTTTGTAAAACCTTTTATTTACTGAGGGAGCACATGTCAATGGATTTAGTTCATTCTTATTATCCAAGTTACCTCCAAGCACTGTTTGGCTGGTTTATGGACACAGTGATTCATCAGTATCAGAAGATTAGTGTCCCATTTTCTTCTGTTCTAAGGCATGATTAGTGAACTCATCCTTTCTTACTACAGAGGAGGAGTTCTGAGGCTAGCAGGGTGTTTCATTTGTTTCTTTTTCATTACAGTCAGGGCTAAACCAAGGGTTTGGCTGCTTTGTGTAAGCAGCAAAATATTTGGGGTTTTTTCCTCCTTTCCTCCCCACCAGTCCATCTCTTTTATCCCATCCCAAGTGTTATAACACTATTTAACACTTTTGTGTTCAGCTTTCTCTAACCATGCTTTTCTTTGTGTTCTTCCTTCTCTCTCTCTCTCCCTTTTTCCTTCTCTCTGGGGATGTCTACACGTGTATTAATGCACCTTTTCTAAGGCTCATTAAATTTAGTACCTCCAAATGTGAGGTACTAAATTCATGTGCATTAGGCTGAGCTTATACGAAGTAGCACATTTGCATGCTTTTTTAGTGACACTTAATGTACAGTAAACTATTTTACTGTGCATTAGCTTAATGTTGCTTTTTTATATAACATTTTAATATGTAGTAAAATAGTCTACTGCACATTAAAATACTTATGTAAATGCTCCCTCTTTCTCCAGATATTTTTCTTCTTCCTGCTTGGTTCTCAAATTAATTTTCTTCAGGGCATGCCTGTACAGAAAAGTGTAGGGTTGTGCAGAGAGATCTGAGCTGGCTGCGTTAGCATGGCACTCCACCTGGATTAACATGGGTGTTAGCCTGGGCTGTGTGCCATATTATCAATGCCTATACTGCTTTAGTGCCCAAGACAGCTTGGCTGTCTCTGTATAACAATGCATTTTGCCATGGAGACACAGGTCCTTAGGCTAGGAACGGAAGTTATACATAAACTGGTTTAAGTGATCAGACACTGGTTTAAACCTGTAACAGAACAGAAGTTCAGTGCACATAAACCAGTTTCAAAATGGCCAAAACTGATTTAAGATAAACCTGGTTGAATGTAGTAGCTGATTTAACTACTTTAGGTCAAACCAGTTTCTGGAACTTTCATCCCAGACCCCTTGTGGTTCAAGTTAAGTCACAGTCCCCCAGCATCCTAGGATGCTTTGCAGCCCTGGGCTGGGCTGTCTGCTTGAGCAGAGCAGGCTTGGCCCCACCCCTCTGTTCTCTAGCCAGAGCAGAGAGGGTTGGCTGACAAGGGGGTGGGGGTGAGAAATCTGGCTGGGGACACAGCCTGGTCTGTCTGGCAGGGATGGAGATGTCCCCATCAGGCATCCTCCACCCACTCACTGCTGAAGCAGCAGGGGGCATGGCCAGCCTCAGTGGCAGCCTGAAGCAAATGGGGCAGTGGAAGGTTGTTTAATCCCCCCCTGGGGTCTGCCAGGCAGGGGCACAACAGTCCCTATTGGGCATTTCACCTGGTTCACTACTAAAAGGAGGAAATGCCTGGCAGGGGCTCCTTCCCCACTAGGCACACCCCAAATGGGGACCTCACAGGCCAGGGTGGGGGTGTAAACCCCTCCCCAGTCAGCCTGCCAGGACCTGGCCACCCCCCTCCTCAGCTCAGCTTCCCTCCAGCCTTTGGCCCACTGCAGAAGGGAAGGGAGGGCTGCTTTCGCACCCCCCCTGGCTTCTGGGCTGAGCCACTGCAAGCATGTTCCTGCATTTCCAGAATCAAAAGTGTATGTCTGTTCACTTGCTTCTTGGCACAATCTATGCAGGCTAAACTAACCTGCAAAGATTGAACTGATTCAGGCTTGGGCTTTTTGAATGTCGGTACTTAGTAGTGCGTATTTTTTCTACTGAGGTGTTTTCAGTCCTATTGTTTTCCCCTGTCCAGTTCGTGTTGTGTGTGGAGAGAGAGAGGGTGCCATCTCTCTCTCTGCTCTCTCTAGTCTTCTCCATCAATTTCTGCTTTATTTTTTTGCCTCCTCAGATGATACCACACTTTGTCCTGCACTGCATCACTCTCAGACTTGCTTGTCACTGTCCCCATATGTATACAGAACATTTCTCTTTCCCTTCAGAGACCAAGGCAGGATGTCTCTGGAATTGGGTTCACTTCATTATGGGGGGAGAGTAATACTTAGCTGAGCCTCCAGATGGAGCCTGCTGATCAGGGTTCACCACACACTGTCTTTCCAAATCCTGGACTACAATGAGCAAGGGGTTTCCAGCCAGTGGCTTAACATCTGCCTTGTCAGAGTCTGTGCTGGTTTTGGAGGTAGGTGGGACATGGAGGTAGATGGATACTCTGTGACAACAGGGTAAGCAAAGAGAAGCCTCAAAAGGGTTGGCCATGCCTCCCAACCCCTGTGGTTTGCAAAATAGTGGGCAACAAAACACTCCAAAGGAAGGGCCCTGGGAGGCACGGGGGGCACTGTTTGTTTCTGTTCAGATTGGTTGTTTTCCACCACCTCTAACTACCTGCATGATTTGCCTCAAGGGCAGGGGTGGCTTTGCTTACACTATACTAAGCTTCATTTTCTATAGATGAGCAGGTGTAGATTTGAACAATATTCATTCACAAGATTTTGTTTTAGGGTGGGCAAGGAGCAGCTGATTTTTTTTATTACATATGATGCTTTGAAGAGTGAATTAACGGCCACCGTTGGCATTTGCTTTTTTCCTACTGTGGTACATACGCTGTATATAGCAGTAGTTATTATACTGGAAACATTCGCATTATGTTACTCAAAAAAATTGATAATGGCACATGGAAGTCTTTGATGTGATCTGGATACTGCATAATGTTGTCTTAAGCACCTTCCCATTCATTTCCTGTCATGTGAGCAGCCATCAGAGGGGGTGTGACAGGGGTCCTCCTCAGGACCGCTCTCCATGGCCCGCCCACCTGTCCTTGGGCCAACCACCCGCCTATTCTCACCACCCACTTGATCTCAATTGGTTCATTTAGATCTTCCGTAAGCGGGAGGCTACCTATTTGTGCCCCGATGCCAGGGGGCGCTATCTGCAGCTCCTTCCATCCCCATATCGCAGCCCAAGCCTCACAGATGGCATCTTGGTCTTTCGAATCACCGGACCCCTCCCTGGGCCTTCGTATCATCCCCTTAGGACCCGTCTATAGTCCCCACAATCAGGCGGCCTCTCTGCCGTCATCTGGGCTACCTTGCCTCCCGAAACCCATCTTCCCCTCTCGGGTGTGGTCCCTCCTGGACCTATGGTACTTGCCCTGGCTCACCTCCAAGCCAGTCGGGACCCCAGGCCTCCAGCTCTGGGTGTCCCTTGCGGTGAGCCCTCTGGCCCTTTTGACCCCTCCCTGGGTCCTGGCCCCAGCCTGGACCAGTCGAGGGTACTCCCATGGTCGGGCGGGTCTCTAGCCCCTCACACCATCTAACTCTCCGGGTCCCCCCCTTGGCCTGGCATTTCCTGGGGGCTCCCACGCCACTGAGAGCCCCACCAGGCCACCCACTCCTGGCAGGGTGCAGTTTTCAGGTCATGCCCAGGACCAGGAGCTTCCTTCCATCCCCTTACAGCTCCCCCATACCTCCAGTGTTCTTCCTAGCAGCTCTCCAGCCAGGCGATGCTGCTGCCTGGCCTCCAGCAGTCAAACTGCCTGTGTTTATATGGGCCTAAAATGGCTGCCCTCATCAGGCACCTGGAGGCTGCAAGCTCCAGGGCCTTAAAGTGGCAGGGAGTTAACACAATTCAGTCCATGATTTTTTACCTGAGAAATGTTGTTTTAGTAGGACTTCCGTCTTGGCATCCCTGATGGGAGAAGTTCTGTAGCATTCAGAAAACAATGAAAACCTTTAATCGCTTTTATACCACCTGCTCAATCCAATAACAAGTGTATTTAGAGAAGGCTATCATATTTGGAATATTTTCTATGTTTTGCTTGTATTAAATTCTAGAAGACATATTTCTATGTTTCTGGAGAAATCATTGGAAACTTAGCTTGAATCTCATGATACGTACGTGTTTCTGAAAGCCGCTGCTCCTGGCATCATATAATTAGATTAGAATCTGAGCTTCCCTTTTTTAAAAAATGTACATTGCTACCTATTGTGGTTGTGAAGAAAAATTTGAAAACAGGATGCTAACCCTCAAAAAAACTGAAGGCAAATAAAAAGAAACTAATATTTATTATTTTTAGGCCATTTTTGCATTATTATAGTGCTATAAGGATACGATTCCTCATTTTAGATATTTCATGAAATTCAAAAAAGCAGAGTCCAGACTAATGATTTTTGCAGTCAGTGGGAATCTGCCAACCAACTTTAAATGGTTTTGGTTGAGGTCCTCAAAGAAAATGTAAAGTACATCCTGGTAGAATTCAAATAACTTCTAAACTTTGTAGGTAGTTATAAGAAATGTTTTGAGATCCAAAGAGGAAATAGTGTGATTA
Source organism: Caiman crocodilus (assembly GCA_030014935.1). Lineage (NCBI taxonomy): Eukaryota > Metazoa > Chordata > Crocodylia > Alligatoridae > Caiman > Caiman crocodilus. The sequence continues at coordinate 4,860,410 of JAGPOW010001543.1, read as the reverse complement.
CCTACCCCAGGTAAGAGATCCACAAGTGCCATCTACCATGCAGCAGGATGCAAAGGGCCTTAGGGAAATTAAATTTCAGATGACTTACACTATATAAAGCTTCATTTCCTACGGATGAGCGGGTGTAGTTTTGAACAATATTCATTCATAAGATTTTGTTATAGTACAGGCAAGGAGCAGCTGATTTTCATATTACATGTGATGCTTTGAAGAGTGAATTAACGGCCACCATTGGCATTTGCTTTTTTTCCTACTGTGGTACATATGCTGTATATAGCAGTATTTATTATACTGGAAACATTCATATTATGTTACTCAAAAAAATTGATAATGGCACATGGAAGTTTTTGAATCTGGGTACTGCATAATGTTGTCTTAAACACTTTCCCATTCGTTTTCTGTCATGTGAGCAACCATCAGAGGGGGTTAAAGACATAACTCAAAGACTTAAGTACAGTAATTCTGTTCAACTCCTGCAAGGTTTAGTCTCCTGACTCAGGCAGGGCTTTTGCCTGATATAAAATATCAGGTCCCCTACTCGTGATGTTTATATATTGACAATGTCTACATTGATAGCATCAGAAGGACTCAGTAGTGACATGATGAAAAAAGACAGCAGCACTGCTACACAAAAGGATGGCTGTCAACATTTGACAGATAAAACTTCAGAAGTCAAAAAGCATATGTTAATTTACAAGGCATAGAGCTATACCTGTGGTGGGGGAGAGAAGTGAATCCTTCTTTGTGAAGTAAAGGCTGACTTCAGATGAGGTAAGTACTTAGGTCAACACTCTTCAATAGGGAAACACCATTAAACTTTTTACCAAGAACTCAGACTCAAATGGACTTTGTACCTTAGTAAAGAGTCATTCTCTGACAATGAGAGTAGACTCATATATTTAAACTTTAAGTCTCTAGAGAATTAAATAGTCATGATTTGTCAAACAGGCTGACCAGGCATGTAAACATGTTCTGTAATCTTTAATTTGCTTTTGTTTATAAAAAAGGGCAGAGTAGCTTGTAACTCTAAGGCAGATGAACTTGTAATATCCCTTTTGTTGTTCATTCCATAGTACTATCTGATCATCACCCAAATGAAATAGTCTTAGGCTGCCTATACATGTGCTCATCAGCATACTTATTAGAATGCTTCAGCCTCGCTGCAGCATCATGTGTTTTAAGCCCCTGTGCATTTTACAATGGCCTTGCAGGGGGTTATTCATACCTCATTGAATGAGATATAGATAAAGCATCCCAGGTCCATTTTTAAATGTGCAGGGGCTTAATACAGATGACATTGCGGTGTTTTAATTAGAGCAGCTATCCAAGAGTCACTGTAATTAATCCCTCCCCACCATGAAGCATGTGTCCTCTTTACTTCAGTTTCTGTGATCCTATGCTAAGGTCAGAAGCATTCTTTCCACAAGGTCCAGGCTCCACTTAGTTCTTCCCCATCCTATGACATTCCAGTATAATGCCGATCCCTATTGCCACAGGCTCAACCATCTTACTACATCTAGTTATGTTCTCTGCATTATGGTCTCTTAATCCATACTCAATCTAACTTAGAACATCTCCTCAGGTTAGCCTGAGGAGATTGGGCCAGCCTTTTTTTTCCCTATATAACCTCCCTGAAATTAAGTACAGATCATAAATCATCCCAATCTCATCTATATCATCCCCTTGTTTGGACTGATAGAAAAGGGAGAAGATTATCCTCTCCCTGGACACTAGAAACAAACATTCAGTGGCTTTTAAGTATAAAGGGACACCAAATACTTCTGAATATTTCAGAGAAGGAAACTGTAACATTTTTTCCCAGTGGTTAGCCTGTGTTGCATCACTATAGATCAAAGAATGTGGTGTTAAATCAAAAAGGTTTATTCCCAAGATATATAAATCAACAAGGTTAGTTGTTATTTGAAGTCTGTCATTGTCGTACCTGCACTTATTGATTCAACATGATTAACTGCATCGGTATAATCTTCGTATGTATGTCTCCTTTTATTAGTTACTACCCGTGTGATTTATAGCCGTTTACAAAAAGTTTGTACAAAAAGTACAGAACTTGGTGTTTAAAGCAAACTAGCCTAAATACTCTAGAAGGTAAGATCAATTACTTTCAGCATTTGCACTGGAAGTAAGATATGTCAGTTAAAATGAGACTATTACAGGAATTGGCAATTGTTTAAAACAAAAGGCCATGTTCATTCCTCTCAGTTTCCAAAGAGTTTTCTAGTGATGATTTTGGCCAAACATGGAACCAGAGGCATTACAGCATAAATTATGCTTTTTAAAATGTTTTGCTTTATTTTCCTTAAAGCATAAAAAGTTTTTCATGAGACTTTTCAAAAGACAAAATACCGCCGTCTGATTGTGATGTCACTGTAAATTTCAAACTTTAAAAAAAAAAAGTCATAAAAGGAAGAGGGCTGTGTGTTCTTTTTCCCAACATCCTATATATTTTGCTCTTGGTATTAATTTAAGTAAATCTGGCAGATTCCCCTTTATGGAGGTGACAGGAACAAATACATTATTTTTATAAATTAAATAAAACAACCTGAAACGGTATATATGCAAGAGTATTTATAGCTGTAATAAAACTGGAGTTTTCATTGGTTCATTTTTCAACAGTACTCCATAGCATTAAAATATATAAAGACAGGAGACCTTTTATAGAATATCTGTCAATCCAAGCACAACCCATCTGCATACTGCAGTGATGTAGAAACTAGCGAATGTGATCACTACATAGTTTTAACACTGGAAATTAAGAAAAAATTGTAAAAAGTGAGTAGTACAGACTACCTCATTTTCTGGTATAGTTTGTCTAGGTTATATTGTATCTTTTCCCTTTGAAATGAATAAAGAGAGGGACATATCTTCAAAAGAGCAGATTCTCTGCTCTATTTTCCTATCAATTGCACCAAGGTAATTGAGAAGAAAACTGGTCCAAATGGAGAGAACTTGGGGTTCGATACCCCATCACATTCATTGGGTGAACTGGGGTGTGAGTCTCAGGGAGCCAATGGTGAGTTTTCTGAATATGGAAGCAAATACAGGGAAAGAGAAAAGGTTTTGTATTTATAATATAGATATAAAATGTAAGAAAAAGAGTTCTTTTCCCTTAAAAAGAAAATGACAATTGATTACTTTTTTGATCACTGGGCATTGAGAATCAGCATACAAGAGTAGAGGGAAGGTAAAGAGCTTTCGCCCATTGTGTCTCTTTAACATAGATCAGGCATAATCACAATTCCCATGGTCAGGGAAACGCAGGTTGTATTAGTTATGTCCTGAGGTCTCCTTTCTTCTACTTCCCAAAGGGGAGGAAAAAAGCCAGAGCCATGTTGTAAGGTCTGTTAGCTCACCCTGTTGCCCCTTCCCCTCAGCTTCTCATTTAGTTCAGTATAGCTTTACTTTGTCCAGCTAGTCTCTGGTCTCCAGTTTGCCTTTCTTTCTCTTTTTCCAGGGAGATTAAACTCACAAAGCTGCTAATGATCTCTCCCTTGACAAAAAGAGATGAATCTCTTCTTTTCTTTTACTATCTTAGAAGCAAAGAATTTATCAGTGTCATCTTCTTTTTTCATTCTGACCTCTTTTTCCTAGGCTCTCATTACTGAATTTTGTAGTTCTTATCCTACCTTTTTGATACAGTTAAGAAAATCTTAGGTCATGAATGGTCATCCCGTGCCTCCACTATTGTCACTTCCAATTTTTGGTCATCAAATCTCCTGTATCTTCCACTTCAATCCAACGTCATATTTACCCCTATGACTCCTGCTGGCTCAAATCCCTTCACTGGTTTCGAGACTAAATCTGAGTTCTTCACTCTCCCTTTCAAAACTTGGCACAACTCCTCTCTCACCTATATTTCTGTTCGTTTTATAGCACCTCCTGTATTCCTCCCAATAGTTTCTCCTCCCTTTCTGTCTTAATCCCAAACTCTGCTTTAATCTTTTTTTCTACGTCACACCCTAAAAATAGAAAAGCTCCCCCTCCCTTCAACTCTTTTCTCAGAATCTCTGCCTATTGTTTAGCTTGCTGGTATCAAGTTCTTCTCCATTACCACCTGATCTTCATATACTTCACATTGCACTGAATCAGGTTAAGCTTCCTGGCAGGTATTTGGCACCGTGTGATTGCAAAGGGGAGCACGTACCTATGGAACGCTGTAAATAAGAAGTAGAAAGCTAACTGCTCTGAAGCATGGGCAGCAGAGAAAGGATGTTGTAATATTTGAGCTGAAAGATCAGGGTCTCACTGAATAATATGAACAATTTCCCTATGATTATTTCTTTTATAGACTATTGCAATTAAAAATGTTACCCATGGCTCATAGGAACACAACATAATTGTAAGGGTCAAAGAAAGCTGTGCATCTCCTGAAGCTATGGGAAGTTTTCCCAACAGCAAGCAGCCTTCTGCCCCCTAAATGTTTTCAGGGCTGATTAATTACTGTATTTCCAAACAATGTAATTATACACCTAGCAATATATCTGCCTCTTTCATTTTGCAGCATGAGGCTTTAGAGGGGGGTAGCATTTTATGATATATCCCATAGGCTTTTCAGGGTTCACAGGATTAAAGCTTTGTTAAAATGCCACTCTATGAGTGGGAGTGAAAGATTGGTATTTCTCCTTGCCTGTTCCTTAGCCTCAGCATTCCTGTACATCTGCACGTTTATCTGCACTTTTCACATGCCTTCACATGAACACAAAACTTGTAAGCTTTCATTTTTGATGTGGGTGTAAAATCTACCCAGACTCATACATAAACATTTGGATGAAAGATAAATGAATGACTGCATGATACTTTCATTTGTACTGAACACAATCCAATTTTTTATAGGAATCCTGCTCAAGTTTTTTCGGAGGATCAAAACAAGCTCTTGAATACACAGCACTGCAAATTTAAAGTAGTTTCATTTGAAGCCAGCTCTGTGATTTCAGACTTATGCTACTCTAGAAGCAGAGCTTCTATGTGGATATAGAAGCTTTGTATGTGGACAATAAAACATTTGGTGTGAAATTCTATGGACGTGTCTACACGTTCATTAATGTGCTTTAGGTAATGTGCATTAAATCTAGCACCTCCATTGTGAGGTACAAGAAAAATATACATCGGCCTATGTTAATGCACATTAGCCAAAGAGCGTGGGATTTGTGTTGTGTTAGTGCACACTGAAGAAGCTGAATGCACATCACCGTGCATGTGTAGATGCACCCTGCACATGCATTTCAGTGAGTGGGTGAGTTTTGCCAGGGTAAGGACTAAAGATTTAGCTCTTTGATTTTGAAAGATCTTATGCAAGTCAAGCAAACACAGTACCTGGCAATTCTAGTAAGCGATTTCTGTCCACTGTATCCAAGCATTTGCCTCCTAAGTAACTAATTATGCATAATAAAATCAGTTCAGCTACAAAAGTAATAGGTTCTGTGTCTATTTAAGAGTCATTTCCAACCTAAAGAATTCTCTGAAAATAATACAGCATTTGTTTTTATATATGATTATATTTTTAAAAGCTTACATAAAACAGCTTAATGGTTTATCTTTGGCAAGTAAGCAGCCTACTTTGTATGAATAATTCTTATGATTGGGTAAAGTCTAAAATGCTGAAAGAGTAAACTAGTTCTGCTGTTGACAGGAATTAAATATTTGTTCACTGTGTGGCCCGTAAACTTTAAAAGTTGTTCTGCTGAAGAAAGAGACTGACTGAGTAACCTTCAAAAGCCTCTGGTAACATCCTAGCTTTTGTCTGCTGCTCTTAAAAAGAGTAGTTCGCTCCCAGAAGAAATCCATTTCACATATTCATGCTGGCTAGAAACACACCCTCCCTGAAAGTTGGAATCATGCATCTTAGTAAGTATTTCAGTTATGCTATTGACGTCAATGCAGTCATTAAATAGATTGCCGGCCCTCCCTTCAGTAACCCTGTGCCAAAGACCTAGAGGCAGACACGTTTTAAAAGAAGAACATTGGGTTTTCGTTTAGCAAACGGAGAGAATAAGGGAAAAGTTTCTTCTGGAGTCACAGGGCTTTGCAATGCTGTTTTGTTAAGTTCATTGACTTCGTTTACGCAGAGACAAATTGTTGCATTTACTAAGATACTGTTGCTCCGTTACTATGTACATAAACAATTCTAAATGAGACTAAATTTTCTTGTGATCAACTACAGCTGAAAAATGACACCCATTTTACGTCTTACAGCTAGATTTATTTGTATATCGGGTAACACAAGATATTCAAGCAAACCTTTTTAGCCTTTGACTCCAGAAGTTCTTCAAGGATTGATTTCATGACATCTATTTAAAAAATAGCCTTCATTTCTCCTCAGCAGGCCTCTGACAGCCTCTGAAGACCAACTAGCTAATCATGATTCCATAGCAACCGGTAAAAACTGTTTCCCCCTCAGCCACACCTGTGAAGTGTCACATGAGGCATTCGACGCATGCTGCTCCCATCAGGCCATCTGTCATTCCTTCAAGTCCAACTACCATCTATGGCAATTGGGCAACCGTCAGTGATGTCAGAGGGACTCCCCAAGCGTGGTCAAGAAGCCTGTCTATATTTCTTAGGAGGGGTAGGCTCTTTCCCTCCTGACTGACAGATTCATTCATTATGTTAACCAGGGAGATACTTACATCTTAGAGCTGCCCCTACCCTCTCTGCAGGCACAATTCCAAGGCATACAGCTTGACTATTATCAGCAATGGATCTGATGGTCAAACAAGGGCTTTAGAAAAGAGACAGTGAGCTGAAATATTAAGAATATAAAAGATGGCATCCTCAGACAGCTGGAGGAAGTACCTTCCCTTTGCCAAGATAACCAGGTATGTTACAAACAAAGATCATTAATGAGCATCTTTGGGAACTGAGGCACCATTTTTTTTTTTGGAAGGGCCTGGCCCTTCCTGGTAAGTGCCACATTGCTGCTAAATACAGCAAAAAAAAAAAAAAAAAAAAAGGCTAATCTTCAGGTCTGAAAAGGTTGGTTTCTTCTTCTATTGGCTAATTGCTCGCTGAATCTTGTAGCCAGGTGCAAATCCACTGTTTGAAGCTTGCACTATGTTCTGCAGTGTGGGCAACATGGAGGTGTGCAAGGCTCCTAGTGACATACTCTCCGGGTGTCACTTCTTTGACTTTGTGGGTGAAACCTTACATGGTTTTTGTATAGATTGCATATGGAAAAACGTATTTTGGGTTAGTTAAAAGTTGTAGACATTAGAACTTGCATCATAGTCAGTTCTTGATTTAATGACATTTGTATGTCCACGTGATGCACAGAACAATGGTAATTGCTGTCAGGGAAGGCAAGGACTATGCATAGCATAGCCAATTAATGTACTTAATCCAGTCCTTATTGTCCTGACAGATATAAACCTGAACTGCAGCAAAAGAAAGAGAAAAGCTAATATAAAGATTTAAAAAGCATATAAGTGGAGGCAAATATCTCATGTGCGTGTTAGTGATGAATACAGGCTCTCTCGTTGTCCTTTTTGCTTCAAACTCCATGTCATGATGATTTTCTAGCTGATGAGAAGTGAAATGGACTCCTAACAGAGCCCATCAACTTACTTCAACAGCAGCTATAGGCGTCACTGCCGAATGGTCTAAGTTTCTTCTTCCTCCCACTTGGTTGAGGTCACTTGTCTCAACGCTGTGTCCCAGTCAGAGCCTGCACTGGGAGTGTGAAAGGCTGAATCTGAGTATCAGTACTAAGTCTTTCACAGTGTATTGTACAGCACTAATCCAAGAACCAGCAGCCTGAGTGGCCTTGTATAGTACCAAAGTTAACAATATTGTCGTCTGGCAAGATCTGACTCCAAATGTAAGTTGCTTTAATTTAAAAATGTAGTTAAATCTAATGTTGTATTTTGACTTTCTGTCATGGGCCAAAATTTTCAGTCCTTAATCAGCAAAAGTCCCACAGACTTTACTCAAGCTTATCAGGGTCAGTGGAAAGCTGCCTTAGTAAGTACTGCTGGGCTAGTACCAGAGGGTGAAATCCTGGCCCCACTGAAGTGAATAGAGTTTTGCCATTGCCTTCCATAGATTGCTGGCCACCCACAGTATTTAAATCCTTCACAGAAAATGTTTGTTGTTTCATGATAACTGTTATAAAGACCAAATGATTATTACATATTTTCGGTGTATACAATAGATTTAGTTGAAAGACATTGGTAATTTGCTTTGGTTCTGTATTTATTTGTTAAAATCCCAGCTATTGTAAACTGTATTTTAGATTAATTGTGAAAGCCCCAAAATAATTGACAAAAGAATTGTGGATTAACTGAAATCACTGTTCTAGTCACCTAATATTTAATTATCATTATTTTATCATCACCTTGTGATATGAAAAGAATTGTTTGGCAATGAGTGTAATATGCCACTGTACTACTGTTAAAAACACGTTAAACTTAATAGCTGACTATACATTTTACCTTAACATAGCTTCTTGTGTTTACAGATGATAAGTTAGCCCTCAGGGCACTTAGGATTCTGGTTTTGTTATCTCCCCTTGTAGAAGTCATGGTTAATAATGACTTACTGTTTATTAGCAAGAGTTTGTGTAAGATCCCTAAGTTTATAAGGTTCATTAGAAATATCTAGAAATGTATAAAAGCAATATGTATTAAGTAATATAGTTAGCTGATACATTTAGAAATGTAAAAAAGTTATTATAAAATATATTTTAATTCTTGAAGACATTATAAATAATGTGCCTGCCCCATCTTTATAGGATCCACTAATAACTGTAAGGTATAAAACAGAACACAAATGTTGCATGTGGATGCCACATTGTGGCATGTACCACGGTGTGCATTTGCTGAGCCACGGGCCACAAAACTTGTATTGTTGACTGAAGTAAGTGCAGGATTGGACACTGTTGAACATTTTAATTTAATATTTATTTGTGTCTTGGTCATGCTGTGGGAGTCCCAACCAGTGGTTCAGAAAACTACTGTGCTATGCCACAATCTATTTCTGTATTTATTTTACACTTAAGTAAGAGCATAAACTAAAGTAACAAGTCTCTGTTATTGTGCTCTAATACAAAATGAATACTACGAGCTCAGCATGAAACATAATGATTTTAAACAAGAAATCAGACAGCGACCAACAAAAAGCTCCTTTTCCCCCTCCAAAACTTCTCTCAAACAGGCACTTTTGTAGCCAGCCATAAATGCTAAATGCAGACTACTTCAGATCAAGGAAAGAGCAAGTTCCCGTGTCCCCAGTCCCTCAGAGAGAGTACCCCGCCAGCCACCTCTATGAGCTGGTCCCGGCTTGACTGACCACAGTGGTGGAGTACGTGATTTTATCTCGGGTAGTGTCTTTTTGGAAGGTTCTCACTATCTTAGCACTAATATAAAAAATACTTAAATCACATTTTGCCTTGGGCCTGTTTTGGCATTGACAACTACACAGTAATTCATGATCATAAGGCTAGCACCTATACTTTTAATGGGTTTCTTTGAAAAAGTGTAGTAGTACTGTTGAGGTGTTTATAAAGTTTTCGGTTTCCTGCCCTTATCCACTTCTTTTTTTTCAGTTATCTTATACAAAGTAACCGAAAATGTTATGCTTCAAAATTAATGTTGTCCACAATGCAGGTTACCTCCTCTATAGGAGTTTTTGCACTATACCTGAAAGCAAGTTGTACAACCGTGTGTTCCCCTGGAGATATCCCAAAACTTAATTCAGTGTGTCCAGTTAAGTTGATCCAATGAGGGAAAATTTTAAGTAAGAAAATATTCAGAATGAGGCATTAGCAAATAGATCACTTTTAATAATAGGACACATTAAATGCTGGTGTTTATGGATTTTTTTTTCTTTTTCCCTGTCATAGAAAGAACTTCAGGAGAGAAATCTAGATAGAAGTTTCCAGCTTTAACTAGAGTAATCCTGTATTGCAGCATAAATGCTTAATGCCTCATGGTCCATATCCAAACCTTGCCAAAAGTGTATGTCAGGTTTCCATCCTAATTCAGACATTTGGAGTGGATATTTCCCTACACTCTCATTGCTTAAATGAAACAGACTTTTAGCAGCTTTTTAGCTTTACATGGCACTCTGCAGCTTCTAAACATTTTCAACTAGTTATAGTTAATCAGCACTATCTAGGTGGCAAAGCTGAAGAACCAGCACCTAGATATTACATTGGAAACATATAAAAGAGACTAGTAGTCTCATACACTAGTAGTCTTGCATTCTGAAACTACCTTAGGAAAACCATTGAGTATAGTCAGCTTTGTATGTTGGCAAAAAGTCTCTTACTGTGAAGGAAAACCATGTGCAATTTAAAGTCTGAGATTACCTGTGACAACATAAAAAAATTGCTAAAGAAGGTGTTTAGCTATTCTTTTAAATAATATAAAGAGCAACACTGCAAACATCCTACAGTGGGCATTGACTCTATCAATATTTCAATTCCATCCATTTATGATATTTTACCTGAGATTGGCAGCAGGGAAGACAACAACCGTGCTCATTTTTCAAGTTGATTGTTACCCGTGGGAGTTGAGTGCCTATGTTTCAGGACCTTCAAGCCCAAAGCGTCTCTCAGTTATGCTGACTGCAGCAATCCAGCAGGCCTACACCAGCAGTATGCCCCCCGGCACTTCTTGTGTCATGGATAAGCCTCAGCTGCACCTTCAAGGCAGCTTTCTGGGTGTTTTATACTAACTCAGGAGCAACAGCCAGAACAAGGATTAAGCTCATAGTGTTGAGGACAGCATCAATACAGAACTCAAACCTCCAGGTTTAATCACCTGGCAGTTAGTAACTATTTAGATGTAAGAAGTACATAAAAGTCAGCAGTAATGCATGCTTGTCTGGTATTTCTATATATTACCAATTTTCCTTCCTCCTTAAGTATGCTTTTTAATAAAAGCCCATGGTAAATGATCCCCTAGTGACTAATTAATTACAGGTTACTTACTTCATTCTTGCTGAATGTACCTGGCTCACGGATGCAAGTGTATTTAGGCTGGGGGGCAACAGGTATTCTAGTTGCCTTCTAGATGCTAGCACACAATTCTACCGTATAAAAATTAATACCAACTAGCTGCTGTACAGAAGTAGGTAAAGAGATCAGTATATGAAGGGATTAACTTGGAATATTGAAAACTGCAAATTATCATCATCCTTTTGGGCCTCACCTTTTCTGTTATTCCGTGATTTTAAAGATTACCTTGCAAAGCCCTTGCATACACATAAGCAAACATAAATGATAATGGGTCACAATCACATCCATTAAACCATGATCACTGAGTGAGACAGATTAATAACAATGAATAATGCAACAAAGAATTTAGCCCTTTTTCTGATACTGCTTTTTTTTAAAAGAGCAAACAAGGGACACATCTTCTGTAAAGGTTTAGAGCTGTAGTGTACAACAAAAATGAATAAAGAGATCTATTTGAAATAGGACAATAAATTTATAGCATAGTGTTATTAGAAATATAGCTTAACCTGCAAGATATTTTTCTCACATATCAAACTTGGAAGCTCATTCCTTTTCATTCAAATATACTTTTTTATGTGTTGTGCTTTCCTGAATATCACAGCATCAATTTCTGCTGTATTTCTGTAGTATTGTTGCATAGTGAGCAATACGCATACTACTAGGATAGTAGTTGCTACAGCTCACTAGATGAGTTGATGGGGATTGCTCAGAATATCACTGGGAAATCAAATATGTGAAAACACCATCCCAGAGATATACATTATATCTGATTGCCTGTTATGACCATAAGTAACTACACCTCTGGATTTCAACCACAAGATAATACTCATAGTAGTTTGTTTTAAAAGGCTACATAAGAACAAGAAGTTCAAATCAGGTGAATCAGTAAAGTAGCCTTCCTTACCCCTGGTGTACAGAGAGTCCTCTATTCTAAGAAAACAGATTAACATTCCAAACTAAATCTTTTTTAAAATCTTCTGTCTTCAAATGTAATGCTTTCAAGAAATTACATTTAGCTATGAAAATATCTGTGATATTAATTAGATTATATAAATTAATTAAATATACTTTCAGTGATTGGCATGATAGCTCAGAGCATATATCACCACACAAAATCTATGTGCTCAATGTTGCCAGCATTTAATCCTGGGTGTGGTGCTTATCTGCATGAAAGTTTGGGTCCTTTTGAAGGACCCTAATTTTGAAATTGATTTTTGAGGTCACTTACATGAAGCCTGCAAAAGCTGAAAATGTTATAAATCCAGTGTGTCAACCATGCTAGAAAAAAACCTATCACCCACCAATAACTTTGTAGTGGAACTACAGATCTTAATTAAGAGTCAGTAGAGGATCCACGCATGCAAAAAACGCTGAAGTATCCATTGTGCTAGCCAGAGCATGTACCCACTCCATTTCTGTAGCAGAAAAAAACTCAACTGAATAATTAATCATTTCTAACCAATGCACAATCTCTTGAAATTCTCACCTGACCTGATTAATACAGTGTTATCTACACGGTATGGTGTAGTGTGTGGCCCACTCTTATGGCCCTGAGAGCTTGTGGCCCATGTAGTATGTAGTCAGGGGAGCTGAAGCTCCCAGCTTCTCTGAAGTTAGACATCCCTGAATTAAGTAAAATGCTTTATGATCTGATATTTCCTCATTTAAGCCAGAGAAACGAAAGCTCTAATCTGAACTCCCTTGAATTTTAAGTAAAATTGGAATCAGAATTTTAACAACATGGCACTGCTCTTAACCTAGCCTAGAGACTTTCATCTTCTGAAATATTTAGTACATTTCAATCCAAGCCCTGTTAAAATTAACAAGAGTCTCTTAGCTGATTTCAGCGGGATTTGGATCAGAATGTCGGAGCAGCAGTTCCATCCTGTCCATTTTTGAACACTCTGCAAAATAGATATATGCATGTTCTGAGTTCTTCTTTATCTGGGGGCTAAAAACATGTTGAGCACCAGAATATATCTGTCTCCAGGAACTCATTTGATATAAGCACTTATTTCATTATAAAATGTCATTCTGACAGACCATTTGTTTCTTTGAAGTCTCCCTGAAGGGGTCACCACTTGGACTATCAGAGTAACATTCTGCGTTACTTCTATTAGAATTCATAGATGGGCATTCCTACTAGTCATATTTGTCTGTCCGTCTTGTGATTGAGACAGAAATCGACTTAGTCAATGAAAGATTCAGCCTGGTCAGTAAAATGATAACATGTCAAATCATGTATTTTCTCCCTGAGATAAAGTTAGACCTGAGCCATCTTTCCTTTTCAATCAACAGGCCAAGATTAAGCTCTGTCCTCTCTTACAATTTCTGCTTCTCCCCTTCTATAGACCCAAGGTATTTCTAGTAGCTGGCAAATCCCATTCTCTGATACCCCTATGATATCACTGCTAAGTGACATTTGACAAAATGTTTTCTGCATTTTGTTACTTCCATTTGGCACTATGCAAGCACTGTCACTTTCCCTTCTGATTTGTGGCAGTTACAATATATTGTTTACTGTGCTTGGCTGTGCGTCGGGAAGAAGCCATTGTAAGAATGATTACTGCATTGTGGTAGCTATTCTATATCTATACCACAGTTAAGAATAAAATAGCTCTTCCATGCTAGCTCTCACTCTTTTCATTACTTCCTCATTTTCTTCAATTATCACTTGAAATGAAATGCTTCATCATACGCTTCAGCCCAGAAATGAGTTCTTTGGGAAAGTTTCATAAACATCAATTAACTGTCCATGTTTTGAGAGTGTGGATTAAAAATAAAAGGTAATTCTGTCTCAACTATGATAGAATAAAAGTTGCCTTTTATAGTAATAGCTAAAGAATGTACAACACTGTTGCTTCCATGAGTTTATGGACTAAGCAAATGCATGATGCCTCTGCAAGAACCAATGTTAATTTTGCTTTTATAAAGGTCTGAATTTCTACCCAACAGTGTGTTTAAATCTTAGTGTTCTGCTACATAGGGTTTTTTTTGCATTTTACATGTTTGTGTATATAAAATATAGCACTTGCATGATAGTGAACACGAACAGATTCGTTTTCCAAACAATTATATTTAAGACTGAGCTTTCTAACAGCTACTTTCCAAATTGTAATAAATGCTTCATTTCAATGGAGAGGTGATTTTAATATTCTTTATTTTGAAGTTGAGAATTATTTAGCTATTTTAGGGACTGATAAAGCAAAAATGTTGACACATGTCATGCAAATGAAGAATGCACATGACCAAATTAGCTTGAGATCAATAAAGTTTTAGCTGCACAGTGGCCACCTGTTAGAGTGACTGATTGTGTATATTCTAGCTCATCCTCACAGGATGTGTAAACTGTGATCTACAGTGGGCTTGTTTCTGTGAATGAGGTTTTCCTTTTATGATTAGACTTCAGATCTACTACATGCTAATATAATGTTGCAGGCTTGCCAATACCGCCTTCATTGGCATTACCAGCACACATCATTTCAGTAGTCTCATGGGTTTGCATGTAGAGGTTGATTTGTAGCTTCAGTTTGTCTTCTAATGGTCCATCTCCTCAAAATACCTTCTTAAATTATATCAGAGTGTTGGAAAGGCCCCATAGCTGTTGTTATTCCTCCTCTTATATTGAGGATATTCTACTTTTATAGTGCAATCAAAACCATGCCTTATGCTGCATTACTGCCCAGTAGGGAGTGGTTCTCCTGGGCATCCACCCTCATAAACTCCAAAACTTATTTTGTTTCATTGGCTTGTTATCAGCAAGCCTGTATTTGCCCACTGGCATAAGAATGGCTATATTATACACTGCCATCACCTTTGTCCACCCTAATATTGCTGCTTATTAGCTGGGATTCCAGTGCAGGTCTGGAATTGAATTGGTGATAGATCTGGTGATATAGTTAATAATATGACTGTTGAATGGCTGGTGAGCTCACTTATCTCCCTTACACAGGGGACTCTAATGTAGCTTCACAAATTATGTAAAGAGAAGGAAAAGTTAATGCTATTTGTATTGTGATTAGGAAGGGTCAGGGCAGGGTTGCACAAAGAATATGGACCTGCTCAATATGTGCTTAAACATTGTGACCCCTCTGTTTTCCTAGCATATACTAGCTTATCTTTGTATGAGCTGTAAGCCTCCCAATTGTATTAAAATCAGGCACAGGAGAAAACTGTGGGCCTCAAATGTCTGTGGACCCTGTGGTTGTAGGGTGTCTCTAATTTTGATCACATTCCTCCACATTGTTAAAAGGCTGATCCCTTGTTAACAGTGTCATTTAAGTATTTGGGGTGCTTATATATATATCAAGGCTGCTCCGATGTGCTGTAATTACAGTGCACCGGAGCAGACTCCGACATTGTCGAACATGGACAGTCACTTTCATTCTCTCCATTACTAAAAGCTCCTGCCATTCAATTTCCGTATTTCCTTTTTCTAAAGGCAAGGAAAAATGAGGCTACAGCAACATCATTACCAACATCGTTTCTTTAATATTTTGAAGTTAATATTTAATAGCAGAAACAGGAATATATTATGAATAGTTATAAAAGTTCTTAGCAACATAGCCATGGGAATGGGCTATAGGAATACTAACTTCTCAAGCTTCTTGCTCTTGACAGCATTCATGTGGTATGGACAGAGTGGATAATGCATCTCCAAGAGAAAATGTGTGCACAACGTGGGACAGAGAGTGTATAGATGATGGCACTGTTGCCAATCCTTGTGGTATTTGGGTGATCCTCCAAGAATCCTTGCTCCTTAAGACGTGCAGTTGAATGAGACTATCAACTGTTATTTTTTTAAAAAGCACAGGCAAAATCTTGTGAACTACCAAAATGTAGCCTGAGAGTAACCCTTAGTAACCCAACTGTGTTGGAGAGATTCTGTTAACTTTGCTGGGCAGGGAAGCACCTGTATTATGGGAACAGCATTTAAAGGTCCCTAGGGGGTGATCCTGTCCCTATAATGGAGGCATTTATGAACCCAGAGCGGGTATTAGAATTAATCTTCTATCATAGATTGGTAATTCGGAGTTAGTTTCCAGCTGCACTTTGTTTCTTCACTAGGTGAAACAGAAATTTGCCTGATGTTTCCAGCCTACATGGTTGAAGGTAAAATAAGCACAAAAGATAAATTGTGATTTTTTTTTTCAGTGCATAGGATTGACAGAACTGCAGTGGAAGGCATTTGGAAAACATTTTCTTTCTGACAATCTAATGAATCACTACAGTTATGCCCATGACCCTTTGATTTTGATTTTGATTCCTGTCAATGTTTAAATCAGTCTATTGAGTGAAATTAAAGGATGTATTTTCTGGATCAGGTAGAAAAATGACTGCTTTCAAGGATATGGTGTTCTGCCCCTGAATAGTCTGTAAACACAATAAGAGGATAAAGTAATCAAATAATTCATTAGGAGCATTGCCTAATATAATTAATATATATATATTAATTATATATCCACTCTTTGTAAACACACTCAAATATTGTTGAAGGCAATGAGTGAAGGGTTGACAGCTTTCATTAAGTCTCTGTTCTGTCATTTTTTTGGCATAGCATTTGTTGATATACCTGTTCTACTGAATGTGAAATGCACTCCTCATTTCTGAGCATGATGCTGGAACTGAGTTATAATTATTACTGGGCAAAACAATCCTCTTGTTTTAAGTGAGGGTAGAAGAGCTGTGATTCAGTTTCCTTTGTTGAAAGTGAACTGCAGGCTTTATCACACGTGCGTGTTTGGATTTGGATTTAATTGACTACTAAACTGAACCCTGCCCATGCACTGTCAGGTAATATGAGACACCCTTATCCTTTTCGACTCACGTGCCTGATGTGCATCGTGACATCCATGTGAGCTGAATCATAAAATAAATGGCACCTGATGTCTCAGGTTTTGCAGGGTGAAATCCTTTTTCTCTGGTTGTTTGCTTCTCAAAGAAAGGCTGACACTTGAACAGTGTATGTAAGCAGAACCATCAGTATTTAAAAGCATTTTTGATATTCCCCATAACATCTTTACCTGTTAGGTAGCTTCTTATGGACCATGACCCAGCCATTATCAGACCAGGCTTAAAGACTGTAAATAAAATCTATACAAAATAATTTCTGTATTTTTCAGCCCTTTTATTCAAGTGATTACAAGAAAACCATCCCTCTTTCCTGTTAACCTTTTCTTTTATTTAGCTGATTTCTTCAGAGATGCTGTAAATATGAATTGTGTTTCCCTGGGGTTGAAGCCCTTTGCTATACATCAGGTATATCTATACCACTTCTATGGTGCTCCCAAAATCACACCTGTGACTCGTGTCCCCACATGCCCATTTCCTCTTCTCATCTGCCCAATGTGAGGATAACCCTGTACTGCCTGTTTTGAGATCTGTCCCCAGCATGCTTGAAAGTGGCCTTGATGCCTTCAGTTCCTCATTTCTGGGTTTTGCAGATGCAACATGGAAGATGGACAGGGCTGTACTCGGTGATATTTGCAGGAGCACCATGGAAGCAATCCTGACATACCTCCTGAATGAGTAGATCTTATATTATATATTAAGACCCTTTTCTGAGTGTGTTTTTAAAATACACTGTCATAGGCATGAACAAGTAAACTTTTCAAAAGTGCCTAAGTCAGTTGTGCTCCAGAGCAAGGGTGGCTGAACTGCAGAGCACATGCCATGTAGGAGATCAGGAGGATCCCTCCTGCCCCTGACAATTATGAAACTATGGAGCAGGGAACACTGTGGTAGATAGGGCAGGGAGCTGAAAGCAGAGCAGCAGATCAGGCCAGGCAAGGGGACTAGAGTGATATTCAGGGAGAGTATGCATTTAATTTGTAGCACACCTACCCAAAAGATTGGTTCCCATGGCCCTGGAGCCCCACTGACTTTCAGTGAGAAGTAAGGTCTTTTTAACAAAATTTTGGTTTCAAAAGTGACTTAAGCATTTAGGAGTCTAAGGTTATGTTTATACTGCAGCACAATGTGGAGATACCCGAGCTGGCTTTACACTGGTTAGTAGTGGAAGCAACGTGGAGTTCAGTGTGGGCGGATTGCTCTGACTCTGCTGCACCAGCTTGCCTGGGTACACGCCAGTACAGATTTCCAGGCAGTCAATTTTGAATATGGTACCTAGGCTTATAGGCTATTTCCTTGCTGTTGAAAATTTGCCTGTGTATTCTCTGGTTTCTCAGTGGTAGTGATTTTCACCATTAAGTCTTGTGCCAATCGTCAGTAACCATGTAGGAAAAAGGGCCTTTTAGCACAAATTTAAACTATAGACTGGGTCAGGAGAAAGTGTGTGTTCCCAGCTGTGTTTAATTCTAAGGGTTCATTATGCCTTTAAAAAAAATACTGGGCAGTTTTAGCATACTATAGGCAAAGCTTACTTCAGAAAATCTGTTGATTCACTAATGGCTTCCCAGTCACTAGTAGGAATTAGCATACAGTGTTCTGGCTCTAATGTGTGCATGTTGAATACTTTGCTACAGTCAGTATATGTGTATGGTTGGGCCCCAGGGTCAAGACAAGATTTTGTCTATTAAGCGAGCTGAAGATGAAGCTAAGTCTTAGAGCAGGCCTTCAGCTTGTTTCTAACGTGTGAGCCGTTATTGCGCACGTGTAGATTTGAACTGTGTGAAGGAAAATACACATGGGAAAGGCCATCATACATTTTGAAGCAGCTTATAATTATAAATAGTTACAGTTTTTCTGAGTCAGGATGTAATTAAAATTAACAACCCAAAAGGTGTTATAACAGCATGATAAATAATTTAGTATTCATTTGCAAAGAAGATATAGCATAAATGTTTTGAGAGCCATTATGGATTGCAAAGTACACCTTTTAAATCTCCGTATTGGAAAACAGATTTTGAGTTCTAACACAAAACAATTTTGACATTTGAAAAAAAAAATGGATCTTGTATATCGCAAATTTCTAGGTAGATTTTTGTATTCAGAGTTATACATGCCTAAAATTTAAATTTTGTGGTTAAAACCCTGTGTAGTGTGGGGCCTAAAACTTTGATTCATAGGGATGTAGATGTCGCAGCCAAAAATTGATATTTTGAAACTGCCTGCAGATATTTGCATGTATGGTTTTGCATCTGCAGAAATGGAGGCCAGTGTCATAGCAAGATTTTTGGTAAGAAAATAACAGTGAAATTGGATGGTAAATACCTGAGTCATGTTAAAGACCCTGCTTGTAGTGCTGTGTAAATGCAGATACACTGCTTCCAGTTTAACTTTTGTGAAGCAGCACCATGTGTTTGAATGTGCCAGTTTGGCACAGTAAGTTTACAGTATATCAAGGAAAGGGGAGAACAGGCCTGCTTTTCCTATCACTTTAATCCCAAGTCTGAGCTCCAGCAAATCAACACGCCCCATGACCAGGTATCTGGGTTTTCCACTTCTCAGGGACAATGGAAAAAATAGATTTTCCCTTTTAATAGAGGAAAACACAGATTTTTCATTTTATTGAAGAAACACAGATTTTCCACTTTTGCAAAGAGGTCTCTGCAAGCTGGCAGAGTTCCAGCTTGCAAGGGGCTGGGGGAGTGGGAAAGGGCAGGGAAGGAAGGAGTTGGGCAGGGCTGGGGCTGCTGCCCAGCTGGGGCAGTGCACGGGGCTTGGGACCCAGGGATGGATGTGCAGCCACAGAGCCCAGGTGGGGAGCAGAGTGGGGCAGCTCGTCTGGGGGGTGGAAGAAGGACTGGCTCCCCACTGCTGTGTGCACTCCTGAGGGAGCAAGGGGCAGCAGGGAGCACCTCTCTATGGCAGCATGGAGCTCCCAGTGGCGGCAATGAGCTTCCCCCCGGCTATACTCTCCCCTGCAGGTCCCCGTAAAGGCCCTGGTGGGGAGGGCAGCAGGAAAGGGAGCTTAAGCCAGCAGTGGGCAGCCTGCATCTGCCCCCACCCAACAGGTTCTGCTCTGGCCATGCCACCCATGTGGGAGGGGGAGCCAGGATCTGTGCTCCACTGTACCGCAGCAGCTGCTGCCTCCCACAGGCTGCAGCCAGGGCTTGAGCACTGCTGCGGGGGTAGGCAGCTGCAGACCTGGTCTCTGGTCCTGTAACCCTGGCAGCTGGGGGCCCTCTCCAGGAGGGCTGGGAGGGGTAGGGGCCTGTAGGGGGAATGAGGGGCACCAGCAGGGGTAGGAGGGCTGTGCCTTGGGGGTGAAGGACCTGGACCTGCGTCCTGGTGAGTGAAGGGAGCTGGGGGAGCTCTGATTTTCCATGATAAAAATCCCCAAATCAAATACCAACATTTATAGGCATTTAGAATTAATTTTATTATAGTGATTGAGGCACTGGTAGGCTTCCAAATTGCTTTAAACTTGTGAATATATCAATAAACCATTGTGTTCAATTGATACCTATATATATAGTGGTATTTCGTTTTAATTATGGATTCTGAGGTTTTTAATCAGAGAATTTGCAGTTGTTCAACTGAGAAAACAAGGAGAAATAAAAAAGAGCTGATTTGAGAAAGAAACTGAATGTGCAATGTATATCTAAACAAATAATAACAGGAAGTTTAGTTACTAGATGAAGCCTGTATTTTTATTTTTTATTTCTGCTCATGACATTTTGTCTTTTCCACTTTCATCCTGAACCAGGATGTTCAGGGCCAGGGAAATTTAAAGAAATCTCTGAAGAGTTAGTTGGGTTTGCTTGAACCACAAAAGAAGAAAAATCACTTTGAGTTCAATCTGGTGTTCAAAGTTAGTTTTGGATCATTTTTTTGCTTGGGGCTGCTACTGTGAAAGGCAATATTAACATTTCCATTCATTCCAGGTATTTATTTCAGCAGGGAGGAATCAGGGGCTGCTTGTTAATGAGAAGAACCACTCCTGGAAAAAAGAGAAGTTATCCAACAGCTTTTAAATATTTAAAAAGGTTAAAAGTCCCATTTTCCTACCCAGATTTCAAGCTGAGAAAACTACAGTCATTAGCCAATATGTGAAGATACTTTTTCTGAAATGTACTTTTAAATCACTGTTAAAGAACGTGGCAGCACAGTACATTTTATTCTGTCTATATGTTTATACTAAAAAAAGAACGGAGTGTTTTCAACAAAAATATAATTTTTTCAAGAGTGACACATCTTTTAATTGTATTAAAATACACTGGGGTGGGAGACTTTTTAAAAAGGTGAATGAAAGAAATGAAATTGGGGGCAGGAGGGTTGAAAGCAGGGAATTGGCAGACCTACAGTCTGACTGGGCTGACAACAGTCACTTAATGTAATGAAAATTCACCTGAATTTTAATACAGGGCTCTGAAAACAAAAAGTTTGATATCAGTACCATGTGTTGTTGCAAATAGAATTAAAAAGGATTCTTTGTAGATATTTGCATTATAGATACTTGTCATTATTATATTTGGAAAATGATTTAACATACAGCACTGGAACAAATTACGGAAACGTCAGCTGGAGTATGGAAATAAACTTACTGGCAAGAACTTGATTATGCAACATCAAGATCCAAATATAAACTGAATTGTATGTGGTATGATATTCCACATAATTATGCCCAGAAAGTGTACAGCTGCCTTGAAACATGACTTAAATTATTTTGTATGGAGGAGGTAGAAAAATCACTTTAGGGGAGAGCTGACTGGAAGTTCAGTCATGTTCAGTGGGAGATTGTGGGAAACAGATTGATGTCAGTGGGAGATTCATACAAAGATCAAGGGAAGAACACAGACTTCATCTAGTAACAAAACTTCTCATTATTATTTATTTAGATATGCATCGCACATTCAGTTTCACACCAGGAGAGAATTGGCTCTTTTTTAGTTCTTAGCAGTTTCAGCTCTGTGATTCTCTTCCTTCCTCCTTTTCCAATCTCCATTTTGAGCCTTCTTTCTTTGTCTGTGTGGGTCTCCTCTATTCTTCTTCTGTACTTTTAGCCTTTCTGCACCTTCAAATGTTCATCCCTGGAGGGTTTCAGTCCTGTTCTCTGATTTATATTGGCTAGAATGTACAGTGGTGGAGCAGTTAGCATTGACATTGAAATATCATATTTTAGAATTAGAGGTGATGCTCCGATGAGATGAATAGGGGCAGCTAGAGTGTATTGTTTCAAGCAGCCTACAGACCCATGCAGATAGCATGACATCATTTTACACTTGGTCTACATTTGACTAATTATATTTGAAATCCAGAGGTTTAGAAATTTTTAATTTTTAAATAAAGACTTAGATTCGGCAGACTCCATCATATAGGCTATAAACATATATGGGTACACATGTACATGCTCACATACACCCATGTGGGAGAGATCCAGCACACAAGTCATATTGGACACCAGCCACAAAACACTTCTTCTGTACAGCAGAGTTCCCTTCCTCATACAAAATCATACTAGCTTTTCCTTTTTATGCATTTTCAATTAACACTAAATATTTATCAGGTATGTGTCATTTTATTTAAAAACTACAATTCATCTTGTTAAATGACAATGTTTTCATATTTTGTTTTCAGTAGAGCATTTCTAGAGTGGTGGATTAGCAGAGTGCACTTGCTTGAAAGGATTCGGTCATTTGGGACGTTTCTTGGTGACACCCATGTGCTATTGTGCAATCACCCAAGGAAAAATAAAGTGGGGAGAGGGTGTAAGATAAAATGAACATCTTAATCTATCGCTAATTCTAATTGTTTATTAGTTAGCACTAACAAGCTACTGAGGACATAGGAAAATGCCCTCTGCCTTGCATAGATGTCTTCCCAGTCTTAAAACATATATTATCCAGGCTAATAGTATATCAGCGGATGAGAGAGAAATATAAACATTAAAAAAAATCTATTTTGTCTTTAAAAATCAGTTTAATTAAATCTGAGATTTAGAACAACTTTCACTCCTCCCATCATCCTCCAATTCCTCCTCTAGGGTTGTGCGCTCCTGCAATTTCCTCCACCCTATGGCTGAAGAGCTTCAGGACAGTCACTAGCCCCCTGCCTGCCACCTTCTACCTCCTGCTGCAGCGGTTTTATGTCAGCTCTCACAAACAGTCCTGTTAGGCATTAATCATCCTCATTATAATTATCTGACTATTTCATGCTTGCACTGCAGAGCAAAATCAAGTTTTGGGCACCCTGACTGTGTGTACCTTACCATATTTTGATTGCTTTTACATTTACCTTTGATGCCGAATTCCCAGAGTTTGTTACACTTCTTTCCCCAGCAATTAGAATGCATCCATCGTGCCTTACTGTCTACTTACTGATACTGACTCATTAGTTTTATTTTAATGTAGTGTTTCCTTACTTGTTTTTGTTTGAGAAATTAAATGTTTCACACAAACAAGGGCATTGCAACCTGAGGTCTTTTATTATGTGAAGATATGTGTTATTAACCTGCCCTTTAGTTTTGTTATTTTTATCACGTAGATTCATAGAAATTAAGGCCTAGAAGGGACCTTGAAAGATCATCAAGTCCAACCCCCTTGCTCTTGGCAGGAATACTGCTGAGATCAAATGATCCCAGCATGGTGTCTGTCCAGTCTCCTCTTGAAGACCTCCAAGGTTAGAGACTGCACCACCTCCTTGGGAAGTCTGTTCCAGATTCTGGTCACCCTTACCATGAAGAAGTTCTTCCTTGCATTCAACTTGAAACCATCCACTAACACTTTATGGCCGTTGTTCCTTGTCTTCCCCTGGGGTGCCCTAGTGAACAGTTTTTCTCCCAGCTCCTGATTTTCACCCCTTACATACTTCTAGATGGCTACCAAATCCCCCTCAGTCTTCTCTTTCCCAGGCTGAACAGTCCCAGATCCCTTACTCTTTCCTCATAAGGCTTGTCCTCCAGGCCTTTAATTATTCTTGTGACCCTTCTCTGGACCCTTTCAAGATTCTTCATGTCTTTTTTGAAGTGTGGCACCCAGAACTGGATACAGGACTCCAGCTGGGGTCTCACCAGCACTGTGTAGAGAGGAAGTATCTCTTCCTTCACCCTGCTTAGGACATATTGGCTAATGCATCCTGGTACACTATTAGCCCTGTTGACTACAGCGTTGCACTGGCAGCTCATGTTCATCCTGTGATCAGCCATAACCCACATTTTTCAATGCATTGTGAGTGATCTTAATTTGGAAGACTGTGGGGCAGGTAGAGCTACCTTCGGGGAATATGATGGCTTTTCTCATGGATAGAAGCCGTGCTTTTTCCTTGTGGCAGCTCGATTCCTTTCATGTTTCGAACAATGAGAAATAGTGGCTCTTTTGAAAGAGACCATCTTGGGGACTCTTGCCTGAGTGCCACTGAGCACAAAGAAAGATGGCAACCATTTTCAAAGACAGTAAGATTCCTCCCTCCTTAATTATTTATAAATATTAATTATTGGCATCTGGTATGGAAGAAATGTTTAGTTACGAAAAATAATGGCCAAAAAAAGAACATCCATGCTTTTTTTTAAAAATTCTTCAAGTGTAGCTAGTGTGTATAAGATTATGGATTATTTCATAAAATTAGAAGTCTGTATTATTCCATTCTTAAGATCATTTGGGCCAAAACATGGAGAAATGCAGCATATCAGATTTCCTCAAGGACCAATTTACAACTCATTTTAACCGCAGCTAACTAATGGATGTCCCTGTACATTTTCAGAAAATCTATGATGTATTCAGAGCAAGTGCTTTAATTTTGAGGAGCATGCACATTATTTCCCTTATACGTGGCAAAGTGGCTGAGGTAAAAACTCAGCCTTAATAATAAATGCACAGCTAGTACTTCCATAATATTTTCGTTAGTGATCTGAATAAGGTGGTGCTCAATGAGGTGGCAGAATGGCAGATAACAGAGAATTATTCAGATCAGTCAAGAGTAGGAGAGCCTGAGGAATTTAAGAATATCTGGCAAAACTAAGCAGCATGTACGTAGAATTGAAGATCAAATTTGATGTAATATGTAGGGTAGCATTTTGTAAAAAAAAAAATTAAAATTACATTACATATGTATATTTATGGATTCTACACCATCTCTAAGGTGAAGACTTAAACTTAGTTATGGATATATCAGTCAAATGATTTGACTCATCTTTAGCACTGTCAAGAACAAAAACTGTTAGGCTTATTAAGAAAGGGATCAGATGAGAGCACTGCGTCATTTAGCGAAGAAAAACAAACCAACCTTGAACATATTTTCTGCTATATTAGGTAGATTATTGCATCTTTTAACCTAGCATTTTAACTCTCAGTGAAAGGGTTCAAGATATTCTAAGTGGATGGGATACAGAAGCGTAGCTTCTCTCTGCCTGGATTCCACCAACTGCTCTGAAAATTGAAGATAAATAAACTATAGGGATATTAATAAATAATGGCTGCAACATATGCTGAATGATTAAGGTAGGCAGAAAAATATGCTGAAGTTCTTGGCTAGTTTCACCTATTTGTTGATGTGCAAAGCACAGTGGTATGCAAGAGATGATTGCTTCTAGTGGTTTTGTGGCTTTGTAAATGCAGAAAGGAAAGTATTATACATTACCTCTTGGTTAAACTAAAATGTTATGTTTTAGTGCTTTAAAGTCTATGTGTATATGAAACAGTGCTTGCTAGCTCAGTAAAGAACTATGACTCTTCCATAGCATTTCTTTTCTTCTGTTGAACTAAGGGTTCACACACACACACACACACACACACACACACACACACACACACACACACACACACACACACACAGATGCATACAGCATATATTAGTGGTGTCCCAGCATTTATTTATTTGTGTCTAGCTGTAAGCTGCTGGTGCTTCCCACCTGAGATTTTCTCCTGGAGATCCTTTCTGCAGCACAGCCTGTTCCCCATGCAGACTTCTATATGAGAAGCTAAAGATGTTGAATATATATTTCATGGTAGATATAGGCACGACGCAGACCTGTTCCAACTCTTACCAAGGGCGTAGAGTCAGTTGCAACATTATCTGTAGTAAAACTGGAAGTTTGGGAAAGAGTGGAGATGTGCCAGCTGGCTGAGATGCTGATTCATGGCACTGTTAAGGAGCTTTCACACGTGAGGGTCCTCCTGAGTCCTGAATTTAAAGGAATCCACCCAGAGGAGTGTCATATTTGTGCTCCTGCCTTTCCCTCTAACTCAGTGCTCCTTAGGCACATGGGGTTAAGCAAATTATGTTCATTGGGTTGAATGTACATTACCTATATATACAATACAAAACCTGTATGTAGAATACATACTTTGCTGTTTGGATAGATACTGCTAACAATCCAGAACTCTTATTTTCTTTCTTTTTTAAGTTTGCCATTAGAATCCCAAATACTTGAACTCAGGGAAGGCATCAGTCAAAAGGTATCATTGGTAAAGGCAGTCTTGTGATTTATCATGAAGTGTTCACATACCTTCACTTTTACAGTGCTTAGAAATTCTTCACCAAAATATGTGCTTCTCTGTGTGATACATTTCAAAACAGAACGGAGTGTAATTTTAGGGAAAAGAGAGAAACAACTGATGTCTGGCTCCATCTGAGAATCCAGTTCATAATTTCCCTGTGATCTTGGCATGCACCAAAGGGAAGGTTTAGCTTTGTTTAGTAAAACAAGAGAAGCAAAGAGTCTCTTTAGCCAACAAAGTCAAGCAGACGTCCTGTACTCCCTGAACAGTTTGTCTGATTGTCTTCCTATCAGAGAGATTTCATTTAGCACCCAGTTTGAAAAATAGGAACGTCTCCTAATCTCGTGCACAGCACTGCATTCTCAGGGGAAAAGTTGCTGAGAGAGTCACACACATAAATGCCCTCAGCCCTGCATTGCCTAAGATTTACTGACAGTGATTTGATGCTTTTTCTTTTTATTTGAAAAGAGTGCAACTCTCTTTTTCCGAGAAAAAGAAACTAGAGCAAATCTCTGAGCTTAATCTCATTTAATGACATTTGAAAACTCAACAATGTCATCTCTTTAGACAAGAAGTGCTCTGAGTAATGCTTCAGAGGAGAAAAAAACTTTGCTTACAAGGAAGAGCTTTTATTTCTGGGTACTATGAATGCACATGCATGTAGATGCGTCTGTCAGAGTGTTCCTCCCACACCCCCTTTTTAGAGGAAGTTTGTTGATGTGTTAGTGACATCTCATCTTGAAAGCTGGCAAGAGAAAAAACCCACAACAGCCATTCAAAGGAAAGACGCGTGTTGATTTGTTCTCCTACTGGAGAGTGGAGCAGAAGCACCCAGAGCACATTATGAAGGAGCATTGTACCACCTACAACAGTGCTGGTCCCAGCTGTGTCAGTGACTCTGCCATGGAAAGTCTGCAGTCACTTGAGCCTAACTACATGTCTATGTGCTTATTTGCAGAGGAATCTTATCAAAAGTTAGCAATGGAAACTTTGGAAGAATTAGACTGGTGTTTAGACCAACTTGAAACCATTCAGACCTACCGATCAGTTAGTGAGATGGCTTCTAATAAGGTAAGTTTTAAGATCACTTTTTTCCTGAAATGTCAAAGTCTGAAAATAAAAAGATTAGCTACTGTGGATTAATATAAAAAGTGCCCTTGTCTCTGATAGTGTCCTCCAGCAGCCTAGCATTCACAGTGTAGCATTTGACAATGGTAATTTAAACAAGGTTTGTACTTTTTTCCTAGTTACCTTGTGTTAAGAATGTGAACCTGAAATGGTTTGAACTGTATGTCTTCTTATGCATGTGCAAAAATGTAGTAGTGGAAATGGTAAAACATAACTGTAGTTTTTCAAGTAGAATACATTTATACTCCAAAATTAAGCACTGTATTTAGTCCAGTAGAACTTAGTCACATTGCATATAGGATGGTAAATAAAAAGTTATTCTTTTCATTCTCTTGTAAGTTGAAGGAGGTTTGTCATAAAAAAATTGGAACACAAAACTTCCAGAATACCTTGGATTCAAAAGTATGACATGGTACAGTATACTGAAGCTAAATTATTCCACTGATATTTGTTTATCAGAAATTTTAAAAGGTGTTAATTAGTATTGGAAGAAACTACCACAGGCACTTACTGTAAAAAAAAAAAAAAAAAAAAAAAAAAAGGTCTGTTTCATGCAGTGTACCTTAACTTTTGCTTGCCAGTAATAATTGCAAATGCTAAACAGTCTGCTGAACCATGTTGCTGTTTTTTTGTCATCTTATAATAATTTATTTTGTGTTTGTATGTGGGATGAGTTGACACCATTTTGCACAGAGTGTGATTTAGGTTCACATCAGAGGGCTCTATGATGTGTGTAAATGAGCTTTCGTTAAAGGGCTTTTATTCCTTTCTCATTGCTTGTTGTGGAAAGAGGGGTGTGGAGAAGAGTGGGGTTTATATGGCATGCAAGGTATGAAAATGCTGGTATAATAAACTAAAAATCAAATCAAATCAAACTTAAAAAATGCCAGTTAAACTTTGTGATGAAACTAAGAGGGGGAAAGGGGAGGTATGCAATTCAGCAGAAGAGTACAAGAAGAGAATGCTGAAGAAACCTGAGCTTGTTTCTTAAATACTCTGTTACTTTTAAGCCTTCTTTTTCCCCACTTCACCTCCACTTCAGCCCCTAAAGTTTTGATTCGCAGCCTCTGTCCTTCCAGTGGATGGGATCCTAGTAAAATCCATCAGAGGCAGTCTTCAAGTCATTGCTGATTGACATAAAGCACGCCCTCTTCCCTGGGGCTATCAGCCCCACCTCTGCAGTGATGTGAGCTACTGCCCAGAGGAGCTCTTGGCTTACATCTCATTCAGATCTCCTGTGGTGGCAATGAAGAGTTTTCCTGCTTTGCCCTCAGGACAGTCTGACAGCATGAAATCTCTGAGTCATGTGTGGACTGCTTTTTCCCCACTTCAAGATTTACTCTCAAGCTTTTATGCAATGTTTATATCCAGGTGTTACCCAAGAAGCAAATCATACGGTATCACAAATGTGTGTTCTGCCTTTCCTGAATTAATAATTTCATGTTCGAATCCCATGGCCTTGTATCAGACCTCCTGTTTAGACCCGGCTTTTAGCTTATTCAGCACAAACCTAGTGTTCTCATTCTTCTTTTCAGTTGGAAATTAATTACATCCAAAATGCTGAAGCACAGCCTGATTCTATGAAATACGCTGAACAGGTCATTAATCCTATGTCATCTCAACTTCCTCTACTACAGCTACTTACTAAAACATTACAGGAACATAGGAAGCAATAAAAGTTTTATAGATATAGCTTGCAGGAAAGATGTTTTTCTTCTAAGCTTCTGTGAGAAAACCAAATCTAACCATTAGGAAGGGTTTAGCCTCCTAAAAAGATAAGGTTTAATATACAGTGCAGAAAGTCCATCAGTGCGAGATTTTGTTGCCCCTAGTGCTCCACATTTGGATTCTTGAAGGTGGAAGCTTGAGATTGGCTGATTTTCTTATTGTGTAACTGTCAAAAATCATTATTTTACTGTGCGAGTTGTCAGTGCTCCTAGGTCAGATGACCCATTCTTTAAACTTGGCTCATTCACACACTCGTATTAACGTTTGCTTATATATTTTTGGTTGGCTTCCAGCAGTCACACTCAGCTATGAAAGAGCAATATGCAATGGTTTGAAATCACCCTTTTTCCCCATTATCCTGGAAGGAAAAATTTAAGTAGATTGGCTTTGTAAGGTTGTGGCGTTCGGTTTTTCACAGCATACAGAAACATTATTTGAAGTCAGCCCCATGTCTGACAGGCAGGTTCAGCTGGAAATAAATGAGTGCTGACTCTTAAAAGACTGTTTAAAAATATTATTAAAATGTTCATTAATTTGCTGTCTGTGTTGTCATCTAATGAGATATCTGGATAGACTCTCTTGCTCCAATCAAAGACTTTTAACTATGGCCTTTGATAAATAGCAAAACAGTTAGATGTTTTGAAAACAGGATGCTTAGGCTCCACATTATTAAAGAAGAACGGAAAGAGAAACAGTATAGAAAGGAAGAAAGCAAATAGACTCAGCATGATCCCAAGTGCAAGAACAGTATAAACAGTGACCTGTCTTCCTGACCTCTGCTATTGCTGAGTTCCTGGCCCTGTGCCACTAAAGCCAAACTACGTCATTTGAGAATGATAGTAGGCATGGCACAGCTGTTGCAAGTGTGACTCGAATTTCCTGTCTCCTTCCTGACAGACGTAGTTGAAAAGTACAGAGTTGCAACAACAGCAGACAGAGAGGGAGGATCTACAAATATGTGTTTTCAGTGTGATTTTCAGAAGACTTGTACAAAAAACCTTTGCTAGGGGAAATGCCATATCTCACAGCATCCTGCTTTTAATTTTCAGAACGCGCCAATTAATGCATGTGCAGGTACCAATAGTTCCGTCAAAAATATGAAATCATTACTCAAGGCAAATGAGGAAGTAAGGAGTTGCTTCTCCAACATACTAACCACAGGCAGGTTGCATTGAAAATAATGTGGTTCAGTGGTGCAGTTCCCCAAAACACAGGCCTGATCCAGGCATAGAGCCAGCACAACCTTAGTCTTCTAAGTGCCCTGTCAGGAGGCACCAGCTAGATTCCCCACATCTTTTCAATGCAGTTTAGTTCAGAGCTGCAAACTGCTCAAAGCCCATTGCTATTCCAGACCTGGGTTTTTGCTAAAAAGAGAACCTATATAGCCAAAAATATAGGAGCTATGTTTTAATGAGAGCAGATGAAAGCAGTATGGAAGAAAGCTAACATACAGGCCTATGGGCATTTCTATTCCACATTGTCTCAGTAGGTAGCTCTTACACTCTATGCATATAAAAGTATAGAAAATACAGTAAACACTGAGATAATTTGTTTTTGTGAAATAATTAAAATGTTACCTGGGGCCACAAAACTATAGCATCAGCTCTGGGGATTTTCTAGATTATTCTGGAGACATTACACGTTGACTGTTCTGCATGTAATGTTGTATCCAGCTTCGAGCCTCGGTAGCTGCTAACTCTCAGGATGTTGAGTATCATGGAACTGCTAATAAAGTGAGACTTTTTCTCCTTTGGTGGCTAGTCAATAATGTTGCATATGGCATTATGCAGCTGACTAGAGCCTCATGTCTTCTAGAAGCAGAATCACATCCTCTCTCCGCTACCTCTGGTTGGGCTCTGTTTGCTAATATAGCATTTGGGCTCAGAGGAATGAGTTTGGTACAGATAGGTTCAGTGCACCGCCCAAATTGTATTCAGAAGTATTTTCCTGTATGATCTATTCTCTTTCCTCCCAGCTAGGTGTTTTCTGTGGCCTTAGTATCACTGGTATTAAGTGGTTAAGGTATATTATATTACAGAATCTGTCTACCTGTAAAAGTAGAGATCTTCTGAGCAGAAGGTTGCTGTGTCCTCTAAATAGAATAGCTTTATCTGGAGCCAGAATTCAGGGCCTCTGAAGTCTGTTGTTGCATTGATCAATAGATAACATGAGCGATCATCTGCAAGAATGTTTTAAATGTGAGTATATGTAGCTCTGCTGGATTTGTATCTTTCCTGGCCGTGCATACATTCTGAAAACATTTTATGCTTGGTAGGTTTCACATGACTGAAGAGAGCCTTGACGTTGTCCACTGCCACTATGAGCATGGCGTGTTTAGGTGCCTGTAGTCCATCTCATTTGAATTTAAAACTCTTCACTGTTAAAGAAGTTGACTTTGCAATAGGGGGTCAGATGACTTTATTCAACTATGTATATATATTTGCTCACGATAGCTCACCAAACTATTGTCTTTGTTATTTATAAGGCAAGAGTCACTGGATAAACACAACTATTTCACTTCAGGACCATTTCAAAGGGTATTTCAGAAGAAGAGAAGCCAGACCACACCTAACTGTTAGGAGACAGTGGCTAAATAAACACGAGGACACTAATGTAAACTCGGGAGGTTCATGTTGAGGATTTTAACATTGTTCAGGGCTCTGTGCCAACTGTCTATGTGCCTTGCTGCACAACTTCTACACGAGCCTTTTTTTTGTGAGTCTGCCAGCTCCAGAACTTGCCCACTTCCTACGTGATGTTTCCCTTAACTGGTGCCAAACTGTTTAGTCTTTTGGTTACTTTACTGTCACTTCCTTTGTTTAATATGCTTTAAAATAAGCCAAGCATCTCACAAAGAAAGGCTTTGTTAAGTTATTCAGCAGTTAGTAAGACAAAGAGACTTCCATGTCTTTTGTTTTTATAAGCAGAGCTAAGTTGTTATGAATCATGGGACTCCTCACATCAGTTCCTGATCAGTTCTTTGGTATTCCCCTCCAATATTAGCTGCAGCTGTTCAGCAACTGTCATTACAGTAAAGATTTGTAACTAAGCACTTGGGTGAGCCCACTGAAATTAAGACTGGCTGGCCTTGAGCAGGCATTGTAGCAGGTTCTGTATTCATCATTAGAAACCTTCAGTGCAGGATGCCTTGTAAATTTTGATATAAACATTCCTTAGTGCTATTAGCTGTTTATTAGACTTATTATTAGTAGATAGACTGAGCTAAATCATGATCATGCTTGATGGAAAATGAGAAACAGGCTACTGCTGTTGTTGCAGCTAAGGGGCTAATTCACTTGATATGTTTTATTTTCAGGCCTCTTGTTTATGTTTAGATGGGCTTTTTCTGGAGCAGGGGAAATAGACACTGGACATTAGGGCTGTGCGAGGCTTTGGACCGTGCTTCAGATCCAGAGACGTTTCAGATGCTTCAGCATCCAAAGCAGCATGTCCGGATCAAAGCGCTGGCTTCTTTAGGCTTTCCAAAGCAGTTCACATACACATGACATAAATTGCGCTTTCCAGAATTTGAGGTGCAGTTCCCCCCAAACTTCTTGAAACTTGCCAGGCTTTATGCTGTCAGCAGAGGCTACCACCCCTGCAAGTTTCATCCAAATCGGACAAAAATCAACAAAGTAATAGATATTTCATTGATTTCCCATTATATCCTATGGCTGGATCTCCAAGGCGGCTCCAACTTCAGAGCCACTTCAGCCAGAGCGAAGCGGGAACCCAGGCTGGGGTCCGGATCAGATCACTGGCATCCAAAGTGGCCGGATCCAAAGCCAGAACAAATAGCTGCTGACTCGCACAGGCCTACATTCAGATGGTCATTCAGATTTGGGGCCTGGGGTCCGGCCCATTACTTTTTCAAGACTTGTCATCAGAATGATTAATGTACCAAGAAAAATGATTGTCAGACTTCAGGTTTAAATGTTTCCTAGTACCTCCTCTCTCTGGGCATTTATACGCATAATCTGGGGGCAGCGCTAAAGCACCTGGACTGTCATGTATATTAGCATCCCCACACTGAAAAATGGCAGCTGGTGCATTTTAACTAAAGCTTGTCAAAAGCTTTAATTAAAGCGCCCCGCTGCCATTTTGCAGTGTGGGGACACAGATACATGTCACACTGGCGTCTGCTGGAGCGCAGTAATTATCATGCTCCAGCAGACTCGATTATTCTGTTACAGCACATCAGGGCAGTCTCAGCGTACGTGTATAATAATGAATAATCAAAACTGATTGTATCAGATTTATTGTAACAATTGAGTCAACCATTTGAATTAATTTAACATTCAGACAATAGGCTTTTTTGGCAAGGTTTTAGTGTTGTAACCACTGCTGCCTATCAGTTTCCAAATAACTCAGTTAAGTTGGCCAAAAAAGCATACCTTAGATCCTTTTGAAATTCTGGTACATTCATAAGATATTACTCCAGTTCTGGATACAATCCTGGAACAAAATCAGTGTGGCTAATGTAATGTTTAAGTAGTTTCCCCATCACATAAAACCTATGCAGCAGGTAGGTGAGAAAAGTGTTGTTTAATACATGGTGTTTTAGCATGCTAGACAAGTTATCCTATTTGTATTAATGTAGAGATCTAGGTAGATGTGAGCTGCAGTACATCTTAGAGAGCAACGTTTTGTTTTGGTTTGTTTTTACCCCGAAGTGGCTTGGCTTTGACCACACTCTCTAATGAAGAAGTAGCCACAGAACTGAGATCAGGACTTGAATTTCAGTAAAGCATCTAATATTCTGGTTTGGGGACTTTGAGTCAGATCCGTTTAGTCTTTTTCTGAGCTCAGAACAATTTCCTCAGAGTGCCCCCACAGGATGTTAGGCATAGGAAATGGTGGGAGAAGTAAGATCATGATTATAGCAGCTGAGAAAAGTTGCTCTTCAGGTTTTGGCGCAACAGGCATTTCTGTCTGGACAATTCAGAGTTCCAGGTACAAGTGTCTCCACGATGTCTTCAGCATAGCCCAATGCTCATAAGCTACTACCCGGCCCATAATGAGAATTTGTTTGTTTTGAATTTCTCCAATGTTATAGAATGTTATTTGTAAATAATAGTTCAAGGACAGGTCCAAAAGAAATTAATTATTTGAGGGTTGGACTAGAAACTGAATAATTTTTCAAAGGAGTGGCATTTAAATGAATGGCATCAGGAAAGTGAAGTCATGCACAAGATCAATAATGACATATATTTTTGAGAGGAAATTTTTATTTTAGTGGACTGTGAACTAAATAGTCCACTTGCCTTGATAACAAGTAGGATTTTATCTTTTGACGAGCTCCCATCCTGGTCTAGAGTTAGTAACTTGGACCTACCTCTGGGGCCTGATTCTGGTCTCAGGTTGGATTTACCCTGATACAAGTCAATTGACTTCAGTTGAGCTGCCGGTGACTATGTGGACTCCACATATTTTCACAAATGAAACTTCAGTGAAAGAGCTTATTTGAATCATTTTGTGGAGATGTACTGGTTTTGTGAGGGAAGGCAAGGAAGAAAGAAGGAGATGGCAGAAAAAAGCTGTCTCATTCAGTGGACCTGGTGTTAAGAGAAGCAGCTTGGTATATGGGAGATTGAAGTATGTGGTCCTGCGTTCCCTGAGGTGGAGGAATGGGGAATGAAAACTTCTGCCTGTAATGAGGCAGAGCAGGGACCTGAACCTGGCCCTCCCTCATCTCAGGTCAGTACCGTCCCAGTGGATGCCTGTACACATACGTGGGTTGTTTTGATTTTTTTCAATCTCAAAACCAGGTATTTGGAGAGGCAGGGCTCTTGAGTAGATTTTGACAGAACTGTTTCATGAAAATATGCAGAAGTTTTCATTTTGTACAGAAACCAGTGAAATTGCCAAACCTGGTATGAGGCATTATTGAGACTTACCCAAGAGTGAGAAAGCACGAGGCCGCTGCTTTCTGAACTCATCAGTACAGCCGCTTCTGTTTGTTTGAATAAATGTGTCAAGAATGTGATGATAGAAGAAAAAAATGAAAACGAACATCTAAAATTATAAGTCTATCATTGTCGGGTTTGATTTTCATCTCTGTGTCCACTTTTTGTGAGTGTTGATAGCTCCTTTAGTATTACATAATTTTATGACATTCTGTTTCACTTATTTTATTACCAAAAATTGAATTTTATGGTATCAGCAGGAGTTTAACTTCTTGTTACATCCACAAATACTCCAGCAAACCATGTCCTCTTTCTATATGTTGTTTTATTCTTCAGGTTTCTTCTCTTGTGGAAATCCTTAACCAGCACATGTAAACACAACATTTCAGGGCCATCGTATAGATACCATGAACGTGCTGGGAGGAAAACTAAGGTAGCAGTGTGTGAGCCAACCTTTCTGGTTATGTTGGAGAGCGAAGTTGCTCTAATTAGAGTTTCTGCTGTGGTATTGTTGGAGTGGTGATGCAGCCATGATAGGCCAGGGATTATGCAAGCGGCAAGGATTTTTGTTGGTGATATCTTTTATTGAACCAACTGGGTGGTTGGGATAACGTTAGACAAGCTTTCAAATGCAAGACAAGAAAAATACCAGCCACGAAACTCTTTGCATACACTTCCTGTTGTCTGCTTTAAGAAAAAAAAAGAGATCACTGCTATTTTAGCACAGCTACGCAAATGCTGAATAAAAAAGATATTCTGCAAATTATTTGCATGAGAGTGATGTTTCATTGAAATGTATTTACACTCATTAGAACATGCCATGGTTTTGATGGTTGTATTAGGCATATTTTTATTTTGGCAGGACCAGCTGCCACTGTTTTTTTCATATTGTATTTTAAGAGATGCACAGACCTGTCTTACTGGACTGTATTTTCTTTTGATTCCTCCCTTTGGGCGTGTGTAGATGTCGCTGGACAGCAACGTTGCTACAGCACCGTGCTTTAGTACTTCCTTTTGGAAGCATGGTGCACGGGTGGATTTCACTGCTGCGTCGCCCTAGCAGCGCTCTATACCGGGGCAGCGCACCGCTACAGCGACGTAGCTGGCAATCACCTGTAGATCCGTGTCATCACTATGTCACTGTAGCGTGCCATATTGCAACATAGCATGTCGCTATATCACCATAGGGCAACTTGTAGATTCGCTCTTTAGGAAGCAAACACACTTCTGCTCATTAAGATTTGCCAGAGTTTTTCCCATTATATGCATACATGAAAAGCCATTTCAAGGGACAGAATTATTTTAATTTCACTAAGATTGTTCTCCACAAAAGTAGAAGGCCCACTGAAAACTGCCTAACGAAGACTGCAGGTCTTAACATGGATTTACATTTAATTTTACTTCTGGTTATATAAATATCACAAAATGAACATTTTTATTCCCTCACTCTGTTAAATGATAATCACACTTGCCCTTTAGTGTTGTTTCTGAAGATTTAAAATACAGGCCATGCAAAATTAACTTAAAATCTGACATCCCCCTACCTGTCTGCCCCAAACAGGCTTTTAGAAAAGACTTGGAGAAAAGTCACAAGCCATCCTTGTCAGATAGCATTGTTCAGTCAGAAGAGGAAAAGAGCCCATTTTTACAGTTGCAGGCATAGATCTAAGGACCCTGAGACTTAGGCCAGTGTAAGTGTGGTAGGTGGGGATTTTGCCCACATATACTGTCCTAGTACTAGACAACTTCAGAAACAGATATGTGGGAGGTTGCATGGTCATATGGTTTGTGGACTCTTTCTACAAAATAATTGCTCTTCCTTTGGCCCAGAGGCTATGTCAGTGAGGTTTGAGCTGTCATGACTGAAACAAGAGTTTCATTTCAGATCTGCACCCTTCTCAGCCATGGTCATCTCTCCAAGCTATTAATATTCGCAGCTGGATCCGGCCTTTCTTTAATCAAGACTTTTTATGCTTGTAATTTAGCAGCTTTATTAGTCATCTAATTATTTTGCTAGAGCTTCCTAGCATTTAATTCAGACTGGTACTGACTGATCTGTCTTTGCTTCCTGATCTTTGTTTTTAATTTTCTCAGTCAAACTTCCAGTTGGTTCACGATCAACAACTTACTTCAGTTGTGGACATCTCTAAACAGGCCTGCAAAAATTAGACCTGTATTTATACTGTATTAGAAAATGTGTCATAATGTACTTTCCCCACCTAATCTAAAATTATCATGTTACAGTTAAAGTAGAAAACTATAATTATTTTCTCCCCCTGTATTATTGACAAGTATTCAGTCTCCCTAGAAAAGGCATTGCCAGATTCTAGCCTTATTCTATTGCTACTGAATTCAGGGCTTTTTTGCCCTTGTCTTTAAAGGATGCAGGAACCCACCTTTGACTTGCACACATGATCACTTCAGAAATGTTGAGTAAATTCATGATCACTTCAAATACCTTCTGTAAATTCAGTCCATTCTATTAAGAAATATTTATTTTAACACTGTAAGGAGGCATTTCCTCTCATGTGGCTCTTGTAGATAATATAATAGCTCAAATTAAGATTATTCTTGTCTTGATAAGGACTTGATTACTCTTGTCTGGCCTTAAGCAGTTTTGACAAATAGATATTTTTGGTGTCAGACAGACAGCCCAAGATTTGTGTTGCAAGTTAGTGAGTCAGATAACTAAAAAAAAAAACCCGTAAGCAAACATGTAGCAAGCTGTAGTTGTTTCTATTTGTTATCTTGAAAAGTACAGTTTTGTACAGATACTGAAGAGCAAAATGATTAAAATAAAGCAGAAACTAACCTGAACATTCACCGAAGAAAATTAAAGTTTATAATCAAATAAGTATGCATAGAAAGTATATTTCATGAGATATTACTACTGTGTTTTATCTGAACAAATGTATAATACATGTTCTAACTTGACACAATGAATGCTACCAAGGCTTTAGTTTTTGTATTAATCAAAAGAAAGGTTAACTTTCTAACAAAGCTGCTATATGATATTGAAAAAATGTATCTGCCATTTCTTCATACGCAGTCAGTATTACCGGACTGCTTGTGATCTGGATCACTTCAAGTAAGTTTCGGCTACAGGACATGGCTTGCGTGTTCTTAGTGTGCCAGCAAAGTCTCTGTCATACACACCTTATAAACATATGACGCATTCATTTTCGGGGAAGTCAAGAGAGTGGTTTCTCTATGACCTGACTACTTCTTCAAATAAAACTTCTTTAGACCTACTCAGTTCTCAGTAAGCGAGCACCTTTTTTCACTTTAACTTGCTAATACGCAATAGCATTTCACAGGGGTTGTACTCTGCAGTAACTTGCAGCATCCTCATTTCTCAACCTTTTTTATTATGTGCTTTCCTACGTTCACTTAAATTGATCTAGAAATGAACTGGAAGGTTGCAAGCAATATTTGCATTTGTTCAGGTTCCATTTCACCACTTTTTACTGTTGTGGATTTGTGTGAGGGAGTGTGTGCACACATGCACGCACCCCCCCATCCCCCCCAAACACAAGCTCTCACTTCATACCTAGCCCCCAGAGCAGGTTCAGATATTTTTCAAAAAACATGCTGAATTTTAAAATGTAAAAATAATTGTTATTAGTATATCTAGCTCAGATTTGTGTAATTGCTTTTAAAAAAAGAGTCTCTTAGGTGATGATTGGCAGCTTTTTATATTTGGGAAATTATGCTTTGAGCTTATTTTGGATTTTTAGATAATAAAATAAAATTACATAAATCTGCCACGATGTTTTTCCTTTAAAGTGCTCTCTTGAAGACATAAATTATAAAGTATTTTTTTCTTGGTATAAAATGCAAATATCATGGGTCAATGTTTACCTTTTGGTTAAAGAACAAACCAAAGAAAAAAAAGCAAAAGTTTTGTGTCTAGTTTGGAGTAGCTTCTATAAAAACAGAAACAAAATATTCTAGAAAAAATCAAAGTAGTTGCAAATATGCTAAAATTTAAAAAGACTGATAGCTGACTTCAGGCACTGAAACTACTGCTATTGTCTCTCAAAAAGTCTCTTCTAAAGAAATAGGTTTAAAATTTAATCTGAAAAAAAATTGACTCTTAAAATTTAACTTAAATGTATTTTCCATCCTTCTTTGTGAGAGTGCTTAAGAAGAAGTAATTGAAATTGTGAAGAGAAAGGACAGTTGCAAACTTTAGTCATCCAATTAAATCCACTGTGTAGTTGATGACATTTCTACACACTTAAAAGCAAGTGGCTATGTTGTTATTCAGAAAGAAGACTACCTTCTTAAAAGCACTATTCCTCTGGAAAACTCAAAAGATTCCAAAATGAACAGAGGTCTTCAGAATTTGTAGAGGTCTTGGGGAACCAGATTAGTAAGACATGATTTTTAATCAAGAACTTAGAAAAAAAAGTAAAGATACAAGAAAATTTTACCTCATTTATCAGCTGACTGTAAAAAACCCCACAAAAAACAAACCAAAAAACCAAACAACAAGCAACCCCTAAACCACTTGTGGTCTTGTCTTCTGCTTTTAGGAGCTTTAATGTCAGATTGCCCAGCTGTGCCCATATTCTGACACTCTCAGGCCGAAAAACTGCCTACGGCTTATTCAAGGATTTAAAAAAGGACTTTGAGCAACATGACAAGAATATAACCTAGCGTGGAGGAGGAGACAAAATATTCCTCAATGTCTGTTCTGATTTCCAATATTGAAAATTGATTTACGTATTACACGGGGATTTTTTTTTTCCCTGTCTGCATCTAAATATACAGTGACAGATTCTTTCCCGGTCAAACTCTAGTAAGTGAATGGAATTACACCAGAAATTAATTGTGCCTCCAGGCCCAAAGTAGTTTACAAGAGTGATTAAACTAAGCAGGACTTAACCCTGTTATACTTGTCCAGAAAGCATGCAAACAAGAGCTATCCTTGTATAAAAGAATCCTTCACTATCTTTTGTTCTGCGAAATTCTCAAAACAGTCTCTGAGTGAAGAATGTAATACTGCATTTGCGTCAGAAAGGTGGATCAGTGGGGGGAATGCAATTCATAAACCTTTTTACACATAGCAGACTTGAAACTATTAAAAAGCCCTTTCGGCATTGATTTTCCAAGGAAAATCACTGTGCCGTTCTTTTCTTCTGTAAGTTTCTTGCACTTATATTTAATCTTAAAATCCAGCTTCTTGGACCAGAAAACAAGGGGAAATTTATACCAGCTGTGCCAATTCACACTGGTGGAGGACCCAGCCCTGTGTCTTTATTCTCTTTGTAGAGCATTCTGCACAGCTGTGATGCCGTTGCTTAAACAGTCGGAGGATTACCCTCAGAGTAAGAACTGGATTGCAAAACCAAACTCATTTGTGTGCATCTGAGTAGCTCCCCGCTAAACCTTCTTAGTGAAGAAGTTTTCTTCTTTCATAGAAAGCCAAAGCATTAGGATGTATTCTACTGATACGGATGTTAGGGAGGTGATTTGCACAACTTTTCTCTATGTCTGCATGGAACCTCAGAGCAGGGCCACTATTCCAGTCTGTGAGCTGGTCACCTTCCTAGGTGCTGCTTGGAGAGTGTATTTCTTCCCCTATATCTTGCACCTTGTCTCACAAGCAGGGTCAGATTCCCTTCCTTTTCCCAAATCTAAACAAGCTTGGCCTGTAGGTGATGTGGGAGAGGGGCATATATCCTTGGCTCAAAGCCATCACTCGCTCTGGGCCCATTCACACATGATGCCAAGTCATCGATAGGAAACCCCCGGCACATGTGTGCCGCAGCATGGCACACACAGATATTTTGCTTGGCACACATGCCTCAGGGAAGGAGTTGGGGCTGTGCTGCCACAAAAAAGACCATGCCCTTCATGGCTTCTCCACTGTCTGCCCCTGACACGCCAGTCGAAGTTGTGGGTGTTTTTGGCACTGCGCCCCAAAACATTGCTGACACCCATCTTAAGATCTTTTGGTTACATCCATTCCCTTCACCATTTAACTGCATATCATCCTTCTATACTCATATGGAAAGAGGCATGCTAATGAGCCTCTCTTTGGTTGACACCCATGATGTTTCCAGTGTTTTGAAGACTCACATAAAGACTTCCACCAGGGCAGTCTCTGACTTGTCGTTTCAGTCAGAGGAACAGATCTGCACACTGTTCATTACATGCCAATAATAACAGAACTGAAGAAGTCAGAATGAAGCAGAGATTTGCACTTTAAACTTACTGAACTGCATAGCAGAATTGCAGGTGCATTTTAGTATCTGTAAAAAATCAGTGTATAATAGAAATCCCCCCCAAAATAAAACCAAAATAAAAAGACTCTGAAAGGAAATTGGGCCCTATTGTCTCTGCATATATTTGAAAAGTGGTTGCTGCTCTCAGCCTAGGAATGATTCAGTGTTTGGCAGGGTTAATTTGCTTCAAATGACTTTTACAGGCATTTCAAAACATGCAAAACAGGAAAGGTCCATACAACCTGATGGCTTTTTTTCACAGCTGCCTAGATGTTTTGAGACTGCTGTTACATGATGAGAAGATCAGGTGTTCCTTATGTTTGTTTGGTAGCTGTAAGCTTTTCGTTACAACTTTATTTGTATTAAAAATATTTCTATTCTTTCTATAAACTTGAGGTCTGAATGTCACAGTCCGCTGAGCAGAAGGCGGGACAGAGAGAAAAGAGGTCTGAGTTTTGCTTCTGGCTTTATCTGGATTCCCCTGCTTCTGGGTTTGAGGTCTGGATTCCCTGTGTGATCTTAGGCAAATCACTTCCTCTCCATGCCTCAATACCCAGTAACATTTATTCCCCTTTGTAAAATGCGTTGAGAGGATCAGATGAAAGGCACTCTCTAAGTGCAAGGTGCTGCTGTTATTTATAATAATAAT
Organism: Caiman crocodilus; assembly: GCA_030014935.1. NCBI lineage: Eukaryota > Metazoa > Chordata > Crocodylia > Alligatoridae > Caiman > Caiman crocodilus. The sequence continues at coordinate 4,818,456 of JAGPOW010001543.1, read as the reverse complement.
TACAACCACACAAATACGATTCCAAAGTATACAATGCTTCTGTTTGCTCCGTTGCAAAGCAGTTGGTATTGCCTCATGGCTTGTGTACAATCTGTTTGTTTTACCCTTTGCTGTCAGATTGATTTAGCTAAGGCATCATTACACAGGTTTGCACATAACATCATTCATTGATCTGTGCAGAGAGAGCAAAATGCAGACTCCCTGCAGGCACTGCAGACAAATGGCAGAACAGTTTAGGAGAAAAGAAACAACAGCTCTCTGGAGCATCTGACATCAAGGAAACCTCAAGAAAACCCCCAGATTCCATAAAAAATGGTTTCTACATATAATAAAGGCTTCTAAATGCCACCATAATGCCTAACTGTCTACTATACAATTTTTTTTTTAACTGTCTCAAATTGAAGAAATTTTCTGAATGAATTTATGTTTCAGCATTATTCAGATGTTGTACCACAGCAGACATGTAATCTGTGCAGGTAACTGATACAATAGCTGTCTTGGGGGGATTTGCGTGTGATAGTGTTTCTAGCAGTGCTGAAGTACTGAGTTTCCAGGCAGAAAAAGTTGCTGATTAAAAACCAAAGAGGAAAGTGGCAGGGAGAATTTTTACATTTAAAGGTTATGCACAGAGGAAAATGAGGGCGTGTTACTAAAGATCAGAGAGGAATCAAAGACTTGGTACCGGTCCTCATCTCTTTTACAGATTTTTGTATGATTTTGGGCAAGTGACTGAATTGTGTGCCTCGGTGTCCTTTAAAAAGGGGGTTAATAATACCTAGTACTTGTCTAAATTATGGTAGTGGGGCAAAACTGATTTTTAAAATGTGTTTCTAGTGGTTTAAGTCACTGCTGAAAGGCACGATACTGCATCCAGACAAGGCTTTTGTGAAATCCAATCAGCGCCACTTTGTTTGAAACTCATTTTTATAGTCATCTGATTACGGTTGTTGCCTTCTAGAAGGATAGGCTCCAAGCCAAGTAAACACTTCTGTTATAAATGCTTAACTTTAAGCTTGACATCTATGGGACTGCTCCCATGCTTAAATTTAAGCATATGCTGAAATGCCCTGCTGATTCGCAACCCGCGTCCATATGCTATTTTCAGGATTGGTGTAGTCCTGCATAATTGGCCTTCTCATTTACAAGCGCTTTGCTTTCATATGTGCAGTAACTCCAGTCTTTGTGTAATCACTCAAAACCAAGTTTTGGCTAGGGAGTTCCTTGGTTTTAGGTCAGAGGCGTTCCCCTTTCAGTTGAAATGAATCATCAAGAAGACTTAGTAAGTGAAAGTCATTCCCCAGTGAGCCCACAGCCCTGGGATTCCTGACCTTCACAGCAAGCATCATTTGCACCACCCCCTTGTTCATATCTTGTGACATATTCCATAGTGAGCTGATTGTGTGCCAAGAGAGCAGTGGCATTGACGCATCAGGAAAAGTTGCCTAAGGCCATGAGACAGGATCCATGCTTCCAGGCACTTTTCAAGTGAAAAAATGCACGTTTCTTGCTACCAGGCATTTTCAGGCATTGGGCTCAACATGTGCAGATCTGTTTCTCTCCAGAAGCTGGCTGTGGGTGGCAGCCAGCTAGCTAATCTATCTTCAGTGCTTTTACCTTCACTTCTAGCCCGCACAGTTGTTGGTGATTCTTGCTTGACTGTGGCTGGGTTTGTCCTTCCTGCTCTCAATTTGCCATGGGGAATTGAAGGAATAGGAGGATTTGGAAATTTGCAGGAAAGCTGCCCTTTGCAGATGGTTGCCTGTCTCAGCTAATTATATAAGACATGCATGACCTTCAATAGTTAAGCTGGTGGAATAACTCACAACCTAACCCATTACTGTCTGAAGAGAATACATTGGGATGGGAGGCAGATTGTTGAGAGAAAAAGCGCCACAGATGGCAATGGCAAGGAGTCCAAGCAAATTATGTCTAAACTTCTGTCCATGTTGGTGCTCCACATTGATGTTTACATGGTGAAAGGGAGATGGCATCTGCTACTGAGCCCCAGACTCAAGTAACCTAAAAATATTTTAAATAGATTTCACACGTTCATTCGCTTATCTTGTAATCATAAAAAATGAAGGTTACTGGTATGGGATGGATGGAGAGAAGCTTTGGTGTTAGGTGCAGAGGCCTAAGGACAGAAGAGGCCAAGCTTCAGTCTGCAGTCTTTTCATGTGCACATGCGAAGAATCCAAAAAAGTGAGAATTTTAGATGTAGATTTTTTTTATATAAAAAGAGAAAGGGAAAACCTGGAATGGATGGAAGGTAGAGTTGTAATAAATACGGAAACTTCCTGATTCCACAATTGCCTGCATAGATCATTGCCACTGCGCGGAGCTAATCATATCTTTTTCTTTTTGGCCGTGGAGTATCGAAGTGAATATTTTATTTCATACTGTCCAAGTTTGGATGAGGCTTCCATTGACCAAAGGCCCCATCTTGATGTCAGTTTGGCTGCATTGCATGGACTGCTATGCTTATAATTGAATCTTTTCTTTGCAGACTTTCCATAACAGTCCTTTCCATGACCGAGCAACAATATTTCTTCACAGAAGCAATGTCACTAGACTAGGTCAGCAAGGCATCTAAACCTATTACATGGCCTTCCCAAAATGCCATAACAATATAAATTTATATCTATGTAGAGATATATGTAGAAAGATATAGATCCCTCTTCTTTTCTCTCTCTCTCTCTCTCTCTCTCTCTCTCTCTCTCTCTCTCTCTCTCTATATATATATATATATTCATGTAATATTCATAATATAGACCTACTTTTCAAACTGCTGTACAGCATAACTGTCAAGTGCCAATAACATTATATATAAATATTGATAACAAATGCCAGTAACATATATATGACACTTAAATCAAAGTGTTGGGAGGGGTGTAATGTTATTGGCACTTGATAGTTCTCCTGTACAGCAGTTTGAAAAGTAGATTGGTATTATAAAATCATTCCATGTAGTTATTTCTGTGGTGCATGAAAAATATATTTCATGTCCTTGAATCCATCTGGATGGCAGTCTTAAGCCATACAAATTTGTATTTAGTATACTAATCAACAAAACATAGTTTTACTATCTGTGAAATGAGGATTTGAAAACAGCTACCTGGAATATCAGGTATTGTGATTGTTGTGGTTATCAGGCAAAATATGATGGCTTCTGGCTCTCTGTAAAGGTGCTTTTTAAAGACATTTTAGAAAATAGCCTTAGTATGGCTTAAAGGAGCGTTCAAATTCTTGCAGGAAGGCTACTATTGATGGTTGATTATGATCTGAAGGGGAAGCCTTACTGTAAAGAAGCAGATCATCATGTGGTGCTGTTGCCATGCTACGGTGATATTCTTTTGACTGCCTGTGCTTGAACTCGTGTAGATTGCTGGGGGTTTACGTTACAGCAGCAGTCTTTCCCATCCATACATGTCCTCTAATGCATGCAGAGAAAACCACATTACGTCATCCCAGGCAACGGTGATAACACTTACTCAAAGCAGTCAGAGGATAGAAATACTTTAAAATATAAGATTTCACTTTTATTTTTGGCATCCTGACTAGATATCTTCTGACAGTACAGAGGATAGCAATAAAATCCTAAAATAGCAGGAATATTTATAATCACCTGTCATTTTCTATAGTGATTACATCCCAGACACAGTCAGCTATGCTTTCCTAATGCTTTCTCATTAACGAGATGGATTAGGTTTGCTTATAAACCAATCACCTTGCAATTTCAAATGCACAAGCATATTCTGCTTAAATGTATATAATAGCATTGTGAGGACATTATTGCAACCCCGCCCCACCAAATGATTGAAATCTTAAATTGTGATTTCTAGACCCACATTTTAAGGTTTAATGTGTTTTCCTTCATAAAATGGTATCATGGTTGAACACTGATTATATATCACTTTAAAATATTTCCAATTCTTACTTAGCTTTTCCTCTTTACCTTGTGGGTGGCTTTACATGCAAAGAAAAAACAAAAACAGGGTCATTGCAAAAGGAGTTAGTAATCATCTTTTTTAAAAACCTGTATGTAAGTGTTTGCCCTGCTTCCCCTGTCTCTAGAATAATGATGCTTTTGGGGGGAAAAAACCCCCAGAAATTGATATGAGGTGCCTGCTGCCTGCTTTTCACTTATTTAAATATGCATAGGGCTTTCCTCCATTTTAATCTTTCTTTTAAAAAAGATGGCTGTATTACTAATGCTGGCAACCCCCTCAAAAAAAAATCATCATTTCTTCCTTTCATAGTTCAGCTGAGGAAGACAAATTTGAAGTGGGGACCCCCTTCAGCTAGCTAAGCAACCAGCACTATTCATAATTCATAAGTGCTTCGAGCCATCTAGCTGAATGCATTTGGATTAGTTCTTGCTTCTTCGTGCAACCCCTGATTTCATTATTCCGTTCTGCTAGCAAATAAGCCTACATCCAGCCCTTCTGCAAGGATGAAATGCCAAGCCTGGCTTTGTCTTGGATTAGCAGATACCATGATCTTGGGAATCTTTGGGTTTTATGAATATTAATTTTTTTTATTGACTGGAAACCTGGGACATCCTTGTTCTTGTGGAATTCCTCTATCTTACCTGTGAATTCTTCATAAGGGATTTGTGGACTGTGGTGTGGAGTTCTCCAAAATGCCTGAAGCAAACTATTTGTTATCAGTATCTTGGGGTTACATTAAGGTGGGTTAAACTGGTGAAACATGACTGTTATAGATTGTAAATATTGGATACAATATATTTAGTATATGCTATTTAAATCAATATGTATGTGCACTATATCGCAAAAGGTAACATCCTCATTTGTGCAGCAGACATAGGTCTAGGTGTTTTTTTCCTTCTGGTATTTTGTGTCTCAGGATAGTGCAATGTTGCTGTAAAATAGTTTGAATTGTGAATCAGGAGAATCGTTTTATGTTTATTTGGATGAAAGCATGTTTAAATCCTGCATTTTAATCTGCCTAGATAAACATCTGTTTTCTGTTTTAGATTTACAGTATCTCTGTCATGCTTTTCTGATATATACATTTACCCCTTTTTTCCAAGTTCCAAAATGAAGCGAATTTTATATTTTGAAATTTAGGAATAAAAATGGTTTATAGAGAACAGTAATGAAAACCAGTGCAGCTCTTTGATCTTTCAGATGTATTACCTAAAACATACCATTCTCCTTCATTTCATACAGCAAAACCTAAAGTGCACATTCTGTTCTAAATTCATTTTGTGTCGGTTTAATACGATAGCAAGGCATTTACAGTTATGATGCTGCTGAATATTATCTAAATTCAGCCATATGATACTGACTGTGTTCCAAATATCTGCATAGTTTGCCTCATAACATCTTATTTGTCTAGTTGCATGTAATAATGTTAAAGCCCAATTAATTTTAGTAAGCATTCAGAAAAATGTCAACTTATTTATTTTCCAACAGTTCAAGAGAATGCTGAACCGGGAGCTGACACACCTCTCAGAAATGAGCCGATCTGGGAACCAGGTGTCTGAATATATTTCAAACACATTTCTAGGTAAGTTATTACATGCCAAAGGTTCATATCCCATTAGAAAAGGAATTCTATGAAAATCAAATTAGTCACCATCTATTCTTTACAATAGATGCCATTATTCAAATGTTTTCTTTCAAATGGCATCTGGGAGAGAAAAAAAAGCATAATATTTGGATAAATATTTCCTCAAAAAAATTAAATTCTAAGCAGAAAGAGTTGTATTTTCTAGTAAGGTTTCTTTAACCAACTGGTAAAGAACATGATAAAATCCATGATTTTCTTTTGACCTCATGTAAAACACAAAGTCACATACCTTCAGCTTATACTCCTATCTTCACCCATAAAATTGTATCTCCCTGTTCCCCCCAAAAGTAAGCCTTACTTTAGACATTCTATACACCATTTTGGATATACTTATTCATTTATCAAAGCTAATTCAAGGGCTCATCTCACAAAGATTTACACCCAGGAGTAGCTCTTCTCCTATCAGTAGTCTTTTGGAGATCATAGACTAACTGACATGAATCAAGTTAAGTATTTAAGGATTGGGCCCCTTCTGTTTCCAATGCATTTCTCATACAAAATATAATTTGTTGCAGATATTTCACATTTGGTTTTATACTGTGTGAGCATTCGTAAAAGGCAGAAATCTGCACAAGTCCCAGTTTCAGCCTTTAACACAGAGCCTAAGTGGTAAATTGGACCTTAGAAGGAATCTCTGGGCTGGGATGAATTTTGCCCAGAGAGAATAAATGATCAGACAAGCAGAAATACTTCTGGCATTTTATTTTAAATGGATTCACTAATCAGTTAAGCGCCTACACTTGAAACCAGATAACTGCGTGCACTTTTGGACAGAGAATATCCTTAATAACCAATATCAATTTATGGGAATTCATTGGCACTGTTTTATCAAGATGCCTTATCAGGGCATCCAGAACATTAATTAATCCCAGGAGTAAATCAGGAGTAGCAACCTGAAGATCAACAGTCTGCCTCCTCAGTAGAAGAGTGTGCAGCATAATGTATTACACTGAGGCTTGCTTCCATAGTGGTAGTTACAGATGCTTTTGGATGCTTTGGGAGGGTACGACACTCTCTGACAGACTATTTTCAAGTGAGATTGACTATTCATTACTGTTTGTTACTGGGAGAGAATCCAGATATTCCCATGGTATGCTGCTTTAGAAGATAATCTTGATTTTGGTCTTGCTGCTTATTATTCTATAATGGTAACATTCATTCCCATAGAGGAAACAACACAAGGGCCTGTAAATCACTTAAAGCCTGAATGAATGGTTTGAGTAGTGATGAGAGGCCTTATGCAGGCTCTCCACACTAGGGTAAATCATATCCTGATTACTTAGTTCCATTTAAAATAAATTAATAAACTTTGTTACGCTATATGTTATACAGTGCATGTAATGCTTTTAAGCCCATCTGCCAGGCACTTGTGCAGTTCACATGGTAAGAGTTTTAATGAATGATCTTGCGTGCATTAATTTATTAAAATGAATACGCAAAGAATAACATGCAGCTACAATGGAAAGAGGGACGTGTGTTTATTTAGAAGGGTTGTATCGCATTAGGGTTCGCTTGTCCGTATCTGCATGAAAAGGGAACTTACTTCATTTGACTATCTCCTGATTGTCTAAATGAAACAAGGGAAAGGGTTTATATCATTCAGAGCATGCAGAGAAATAGCTCATAGTGTGAGTGAGGCAAGTGATCGACTGGACAAAATCTTTATTAATTATTGGACCAAAGAACTTGCTGGCTCAAGCAGGTGTGCTTTCAGTGTGTCACCATATGCAAATTTGTCCCAAAGATCTTGTAGGATCTTTTTATTGAGTGCTAACTCAGTTTGGCACAAAGGAAACCGCTTGCTTTGTTGTGTGCCTCCAGGCCCAATTCCGATGTCCATGGCTGGTTGATGGGAGTTCTGACACATTAAAGGCAGCAAGTTTGGGATCTGTGTCAGTGACCAATCTGAAAAACAGGTTTATGGCTCTCTTAGCCTACCTGCATAAATTTAAGAAACAGAATAAAATAGCTTTTCACTATACAATGTCCTTTCTAGTGACGCATCATGTTGCAGCTTCCTTTCTTTTCTAACTCATCAGAGAACTATAGCCTCTCAGAACTGCATTGTGTCTTTCCGTGTTGTATCTTGAACGGAAATGCTGAATAGCTATCCACAGTGTAAACTGTGAATTTGTGAAATCTATTTTCAACTTCAGCATGAATTTCAGTTCCAAATGAACATTTTTCTTTTTTGTTGGCGGCAATTGCAGGATTAAGGACAATAGCATAAATGACAGACTCACTGAGAAAGTCAACAGGTAGGATACAACCCTGCAGTCTTTACTGGTTTGAGTAATCACTGAGATGTGTGCAGATCCATCCTGAAGTTGATGACATTTCTTGGATGAGATGGTTGCATGACCAGGCTCTAAATTTGTATTTGTTTTGCTAGAGATGTGTTTCTGATCTCAGATGCTTTAACTTTTATTGCGGCATACCATGAAGCTCTTCCACATGAATGGCAGCTAAGTTTGCAAGCAGTATAGACTCATATATTGAATTTAAGGACAGTAATAGACAGTGGAACAAGTTAGCTAAACCATTGCTGATGGATCCTAGAGTAATAGGTGATGGCACTTATTTGTCCATGTGACCACAAGCTCTAGATGGTTTAAAAGCAACCACAGCTAGGAAACGGTGGGCATTATATAAATAATTAGAACTTCACCATATGATAAGTAAGGTTCAGAAAATGTCTGAACTTTTTCTTATATTTTAAAATCAATGGATTTTTAAAAACTAGAACTCCATTTTTAAGGACTGTCAGTGTTTTATAAATATTGTTTTGTGCAGATCAGTTGACTACATACAGTATTTTATGTGTTTATATTGCTAACCTTATACTAAATGCAGAGGAGATTCATCAATGCTTGTTATTAATCTCCATTTCTCAACTATCTGAGTCAGTTCAATGTCAGAAGGATTTTCCTGGAAAGTCTCAGAATTCATGAATGCAGGAATGTATTAAAACATAGGAATCTGTTTTGGGATCTTCGTTTTGTCCTACTTCAAAGCTAAACATTGCTAAGGAAACTGTACATAGGAAACATTTTCTGTTGTTGCAGAGACTACACAAAAGGGAAGCACCTAGTGACATCACATCAGCAGTTACAGATAATGGTGTTCTTAATTGCAGGGTTGCAGGCACAGCGGCAGATTGTTTTGCACAGATCTTTAATTAGTCAAAGGAAAATGCAGTTAATGCTTGATCCCTTTAAGGATGACCAGATCTGCAAAAGTGAAGGAGCATAGGCCCACGAACAATGCTTGTTGTGGAAGATTTTATGTTATTTTGTACACTTTTAATGGGTGGATTTATTCTAAAAAAAAGATTAATGCTATTTTATGACACTATTAAGCAATATTGGAGGTAGCAGGTATAAAAGAAAACTGTATGAATCCTCAGAGGGAGGATTCATCCTGGTGGAAGGCAGGCAGAGATTGTATTGCCGCTCCTCAGTCGGGTTAGCTCATGAGGGTCCATTTTTAAATTATGCCATGTCTGCATTGGAGTACTGCAAGTAGGAATCTGTATGCGGACCCACTGAATCAGCAGGGATTTCAACTGTGGCTGGACACACCCCTTCTTTGCATTTGCTGACAGCTTGAGCCAGAAGGGGAAATGCAGCTGCTTTCCGACAACACACTGCTCATCATGTTCATTTCCTGAGCCAAGCTCTATGCCAATGCAATGATACTGATCTTGATATAGATACGCCAACAGAGAATTTGATCCGCTTTTTCCTATCGACCTCTATCATCCTTCTCAGCATCATAAGGCCTGCCCCCCACGTTGAAGCTATTAATGCATAGCAGCTTTACATTATTAATTATCACTATTTCAAGACAACGGCAGTGATTAATGATATCATGCTTGCTGGAGTCTAGTACTTCAAATTCCATGTAATTTCTGGGAATATTAAAAGACCCTTTTTAAACAATCCACACTGTGAAGGGGAGGACCAGGCTCTAAAATGATCCTATTTATATAACACTGAATGAAGTTCATTAAAATGGTTTGTTTTAAAGGGGGATGTTGCCTGTATGCTTTAGAAATGTAACCCATTCGTTTTGCCTTTATCTTTTCCAGACAAGCAGAACGATGTGGAGATTCCCTCTCCCACACAGAAGGACAGAGAAAAGAAGAAAAAACAGCAGCTCATGACACAGATCAGTGGAGTGAAAAAATTAATGCATAGTTCAAGCTTAAATAACACCAGCATTTCACGATTTGGTGTTAAAACGGAGAAGGAAGACCATCTGGCCAAGGTGTGCCTGATTCTTGAACATAAGCTAGAAATAAAAAAGACAGTGTGTTATCTAATAGCTTTCGTGTGATAATGGGAGTCAGTACTTTCTGGGCTCTTGTATCCTCTGATTGACCTTGATGAAGCCAGCTACTGTAGATTCACTGGTCTTTCTATAAAACATTAAAAGAATATTATTATATAAAATATTAAAAGGGAATCAATATTAGTGTTTGACAATGTGTATTTTAATCTTAAAGGGCCCCTGCTGCGTATATTTTGGAATGTACATTCCTTCGATATTTAAATAATTCTGAACTGTGCACTCCTGAGCTATGTTGAACCATTGGCCATGCCCAAGAAATGGCCACTTGGCTTTTGCCTCTTTCCTACCACTAAACAAGGAGAGGCATAGCTCTGTAAATATATTTTTTACATAGTGAAATATTTTCTTCCCTTAGCACAGTAGTTCCCAACCTTTTTTTTCTGCACCTTGCTGCTGGTAGCGGAGTACGGCTGTGGCAGCCCGGGGGCAGGGGAGCTCTCAGCACACGGCTCGGCTCTCCTTTTCTGTGCAGCGCTGCCGGCATTGCCCCCGTGACTCTCATTTGGGTTGCAACCCAGGGTTGGGAACCGCTGCTTTAGCATGACTCTAATGTAGACTCTTCGTTGTTGCTTTTCATTTCTTGTGCTTTGATTATTAGGCCATTTTAAATTAACTTTCACCGTAATGCATTTTCATAAATTGCATGATGAATACAATAATGTGTTTCCACACACAGTGTTAAAGTAGTGTAACCATTCTCTTTTATTGTTCTTGTTTTTTTCCATAGGAATTAGAAGACCTGAATAAATGGGGTCTTAATATTTTTAATGTTGCAAGATATTCGCACAACAGGCCTCTCACCTGTATTATGTACGCCATATTTCAGGTTAGATTCCCCATAAACTTGCTGGGGTTTTTACTACATTTTCATGGTTTCTGATTTTCCTACACTCTTACGTGATTTCAATATATATTTTGTAACATTTTGAATGCAGGAAAGAGATCTCCTGAAAACATTCAAAATCTCATCTGACACTTTTGTAACTTACATGATGACTTTAGAAGACCACTACCATTCTGACGTAGCCTACCATAACAGCCTACATGCTGCTGATGTTGCCCAGTCAACACACGTTCTTCTTTCCACCCCTGCACTGGATGTGAGTTGTTCTGGTATTGGGTTGTTGGGTTCTGTATTGGGATGTTGAATTTAACTGGAACACTTTTTAATGTCTGCAGTATCTTTAGTGGATATTTTGAATGGCTATTTCAACATACAAATTCCCTGTATGAATGAACTTAAATCATATGCAGGATTTAGGGGCATCGTGGCAGAGTGGATAAGGCACCTCACTACAAATCCGGAAGGGTGAATGCACCCAATGATCTGGTGTTGTGCCAATGGCTTTCCCCGGTTGTCCCAGATGTATATTGGATCTGATCAACTTGGGTGGGAGAATCAAAGGCTAATGGCTGTGATGCTAGCCATAAGACTCCTTTGTACGGTGTTTGCTACAGAAACTGGTGTGCCTTAACTACACTAACGCATTGGGTTGTTGGCTTAGATAGACCTTGGTGTGCAGTATTTGGCAGATTTGACATCTAATTGCTGGAGAGCAGCAAAGGATGTGAATGACTAAAGCCTTTAGTATTGATCCAGCAGCAGGATGGTGATGGTGCATCCTCATACCATGCAGGGTCATGAGCTTTAATTCCATGCCTTATTATTTTGTGTTTGGCTTGGGGGGTAAGATGTTTCCTCTCTCAGTTCCTTACCAGCCCAAGCCTAAGGCTTTGCTTACAGACTTAGGATTTCACTTAAATATTGGTGAAAAATGTAGAAGAACCCTTCATCTGCTACCGTTAGCTTCAGCACCTACATGTATTGCCAAGGGGCTGTGCTGCACTGTTTTTCCAAGGGTTCATTTTATTCTAAGACAAATCTGTATTAAGAAATTTTGAATGATAATGACAAGTTATATCTGTTCTATGTTGATGGGTACATCCAGTCTGAAGCATGATGTCCAAACTAAGCTTTATTGGAAGCTTTATTGTCCATGGAAACATACATTTAAGATGTTGAATATTTTCTTTTCACACTTTTCTTTGCAAATTGTTGAAAGTTCATAATTTCATGACAATGATCACATGTGTTCATTCTGGTCACTTTTGCCCTAGGCTGTTTTCACAGATTTGGAAATCCTAGCAGCCATTTTTGCAGCTGCAATTCATGATGTGGATCACCCTGGTGTCTCCAATCAATTTCTTATTAATACAAGTGAGTCTTGTTTCAAATACAGTAGTACCCTAATAATCTGCAAATCTGCTACATCTTTTTCCTTGCTCAATGAAGATTGATAGCCAAATCTTAAATTACTATTTTAAGACTGTATTGCTTTCACAAAATATTCTGCAGTAAAATAACAGCATACTGTGAAGCAGAACAATAATTAAAATTAAATTACTATTGTCAAAGCAAAGGAAGATAATTAATTTTGTGATATCATCTCCTTGATATATAAATCCTGTTTATTTTCTTACTCACTAATTCACACTGAGTCTTTCAGCCATTACTGTGAATTTGCGCAGTTCCTTGTAATTAATGAGACAACTAAATAATCCATAATTTGTTTTCTATTTTTGTACTTATTTCTAATGACACCAAAGCTAAAATCAGTTGTTACGGTTCACGTTCTACTTTCAGCATGTAAAATGTGTACCGATTCCAATATACATTGTCCTACCCTGAAAAACTGCCTTTTCTTACATCATGATTTCTATTATTAGTGATGAAAAAAATCTATTTTTCTCTCATTTACGCTTGTGATTCACTAAACTGAATAATAATCAATACGTCAGTGTTGAGCAAAGTGAGGCTTTTATCTGTCTGTTAGTATTAAAAACCCATAACAAATAGAAGAAAGCCAGTAGAACCCAACTTACCTAATTTTTCATAACTCATTTACGTAATTGTAAAATTGCTAATTCACAAAAGAAATATTTCCTGTTTGCAATTATGCATTACATTTACTCATTGCTTTTACACTTCTTGGCCAGATTCTGAACTGGCTCTGATGTACAACGATGAATCTGTCTTGGAGAACCACCATCTTGCTGTGGGTTTCAAATTGCTGCAAGAAGAGCACTGTGATATCTTCCAGAACCTTACTAAGAAACAGCGTCAGACTCTCAGGAAAATGGTGATTGACATGGTAAGAATAACACCCTTATGCAGCACCTGAGTTATCCAGACTGCAGGTGCTCCTCAGGAAGTCACTGGAGTATTTGTGTAACTGTCTTTACTTAAGAAATGGTTTCTTTTTATAAAGGTGTTGGCAACAGACATGTCCAAACATATGAGCCTCCTGGCAGATCTCAAGACCATGGTAGAAACTAAGAAAGTGACAAGTTCAGGGGTTCTCCTTTTGGATAACTACACAGACCGAATACAGGTATGTGAGTGCATTCTCCATTATACCAGGGCCATTTTGCAGGGTCCATTCTTTTTAGGAGGAAAACTTGGTTGCATAGCTTATATGCTTAGCATGTGCTGCAATGTTGAGTGCTAATTCTTTTAGGAACTTTTGAAGACATTTAGGCTTCATATTCTCTTCTGTTCTTGGATCATGGAGAGCAAAGGAAAGGTTCATCATGGCCCCTAGACTCTCAGAACGTAACAGAGAGCATTGTCTCCGCAGCTTGACACCAGAACACATGCAAACACGGCTGAGGTTTTATGGGTTGTAGAATTGTGTTCATACTTTCTGCACTTGTGCTATTTGCCTGTGGGAGGGCTGCACAGTCACAAGGAATAGGCTAATAATTAGCTTTGAAAATTCATTCTCACACTGATTTTAATGCAGCTGTGCATTGCTCCTGTTAGACATAATATACAGGATCCAGGAATAAGGCATATTTACGGGCAGTATCGAGGGAGAGGCAGAGCAAACATCCCAGTCCTTCCTCCACTTTCAAAGTAGAAGTTGGGTGACAGGATTACTTGTGTGTTTTTTGTAATAGTGATATTCAGAATTTTGTATAAAATATATACCTCTCCTTTGCCCTGTAAATCATTTTGCTCATGATTAGGCAAGGTTGTTTGGGTAGATGTAATATCTCATCTTTTGCCCACGGGTTTTGGGGGCGGGGGATGGGATAGATGTGATACCTCATCTTTTGCCCACAGGTTTTGCCTGCAGTTATTTATTTGTGTATAAGGGATGTTGTCCATTTACTAAAGTAGGGATATTTACTATTTAGCCATGAAAGTATGGCTTTATTTCAAAAACAAATCCTGAATGGTGGGTAGCACCTGCACTCAATAGCACTGCACCAAAGAGTACTGCAAAAACAACCTACACATGCATAGAGTTACTTCCACCACAGATCCCAACAGCTAACCTCTTGTGCGACTTGAAAAGAGGATGTTTTTGTGAAGTTAGTAGTCTGTAATAGGAAGTTGCATAACGAATGGTTTTTGTGGTTAAAGTGTTCTGAAATAAGCAAGCACGTGCAGTACAAAATCCTTGTCTTTTTCCAGCTGATTTTATGAGATTTCTGCTTAATGCCATTATAGGTTCTCCGAAATATGGTTCATTGTGCAGACTTGAGCAATCCCACAAAATCCCTGGAGTTGTACCGACAATGGACAGACAGAATCATGGAGGAGTTTTTCCAACAGGGAGACAAAGAACGAGAGAGAGGAATGGAAATTAGCCCAATGTGTGACAAACATACTGCATCAGTGGAAAAATCACAGGTAATTGCCTTTTTCATTGTTTCCATTTGCACGTCGAAAGGTGAATGGGCCAAGCATATTCCTCATCCCTCTGGCAAAATGCCTGGTACCCTTTACTTGCCCAGATGTCTTTGATACTTATGAACTTACCCACTGACTCCTGCTCTTTCACTTTCCTCCTTGCTTCTCAGTTTCAGATGCAGATTTAGCCCTCCACTTTGTCCCTGTTCCCAGAAGCAGTGTCTTTCTGATAACTCTCCCCGCACTGCCCAGAAAAGTGTGAATCAGATTCTCTCACTTACCATGATCCTCCTATCTTTCACAGCTTCTAACCTCCTCCTCTGTGATTTTTAATGGCTTTCTCCTAAATTTGTCATATCCTGCCAACCCACAAAAGTTTTGGCAGTCCATTTATTAGTCTGTCTCTTTAAACATCCTTCCAAAAACACTTTAGGAAAGGCCTAAAGACGACAGCCAGTGTTAATGTAGATTGTCAGACCTGTGGAGACCCATGATTTTTCAGGATGTAATTAAACGTTAAGGGTCTGCTGGAGGTCATGTGTAAAAGGGTGTTGGAGAAGAAAAGCAGCATTTATCTCAATTGATACAAACCTTAAGAAAGGAGTTTAAGCATTTGAAGGGTCTTAAAAGACCAGAAGCAAACTTTAGATTTTGTCTAATCTGTATAGCACGGGGTCACAGAGCCCCACCCAATAATTAGTGTTTGACTGAAGTATATTGATTTTTATATAATGGTGTCTCAGTTGGGGGGTTTAAATTGCTTTAACAAGCCTTGTCAAGGTTTTTCAGCCCAAATAAGTAACATTATTAATGATGTCCTTCAATGTTTTTCTGAGATGAACAAACTACTTCTGAAAGTATTCATTTGACCACAGAGTGATTTCATTAGAAAAGTATCTGCTTATATGGGAGCACAGCACACACAAAACCTGCGAGCCCAGTTTGGCGGGGAATGCCCCTGCCATACTGTGCCCATTTTGTTCCACTCCGTATTCTCACTTCATGCAGGTTTCAAAACCGCATTTTCATTATGCAGCGAAACCAAATCCAACAAAGTGGCTGCAATTTTGACAGGAATAGCATTGTCCAAATGGGGGAGGCATTAACGTTTTGAAGTTGAAGAAGTCTGATAGAAAGAACTACATGTAAAGTTTTATACTACACCTAGAAGTTTTTAAAAATCTGATTGAATACTAGGTAACTGTCCGTTTAAACAGAGTAAATACTCTTTTTCTTAAAGATCAGAAAATGGTAGTGCCTGGCCATTTTGTTCCTCCTTGTGTGATTTGAGATGCCTGCTTAAGGAACCTATGATCTGTCTGCATTATCTAAACATTGCAACCTTTCTGACCGCTCGTTCTTTATGAATATTGAATGCTTCTAGGATGCCAACAAACCCTTGCCATCAGATAACCAAACAGAGAGGAGGTTTTCTCATTTTAAAAGTTCCTCATGAACGTATGCTGCAGGAAGTTTTCGTCACCTTTTTGTTTAAGCTGCCTCGGCAGTATATTACAATTGAATTTTAATGGTTCTATTGACATCCTGTTGTGTCTGAAGGAGGCACATGTGATTTCCAAAGCAAACATCCGCATGTTGAGTCTAGCCCCTTTGAGAGCCATTTTCCTGCTGCATAGAAATGTTGTCCAGCGGTGTGCAGAGTGAAATGGCACATTCTGCCAAGTCAGAAGAATTTCAATCCTCTTTATGACCATTCAGTTTTCTCCATCCTGTCTGGCCTTTTTTGTCAGACAATTGGATAGTGATCCCGTTCGGAGCCTGCTTACCAATAGTCGGAAGGATTTACTGACCCAACCTCGAACATCATTCTTTCCACCAGTGAACATGTTATTTCCACCAGAGTCATACATACAAAATTATACCAACACAAGGGACTTGATTTCTTGAGTTGGGTCCTTCATTTGACTTTCTGTGCTCTTTACAAAACAGACAGGAATATAACTTGTAAAAAACCTATTTTGTTGCATTTGTAGAGAAACAAGGCAACTGTCTTTGCAGCAGAGAGATTTCTTACCATTTAACTTTTAAAGATATAGTACACAAAATGCAATTCATGACAGATGCCAGCTCCATGGAACAAAAAGATGTCATTAAGGGACAATGTAAGTCCTTAAGAGGAGTGACTCAGAGGTAGGCCTGGTGTTCAACCTGAGCACTGACATTTTCAATTCTGCAAGTCAATAAAGCATTCCACTGGAATTGCACGCTGGTTTCCAGGAAAAAAAATCTTTGCCCACGGACCCCTTACCATCATATCTGACATAATGTGGATTTTTCCTAGATTGAAAGAGTAGATAGGAGAGTACCAGTGTATGGCATCTGTTGTTAAATGACATTTCAATGGGGAGTACAATAGAATCTTTTATCTCCAAAATGTTGATGTGAGCAAGTTTTGCACCAGAATGTTTTGATTAGTCAGCCAAAGATAACAAGCCTACTTAGTCATCTGAAAATTATGGGGTATTTTGGCAGTCTTACCAATTCCTATGCAACTGTTCCTTTTTAATTAATACCTCCAGGCTGATATTGCAAAAGGCAACAACCCAAACTCCAGTTTTGTAGGTACAATTTTGCATGGGCAAATAATTGTAGCTGCAGTTAATTGTGCATGCTGTATTACCCACACTTGTGCATGGGTATTTATGAGCTCGGTTGGATGCAGTTATTTTTAGGTAAAAATGGTGGCTGCCGTATAGCATCTTAAGCCTTTTCTTTTTTAACGTGCATAACCCGCCCATGTAATTTTTCTGTTTTCCAGGTTGGATTCATTGACTACATTGTGCATCCACTTTGGGAGACTTGGGCAGACCTGGTGCAGCCTGATGCACAAGACATTCTGGACACTTTAGAAGACAATAGGAACTGGTACCAGAGCATGATACCCCAGAGCCCCTCCCCTCCTCTTGATGAACGTAACAGGGACTGTCAGAATCTGATGGAGAAGTTTCAGTTTGAACTGACTCTTGAAGAGGAGGATTCGGATGGACCGGAAAAGGAGGGTGATAGTATCAGCTATTTCAGCAATACAAAGACACTCTGTATGACTGACCCAGGTAAAAGGGATTCACAAAGAGAAGCCAATATAGAAATAGTGACAGAAGATACATCGCCTGTTGACACATAATGCACTGTATCTACGTAGGTGAATTTTAAATACTAAACGAGCATGCAAGCTGTCTTGTAGGACTAGCCTGCGATCTAGGTCTTATGCCTATGTCTAACATTGGCTAAAAGATATCCCAGCTACTTGAGATTGGAGTCAGGGTTAAAGATCGTGTAGTGAATGATTGCTCAGGAAATTAACAGAAGATTTACATTGTGGTTTAAGCCTTTTCAGCTAAAACATTGTGTAGTTTTGGAACCGATTTGAATTGTTACTGAACAGTGAATGACATACAACTGAGAGGTTTTATACCATTAGGATTTTGGCATTTATACCAGTTAGACTGATAGAAACTACTGATTAGTAACTCTCCATATAGAACCTGTCCACCTGACCACCTGTCTGCAGACCTGTGTGCCTTTTTTGTAAACACTTACATGTCTTTTCAAGAGCCTACTAAATACACGTTTAATATAAAACACAACACAAAGTATTTCAGAAATTGACGGATACCTTTTTTGATTCTTCCTGTTAAAACAAATAGTCTTCCTTTTCTCGTGGGCAATACCTGTCACTTTATTGCAGTTTATCATTTTTACAGGCTAAATAGAAGGGATTTTGCATAACTGCACCTTTCACAGTCTTCTTAAACCTCCAGATGACCCTTTTAGGGTCATTATGTGCCATTGTACATCACCTCTGTTTGCTTGCTAGGAACAACAGTATTTTTCCTCAACTAGGTTTAACTTTTGTTGTGCACAGGATAAGGGATAGTTGAGTTTCTATAGCACAATGCAGTACATAAACAATTAAGCATAATAAGGCAGTGTTTGATGTGCTTTCTCCCCTTGGCAGTTCCTTTGCTCAGTGGAAGTTGCACGCCTGGATATTTGTGTTCCTCTCACTTGCAGTTCACGTTTCCTCAAATTAGCTCTACCATCCTTCTGCTGCACTGCCTTGAGCTCTAACGCATCCATTACTGTTTATAACAGTGTATTTATTACGTAATGTATATACTGTACTGTTTTGTAAGTTATTAATTTATATTAATTAACATTACCTTTCAATGGTGGTGTTCATTGTGTAGAAAACTCTGAATAAGAGTTGCCTTTTTTCTTGTAACCTTTTGTATGGCATAAAATAGAAGAACCTGAACATAGCTGAAGAGACATACGGAACCCATAGAGGGCATTCATAGGTGGCATTGGCTTGCAGGGGCTTCATTTTCATCGTGAGTTGAGAGGAACTGAATCTTAAGATTGGGAGAAAGGGAAGGATGAGCCAGTTAAACTGCTGAGAGTCTGAAAAAGAAACCGCTGCAATTGTCACCAATTATTAAATGTCATATTCCAATTTATGAACAACCCAATGTGAATTTCTATGACAAAATGTGAACTGATGTAATAATTGTGCTGTGAAGCTTCTTCTGACAAAGCTTGTTAGGCATCATTAATGGTGTCGATCTCAGTTTGTAAAATATGTTTCAAGCTTTTGGTCCAACTTGTGATGGAATATAGTTGATGAAAATAGCACAGTTGTGCATGATCAATGGGTTTGTATGTCTGTTTAACACTGCATTGTTCCAGGTGGTTATTTTATTGTTTTCAAAAGTTTCACACAATGTATGTTATAGTATTATATATTGTGTTCAGATGCATTCTTAAGAGATTTTTATATGAAGTGAATAAATGAAAGCATGACCCAAGCCTGGGGCACTTCTGGCTGTTATTAGCAACTTTGTTTGGGGAGTAACTAAGCAGCACCAAAATGCAACTGAGGTTGCTATAGTCCCGTTGGCTGGCATAGGAGCGAACTGGCATAGGATTGCTGACTGGCTATCGCAGTAAGATAAAAAAACAGCTCTCCCAGGGACAAAGTCCAACACTAGGATAATAGTTTCCTGCAGTCAGTTTTGTGAATGAAACAAGAAAGGCTTTTGGCAGTCCAAGGGCTTGCAAAGAGAATATTTATACATATAGTCCTCTAGCCAGTCTGCTTGTGCTCTCTTCCAAAGATCAGCATTCAGCTCACAGGGGATGTAGACTCTTAAACCCTCTCCTTCATCATTGGCCTTCATCTCCATGACTGACTTGTGATCAGACCTTTAACCATTTTCCACAGCTTGGTTCACCAGTGGTCCCTACTATGCATCTGAACAAACCTAAAGGATTTGAGCATTTTTTCTTTTAAATGCTGGATAAAGTCACTGCACCCTGCTCGGTAACTTTGACAGGATATCTGCTACACCCTGTCTTTCAACTCTGAACCAAAAGCGGTTCTGGTCCCACAGCACCATTTGGTTTCCAGTTTCTGGGCCTGAGGAGTTCATGATTCTTATAACAATAATACGACCAACTATCAGCATTCAGAACCACAGGTTCTGAATATATCATGAAGTTGGCTTAAAGTCATGAGACTTAACAAATTATTATTTTAAATTGGTTTGATTTTTTTTGCTTGTGGATTTTTTTAAGTCTTTATGGCTTATGCTGGTCACATTCCCAAGCTTTTCTCCAGTCACAAAGGCAAGAGACTTATTTTTTGTTACTGATAGCAGAGATTGTCTCATAACCAATTCATTATACCACCACTATGGAAAGATGTGCCATCAGATTTTGGGTGTTGGAAATACTGCAGGGATCAGCCAAATTAAACACAGAGTTCAGTTCTTCTGGGAGATGATGACAGAGTGAGTGCACATATACTGTTACATTCCTTACTGGAACATTAGATTAAATGGCTAAAAACATTTAAAGAAGAAAACCAGGAGTATTTCCTCAAACTGCTCTTGGATTCTCAGCTGGTACTGTAGAGGTGAAGGCACATCTGTATTTGAATTCCCATGGTATTTGCCACCTCTGTATTGTAAAGTTCCTTGCTTTTTTGGATATTCAGTCCCTGAAACTTCAAGTGCAGATATTGTAGAGTAAATAGAAATTATTTTAACTTAGTACAAAATATTGTACCAGACTGTGAACTGTTCTTTCTAACTGAAATACTTTCCAACTCATTGGGACTTACTGTGGCTTTAGTTTGATTTCAGGTACGAATCTGCGTAGAGCCATTTTTAAGTTATTTGAAAATTTGCTGACAGTAAATTGGGGAAGTAACATTGAGTCCAGAAGGGTAAAAAATGGGGAGGAATCGGTATTTGTAATGTAAAACCAATTGAGGGGGAGGTGTATTTGGAACGTCGATGGGAGATTTCTCTAAGTTTGAACTCGGCCCTGATGAATAGGGCTCATCCAAGTGAACAGGGATCGGCATTCAACTCAGAGCGTCTACAAACCCTGTGCTCTGGATCCCCGGAGGCAGTAAGGACATGTCTAAACCTCAAGCTTACCGCTCCAGGCAGAGGCATGCTTGAGCACGCCCCACGTGTGCTGCCTCCTGAGCCGGAAGTACTGTTGCCTCATGCAGCACGGGAGGCAGGCTAATTAGCACAATGAAATCACCCTGCTTGCAATTTTGGAGGCAGCACAGCACTGCCTGACCCAGTAAATATTTAGGATAGATGTACCCCAAAATTGATTCCATCCCTGATGAATGGCTTAGATTTTTTTATTTTCAAGGAGCAATGGAAATCACAAATGCTCAGTATTCTCCAAAAGCCAGGATAAATGGAAACAGGAAGAGTTCAGGAAATGTAATTACATCAACTTAGCTTTAAACAATACAGCCGAGACAGGACATTACCTTTAGTGTCTTGACGTTCTGCATTATTCTCATGTTCTGGCCTTACTCAAAACAATCAATGCTCTATTACAGAGAGCACATTCACATTACAATTTTCCCCATTGTTATTCATCGTATTTCAGCAGGGATGGGGTCACTGTGAGTGTGACGCTCCATTGTTTTCACGATTGTACAAACCGAGTGCAATAAACAGTCCCACTCCAAACGTTTTCATTTGAGGCAGGATCACTTTTGTTGCATAGCCAATGCTTAGCTGCCTCCTCAGGGCTTAATTCTGGGTTTGCCTTCAGCTTCTCGGAGCTGCTTGTTCAAGTTTCTCAGAATGACCTGATCTCTAATCAGGGACTTCAAAACGTAAGCCCCCCAAAACGGCTCTTTAGCTTTAGATCAGTCACAGACACTTCAATTGTGCTGCTTCCTTTTGTGTTCCCAGTTGAAAACATCTGTCATATGTTCATTTGTATGTGTGCGCTATTCCTCAAGCTGCTGTCCTACAGGTCCAGACTGAACACAGGCAGGGAAAACTGTGAAACATCAACTGCTTTTGTTAAAAAAAAATAAGGCTCTTTTCTGACCATTGCTTGTCTCAGGTCCACTACTTGTAGGTACAGAGAAAAGCAACTTTTCCCATTGGTTTTAGTTGCTCATTCCTCCACACAGGTTATTGTCTTTAATTTTTACTCATTTGTTGTATGTTGTGGTGTTCACTAATCGCTTTTAGCCCAAAGTGCTTGTCTCCGTGACCGATTCCACCCACCTCTTCATCAGAGAACGTGGGCTTCTGCAGACTTCCTGTCTCCCAGACCTAATCCACTTGATGTTACACTTCCTAATCCCACATGAAGATCCTTAGTCAGCATATAATTTAGCATCAGCACAGCACTGGTGGCTGCCAGTGACCTCTGGTACACCCAGTTTAAAGTAACAGGACATGCTACTAAACAGACCCTGTTCTTAGAGAATTGCCCTGAAGACACCCAGGATGCCAGTAAATGATGAATGAAGTTAATAAAGCCAAGACTGGCTTAGTTTGGTTTCCACAAGAACGGACAAGGAGGAGGATGCAGGAATCAACCGATTTTTCTTTTTAAGCTCCGAGGAGGAGGAGGAATTGGGGGAAGAACATGAACAGTGAGCAGATGAATGGGACCAAAACGCAACAACAATATCTTACGATTTCTTGTCAGGCTCCCTCCCATTACTGTTCACACAATTGGAGTTAGGTCAGGAAGGGAAACAGAAATCGCTTTTATCCTCATCTCAGTTCTAAAAGTAGTAACGATCAACAACCCATAGATAAAAATGACACCTTAATCTAGATTTATGTTTAGCAAAATTAGGCACGTCCCATATCTGGTTTTTCATGTGATTTGCTGTGATTAAACTCCAATTCACCTTTTCCAAAGTAATTACTGCTGGCTGAAGGAATGCTTCTAATTCAGGACCTGCTTGTGATGGAGAAGCTGTTGCTTGCTGCACATCAATTGCTTATAGTCCAGCCCCTCAGCTCAAGTGTGCAGGAAAGGGCTGTAATGAACAAGGACTATTCAGCTATGGAAGGCTGGTCTGCCTAACCTCGCTATTAATTCATTTATTCATCAGAAGTGTTGAAGCCCATGGTTTTTGCAGGTTGAATAAGCCTATGCTTGTGCTGTGTGAGTGAAAGGGAAGTGCCGTAATAGGTGCCCCTACAGAATACCAATATGCTGAAGAAAATGGGAGGACAGAGAGGCTCACAGCTACCTAGAGTGTAGCTGCAAAGCAGCCACTGTGTGCACGCAGACACCAATGAGGCGTTCAGTAGGTTCAAAACACAAGCCTGTTTAGCAGACACTTATTGAAGGTTTCTGTTCAAGGCAGTGACTGTGCCAGGTTAACTTCTCTCACGGGAAAAGAAAACACTTTGGAGTCCTTTACCAGCTGGAAAGTCTACAATTAAGGGAAAATTATAGCTTTCACACTGGGCTCAGTTCAAGGCAGTATTCCCCATTCTTACACAGAGAAGTCTCTTGCTAGGAAACTCAACTGCACCCTTAACTCTACAAGCCTCACCAAACAACACGGTCTTACAGCTGACCTACATCACTCTCTAGGGAGAGACCTTTAACTGCCGTGGATTGATAAACTGTAGCATTTGCATCTTTTCCCTTTGCATCAGTTCTTGCTATTTTTCTGCTACTTCATATGTAACAATTGCATCGTGAGACCATTGTGCCCCTTGAAATTTCTGAGAATTAAAATTGGGTGGAGAAACTACTGATGAGGATCACAAACAATTTTGTGCTTTGAAAAAAAAAAAGCTCAAAACAGGACAAAAGACCTAAAAGCTCAAAAATTTTTGCAACCCAAGAAATTTGCAAGAGTTTGCTTTGAAAATAAAATGAGTTCCCCAAAAGTTAGGAAACCCTATCTCCATGGAAGGCAACCACCCCGCCAAAGAGCAAGGCATCCCTATTTTGGGAGCTTGTGCCACAAGATGAGAGAATCAGGAGCCTGCAAGCTCTCAGGGCCAGGACAAGATGATATCAGGTATGAGGACAGGTTCACGGCTGCTTGACTGCAGCTGCTGAGAAACCAGGGAACCATTGCTTCCAAGGTAAAGGAAACACAAGCCTTCAAGCTCTGGACATGCTGGGAACCTGCAAGTTTCCATCAAAACATTTATTTAAAAATAAAATCCAACATATTTTTGCAGAACAATTTGATTTCAACAAACTAATATTTTTCCAAAGGAAAAACTTTGTCAGGTAACTTGTGGCTAACTACTCAGAACCCCCCCCACCCTTCAGGACTTGAGCTCAGCAGCTTTTTTGGGGACGGTTACAACCATAGTTATTAACACATGCCGTGTTACAACCACGGGTATTAATACATAAATGCTGTGTATTCTCTTAGATAATTTACCATGTTTCTTCTACCTCAAAGTGTGAGAGGTGCACAAGACTTGCAGTGAGGGGTTAACCAAACCATTTACAGTAAGAGTCACTCAGGCTGAAAAGTAGAGGCATGCTCTGTGTTTTGTGGGAACAGGCGAATACTGGTATTAACCAGAGAGTAGAGCTGGTCAGAAACTTTTCAGCAAAACATTTTGGTTGGAAACTTAACTGCCTTGCTGGTTCTGCCAGAAGTTTCATTAAGCAGGGCTTTGCAGCTCCACAGTTGAATTTCAGGACAAAATCAGGGGCTAGGGTGGGGAACCAGAGAGTGGGTTTTATATCCCAAAGCTAGCTTAACTGTTTTCTCTCCAGTCCACACAGCCATACTGGGCTATAGCCCTGGCCCCATGCTTAGTGATTTGTACAAAAGGAACTGCTTCAGCAGAGGGGAAGACTGCATAGCCTGGTGGTTATAGCACAGCTAGATATGGGACACATGCATCTGACTCCTTACTCCAGATCAGGGGCAGAGATTTCAACCCAGAGGAGCATCTCGGCCACACAACTGCTGGTAGAGCCATCCGGGGCAGGGAGAGGAGAGGAAATCGGGGTAATCACCCCTGCTCCTTGGTTTGGGGGGGCCTCAGGGACAGTGCTATACAGGCAGCACGGCATGCCAGCAGCTTGCCACCCCTAAACCCCGCACAGGCTCCAAGCTCCAGGACCCGCACACCCCTAGGGACATCTCTGGCTACTGTATGGACTTAGCTGCTCTGAAGCATAGGTCAGTCTCTCTACTCTGCCTCTGTCTCTGCCTAGCAGAGACCATATATCCTCAATGCTCTTGGACAGCTGCAGCACTGATGTTTCTCATGACTGTGCCACAGGTAATGATGAAACCTGTTGTCTTGCCTCCTTTCCCACTTCACAGCTGTTACCTGAGGAAAGATGACCTCTCTGCCCCCTTCTCAACAGCAGACAGGTTTTTGGGCTGCAGCAATAGTGGCTGGTTTTAACAAACTAGCAGGAGGGAGCAGCAAGGACCAATGCCTCACTTTTTCCCTCTCCTGTGAAAGTGAGGTTGTTGTTCCTTCCTCCCACTGTACATGTTGGGCCTCAAAATAGGAAGAGGCTCTTTCTCTCTCCTAGGCCAAGTGAAGACTTCATATAACTTTCCCTTGCCTCAGACCTGGGCAGCAGAGGATGAGCCTACATATCCTATAGTTAAAAGGAGGAGCCAAGAGATGCTAGAGGCAAGGAACTAGTGAGGTCCAGCCTGTTGGAGAGATGCCGTGTGGCCAAAATAATTGATTTAGGGGAAAAGGCTAGATGTACAGAAATGACCAGGGTTTGGTAGGTGGGAAGGACACAGAATTATTTCACATAGGGCACTGGGCTCTAGAACTGCATTGCTTACTATTGCCAAACAATGCTAACGGGAACAGTCACACATGCTTTCAGAGCAGCCAGCGTGGTTTCAGGAGTCAGAAGCAGACTAAGAGAGTGATTCAAAGTCTTTTGGCTGGTGTTCTCACCAGCTGCTTCAGTCTTCACTCTACACAGTGCTCTCAGTCTCCAGCCATTAACTCTTGCCCCTCTACTTTGCCTGGCTTAGGCCAAGGACACCAAAAATGAGCCTCAGCCTGCCTGCCTGCTCTGCGCTTCGGCTAGCTGAGCAGCTGCCAGGCTGATTACATTAGTGGCTCCCTTCTTTCCTTCCTTGCTCAGCCAACCAGGTTTCCTTTCCGTCTGGAGATGCAGATGAGATTAGATGAACAGCTGAGGAAAAGGGAGTGAAGCTCAGAAACAGCTGGAGTGTGTTTCACAAAGGAGTAAACTCAGTCCTCCCCGCCTAGAGCCATTTGGGGGTATCACAAAGAGAACTTGTAGGGAGGGTTTATCTGGCCTCAGACTCAGCTAACTATTAATTTGTGGGGTGGGTGTGTCTGTGTTGGACTGCATCCCATGATGTGGCATAGCCAACAGGCCCCCAAGTAAAAGCTTTTATCCTGGTATGACCTAAGGATTGCTAAGGTCCATCTGATGTCTGAGAATCCCAAAGAAGGTTTGTGATTCAGATTTGTTTCACAGCTTGGGGGAAGTTAATGTGTGTGTGCTGCTGTTTAACTACATAAAGTCATTGGGGAAAAATTGCTTTTCTACCCCCAGCCTCTGCTTTGGAGCAGGTACTAGTGATACTTGATTTTTCTACCATCTGTTTTATGTCACTTGTACTTCTTGTGCCACAGTAAAAAATGGCTCCAATTTACCAAAGGGACTTAATGTTGTAGCGTATGTAGCCAGTGTGCTCTATTTTTTTTCTGAAAAAGCATAGAAAACACAAAGGAATATGTGGCCATATAAGGTACAAACTGGTATATACAAGAGCTGAGAAGGCAAGAGCAATGACTCAAGTTGGGTACCTTTGTACCAATGGTTTACCTGGTGAAAAGGAGTCAACTGGCAAATACCCATCAAATCGGATGAAGTGAATGAAAACAGTAGCATTTGTGCATAAGGAGGCTAAACTCCCATCTTACTTGAGCAGCCGCAGCAGGAGGCAGTACAGTAGTGATGTGCTGGAGCTGGAGACAGCTATTGTGCTTGGTCCTCAGTGAAATACAACAGGTTAATATATTGACTCGTTACTTAAACCTTGGGATATGCCACTTAAAGACTTGTTCCTGAGGCTAACCAGCATATCAGGTAAACGTGTTTCCTGCACTGTCACCCGGAAACAAGTTTATGTAAAAAGGGGTTATAAAAAATGTGGACTGCCAGCCCCAAGTCTGATGAAATGCTTCCTTTCTAACAACAAAATAATTCAGCTTGCAAAACTCTCAGAGCAGTCTTCTGAAGAAAAGAAAAAAAAGAAAAACGGGCTTCCTAAAGCCCTGGGTGGGCTTGCCATTTGGATGAACACGGGCATACCAGGGACAACCGTCAAGTTGGTGACCTAAACTTCAGTACACAGACTTCTCAATTGATGGAGACCTTTAACCAAAACCATTTCCAACTCTCTTGTCAGGAGACTCCCTTGAGAATCGGTGTCTCAAAGGCTATAACTGCGCATCCTAATCTTCCCAGCAAGAAGCTTTGCAAGTAGGTTTGCTTCTTTATTGCACTGAAAATGGCTCACTGTCAATGTTACTCTATCAAACTCCCCTTTTACAATTTACCGCTGGAGGGAGAGTCTCTCTTGCGCTCTGCAAGTGCACAGAGATTGCTTTTTCTCTAGGTTATGTAGGCTAAGCATTTTCACTTTCAGTCCCAAACAGCATTTAGCTCAATCACCATTTCCCTTGCATGCACTGCAACCAATAATTACAGAAAAGAACCTGGTCAGGCTTTATGATTCACTCAGATTTTAATTCACAGGGATTGTAAACCAGCCATTGCCAGCACACATAATGTTTAAATTTACATCATACAAAACTGAATCTATTTTTTTATTCTTGCTCATGGTTTTAATTTCTCTCTCTCCTTTAATTTTAACATATGCTCTATATATCAAAGTTTAAATTAAGCATGTGAGCAATATCACTGATTTGAAGGGAGCTGGTCAAGTTTATAGCTAGTCTTGATTAGTGCAATGGACCTTTCTGGCTTGATAATTCATATATCTGTGGGCATAGCTACATGATCTGTCGTGGTCTAAGGAGCAGCTAAGCTGTGGCCTCCACGTTCAGGAGGGAATCTGGATTGGAAGACTTTTGCAGGTGCTAGAAGTCCACAATGCGGTCTACCTGGGGTCCTTGTTTGATTTATTCTATTTTATTTTTACTTCTTTTAAAGAAGTTTCCAATCCGGCCTACCACTGGCTGATTATTGATTTGTGGGAATTTGATGCATGGCTCTTTTCTGTGGCATGTTTCCTCCTGCGTGAAAGAAATGATATTCATTTCATGATCTGTTTTGATCAAGTCAAGTAGAATATTTTGTCTAGTGCTGTCTGTTGAAGTGGGTGCTATGTGTTAACCATAAGAGGAAGGAGGCAAAATTAGTGTTAAGAAACGGGGAAGTTACATATTTGTACTTTATACTGGCTGTCCTATAATGAATAATCTACCTAAAAGGCTGCTTAAAAGCATGTGATGACCAAGATCTGCTTATATTGAATACAGTACTTAACTGCAGACTGAATGTCTTGGGCTCCCAGTGCGCAGGTACGTATATAAAATTGTTCATAAGTGGCGTGGGTACGTGACACGTGCATACATGCATGGATCCGTGGCTTTGTGGCATGTTTAGTGACTGTTTGGAGGGAGGAGAGGCTGTTTTTGTTTTTAGGAATATGTAGCAATGACATGTTCGTCTTTTTATACCAAGCTATTAAAGGTGAAGCCTGCATATCTTTTTCACTAGCCAGTAGTTTCAAACAACAGGGCTACCTACTTTAATCTACCTATAGCTGGTCTCCTAGTCAACTGACACTGTATTAATCAAATGTTCTCCAGCAATGACCAGAGGACGTGTGTGGTTTTATTTTTCTATGGACATCTTCTCCGCTTTCTGCATTGCTCCTCAGCCCCTGTTAGACTTCTTTTCCCATTAAAATCACCTTCTTCTGATAGACAGATTCACAATGGCACTGTTACAAACCAGGCAGCACTTGTGCGTGACTGAAAGAGCAGCCTGGTCTCGCTCCTCATTCCAGCTGTAGCAAGGAGAAAATATACTTTACAAGGACAACAGTTCCAGGCTTACTTGAGAGGCTGTAATATGATGCAACTGTTCATTTCTCCTCCTCGACCCTGGGGGTTGGAAACTGGGTGGGCTGCCTGCACGTTATTCTCCAGCACTCCGGTACACCTGACCATATAGTCTAAACCAGGTGGGTTATTTCTTTATTGCCTGTTGCCCCCTGCTCCCCCAAGTGTTTTTTTAGCATCTGCAGTGGGGCTGGTTGTGCTATTGTTGGGTATTCTGGCTACCTCCTTTAGATATGGGTATGGACTACTGTCTTCACCCCTTTGCTTTTTCCTGTTCTCTCGATGTTTATCTGCGTGTTGGCTGTGTCTGGTCCCAGTGCAAAGCCTGCTGCAATTCTCTGACGGTGATGGGCCCCACCCATTAGGTGCTTTCAAATGACTTCACCCAGACGCACCCTGGGCTGACGGCAAAGCCTGACTGATAAACATGACTTGCAGTCAAATTCAACACGCCCAAGACATTTCACTTCTGAGAAGCTTTCTGTCTCAGGCATCCTTCATTGGGCAGGGGTTTTCCAGGTCTGTGAGCTGGAAGTACAGTTTGGTATCATTCTCCCTGTCCCTGGGAAATGAATGCAGCCAGCGCTGAGCCAACCTGTTGCAAAGGAGGAGTCGGATCAAAAGTTTCCTGCCTTCCCAGAACGTCTTGAGGTTGGGAGACCTAAGCAGTGAAGAAGTGCACGTAGTTATGCAAGATCTTCATAACCACATCCCTTCTTTCTGAGGCTTCCTCTCTTCTTCTCTGAGTTGTTCTCCATAGTGGGACTCTGGGTAACAGTATCATCGCACACTAGGAATTATCCTATTGGCTTTGAAGTGCCAGTATGCTCTGATTTATGCACTAATACAGTGCTAGAATTTGGGTTGTCAAATCTAATGGCAGCTCTTCTAGCGTCTAAAAAAAGTTCAGGTAGTGGGTGTTTCTCGGCTTTGTCTACGGTACGTGTTATCCTTGCTGCTTCAGATGGCCCTGAAACTTAGCTACGTGTACGCTCTCTCAAGTCAGCAGGAAAAGGATGGCTCTATTAAGTGGGCCAGAATATATGTTCCTGGGCCTGTTTGCGTGACTCTTTTTACCTCGTAGTTTCTAGATGTCTTGGCTGGCCTAGTTGTTCCCTCATCTGGAAGACGTGATGGGCTGCATTATTCCACCTTCCTTCCTTTCCCTTGCTAGTCGTTGTCCATAAAAGCATTTGTGATGGAAGAATGAGATTACTGAGCCACTAGGGATAACAATAGTAGCACATCAAACTTTTTAAAAATCCATTTCCACACATTTCAGCAGCATTAACTTCAAGGTACAGCTGAACTAATCTATCACAAGATTCATGGATAATAGGCAGAAGTGCAGATTGGCTCCTTATCCCTCGGAGGGTTTGTCTGCTGGTGTGCAAGTGTTCCCATTCACCGCTGCCAGACAACAACATCACTCTTTAAAGGACTCATCGTCCTTTGCTCAGCAGCTAAGTCAAGAGTTGGAGCATCCGGGAGCAGGTTATCTTACCCCTGAGGTTGCCTCTGTCTCCTCACTTAGCCAAGGGAAGTACTGTCCTCTTGCCTCCCATCTATGACTTTCTCTTTCCCCCTAGACCTCCCATCTGTGGCTGTCACTGATCACTCCGGCCTTTAAAGTATTTGCAAGAGGTCTGCTTTATTCTGGGCTGGATTCCAGCTGGCTGTGTGTGAGCATAGCAAGAGCTACACACAGGACCTTGGCTCAGCTATAACCGAGGAGCTCAGCCCTTAAAGGAACAGTCATCAACGCACCGTCAAACTCTGATGGGGCATTGTAGGGCTGGGGCTGACTTTTGCAAAGGTCTGACTTCGCTAGAGAAAGCATGTAGCCCACTAAACATGTCCTTCTCTGTCCTATCCAGGTTCAGGCAAGGGGTGTAGTCTGCATCCCAGAGGTGCCCAAAATACTCCCAGTTCCCTTTAGTAATCACTGGCCATGGTAAAGACTTTTGAGACTCTCATTTAGAGCTATCTTTTTAATGAACTTTTACTCGCATCAAAATGGCAGAAGCGGGATGAGGCTTTATACCCATGTACATTCATAAAAATATAGATCATGTTGCTAGTGTAAAGGAGTCTGCTAGTGTTGCATCCCCCCAGACTGGCTCTTGGGCACATGCTGAACAAGGAGTGCTGCTATGTATAGTGGGGTGCCCTGCTCTATTTGTGCGTGGTTTTCTTTAAACCTGTTTCTTTGATTCAGTTTAAAGTCAGTTGCTTGATATCAGCAAGCATGACCTGGAGGGCAGCCATTTCCTGGCAGTTAGTAGCTGATGGACCTGAATTGTCCATGGTCAAGTCCATTTTTAACTGCCAGGAAACTTCTGACCTGTGGGTCATTAGCACTGTTGAAAACAACTATGTAAAGAGAAAAAAGGTGACTATAACATTTTACATGCTGCAAAACTGACGTGCTCTTTGTCCTGGATGTGAGGTCGCGTTTCAGTGTTCATCCTTTTACTGGTATTGCAAATGCGAGTGAAGCAAATCTTCACTCATCAGTGGTCAGCCACAAAAAATAGTTTTCTAATTTTCCATTGGATTCCCAAAGAAATTCTTGGGACTTCCCGCTGGTGAAGAGTCGCTGACATCAAGGGTTATCTAAGCAAATATTTGGGGATTTTATTTTTGGTAAAATGACGTTCAGATGCAATATGGATTTAAGCAAGCAAGTTCGTTAGTGAATGGTCTCCTGTTTTAAGAGTTGTCTTTGGTAAAAATTGTGTGTTTTAGGTGACCAGTTATTCACACATTTGATTTCACAATTGTGGGTGCAACTCATGTGCTGAACAATGCTTGTCCAGTGAACACTGTGTGTGTCAAGAAGATAATCTGCAAGTGTCTGAGGGTGATTCACCTCAAGGATTATTTCAACTAATCTTTGTTCCCTGGGAATCAATTCTACCACGGGCTTCAAGAAACATATGGAGACAGCCCCATTGCTGTGCACCCACAAAATCCTAGTCAAATCAGCAGGGTTTGGCAGGGCCACGTACATGGGACTCCTAGGAGCCGTCTGTAAATTCCAGATTAGTAGAGGCTTATGCAGCAGGATATAATTTAACTAGGTGTGTTCTCATGCGTTGTTGTTCAACATAATTACTTTTATAGGATGCATCACAGACTTAACTAGGTGTTTACCCAAGGTATAGTCTTGAACTACTGAAACCCCTGTTTGATGCTGGTTTACACACAGGGGGGTTGGTCAGTTTTAGTTCCAGATTTAACTGAAAAAATCCATCATGCTCCAACGATTAAATCAATTATCTGTGTTTAAAAGATTAATGTTGCAGCTCTGATGGTCCAGAAATTATGCGAGTGACAAGTATTTCTTAGGGTGCTATCTTTTTATTGGACTTACTCTGTAGCTAGGATACAGTTAAACACACTTTTGAATGCTTTGTCCATCTTAATGTTTTAATTGCAGGTCCATGACATTTGCATGCACTGTTTCCTCCCTGCTCCCCACTTGTTTTGTCTTTGTAGGAAAGACCCTGTACCCATTGCCTTTGGGTGTTATTGGAGAAATTCAAATTATTCCCATTTGGAGCTCTGTACACTATTAAATTGTGGATGCAGTCTCCCAGTCTTGTAGCTGCACCCCGTGTAAACCAGTGGCTTTAAGAATGTAAGTTTATCCACGCAGGCACCTCATCTGCAACACCTGGAAAGGGTTGCGATTTCGGTTTCCTCTGCATCTATGCTTGGTAAATAGAGTAGAGAACTCCATGGAGACGAATGCATGCAGAATCCAGTATGAGAATTTGGGCAGCTTCCCACAGGAAAAAGATATATCACTTCTCAGTCTAGCAGAACAATTGCGAAGCAGCCAAAAAGAAGTGGAGCAAGACTTCACATCCCTGATATTCAGCTCTGGCAGTTCCTATTGAAGACAGATCTTGAACTGAACAGAAAAAAGAATGAAGGGACTCATAAAGCCCAGAAAGCCAACACTCTTAGGAGAAATATCCTATCCTTGGTACTGACTGCTGTCATGGAAGCAGATAACTTTGCCTATATTTATTAAATGCCTTTTTCTTTTTGACATCTGTATTTATGTCTGACAATCTATGAAATGCTCTTGCATAGTCGCTCACATTTTTGGGGTCTTTACCTGAAGATCAGTTTCAAGAATTTAAAAGAGATGCCTCTGATTTGGATGGAAAGAGAGCACATTAACAAGCCCTAGCACATAACAAGCCCAAGACTGGGAATCCTGCTTGCTTACAGTGAGAGGTACCTTGCATTACAATAGAGAAATCTTAAATGATTTAGGGTTCAGCTAGAAATTGCAGAAAACTTGTGGTTAAACAAATTGGAGCTGCTTAAACAAAAAAGAGAGAGGCTTTGAATTGGCTTGCAAGCTAACCGTGTTACTGTTGTTTCCACATTTGGAAAATGCCCGGAGAGGTTAAACTGCTGGTGAGAGTCTAGAGAAATCTAACTCATTATCTGTATACTATATTTGGGATTTAATGTGTGATAACCTGCAGGGAGAGAACGCTTGCCTAGAAGCATCACCTGGCCAAAATACTCCTGAAAGGAATTTGACATTCTTAATAACAGTCTAAGTATCTGCAGTCTAATTTTAGAGTTGGCTGTTTGAATTGCCACAGGCAGTCCTGGGGTTAATTGACGGATCCAATGAGGACATGGTACTATGGATCCTCTCTGCATATTTATATCAGAATTGCCTGCCAGAATGGCATAAATTTGGGACAAACTTTGCATATATAACAAGATCAAGCTGGAACTTATTAATATGGATCTTTTTGTCTTTATATTGTAACCTATTCTGTTCAATTTAATCTTGTAAACACTATCTTCTAACCATCTTCAATTCCTTTAAATTCCATTTTGGCTAATAACACCTCAGGATAATATTCTACTCTGTATTTTAGTGACCAGTAGAGATTCAAACTAGCACAATAGCCTTCAAAGAAATAAATGATGATATGTATCAGCCAAATAGTGCTAACTCGTATCTGTATCTTCCTATAGGGTTAATTAGCTAATTGTGCAACGAGCTTTGAAGAAGAGGTATTAATTGGTGAGCACTGTATCAGTAAGGCACTGCCTCCTCCAAAGAAATATATAAAATCAAATTAATTTACTTTCATTCCAGTTCTAAGCATCTGTCACAGACTTTAAGAGATGGGCAGTCTGCTGTTTTCTTGTAGAAAGGAGTACAACACCTGCTCTGTTGCCTTGGATTGTCTAATGCATATTTCATTGCTATTTTCCAAGCCGCAAGAGGAACATGGGGATACCTGTTAGTCTGGTACTTTCAGATAACTACTGAACTCTCCTAATCCTGACAAGTGACAGATACCTAAAATACTCAGTTAACTTCAGTGGAACCAGTCTTTTTGCTCAATGCCTTGTTAGCAGAGCTGGCTACATAAATGTCAAAATAGTGTTCCCTATTTCGTTTTCTTATTTAAAAGCTTCAGCCACTAAGGAATAAAAGTTGTATCCAGTGGCTTAGGCGACCAACTGCACACAACATATAGTGAATAACCAAAGCAATCAGCAGGGATCTGGGTTTTCTGTTTCCCATAAAACTTTACTGGAGTAAAATGTGGATTTCTCATTTTAGCAGAGAAACCCACAGATTTTGCAGTTTTGCAGCAAGCTTTCTGCAGGCTGGCAGAGTTCCAGCCTACAAGGGGTTGGGAGGAAGCGGGAGGAGGGCAATCAGGTAGGAGGTGCCACGTGCATGCATATGCACGTGGTCCCAGGCAGCGTGGAGAGCAGCTCCCACGGGTAAGTGGTGGCAGGGAGGGGTTTGAGGCTCCATAAGGAGGGGGAGAGGGAGTTGGGCAGGGCGGGGGCTGGAGCTGCTGCCCTGCTGGGCAGTGTGTGGTGTTTGGGGTCTGGGGCCACAATGCAGGGCCTCAGGGCCTTGGTGGGGAGTGGGATAGGGCTGCAGGCAGCTTGTCTGGGTGGGTGGGTGGGTGGGGGCCTGTTCCCTGCTGCTGCACGAACCCCAGGGAAGAGGAGGGAGGAGGGGGCTGACCTGCACTCCCCAGATCTGTAGGTGGGGTGGGGGTGCGGCGGGCTGCCCACTGCAGGTTTGGGTTCCCACCTGCTGCCCTCCCTTGAGGCCTCTGCAGCCCGGCAGGTGTGACCCGGTGCTGCTGGACAGAGCGTGGCTGCCTCTGCAAGCACTTCGCTGACTCTGACAATGCATCCTCTGCGCTCGTGGGGCAGCTCGGGCAATGGCATACGGTTGTACCCCTCACTGTTGTCGCACATGCTGGAGACCACGCTGCCCTGGTGATGTGTGCTCGCAGCGGCAAGCAGCTTTCCTACACGGTTGCGCTCTGCCCGGCAGTGCTGGGCAGCACCCATAGGCTGCAGAAACCCCAGGGCAGGGCAGCAGGGTGGGGGCTCAAGGCCACAGTATACACCCATCCTACCCCCACTCCATACACAGATCTGGGTGTTGCGAGCCCCCTGTGCCTCCTGAGAGCTGCTGCCTTCTGCTGGGGTAGAGGGCTGTGGACTTGGGGCCCTGGCCCTATGGCCCCGGCAGCTGGAGACCCCTCTGGTGGAGCTGGGGGGCCAGGGGCTGTGAGTGGTGGGCAAGGGGCATGAGGAAGCCTGTGGGCAGGGAGGGCATTAGGGGCAAAAGGAGGGTAGAGGGCCTGTGGGTGAAGGAGTGAGAAGCATGAGCAGAGCCTGGGGCCTGTGGGGAGTGAAGAGCACCAGCAGGGTTGGCCTAGGGAGGCCTTTAATTGTAATCGAGGATTTTGTGACTTTTTATTATTGGAGAATTTGTGATTGGTTTTTTTGTGTTTACCGGGGAAACTATGATCCCTGCTGATCAGTTCATTTTCAGCTTTGCCAGACTGTTCAGTCAATACTTGCAAATGACAGGCTGCAGATCTCATGACTGATTTGGAAAAAAGGCTAAGAGGTGGGATCATTTTTATCTATGTATACAGACTCGGTGCGGACCTAGAATTGCAAAGAGCTCCAGACAACAGGATCCCTGTCCCCTTGTTGAAGTGAAGGAGTGTAGAGCCCATGGCAGGATTTCAGATTTGAGAAAGGCCATACTGCAGCTTATATTAACACAGGATTAGAGTAGACCTCCTGGGTCATCATGTCCTGTCCCCTGCTATCTCCGGCACCCATGTCACATAATCCCTTTTATAGTTCCAGTTCCATTCACCACTTACATTTTTTAGCTCTTATTACTCTGAACTGCTCGGATGGTCGAAAACATTCTAGCAGTCAATTTAACTTCATTCATCGCCAGCTTGCGCTCATTAATTCTTGTGCCTAAATTGTCCTTAAACTGAAATAACTCTCTTCTTTCCCAGGTGTTTATCCCTTTTATACAAAGCAACCGTGTTCCTTCTCCGCTTCCCTTTCCCACACTAGAAGAGGTTGACCTGTTTCAGTTTGAGTTCTTCCTTTTTGAAATAGGAACCCGTTTGCCTTTTCTGTGGGTGTAGCACATTGGCTCATAGTAACTTACCTAGATGAGAGTTGATGCACAAATCCGTGTATGTTTCGTCACCGACAGCAATACTTACCTGTTTACAGCTATCACTGAAAACTAGGTCTGGAAGGGACTCGGGAGATCATCACTGAGGTAGCATTATCCTTATCTATACAGTCTTAGACGCAGTTACCCTAACCTAATCTTAAAAACTTCACAAACAGCCCTTATGCACTGCTTCCAAGCACAATGCCTGCAACATCAAAAAAAAACCCCTCTCTTGCCACAGGTAGCACAAGGGTACAAGTGTGGTTTCTATGTCCTGCCACTGCAAGGCAAGTAGTTTGCTCAAATGTGCTCAAGGGGACCATAGCTCCTCATTATAGAAGAAGGTAAACCCCACTTTGTTACTGTGCTGTCATTTAATACTTCTTTTTAGTACTTCCAAAAGGAAGTACTAAATGACAGTGCAGTAATAACCCATACTGCAACGTATGCACCACGCATGGTTATTTTAAGTTGCTACGTTGCTGTAGCAATGCGCTATAACGAGGGCACGCACTGTTATGGTGAAGTAGCTGTGGCATCGCGGTTTGTGACCACTGCAATGTTGCTGTAGTGTATTGCTATGGCAGCGTTGTGTCATGTGTAGATGTGCCCATAGATATATACAATCAGAGAAGAGATCATGAACAGTTAGTAGACAGTTTGTAGAATAAAATGTTTGTTTTAATTTGTTCTCCATGTCTATGTCTTTTTGTCATCCCCCCCACCTCGCCCACATTGGCATTAGGCTAGGGAACCAGAAGCAGTTTCCTAAATTATGAAGTCCACTGCTATCAGTGGCAACCACGTCATACTAGCTTGTTCACAGATATTAAGCTCCACTTTAAAAGTACCTATATAGTTTCCCCACCTATTCCTGTTGGAAGGCTGTTCTGAAACGTCATTGCTCTGATAGTTAGAAACAATCTTCTAATTACTAGTCCTTTCTTCATGCCCTTCCTGTCTGTAATTCTGTTAACTACAGTGTGTGTGTGGGAGGGGGTGGGGGGGCAAAGGGGGGGATCCTTTAAAAATACGAAGGAAAAGATAATGAAATCAGGGACTTTGAAAGCTGTTCTTCCTTGTGCCCCTTTGAGAACCTTTCTTTTTGATCTTTTATGTAACTGCCACCCCTTTTAATATGCTTTGCATCACTAAGACTTGCCTCTAATGAAGAGGACCAAAATGCGTGGCCTGTAAACTTTGCTAAATGCAAGTTGTAATCTGTGAGCTGACGTCAGTAGGGAGCAAGGAAATGTTAGTGTCTCCTTTACTCCAGGGTGTATCAGGCAGAAAGGAATCCTTTCATCTTCAGGACCTTCAGCTCCACTCTGCCCCATTTATATTGACTAAAAGTAATTGCTGTCTGAGTATGGTCTGGCAGCGTAAGTGAAATTTAGTTGGAAATCTCAGTTCAGTTGTCAGAAGATGGTCCTCCCCACCACAAAGCCTCACCAAACTGGCTTTCAGGCTTAGGTTAGGGGATCTCTCCAACGTGTTTTATTCCTACCCACAGGGCTGAAAAGCATGTTGGTGGAATGCCATGGTGAAGTTTCATGCTCTTGCCACAAATACCTTTCAGGCACGGTTCATCTGCAGTTCTAGGGCGGTTTCCAGTGTAGTTACAAACAGTACAAAGCACCTTTTTAAAATGATAGAATTTTAAAGATTAAAATAAAATGCGTCTCAGAGTAAAAAGATAAAACAGACTTAGCCGAAGGTCTAATCACAGGAGCTATGCTAGTTATAGTTTAATGAAATTAATTTCAAGTTTGGAAGCGTGACTCCTCTAATTATCGCCTTGTGAAGGAGCTTTTACATCTACATTAGATCAACCTAGTGAAACATAAGTTTTCTTACATGTAGCTTAAGAACTCGAGACGGGCTTTTCTTACAAAAGTCAAATACAGAAATTGTTCTGTTCCTTTAAGTTCTTATACCACGCCTGTGGTATCCGAGTGCCTGACGCTACTGTACGGGTGCCTTTAAAATGTGATACTGGAAGATGGCCATTCTTCTAAGCAAGATCCAGAGTTGTTTTTTGGGGGGGGAGTTTAAATTAAAAGATGTAAGTTATTAGTTATGTATAATAGTCTGTTTCTGGTGCCTTTTTACATTCCTGTTACAACTGAGTTATGTCTGTTTGTGTAAAGGATACTACATGCTTTCAGTCCCTTCATTGTTAAGCAAAATGTAGCAATTTTAGAGCCAGATTTTTTTAAGTGCTTAATACCCAAAACCTTGCACTGGAATTTAAAAAAAGCAGCTCCCATTGAGTAATTAAGTGAAGGCCAAACTTCTATAAATATAATGGTTATGGTCAGATTTTCAAAAGTGCTGAACACCCAATGGGCTCAGTCTTAAATAAGTAAATAATAATAATAATGTCTGACACTGTTTCCGCTGACATCAGTGAAGAGGTTCCTACCAATGTCCACTAGAGTTGACATTGAAGCAAGGCTTTTTTAGGAGCTGAACACTTGTCAGCTATGGCCATTATACAGGTTAGGTGTTTTGGCATTTCCCATGCCTATTAAAAATATTGAAGCCACTGATTTTAAAGTTTCCAGCATCAGTCTCTTGAGCATCATGTTGTTGTTTTCCTTCAAAAATATGGATTAAATTTACACTTGCTGCAAAGCATGGGGGAAATCAAAATATGAATCATTGCAAATGACAGCATTTAATGCATTCAATAATTAAAGATTACAAAATAAGGCCTAAAGCATTGATGATGCTCTTTGCAAAACTCCTCCACGACCATGTTCACACAAGATTTGTATGATCTTTGAGGCTATAGATTATAGTTCATACTTCCACTTTTTTTATTAATATTTCTACAGATGAATAGGCTTATTGCATGACCTGCCTACCAAGCAAATATCCTACAATTATTGATTTGCCACTACTTCCATATATTCTCACCCGTGGTTCTGACCCCCTTCCCTGAAATATGAATCTAGGTTTGAACTTACTAGTCTTTTGCGGCAACTGCACACACCTTATTTTGGATTTGTTCCAAATCTGATCCTTTCCTAAAGTTTGCAGCTAAGGACTATAGTGTGCATTGCATAAAGGAGGACACGGCGCTATAATGTTCAACTGTTGCATCAAAAACAGCTTGAATATAACCCTCGGTGGTGGGACTGACTGGGAATCTGACTAATTTAAGTATGGGATATGGAGGCAGAGGACCTTCTCCATTGCTTTCTGTACTTTGCAGATGACTGCATTTGGAAGTAGGTAATCCCCCCGTGCATAATTTAGAATACATGGGTATAAATAACTACAGAAGGAAAAAGCGGTGAAGAACCTGGCCCAAAGCAATGAATGAATGCTCTCTTCTGTGGTTGATTAAATTGTCTTTGGAAAGATGAACTAGCATGATCCACATTTCCAAGCATCTACATTTAGAAACATGCAACCTGGATAGAAAAGACTATTTGAAGCGTTATTTTTATTTTAAAATGCCACAAGGCATTTTGTAATAGGATGTTGCAGTTCAGATTTCCTACCTCTTAATTTGTGTTTATTCCACCATATTTCATTCACTTTTCTAAGGCCTTTAGGTATAGATTGCAACTGTTTTTCTTTCCATAATGCCTAGTGCACTGAGGACCTGATCCTTATGTGGGCCCTTGGGGTTTTACTACAATGTTAATTTAAAATATATTATTTGTTGAAAATTGTGAGGTTTTTTGTTGTTGACTTTAACTGAATGTTTGTCACGAATACCATAAATCAGGGCCCTATGGAATAAGCTGCAGTAATGCAATATTTCCATATAGTAGTTACAGTTTTTACTTCTACAGATCACATTTATCGTCCCAAAACAGACATTGCCAGGAAATGAATTTCAATTATGGAATGTATTTATCCAGTTACTTATCTGTGGAAACAGACCAATCCAAAAGCAGGCTTTTGAACTAGATTCAACTTGCACTGAAAACATTTATATGAAGGGCCAAATGTTTCTCTGCTTTACATTGGCCCAGTTCAACTGAAGCCTATTTCGTTGGGAGAAAATTTAGAGCAGAACTTGGCAATTTTTAATATTGCATTTACTAGAAACTTTTTAGAGATGTGTAAGCCTGCATCATGCTTGCAAATGTTGCTGGGCTCTTTTTTTCCCCCTCCATGCTTCCCCCCCACAAGACTTTTCTGGCTTACTATTGCTTTGTTCCCCTTGGCCAAGACAAAGGTCAGAAGGCTCCATATTGAGCAATCTTATGCCTTGAACAAGTGTTCACTTCTAGCAGTGAAAATGTTCTGAGAAACTTCCACCAGTACAAATCTTTCCTGGTGAAAGCAGTACAGGTAGTGAGTCTGCAGATCCCGCTTCTCTCCTGCTCTTCACATCTGCCCCAAACTAGAGTGGTCCCAGTCTGGGGAAGGTACGTGGAGCAGAAAGGCAAAACTCGCTATGCTGGGGGTTGCTGCCTAGAAGACCTTCCTTGGATGAGTCATGTCTCCCCCAGGAGAAACTCAATGAAGGCCTGTACACTTGCAGTTTTTTCTAGGAGAGCAGCAGTTCTCCCAGTAGAAACATGACGCATGCACATGGCCTTAGTCCATACTGAGAGACATCACCCACAGCTGGGTTCATCAGCCTCAGTTCTGGTTTACATCCTGTGAAATCCAAGTGCATCATGTGTGCTTCAGTTGATGCGTTTTGGTTACGTCTTTGAATTCTTTGAAACAGCTCTCTTGCTCTTCAGCCATATATTTAGATTGTGGCAAGTCACAGAACGGTGAAGGGATCTTAAGAAATGAGCACTTATTCCTGCTGGGTGGTCCAGGACGAAAGTCACCAATACTGTACATCAAGGCAACAGGATGCTATGCAGCTTGAAACGGACAGCAGCAATGCCGGATTTAGGCTTAAGCTGCAATTTAGGGCCTCGCAGTATGATGGGCCTCTAAATAAGACAAAAACCTGGACATTTTCATTCTAATATGACAAAAATATACATCTACTAGCACGTTGCCCACCAAGAACGATGGGGTGGGGAGGAGGGGTTGGGATGGAGTGCCACCACCTAACGCCCCATGCTGCTGCTATTCTGCCTCTTGCAAGGACTGGGGTGGGGGACCTGGCCTCGGCTCCCCGCCCTCTGTCCGGTCCTCGGTGTCACTTGCAGGGAGCGGGGGTGGCACCGAGGCCAGCACTGCTGGCCTAGTCTCCCCCGCCCTCTGTCCGGTCCTCAGTGTCACTTGCAGGGAGCGGGGGTGGCACCGAGGCCAGCACTGCTGGCCTAGTCTCCCCCGCCCTCTGTCCGGTCCTCGGTGTCGCTTCAGAATCATGACAGCGCTCCCTTATTCTTGGAGCACTCTGATTGGATGTTTACGTCAGCCAATCAGAGTGCAAATAAAGCATTATAGACGGACAGACTAAGGCTTTTATAATATTAGAACATGGCTCCACAGTTATTCATATTGAGTTCATAAATTTATGCAGAAATAACTATAATTCATCTTAAAATTTCATGAAAATCTGATGTTGTGGATTATTTTTATTGTATGGGGCCTCTTAAGGGCCTCAGCATGTCATAATCAGGCACTGGACAAAAGCTAACTTCGTCTTCAGCGACCTAAGTCAGTTGGGTGCAAGTCTTGGAACAAAGGTCCGCATGTGCGTCTTGAAAAATTGAATGTCTTGCTGTACTCTGTAGTTGTACAAAAGTCCTTGCAGGAAAGCTGAGCCAGTAGGAGTTACTCTAAACCTTTCCCAGCTGGAAATGATTCGTATGGGTGGAGTACATCACCTTTCCTTTTGGGGCTGGGCTGGATGATCAAGCACTTGCTTTCAGTGTTGTGACTGGCAACTCCTCTGATGACACACAAGGCAGCTCCCTGGCTTGACGTGTCTTGACTCAGATGGTATAGCTGGCATAATACCTGAGGGCTCATATTAAGCTGGGCGAGAACTGGAATTTCCTTCCAGTGGAAAATCTTGAATTTTCCAAAAATGGTTGTTCAGAAACAAAACAAATTTGGAGATGTTAAAACTTCCAGAAGAGGGACCCTCTCAAAAATCTGTTTGAGAAAGTTAGGAATTTCATAACGCATTATAAGGCTGGCCTGAAACTTGGTTCAAGTGAATCTTTTCTAAGTGGCCACAAATTCAGATTCAAAGTTTCAGTGCAAATAAAATTTGCTTGAGGGAGTGTCTCATGTTGGGGATGAAATCCCTAATCAAAACCAGAGAGATTACAGAAAGTCTAGGTTAAGGGACCTCTTTGGGATATGGAGGACCTAGCGACAAGTCCCCCCTCCTCTCTCTGACATCCCAGGTGAATGTCCAAGCTGCTGGGCTATAGAGTTGGCCTTGCTTTCCAGAACAATAAATATTTAAAGTTGTTTAACATAAAGTTGAACGGCTCTGGCAGGAGAGTTTGAGGCACGCTAACTCCAGAAGAGCCTGGTGATTGAGGGCTTCAGCTGGGATATGGAAGAGCCAGCTTCTAAAAGGATGGTTCCCAAACTGGGGGTGCAACCCCACTTGGTCACAGCACTCTCAAATTGGGTTACAAGCCCCACAGAAATTCATGAGAAAAAATCGGGCATGTACCATAAACAGGGT
This sequence comes from Caiman crocodilus, assembly GCA_030014935.1. Taxonomy (NCBI): domain Eukaryota; kingdom Metazoa; phylum Chordata; order Crocodylia; family Alligatoridae; genus Caiman; species Caiman crocodilus. The sequence continues at coordinate 4,775,305 of JAGPOW010001543.1, read as the reverse complement.
CATGAGCCAGAAAAAATGGGAGCCTCTGCTTAACCTAAGGGTGGTCAAAATATCGTCCATGGGCTGGATCCAGCCTGCTGAGGGATTACTTATGTCCAGCCCACAGTGGGCCCCTTGGTCCCACCCAGCCCAAGCATGGGAGCAGCCCAGAGTATGGCATGTTTGGCCCATCTGACTGCCCCTGGGCCAGCATGGTGGCCAGATTTCACTTTCTGGCAGCGGTGACTCCTTCTGGCTGCCACCGCTGCCGGATCCAGCCCGTCTGCCCCATACCCACTTCTGGGGGCAGGGTGCTCGGCCAGGTGGCTGGATGGGGCTCGAGGTGGTCTGGGAATGGAAAGGGCAGGGGAGACCCAGGATCTTGAGGCACTGACAGCGTGGGGCCAGGACAAGTAGGTGAGACCAGGATCATGGGGTGGGGTCACTGGGCTGGGGCTGGGGCCTGGAGCAGAGCCATGATCTGCAGCCTGCATGCTCCTGCAACAGGTGCTGGTTCTGCAAGCAGGGGTGTGCAGGGTGCAGATCACAACTTGGTCCCAGTCTCAGCCCTGGCCCCATGCCATCACTGCCCTGAGATCCTGGCCCCCAGCCCAGCTGCAGCTCCCCATCTGCCTGGCTGCACGTCCTGCCTGTGCAGCTCCTGGCTGGTCTTCATGGAGACCCCAGGATTGCAGGGCAGTGATGGCACAGGGCCAGGATGCGTGTGGATCAGATTTTGGCTCGGCCCTGGCCCTATGCTGTCACCACCCCACAATCCCAGGGTCTCCATGAAGACCCCAGGCCATGCAGGCAGGGCACATGGCCAGGCAGATGGAGAGCTGTCTCCAGAGCTGGGTCCAGGATCTTGGGATAGTGCCAAAGTGAGGATGGGGCAGAGCTGTGATCCGCTCCCTGCTCGCCCCTGCCCACAGAACCAGCACCCATCACGGTGGTGCACAGGCAGTACATCATGGCTCAGCCTCAGCTCTGTGGCCCACCCCATGGTCCTGGCCTCGTCCATCTGTCTTACCCCCGAGCACTGCTCCCCTCCTGCCCCAGGCCCCATCCTACATAGGGAGTTTTGGTGAACTGTTGTGTGGAGTGTGTGTAGGGATGCGGGGGTGCTCACTTGACCTGCAGCAGCTCACCAAAACTCCCTACGTGGCCCGCGGCAGTCTGCGATGGTAGTCTGTGTTTTGTCCAGGATGCCATTGAACCCAATCCTCTTCAGCTGTTTAGAGTCCTGGGGAAGGAGGGATATCATCACCTGGCACTACGGCAGGCAGAGTAAAGACTTCTGGTTTTCTGGTGGGTGAGATGGCCTCTACCCGCTGCAAGATGAGGGAGCCACAAAAGTGGCAGGCTGAGTCCCTGGCGCTCTTGCCTCGAGACTTGCTCTTGGCTGGGTGGACCTGGTCAGGGACATAGGAAATCCTCTGTTCTAGTTCTGGCTCGGCCACGGGCTTGTGGCATGGCAATGAGTAAATCACATCACCCCTCTGCCGCCGTTGCCCAGTCAGTAGTAACAGGGATAACGCTTTCTGCTTCAGGTGTGTCATGAAGGTTAAGTTGATGGCATTAATAATAGCATCATTCTCAGTCTACCCCTGTAATTTGCTATAGTCTATTTATTTCTCTGTGTGGGGTTTTGTGTTTTGTTTTTCTTGAAAGAAGCCCGATACCTCGACCCGATACAATGAATCAAGATCAGGATCCACCTGATCACCCTGCATGTCAGGTCAACCATATCGCCAGTCTTTCTCAGTTCGTGGTTCACCAGCACCATCTAGTGAAACAGTGAGTCTATTGCGCTGAATTTTAGAAATGTTTCTTCAGCTGCTTAGACCCTGGAAGTTAAAAACCAGTTTTCTTTAAATGTTAATACAAATGTTCTATTAGTACTCTGTTAATAGTATTATCATAGTTTCTTGCTTTGTCTCCACCAAGCTCATGTTGACCTAGTCTCAACCTCTCTCTCTAGGCTGCTAGGGGCTGTAGTGAGCGAGCTGGTGCATGAAAGCAGGGCTGGGAAAACTCCAGTTGGGAAAATGTAGACCAGAATGTGGTCTCTAGATGGGGCTCGTGCATGCTCACCACATCTTTCACTGGTTCCAAGGTGTATAGCACTAAATAAGGGAGCCACCTGCTCTGAGGTCATCACCATGGAGCACCGTGGAGGGGGTAAAAGGGAAGACAGGAGCGTATCCTTATTTCCTCCTCTAAATGGATCAGTTTGAGATCTGTTCTGTGTTCCAGGCTGTATCTTAATTTTTCCCAGTCCTCAACTGCACCCGTCAAACATGCCGCCTTCATCTTTCAGCCTTTGTAAAGGGATTTTTTTATGATGTAACCAGATTCCCCCCTCCTCTGAGTCTGTGGCATTCAAGGAGAAATTTCTTTGGGAGGCAGGGCTAAGGGAATGCATTGGTAAAGTACTGTATATGCCACAGATGACCTGCCTGTGATCATCTCTACAGAGGCACCTGTGACGCTATGTTGTCACCATGTCAAAATTATGGAATCGCAAGGCCTGGGATTAGTCGCTTGTCATGACATTTGGTCAATGTGTTTGAAGGCACTTGTTGGAACATCGCTTGTCACTGAAATATGCTCCTATCTGATCTATTAGACATGACTATTCTGGAGACATGCCAGCTGAAACATGAAAATACACAGTAGTATGACACTCTGGAGACTGCAATCAGGGTAAGGGAAGAATGAACAAGAACTGCATGGCTAGCTATCCAAGAGCATTACAATAGGCAAATTGGGCTGCATCCTGAGATCATCTGGCTACTGATTAGCACAGGCCACTTGTTTTCTTATTAAACGGTGTTTCAGTCATGTTGCACCAGGGCTTGGCAGTCTGCTAGTCAGCCGCAGGGTTCTGGGAATATGTCAAAGGGCTTGCTCTCTACTTGGTGTGGTTTCACTAGGTCAAAATGAAGAGCGGACCGTTGCCTGGTACAGATGTGGGGAGCATCACAAGTGCTGACTTACATCAGTATCAAATTTCTTCTTAAATACATTGGAAGAAGGATTCAGACCCAGATCCTGAAGCCTCTGCAGAACCAGGACCTGCTAGTACATCTGTTATAGTAATTTGGGAAGTTGGTCACATTTCAAAATGCTTTTCCCACATCTAAACCGAAAGATGCTTTTATGTAATCTCTCTGACATAGGGTTTTTGTATCATATTTTCTAATTAACAAGGTTCTGAATATCCCTTTATTATTTGATGATATGGAAATCTGTAGCTAAGCATCTCACATAGTTTTAGTCATCTCAGCTTCGTGCTTCCTAAATGGAAGCAGCCTGTGGCACACACATAGCTTCACATCTGTAATTCTTCTTTTGAATCATTAGCCTTTAACCTCAAGCCAGAATCACCTTGATTTGTAATTTCATTGACTCTTATTGCAGAAACAGTTTGGTCTAGCCGCTCTCTGGTTCTACGTAAAGCAGTGTTGGTTGCACAGTAGGTGGCACTCTCTTCTTTTTTTTAAATTTGGGAATACTTTGTTCCAGATGATGATGCTGAATTGGAGAAGCAGATAAAAAATTTAAAAAAATCAAGGTCCTAGCCATTCTTGCTCTCATGACATTTATTTTGCAAACCTAGTAGACTGAGCGGGGCTTAAGAATTGCAGGATTTCTCACCAGCATAACTCCACTGTTTTGAAGTTGTTCATAGTAAGATCAGACTAAGGCCCACTGTGTTACATAAAATATATGTTGTCAGTGAAGAATATCCACTTTATTACTCCGTCGTACCTCTCTTACTGTGACTTGAGTCAGACAAGTCTGTCCCAGGGCCACTACAACCATTGTGGCACCTTAAATGCTGTAACAGCCCTCGGTTAGTTGAGTTGCTTTGCATCCTTGGTGACTCTTCAGGCAGAGTGGCCTGGTGGTCCTCCTCTCCTCTCCTCTCCAGGCATGGATGGCCGTTGGTTCACAGGGACTCATCTGCTCTTTGACAGAACTTGGTTTTAGTTCTGCTGCGTGTCCACACACCCTCCTCTCTCAAGCTAGCCCAGGTAGGGGCATGGGCTTAGCTGCCAACACCCCAGACATGGAACAGGCTGTACTCGTTTACATGGCACCAGATAGCAGAGCGAGAGAGGCCTGGTTTGACATGCTTACTGTGACTAAGCCATGTTTATACACTCTGTAAAGAAGTCTAATTTGAAAAGTGCACACACTTCTCACACCAACACAGTTTAAAATAAAATTACTAGGCTTGAAGTCCAGCATTTATAAATTAGGCAAATGTTCAAATTATTGGCTGGACAGCCTTAATTTGTCCCCACCCCTGGACTCTTGTGTGCATATAATAAGATTCTTTATAAAAGACACTTTTTGCATAGAACCCCTGCCTCGCTCTGTACATGAGATGCATAGGGTCCACCAAATTGGATATAACTACTCAATACTGGTTTTTGTTCCCACTACTTACTAGGTAGCCTCAAGTTTAATTAACCATAAAATGTTTCAATAAATAAATATTTATTTCTATGTAGACTTCCTGATACTATAGCAACAACACCCTAAAAACTTCCCATACATAAAATCAAGCAGGTTATCCCTATCTTACAGGTAGTATAGAAATGCTGTCTGGGTAAATTTGAAGAGGGATAGCAAATGGCACATCCCTGGAACTGGATGGATGTGTGTTGCCAAATTTGTTGCCAAACTTCAGTTCCCTTGTCTGAAACATGGAGGTTGGGGAGTCATTCAGAAATCTAGTCATAATCATTTTTAAAAACAATTTTCCCCTTTAACTTCATTCTGGGAAATGCACAAACAATTTTTGCTGACATTTTCCAAACAAGTCTGAGAGGTGTCTGCCTTGTTCATGCTCCTGTTGGCAGCCCAAATGAACTGAAGCTGCCAACCCAATTTTTGGGGTTGTTTTTTTTTAATGGGCGATTTGCAAATTTTTTACTGACAGTCAAACATTTATATTGATATGTGCTTTACATAATGTAAATATATATAACATTTCTCCCAGGCCCTGGATGGCAATGACAAGGGCAGGATTCAAATTTAGGAGTTTAATATTAAACCTAACAAACAAACAAAATTTGTCAGTAAAATGTTTGCAGACTGTCAGTAAGAAAAACAGAAACAACAAAAACCTTTTTTTAGATTGGAAACCTTGACTGCAGCAATGGTTTTACACTATGCTGCCCCCATTGCAGGGGTCCCTTACTCACTGTCACAGTGTTACACTCCTGACCAGACCTTGCACAGTGGTGCCCCCACCTCAGTCCACCCCCCAACCTTACCCCCACTGGTCCTGCTTCTCTCCCTTTCCCCACCCTTCCCAATTCCCTCAGCTAAGTACAGACAATCAAAAAGCCTGAGGCTGATTCAATCTTTGCAAATTAGTCTAAACTGTAAACTGAACACACATTCACTTTTGATTCTGGAAATGCAGCCACAGGCCTGCAATGGCCCAGGCCAGAAGCCAGGGGATGCTATAGCATGCCTCCCTGCTTGGCTGAAGCAGACAGCTTGGGCCCAGGCTAGCCCACCCGCCCTGCAATGGGGGTTTGTGGGGAGGTGCAAAGCATCCCGGGATGCTGGGGGACTGTGAGTTAACTTGGATCTGGACGGGATCTAGGGCAAAAGTTCAATGAACTGATTTAACTTAAATCAGTTAAAGCTGAACAGTTTGGCTTTTATTAGTAGATGTTTAGGACTGTGAATCCAGAAAAGATGAGAAAGCCGGTAGGGAAATACAGATTGCCCAAGCAATAGAGGGACAGGGGTGAGAAGGGGAACGCAACCAGGTTACAGGAGATGCAATGTTAGCCAACTAAGCCCGGAGGTGGGGGGAAGGGGAGGGACGGGATTCGTGACGCTGAGAGAGAAAAAAGATGGATACACACAAACCCGTTACAATGGTCCACAATGGTAGAAGAAGTGGTTTGAAGAGAAGTGTCTCAGTCCAGATAGAGGACCCCTGTGATGAGACTCTTTGGGTGGAGCGGGGTCGTCCGTTGCTGAGGAATCGTCTCGAAGTGAAGGTCCATCTGGTGCAGATAGACCTTCACATTCATTCAATTTATCTTAAATCAGTTTTAGCCTTTTTGAAAGCAGTTTATGGTCACTGAACTTCTGTTGTGTTACAGATTTGAACTGGTTTCTGATCATTTGTACTGGTTTATGTGTAATTTCTGTCTCTGACCCTCCTGTCTCAGCATGGCTCCCCCCCACACCTGTTTTCTCACCCCCCGATACCAGGTGGTGCTGCTGTCCATCAAGCTCATTGTCACTTCATTTTTATGGATGGCTCCAACTTTTTTTATTATTATTTTTTTTATGGACTTTAAGGAGGTGTTTTCAGCCCTGTGTTGTTTTTTTTTTTTTATGGACCATGTATAAATGTATAGTTGGCAACCCTGAACTGAAGTTTAGCAGTTGTTGGCAACTAAAAATAGGGCCTGAAAATGGAAAATGTTTTTGGGGTGGTTAACTTATGCAGCACTAATAATAAATAACAACTGGGCTCTATATCTTTACAATAAAGCCTGTCACATTTATGGAGCTTGAGTGTTAAAAGAATGGTTTCAATGGAAATGGGATTGGGTTCTTATTGTTTTCTTACCCTCTGCTTTCTGCTGTCCATGTGAGCCGCTTTATTTTGGCTCATGCAAGAGATTAGAGCAGCCATTTGAATGCAACAGAGACCCACCACTTACCTAGAATGAATGTGGGCTTTGATCATGTCCAGCTGACACACTTTTTTATAATAGTCAAACTTGATGTATTGCACTAAACTGGAAGGGGCAGTAAACTTATCATACCAGATGTTGCATTAGATTTTCCTAAACAATCACTTTTCTGGCAGCTGATGATAGAGGACTTCTTCATTTAGTGTTTCAATAGAAGCTTTTTATTTTCATGTCCAGGTTTAGTAGAGTTTTATACTATCCTAGACATGCATAAATATAATATTGTTTGACTGCATTGTTTTGTTGTGGTTTATTTGAAAATGTTTAGATCTAGACAGGCCATTTTAAAATCAATGGGGTAGGTGGGGAGTAGGAGGGAGAGGAGATTTTTGAAATCCTACTAGCTTTGGACTTCTAATATAAAAATGTCCGTTTAATTACTTTCAGTGCCTGCAGAATGGTAGCATAATTATTTCTTTCAGTGTATTACTAGAATCTTCTCTGTTGCAGCTTCCCTGCCTTGTTTAAAAAATATACATAAAATACATGGATGCTCAGAGCTTCTCATGGGGAGATCACATCCATATCATTTTTACCTGGCTATTTCCTCAAGGGCACAGCTTTTCTGATTGTTATACTACAGATCACAAATAGTTTGGAATCCTTCCTTCACCAGTGGATACCTTTTGCTGGTTTTTTTCTTTAGTAATTTATTAACTGATTCTAGTTTACACTTCAACTATAGTGAACTAGTGAACCTATACTGAGCCCTTTATGCCTGGTGTTCTGTTTATTGCGAGGGCTGAAGAGGGGGCAGTGGCCACAAGCTTCCTAATCGGTGCTGAACAGCTCTGCCTCAGCTAGTCCTAGACTGCAACAGGTAAGCTCATCGTTTGAATGGAAAGTGTGGGGTTTTGCTGAGATTTTTGTGTCTAGTAATACTGTTCTTAGCCATTCTATTTTGCTTTGTGAAAATGGTAGCATTTTTTTCTCCCTTTTGTTGTTCAACTTGTTTAACCCTTAAGAAAATAGCAATGCTGGAATTGAGTATTAATTATCCAAAGACAAGAGATGCTACAGTGCCTCCTACTTCAGCAGGCAGCAGAACCTCAGGAATGATTAGAGTTGCTCTGTATCTGGCAAATGGGTGGTAGGTCTGGACTCTCTCGTTGATAAGTATATGATAGTTTTCGTCAATCAGTGAAAATGAGGCTGTGTAATCAATTGGCAGTGGTCTGGCCTGAGTGTCGAAACACCCGGTTCTGTTTGGTTCTGTTCCCACCTCTGCTATTGCTCTACTGTGTGACCTTGGAGGAAACGATGAGGCCCTTGTTTCTGCTCCGTTCTCTCTTTCTTCCCACTATGCTTGGACAATAAGTAGCTCCTTGGAAACAAGGAAACACAAGAAGAAACAATGTTTCTCTCCCTGTGAGTTTGTATGGAACCAATTTACAAGGGGGCTCTCATCTCACTTGGGTACCTGTAGATGATACGTCTCATACAAAATATTTTCCAGAGTATGGTTCTAATAATAAGAGCGTATTTTCTTTTCTGACCACTTTTTTTTTTCTTTGCTCCCATATCCATCTCTTACTTTTCTGCTTGGTTCAGGATACTTCTGTATTTTTTTTTTTTATTAGTCCCCTTTTTGGGGTTGCTTGAATGCTAATAGCCCGACAAGTCGTTAGCTTCAGTTTCTCTTGCTTGGACTTCTTGGAACAGCTGAATCAGCTTATTGTATTGTATCCTATTCAGACAGTTAAAAGGCACGGTAGGTTTGCACGTTATATACTAACTGAAGTCAATCAGTACATACAGGCTCAGCTCATCATTGTGAGCTTTAGCCTGCAAAAACTTGTGCCCTCTTCCCCCCCCTACCGCACACAATTAGTATACAAGGTGCAAATCTACCATACTTTCTGTATCACATCAGACTAATATGGTTAACTGTCTCTTTGTCCTTCCCCCAGGCTGTTCTTGCTTTGGAAACTCTTGTCCCTATGTTAATGCAGCTTCTTTTTATCTTCTTCCTAGAAGGGGAAGTTTACAGCCGGTCAAGCAGTTCCAGGAGATGTAGATTCTTGCCTTGGCCCTGTCTCCCCTTCCCCACGTTTACTGTTGGGCCTTAAGTAACTCTTGTAAGAGTTCTGACTCAATCTTCCTGTATATAATATACTCATTTGCTCACAGGAGAGTTGAGCCATTGCTTTCTGTCATTCAATTCTTTCAGGTCTTTGGAAGAGACACTGTGTAGCTATCAAGGCTTATTTAATTATTTTGAGTTCTTTCCACAGCATCTCTCTCAATTTCTTTTATTTTTTCCCTATCCTGTAATCTTTCAAATTCAGCCAGATATGTGCTGTCTGAGAGCAGTGGTAACGTCTCAATGAGTGCATCTACATGTGTGCTGGACTACAATGTTTTTACTATGCAGTCATTTAGTACTTGCTTAAGCAAGTATCAGATGACGGTGAAGTAACCTATGTTACTGTATAGTCCAGATGCCTCGCCGGTCTTTTCCCACGCTACTGCACAGTAGCTTGTTATTACTGTGCAGTAGCACTGGTGTCATGGTTCATGCCCACCAATGCTACATTGCCAAAGCAATGAGCTATGGTGATGGTGATATAAGTATAGTGTCTTGTGTAGATGCACCCAGTATGTTTCTTCTCCCTAGATTGTAAAGAAGTTGTGTACTCTTCAGTGACCTCCATAAGGATAATATATTGCAGATCTCTGTCCAGATGTGGCATGTTTTGACCTGCAATGCCACTTATTATCTGCACTGACAGTTGGCAAAAGATCCAAAGTTTGGCTTTCTCTAGCTGCATTTCTGACATGCTCTCAAATTGTGCGCTGTACTCAGACTGGCATCAGTAACTAGGTAGGAGTGATGGAAGCAGGCACTTCAGTAGCATTTAGAGAGCTCCTGTGGGGTGGCACAACAAAAGCACTAGGATAATTAGCAGGGCAGGACTCCACTAGATGCTTTCTTTAAGCAAAAGAAAACGGAGGACCCTTTGAGCAGTACAGAAAAACATCCAATTTGTAGAAGCTGGACCCTGATCCTGGTTGAGATCTGAATCAGATTTGGATTTCAAAGTTTGGTTATGCTCAGACCTTATGTTCAGGCTTTTAGTCTTTGGGATTTGCTTGCACATGTGTGTGCTCACACTCGCTCTCTCACACTGTTACCCTCACTTCCCTTACTTACATACTGCTGAGGGCTAGTGTGACCCCAGTTGTGTTCTTATTGTAGTTCCTTACCCCAGTGTCAAGTAGGCATAAAAGGATATCCTGGCAATGACTGAACAGCCAAAAAAGGGGACAGCCAATCATTCGCAATAAATGTCTGCTGAAGTGTCCTGCTTTTAAATTTCCTATCAAGTTTTTTGGAGAAGGAGTTAAGAAAAGAGCTACAGCATTAGTGCTCCTTCCTTGGTTGCATGAATAAGGGAGAGGCTCTTTAAAAGTGTGTGGGAGGGAGGGAGGGAGAGGGGTGGAAAACTATACAACGATGTGCAGGCAAGTGTCCGGGCAGTGTAGTTGGGAAGAAGTTGGAAGACAGAGGTTTAATGTACAGCAACAATCAAACTTTGTTTAAGTCCCTGTGCTGCTACCTTTCAAGCCAGGGACCACTTCAGAGAAACAAGGAGTGTCCACTTACTCCTCCTTTATGCATGTCCAAGTCTGGAAACTAAGCAGAGCTTATGTTTGTAGTCCTGAGCATAGACTACAAGGCCACTCTCAGGCTCTCTGTCTCAGGAGCGCTGCTCTATCCTCTGGTGGGGAGAGGAGGGAGGGAGAGAGAAAATCGCATACAAGACCCTATAGTGGAACCAGAGACTTTGTAAGGGTCTCTAGAAACTTAGAACATCCTCTGCAAAGTGCCCTGGACAAAATGCAGCAGCTGAGAGCAAGAGGAGGGGATCTTCTTTGTCTAGGCAACAGGCATGCATCCAAGGAGACACCTTACAGATTCAGAGATGCACATAATTTTTAAAGAGCTCCTTTCCTTTTGGGCCTGCCTTCCTTCCTGTGCCATTAAGGCAGCCCCACTCCTTGTGTGCACGTATTCCAAGAAATGGAGAAAAATACATGCTCAAGTAGGAAGACCACCTCCCTTCTACTTCTGACTCCCCTTAGCCTCACCTCTGTTCACCAGCAATTTAACACATGTGTCATGCTGTTCACTGTCCTCCCTTGCACGCAGGAACTGACCCTGCCCTCCCTGCTCTGCTTTCTGGAACCACAAGTAATGGAGGAATACGGCCACAATGAAGTTAGGTGAGATTCACAATTCTCTCTTCTTTGAATTGATCAACTCCAGTGTAGCACTAAATGAATGAGGTGGGTAGAAGCTGCTTCTGGCACCTGCTTTTGCCCTACGGGTCCCAGCTGCCTTTCTGCTTTCTAAAAAGCAGGTTGTAGCAGGAGAGCAGAGTGCAGAAGGTACGAGCCTTGCTGGGAGTCTGACTTGTAGTCAAAAAGCTGCAACTCCGCTGCCAGCTGCAGGGTCTAATGACAGAAGCAGAATCGGTGAGCGCTGAGGTGGTAATCCTGAGCTTCTAGGAACATCTCAGGAGAAGGAGGTAGAAATGCTGGAAAATCATGAGACATTATAAAGCATTAGCTGAAGAGCATTATAAGAATTGATGAAACAGAGGTTGTTTCCATTTACCCTGGTTATTTTCCCCATCGTACGTGTGTGTGTTTGTGTAAAAAAAAAAAAAATCCTCCTGTTGCCTTTAAGAGATGACTTTCCGAGTTAAGTTCAGGCAGGGCATCAGCTATACTAGATAAGGAAGGTGCAGTTTTTCAGTGTTCCTATTCCTCTGTTCAGTCCATTCTTTATTTTCGGCATTTAGCACAGGATTAATAAGAGTGCCAGTTGTGTCTATTGAGCCAGCTTTGTAACACAAGCGTTTGCAAGTTACAGAAATCATCCATTTTGCACGTTGCTCAGAAGGTTGTGACGGACAAGGCTGCACAACAGAAATTCCAGCAAGCGATAAATTCTATTCTTGCTTGGTACGAAGCAAGTGGCGTAGGTCCAGCTGGGGTTTGGCTTGTGGTCTGGTGTAAAAGCATTTCCTAACTGTGTAACGTTGTTAGAAAATATTTGTCTACATATGCAACTGCTGTAAATTGGCCTAAAGTCAGTGGAGCTGTGCCAGTTTACATTTGTAGGTCTTTATATCTTATTGGACAGAGCATGTTTAACTTTGAATGCAGTGATTATAGGCATCTGCTCATACTGTGCTGTGTAAATATGTACATGAGACCATAGGTGCCTACTTTTACTTTTGCTGGGGCGGGGGGAACCGGATTCAGACAAATCAATTTGGGACAGTGATTTGAATCACTGTCCCCTGAATTGGCCAAATTCGAAGTGAATAATAGCCACTTTGCACAGGCCTACTTGGCACCTCTGCATGGGACTCAACAGGACCCAATATGTACAACAACTATTTACACAATGGAAGAAGGGCATTGATTTGAGATCACAGAAGAGTTTTCGGTTGGAAGGAGTTTTTCACCCAGAGGATGTACTCGGAGCTGATGGTCTCAATAATATAAATCCTCAGTGGATTTAACAGTATCTTAGGCTATACCTGTTGAGCAGAAGGGAAGCTGCTGCTTGAAAGATGCAGAATGAGCTGTATGCCATGTTTTCTACTGGTTTTACCACGTAAGTTTGTAGCGCCTTTGTAGCAAAAAGAGAACAACTCAAATGTTATGGCACAGGTGGATAATATTTATTCTTACCTTTGCTCTTCTTCACAGTTTGTCTCTATGGTTGAACTAAATGGTGGATCATATGGAAACTTAATAAGATGACATTTTTCTCATGGAAGCAAGAAGTCCCCTGGTTTTCTGCCTGCCTGTTTATTTGAACTATACAGTTACTTAGATCTTTGCAATTACATAAAACCTGTAAAGGGATTTTTTTGGTTCTTATACCTACAATTTTATTTCATGGCAGTTATAAAATGATTTGTGGGTTTGTGTTTGTGGCAGAAGTTACCCAGTCAGTTCAAATACAATGGACTCATAGTTCATTTTCATGCTGAATCTGCGTGTGAAGGAGTCATGGTTTTTATGCTAATGTCATACAAATTGCAAATAATAACCTTCTGATTTAATGTCAAAGATGACAAATATAAGTCATTTGTAGCAGTTATACAGCTTCTTCTATCTTAAGAAATACTTTACAATTTTCATCATCTCCCTGGAAGATAAGCTTTCCTCCTGTTTTCCTGGTGGAGATAAGTCACAAAGCACATTTGTACTGAGCTGGAGTGTGCAAACACAACACACCTTTTCACTCCTGCTATGCATATGCCAAATTTTTTTTTTTAAATGTAATGTCGAAGCTGTTAGAATGACATCGGAAATTCAGGCCGTCACTCTACATAGAAGGGACCAGGCCTGAGCCTGGTGCTGGGCATGGCCTTGGACATGCACAAGAAAATGCTTACGTTACTTTTTTGGGATATACCACATGAGGAAAGCGCGAGCATGCTTTACAGCGGCGCTCCTTTGCATTGTGATGTAGACATTCAGATAGCATACCCCAAACCACACAGCAAGTTGCAGAGAGTTGGCAGCTCCCAGATGCATGGTCTACCTTCCAGAGGTGGTTAATGAGAATGGGGAGAGTTGGTGTGCTCAGGTTATTCAGGAGGAGTGTTTTGGGGAATCCCATCTAAGGGCTGTATGTTTTATCATAAACCTCTGAGCCTTTCAGATAAGGTGGGATATAAATCTAATAAATAAGCATATTAGACTTAAAATTACCTTCCCTAAAAGAGGCTGAGGGTGACTTAGAATAAATAATAATGCCTGAAATTCTTCACTTGGAATTCTTCCAGCTTCAATAAATATGGGGATAATAGGGTTTTCCCAATTCTTTGCGATAGATTTTTAGTTTGTAAGAGTTTGTGTGATTTTTCTTTGCTGTGTAGCTTACAGCAAATTAGTGGACAACACCTGCCTCCCAGTCTGGTATCTTGCCCAATAACTGTAACCCTGACTAGGCACAGGCATGGCAGTAAATGTAACTCTAAGCCTTTCATGTAACCTCCATAGTTTGTAAGGGAGGAATCTTTTTTTTTAACCTGAAAGTGATATTTTTCCTATATACAGCAATAGTATTGGGGAATCTGTCCTTGTATTTTACTTCCTGTTTCCTTTCAGATTTATCTAGCCGGTGCATGGAGACAATACATCCTTTCTGCTACCTTCGTGTTGCAGCAGATTCCTTTCATTTCTTTCTGTTGTTTGTTGCCTCAGGAATGCCTTGGACACAAATCATTCTTTGCAAAAGGAAAAAAGACATCGTTCACCCTGCAGGTGACATTGCTGTGGTCCCCTGGAAAAAGGCTTGGGGCAGTCCATGAATGCTGCTGCTTCAATAAGAGAAAAACACAAAGCTAGCAATACATTTTTTTTCTCGCTGAAACAGTAGATTTGTAAAAGGCAGTATGAAGCTTCCCTGCCCCTCTCCCTCTTTGCATCCAGTGTATTTTATTCTGATTTACTGTCCCATGTACCTTTATAGTATTAACGCATCTAAATATTTTTCATGCTAAAATTTTTCAAAATGTCTTACAAATATATGTTGTGTACCCTTGTTTAAATAGAAGGGGAAACTGAAGTACACTTGCACTGAGTATTGTAGAGGCAGCGTGGGGAGACCAGCTCACTGTTACATTGTGTACCCATTTCCTCTAATGGAGAGTACATGGTGGGTGAAAAATGTACCATTCTGACTTACTAAATGCAAGGTGGAGGGCAATTGTGAATCCAGCCATACAACCTACGTTATCGTCCCATGTTCTTACAACAGCACAAGATCACATTGTTCTGTTTGTCAGGAAGGGGAAAAAAGTTGTGTTTTTAAGTAGACATCAAGACGTGTTATGCTTAGTCATGTAAATTATAATGGCAAGTTCGTAATAAGGGCTAAATGGAAGGATTATTAATAGCAGTTTTATTATAAAGGAAAGTGGATCAATATAGATAATAAGCGAAATAGGCATTAGAAAAAATTACTGGTACCGCCAGGAAATAACTTGCTTCTAAGGCATACAATCAGGCCTAATTGTTTAAACCGGAGGTGTCAGCACAGTGGCATCAGTTGACGTCTGTATCTAGCCAGAACAGAATCTTCCACATGAAGGGAACGTATACTTGCAATACCAGAGAGAGAGAGACCTTCTTGGTGTACAGTTTTTGCGTCTGAAGCTTACACTTCAAGAAGTAAAGCCTCCCACCTCACTCGTCCATTGTGGATATGCTTAATAGTAACATTTAGTTGCCTACAAACATGGGGATAAAAAAACCAAAAACCTTTTGGGGGGGACCTTCTGTATCAATATAGCTACACACATACTAAAGGTTGCATTGATTTAGTTGAAAATGAAACAAAAAAGCCCTACCCCTAAGTGTAACACATTAGGTGCACTTAAAAGTCAAAAAACAGAAACCCCATGTGTAGGCCAGGCATTAGGGCATAAGTTTTAAATGAGAAAATAAAAAAGGATGAAGAGAACTTGGTACCGAGAGTGAAATGATCCTTTCTGCTTCAGCCTTTTTTCAGCAGGCACAATGGCTGGGTTAGGGTGTAGGAAGGACAAGGAAGCATAAAGGAGGCATTGTAGACAACAGTTTTGCCAGGGTACAATGGAAAAGCAGTTGGCTCATCTTGTTATGGCTGCTGAGGCATAACACTGAGCACTGGATTCATGCCAAAGGCTGTCCCAGTCCACCCAGCTGTCAATGGTGGTTATAAGTGATGCTATCCATGTCATCCCCTGCAAGCTGTTGGCTACAAAAACTGACGTGCCTTAAGCATGCTACCCTGAAGCACTGTTTGAGAGGGTGGACCTTTGACTTGGACTATAGATAGCCGTTTGGATACCTCCCAGACTCTCCCTTGCAAGCCCTCACATGGAGAGTAGGTGGGGCAGGACAGGCAGCAGCACTACAGTGATTCTAGGGCAACCCGCAGAGGTCCCCGTCATGAAAAGGCCTGTCCATTTCATGGGTCACAGAGCAGCGCAGGATTTGGATGCTAGAGAATGAAATAAATCCACATTTGTACTGCCTCATCCCCAGGCTCTGAATGGGGTGTGCAACATTGCATCTCACCCTACTTTTAAGACCTTTGCACCTACCAAAGGCCCTCCTATTCATGCTATCCATGTTCATGCTAGTGAGCAGCAGCCCTCCAGATGAGTGTGGAGGTCCTACCTGGAGCTCCATGGTAGAGTATTGGGAAATTAAAGTAGTCCCTTAGCTGATATTTATTTATTTATTTATTTTGTCTCATTCTCCAACTCAGATATGGGGTGGTACCTAGAACAGATTAGGCCTCAGTCCTGGATCATCAACCTGTTGTTGTCCACATTAAATGTAGTGGTCTACACACATTAAGCTCCTTCAAAGTCAGGAGCATACGTTGATGGTTCAGGGCCAAAGAGTTGCTTTTTTAATGGAAAATTATAATATAAACTGAAAGGAACCACCAACAGATATAGAACTACATGGACTTTACCAACCCATCCTGGAGGTAGAGATTCACTACAAGGGCAAATGTGAAGCCTGTCACTTTTTGTTTGGGTTTTTTTAATCGTTCTTCATTTTAGCTGCCACTTTCCCTCCCTCCCTTACCACCCCCTCCCTTTTAGGTCCACTATTGTTAGTGGTGTACACTAAGAATGGAAACTGTTTTAGATGCCTGTTTCTCTTGAATGGTCTCTTCTATGATCAAATGATATACCACTTCACAAATCTACAGGATGTTATAGCTATTAGTAGTAAAGCAGTGCTTTATTTTGGCATAATGCATCTGGGGGGTTCTGTAAATTTGGTTCTCATCTCCCCCATTCAATAGGAGAGCATATCTCTGTGCAAGCAGACTAGATTACAAACAGCTACAGCACATGCAATATAGAAAAGGAATTCCCTGATTTCCTGCCCCCCTTCCTGAGACAACGGCACAGGGAGGTAAAATTCAGGCTGCTGAGTCCTGACTTGTCAGGTTAGGTTATGCTTATGGCCTTCATCTATAAACCAAAGCACACTTCTCCCTCCTGCACTGAAAGACAAAGGCCTAATCTGATCACCCCTTGGGGTTATAATTAGAGCAATAGTGGCCAATAAATCCTGCATTTCAAATCTAAAAGAAACCATAAATGAAATATTGCAGACAGCTGGTTTTGAGCATGTGCGTTGCATCTCTCTGGCTATAGTGCCCTCCTGGAAACTATACCACTGGAGCAGGACCTAGCAGTGCTGAATTTTCTCTTTCTGGAAACTGAAATAAGAAGGCAATGAAAGGAGAAAGATAAGAGTGGTATATGTTTCATAGAGATAGAAAAGGTAAGAGCTGGCATAAGGGGACTTGAAGACAAAGGTACCTGCTAACCAATTCTCTTGTCTCCTGTAATACTATGTAAGGCTTGTCTTGCCTGCAGACAAATGTTTCAGACAAATGGCTTCTGACTGGTAGCTCTGGGGAAGAATTGACCTCTTTAAGGAGTCTATAGTCAAATGCAAAGATTTCTGGATTTGAATAAACCTGGTCTCTAGTCTGATCAATAGCTAAGGATTATTTGCCAAGGATCCAAGAAACAAAGTTACAGGGTGTGTGGCTTTTTTTTTTTCCTAATGAAGGATGTGTTGCCAACAGCTGTGTCTCATCTGTTTTTGAAAGGTACTGTGGAGTTGATTCATTTGACCCTTAATCTAATTGGTGACCAGACTCGCTAAGAATATCAGGTCAGTAGTAGCATGCTGCAAAGGCATAACCAAAGCACAGCTCACTAGGAAGGAGAAGTGCTAAACCTTTTTTTTCCCCCCTTTACATCTTTCCTTTCCCCACCTACCACGTTTAAACCCCACCCGGCAACTGCATGACAATGTATGACTTACCACAGCCTGGGTATAAGAAAGGAATCTTTTAAATATTGAAGAATTGTTTCTTGGTCTTGCCACAAAGAATGGTAAAGGTAAATTTGAGTTGTGCAGCCTCCTTTGAAATCTGGTACCATCATCAAAGGGCTCCAGGGAAACTGCCCAGCTTCTGTGTACAAGGCAGTAGCATCAAAATGCACTAGGAAACTTTGCCTGGCCTGTGGTTGTGGAGCAAACCCATTTCTAATGTCCCAAGAGAAGGCAGGATTTCCCTTAATTGTGAATTTGGGACTCCGATTTTCTGATCCTGGTTTGAGAAGCATGATTCCTGGTGGGTTTTGTTTGTTTTCTAACACAGCTGAAAGACATTAGTAGTTATCCTTCATACAATGTGGGTCAAATGGTCTTTAACCAAGCTGCTGGGATTTTTTCAAACACATTTTTGAGGTATCTTTCCAAATTTTAATTCAAATTAGATTTCAGATTAAATGTAATCTAATGTGAATCCTAATCTAATATTCCAAGATGAGCAAACTCAGGAGGAAAAAATAATAAATGTTCCCAGTGACCCGTAGATGCACTCTATAAGCTTTTAAGAAGAAGGGAGGGATGTGAACCTCACAGGAAGTCCTTTCCCAACTGCTAAAGCACAATCACAGCTAGTGACTAGCACAGGTAAGAACGCACCTATCTCAGATCTCACTCTCCTTGTTTTTACTGTACGGCTTGCTTTGGAGTTCATCAGACATGTTTCATGTCCATGCTCTGGAAGGAATAGCACTTGTGTGTCTGCCTTTTGTCATTCAAACTTGTTCCCTTGGTCGAAGAGAAACTGTAGATGCAGTTTGTTGAGGTGAGTGCACAGGGAGGTGTCCTGCTTGGGGTAGAAGTTAGAACTGCACTGAAACAATAAGGAGGGGGAGAGAACAAAGGCACTCGGGACAAAATGCCAGGTTTCATGGCATGCGCAGGGCTTGAATTGCTCTTTGCATGCTTGAGGGCATAGGCTAATTGTCTCTGCTTACAAGGATAGTTATTAAATAAGGCAGGCTCTGCTCCTGCAGTATTATATTGCTCCTTAAGTGTTCATGTTACATGCCTACTGTGACAGCACCTTTATAAATCTTGTATAAACTGGCTACCAAGTGACTGCTGAATTGATCTGGAGATGCAAAACCCTTCCCTGGATACTGTATTTTTGTAGAATTCTCCATTGCAGAAACTGTGAGCTTCCTGATGTTATATACAGTGCAAGTTTAAGACTATACATTTAGGTTGCTAACAGTGAGAAAGTGGTGAAGAGGAAGAGTTCTAGTTATTTCCAGTGTAACAGACCATTAGTGAAAGATTTGAAATGACAGATTTTTTTTTTTTGTCTCCTTACTGGGTTGTTACAAAATATAAAAACTATTTAAGGAAAACTGACCATGTAAAAGATTCTTTCCTCACAGCTGGATGTTATGTCTGTAGGCAGAAATGGCTTCAAGTAATACCATGGAAGTAGCTGGTTGGTAGAGAATTGTTGTTTTTTGTATTTTGACAACATTTGGGCTAGGAGCCTATGCTATTGGGCTACGTATGTTCATATGGAAAGCCATAGTCCTTGTCCCAACCAATCCAGTCACAGTGCTTATAGCAGGGTTGGCACCTTATGCACACTATATAATTTTACTCACCTGACTAAAGCTACTTTTGTGCATGAATGCTATTCAGGTGCTACTCCAAGGCAAAATGCAGTGATTGAGAATAACCAATAATTGGAGAAGAGTCCGTGGGGGACATGGGAAAGAGTAGTAAGACTACGCAATACGTATAGCATTTCTGCCATTTCCTGCTTGTTTTAATATTTTATATCATTATTTCTGTTTTTCAAAAACTTTGTTGATCAGCATATAGTTAAAAATGGGTACATATCTTAAGATTAGTATTAGAGTGATGTTATAGCTGTGACGGTCCAGGAATTATGGTAGAGGCCATGGTTTTTATGGTGATCTCTCCCTGCTCTTTACATTGACAGTGTGCACTTCCCTCCTCAGGCCTGATGAAGAATGCCTGCATACAGTTGCTTGTCTAACTTTGTTCTGGCCATGCAGTTAGTTCAATAAAAAAGATCACCCTAAAAATCCTTAAATATCCTAAGGTCTCAAGCTTGCATCAGTGAACAGAAACAAACTCAAATGATATATTGTGCTAACCAAGCACTGCTTTTCCCTTTAAAAGTATAAGTCCTTGAATGCTAATAGCCATTGCTAAAGGAGCAGTCAGATGGGGCCAAATATTGCTAAGGTGTTCTACACTCAATATACACGCACTGTGTGACCATGTATTGAAGTGTCTGAAGTTGAGCTGAGGCCTCTTAAAAACCTAATTACTCATCTAGAAGTAGGTGAAAACTGTGAGGGATAGTAATGTGAGGCAACCTGCACTAGGAAACTGTTTAGGATAGCTCCATGAGCTGAATGCAGCTATTAAAATCCTCTGGCTATGGCATCTGCATGCTACAACTTCTGTGTGCAGAACTAATGACCAATTGGTGAAGCCAGGCTAGAGCATCATGCACTGTAGGAAAGAGCGTGTTTCCCTTTGGAGACCTTCATTTTTGTGCTGTCTTGCTTTGCTTGTTTCCATTAATCTAAAGTAGATCACTGAGAGAGAAATTATACACTTGCTCATTGTGTATAGGGAAAGACAGACTCCTCCAAGCTAAGACATGCCAGAAATTTGGCAGAATGAATAGAGCATGAAACTAATGGAGCAGAAGGTAACTGTCTTTTATTGTACAGCAAGAAGCAGCTGTGTCCCAAAAAGAATGTTTTATATTTTAAGAAAATGATAAGAGGATGGCAAGAACTTCCTGTTCCTGGAACCAGTTTTCTATAGGTTTATTATGAAAAGATACTAATCATATGTAACACATGACAGTCCAACATTGGAGAAATTTAATGTTAAAAATGTAATTGGAAAGTTATCTGTATCCCTGTGGTCTGCTTTGAAGTCCATTAGTTTACTGTCATAATTGAGAGGTACCAGACTTCAAAGTTTTGCATCTGTCAGACTTCATAAGCTCTTAGAAGATACCCAGCATCTATCCTGTAGTGCAAAAAGCAGTGACTTTCAAGAAAACACTGTAAAATATTAAGTTCACTTCCAGCTTAAAAAGATTTAAAAGGCCAGGCTGGCATCAAATCTGACACCAGTTAGATAGGCTGAGTGACAGCTTCTTACTGATGTTATATCCTTTAAGGCATACATAGGCATTTGGAAGACCTGTCTATCCAACTGGCTTTCTAAACAATACCTCCTGGCCTCTTTTTAGCATAGTTTTGGACTTAAATGCAATAGTTTTAGTAAAGATACCCTGTATTGGCATAGACAATAGCAAACAAGTAACTTGGTTCACATTACAGAAAACACTGTTTTAAAAGGAAAAAAAAGAACCTTTTATAAAAACAAGCAAACAAAAAAACCCTTCTTTTATAATAAATTTAATCCAGCCCTGGATAATTGAACAGAAGCAATCTCCCAATAAAGTACAAATTTTGTGTTCACTGCACAATAAATGCCAACGTGAAATTCCTTGTGTGCATTCATTTGTAACCCAAGGCAAATTAATACTATTCTGCAGTGTATAACACAGAAGAAATCATCACTGCTGTCTACACAGTTGTATTTTTATCAGATGCACAAATGGTGACTAATTGTTAGACATGTATTTTCTAAGCAAATGAGGAGAAATCATGAAATCTCTTTAATTGCAGTTTCCTGCTTCTAATTAGGCATTCAGCATGTAAGACCTCTTCCATAGATTCCACTTTCTGTTTTCATTTAAAATAACATAAATGTATGAGCTTATTTTTAGTAAATGCTTTAATTATGGATTAGAGAAATGGTTGTCAAACCACATATGCTAATATGTAAACAATTCACTGACTACCCAGTTATTTCCATTAATACTATGGGATTTATTGTTGCCATATCCTGACCGGGGATGAAGCCGATGGATTTAAGCTTTATTTAGCAAATCCCTCTCTATTCAAAACCTAAAGCTCCTTGTATGCAGCAGCCAGTGTCCAGAAGGCACCTTGTCTAGTGATCCATATGGGGAGTACCACTGGGAGCAAACAGCAGAGGAGGAGCCAGGCATGCATCTGCTACAAGAAGGACCAGTCACATGTATCTAGAGCATGACTTTATTTTCAGAAGTGTGATGCTTATGTATGACTCACTTTTTTCTTTTACTTAGTTGAATTTGAGCTGTTTATATTTATATGGATGCTACTGAGCCATTTCTACCCTGCTGAGGGTCCAAATGAGAACTTGATCCGATGTTGGAGCACAGTATTTAGGAAGCGGGGTTAAAATATTATTGAAATCTGACTGGGCACTAAATACAGAATTAAAATTGAACTATTTTTAAAAGAGAGGAGAGTTACTAGCAAAGTGTCCTCTGGGTAACTTTCTTGGGTTTGGTGCTCGATTTTAGCCTAGCTGAGACCAGATTGATAACCTCATGGCCCTTTGGGAGGGGCAGAAAGTGGATTGTGATAGTGTGGTTACTGATGGGCTCTTTTATTGAAAGGGTTAATTGAGGACAATCCAGTAGCATTGTCAAATGTAGGATGAAAGCTTAACTAATCAAGCCATGATTGAAGCTGTTTGTTGACAATCTATTTATAAATAATAAAATATAAGCCCTTACTCCTGGCTCTTCTATGCAGATGAGCACTCCTTTCTATGTAGTGTGTGGCTGGTTAGATGCCAGATCCTTTGAGGAGCTGAACATCTGCCAGCAGAGTCTACGTGAACTGCAGGTGTGCATTACTTTGTGGCCTCTGGCATTGGCGACACATAGGGGGGTGCACATGCACACCCTGAGATTGGTGGTGCACCACCTAAGAGGAGTGCCACCAACACTGCTGGTGGCACCTGCAGGCAGTCACCATTTGCCACCCTCCCCCCCTTGCTGCTGACGCCACCGGTGGCCCCTGCAAGAGGTTGCCGATGGATGCTGGCGACCGCAGCTGCTGCTGACGGCGTCTGCGGGTGGTCGCTGACCACTCCCCTCCTCACCTGTGACACCACTTCAGTCACTTGTGGGTGCTCCCTGCTCGCTGCCACCACCTGTGGGCAGTCACCATGCCCCCCCCCCCCTCTGTTCATGTTTGGAAGGTTTGGGCCAGGTACTGATGTTACACGGAAACCTGTCTAAACCGGTTACGCTGAATGTCTCTTGTATTCATAGACCAGGTTCTGCCATTTTAAAACTGGTCTAAGATACAGCTAGATGGATGTAGTATCAGGCTTTAATTGGGTTAGGTTAGACTGCTCTATCAAACTCCGATACCAGATCCCCTTCCAGCTCAGCTTAAATCACTGTCCTCCGGCATCCTGGGCTGCTTTGTGGTCTCTTCTCCTTGCAGGGAGGTGCACTGCAACACAGCTTGGGCTCAGGTTCTCCAGCTGAATGCACAGCAGGCTGCCCCAAAGCTCCCTAGCTGTCAGCCAAAGGTAGGACGGAGGCAGGGTTGGTGGGGCACACTATGCCACTCCCCTGTCTGAGCCCCAGGACCAGGTGCTGGAGTGGCTCTGGGAAGGAGCCAGAACCGAGTTCCTCTGCGGCCACGGGGCTCCAGTCCCTGGGAGTGG
Source organism: Caiman crocodilus (assembly GCA_030014935.1). Taxonomy (NCBI): domain Eukaryota; kingdom Metazoa; phylum Chordata; order Crocodylia; family Alligatoridae; genus Caiman; species Caiman crocodilus. Next base: position 4,752,074 of record JAGPOW010001543.1, on the reverse strand, counting down.
GGGAGGGGGATGCTGTGTAGCTACAGGGGAAGGGGCTTCAGCTGAGAACTCAGCACTGATTTGGGGTGAGGGGGATGAAAATCCTCCGAGCCCTTCCTGGAGCCAGTCCAGCATGTCCTGGAGCTCAGACAGAACCGGGACAGAGGAGGGACATCCTGTGCTCTGTTGACCTGGCCCGGGAATGCAATGTGTGCTGCTGGCATTACCTCCCCCAGCAGCTTGTGAACCCCACTACCTCCTGCTCCTATCCTGACCAGGACAGATACCTGCACCCCTACCGTGGACAAAACCCAGGGACGGCTGTCCCAGCACAGGTAGGGGAAACTTGTATTCTGTTTGTTCCCAAGCTAACGTAGTCTACTTGGAGAAACCCGCATAAGTTGGTTCAAACGGGCCCTAGGCTTAGTGAATGTTTGTACCTCGCCTTGGTGTAAATTGTTCTTCTCACGGGAAAACCGAGGCATTGAATAATGCTTCAAAAATAACTGGAAACCAGTTTCCAGTCCCCTCTTCATCCACACTTAATGAATACCAGGATAATATGGTGGTGTTTATAACTTTAGAAATTAAACTGACAAATTCTCCCAGACTGCTTCCATAGTCCTGCTGCCAGGGAAGATAATATATTGGTCTGCTACCCAGCACTGAAGACTGGTTTCCAGCAAAAGACACGCCTGCTTTCACTTGTTTTGGAAATACTGATAGGAATATAAATCCTGCAAAAGAAGACAATGTGCTGTACAGAAGGAGGAATAAGATTTGTATGTTGGACTGAGTTGGAAGGTCTTAACAGATTGGAATTAGTACATATGATCTCATGTAAGTACAAATGGTTGTGTTTTTTAAAAAGCTTTAATTATTTTGATGATGAAGAAATTAACACTAGAGCACTGCAGTCAGGTCTAATATTTTCAATTCTTTGAAAAGGATGTTCACCCCTTTTTAAATGGATGTTAATTCCACTGAATGCAGTTGAGCTGCAACTAACTTACTTTAGTTAGATAGGTTGTATTTTCTGCAGTCTGTGTAGTACATGGAGAACTGACTCACATACAAACAATTAAATGCCATTTCTTCTTTAGTGCTTTAGGATGTAAAGAGAGGTGGAGGGAAACTGATACCAGAAACTCAATTTAATATGACTTGCTGATCATACCCAATAGAAGTAAATCTGCAATTATGATACATTCCTGTACTAAGAAAAGATGCATAGCATCCTGGGTGGCTTATCTTAGATCAGGGGTCAGCAACATTTTTGGGCAGTGCCCAAAACACCTGTAAACCATGCGTTCCTAGCAAAATGCCTTTGTGTGCCACAATCTGGCACCCATGACAGGGGTTGCCAACCCCTGTCTTGAGTGGTGAAAGCTGGTTGGGTCATGTATGCTCAATGTACAGGCAACTGAACTAACCAGAAGAAAAGCTACAACTACAAATGCTAGATAGACTGGATGCATGAGATGACCTATACTGAGGACCAGAGAAAAGGTCAGCAAAGCTGAATACACAGCGACCTAGGCTTTTCCCAGGAAGGGCCACCACTGCTGAATGTCTTTGCAACCTCTCCAACATTTTTCATTTAAGATTATTTTTTCCCAGTTGTGGGAGCACTCGCCTGCTTAAGCATTTAACTGATATTAGGGATACTTATCTAAATCTATCGCCCTCTTAGAGCAGAGATGGAAACAGGTGTGCAGGGTGCTCTCCACGTGCTTGGTGGCAAGTCCAGAAGTGGATCGCAAGTACTCCCAGTCCACTTCCAGGTCCGCTGGGGAGTGTGCAGGGGGGCTCCTTGCTCCTTCTCCCCTCCCCCCTGGCTTGGTGATTAGCTTCAGGAGGACCCTGGGTGCATTCTCCAGACCCCGGAAGCACCTTGCTGAGCCGGAGAGGTGTGGGGGCCCCCCCTGCATGCTTCCTGGTGGACTCAGAAGTGGGGAAGCCCCCTGCACTTCCATGGGATGCTCCATGTGCCCAACATTGCCTACTACCTAGAGATATGTAGAAAAAACGTTTAAAGCTGTGTCTGTCAGAAATGCCAAATCTCTCCAAATCGATTTGGAGGGTTCCAATTTCAATTCAGAAAGATTAAAGGGTCCTCCAAATTGATTCAGATTCAGAGATTTGACCTCTGAATCGGGCCGAATCTCTGCCGAATTGAATTGGGGACTGAAGCTTTGCACAGCCCTAGTTCTTGCACCATAGAGATCAACCTAGATTAGGGCCTTTGAGGGTTGTTGCTGTGTAAGTAGGGTATTGTACACTGGATCCTGCTTTTGTGATGTGCTCATGGGGCACCTGTACACACTACAGGGTTTAATCCTCATTAAATTAAATAGATTTATAACGTTTTAAATGTTGTTTATTTTGGATTGTCGCACCAGTGTTGACTAGCTTCAACCTGGGCGCTTCGGTAACCGAATATGTTACCAGTCAATTGCAGGTGTCCTTTTTTGAGCTGATAAATGATTGAAGTGGTGGAGTGAAAGGTAAAGGGTTATATGTTCATTCATGAAGCACATATGCTAGTCTTCAATGCAAAGATGTATTGCTAGTTGAATTGGAGCAGTAGAAAACCAACTAAAAGCTCTTTTCCCGGAAAGAGTAGCAAATGAGTGCATTTAATAGAAATAAATGGGAAAAAAATGTGCCCAATGAGATATTTTAACTCTTGATAAAATGTAAAAGCTGCCCATACTACCTTTTTCCTTTCCCAGTCCCTTGGTGACAGGGTTTCCAGCTGAAAATGTGGTGGTGTTATGTGGATTATAGGAATTCCTAGTGAAGATGACACAACCCATGTGTTAAGTAATCCACCCTCTTAACCCCTACTATCTTGAAGGATTCCTCTCAACTTGTATCAAGTTAGTTTCCAACACTGAGGAACTGGTTAAGTCTCCAGGAGCTGTGCATAAGAAAGCCTTTCTCTTGCATTTTACTATATATACTCCAATAGAAGATGAGGTTTTCTATCCCCAATTGGCATTGGGGGGAAAAAAGCTACTAATCTTATAATTTTGTTATTAAGAAAATCTTCCTAAATACATTGTCTATCATTAAACTGCTGTCAAAGCAGCTTGTTCTCTGCCATGGAAACCTGCTATGTAGTTGATTAAATGCAGCCACCAATGAGCATCACTATACAATGCGTGGTGATGGGCAAACATACTGATTCTTTTTTTTTTTTTTTTTTTGGCCCTTTAGAAAAACAGGCAGGTGCTCCCTCTGCAGGGAACTGGCACTGGGTCTGGAGGTAGTGCAATAGCAGGCTGGTGCTGCCAGGGCCAGAGCCAGCCCTAGCATCCCCCCATTGGTGCTAAAAATACTTAAGCTTAGCCAAAAGACCAAATTTTGTTGTTGTTGTTGTTAAAACATGTTCCTATATGTATAAATAGATATATCTGTACCATACAACTTTTCCAGCCTTGTCTCATGACCAATCTGGTTCACTTGACAGACCCTCAAGCACTTACACCTTCAGAGCATCAGATACCCATTACAATTCTTGCTCCCCCGCACCTGTCTGCTTTTCCTAAATTGTTTGTAATTATGCTGGCCTGTCTCTATTCCCTTTGCCCACCCCCCACTCTCTCTATTGTCATTGTCACTGTCCACATCATTGCCTTTTGTCATCATCTCTTCCACTGTCCTCGTCACTCAATCCTCCTCCTTCGCTGTCCCTGACTTCTTCCTCATCAATGCTGCTCTCTTCCCCGAGGGGTTATCTTTGCACGGTCTATGCCAGTGGGTCCTCTTCCACATGATTTCTGTGACCTCCTCATTATTGCCTTCTACCGCCTTTTGATACAATGCCTGCAGCTCACTCAGTCCCACTTCAACACAGTCCTCGGCTGAGATCTTTGTGTCCCTGTACATGAGCAGGTTCCTGGCCTTCCGCAGGCTGCTCCTGATACAGGACATGAACTGATCAAAGCAGGTTGACAGGGACCCCTGTTGTTTGGTCAGGTGCCTGTACAGCACTGCCCCTCTGGTCATGGTCTTGACCCCTGTCACCATTCAGAGGAGCAGATTTACTTTCTTCCATACCTCCTTAGCAAAAGGGGAGAATCACAGGAGGTGATCGATCATTTTTGCTTTTCCCTGGGCGGTTTCTCTGGGGCAGTTGGGTTGGCTTCTCTGCCCTTCTTTGTGTCTCAGAGCCCACATGGGGAGTGCCAGGTGAGCTACTTGCCAGTTCAAGTCCCTGCGGTCTTTCTGTAGATGCCTGTGAAAGATTTGTTCCTGCATGGCTTTGCAGCTGTCCCTGGGAGCAGATCCACAGTAGACAATCTCTCTCTGGCTCTGACCACTGTTTGCATCTCCTTGTGGTTGGTCATGGTTGCGGGGGTTTAAGCAGGCCGTATTTGCTCCAGAAATTGTCTAGCACCTTGTAGAACATTGGCTACTCTGTGTCCACGATGTCCTGTTGGGTGGTGTGAACACTCGCCGAGCTCTCAGCAGAGACGTTGTACTGAGAGTACTACTTGGTCTCTGAAACTATATGAAACAGGCCATTTTAGTCTCTGCCCTGATCACCAGCTTACAGATCTGGGTCATGTTTCTCCAGGCCAAGTACAGCAGGATACCTGGCATTGCCTTGCCCCGGTCTGTTTGGTCTTGTACAGCATCTTCCTTGCTACCTTCTCCCATCTGGATCCCCAAAAGAAGATGCACATGGTCCTTTCGATTCTGTGGGCCATTTGTTTCAGTGGGGAAAAGACCAGCATGGTGTAGAGGAGCACCAGTAGCAGCATTACCTCCACGGAGAGGCAGCACGTGCGCCAAAATCCCAGCCTCTGCATCACTTTGTCCTCCATCTTTTCCTGTGCTGTCCATCCATTTAACTCTGGGTCGAACTCCTGCCTCAAGGATCTTGACCCCCTCGTGGGGGATGGAGACCCCTAGTCCCTGAGTTCACCCAGCATCAGGCAGGTGCTTTTGCTCATGTTGATCTTGCTCCTGCCACTGCTTTGTAAACCTGCGTATGCTTTAGCACTCTTTTTTTTGACTGACCACTTGTCTCTGCATAGGATGTTGAGGTCATCCATGTAAGGCCAGGACCCTGGTCTCTTCCCTGCTGCTATGAAGATTTGGGACTCCAAACAAATACAGTAAAAGCTGCCTTAACCGGCACCTTACAAGCGGCATGCTCTATTAACCAGCATGTTGGCTTGCACAGTAGAAGAGGAACTGGAAAGCACTTCCCGTTTTGCTGAGCCCCCGCAGCCCGGAGCATAGCAGGCTACATGGGGCCCACCTCCCTGTCCCTTGGGGCCCATGGGAGGGGTGGCCCAGACAAGCAATGATGCCTGTTCAGGCCTTTCAATTAACCAGCATATTTTGTTATTTGGCACCCCCCACTTTTGCTGTAGCCAATACCTCATCAGGTCTAGCAAACCCTATTTTACTGGGACTTGAGAAAATATGGTTCATCTTTTTTTTTTTTTTTTTTTTTTTTTTTGCATTATCTTCCTTTTTTTCCTTCCTTTTAAGATGTGGGTTCCAACAAACTGAATTTTTGAAAAAGAATCGTCACAACCGCAAACTTGTACCAGACCTATACCTAAACTATGTGGAAGCGTTTGATTAGCTTCAGCTGAGTTGGTAATAAAACATGACAGTTAGTGAATCCATATGATATGGGACACATGAATATTTAATGCAGGCAGTTAGTTATGTGTGATTTCCTTACCCACCCCACTCTGTATTTCCTAGGACTAGGCATCCATCATTTTGGGGGGGGGGGGGGATATGATTTTTATTTTATTGACAAGTTCATTTTTTTTTTTTTAACACTTTTAAAATAATATTAAATGTAAATGCAAATGAGCAGGTTTCCTGGGCGGTGCTATATAAAATAGTTTTGTTTTTCTCCTGTATAAAAGAGAAGATGTCAATCAGTTCTTAGGCTTAGAGAGAAGAAGTAGTTAAATGTTTCTGGGCTTTAAAACGTTTCTAATATATATTTTTTTTTTTTTTAGTTGGAAAAGAAAGGAGGACATGGTTAAATTTTAAAGAAGGACATAGTTAATTGTCCTTGACAAGTGAGGGAAATAGAAATGAAAGAAAGAGAATGACTTTCTGGTTAAGACATTGGACCAGGTCTCAAGAGATCCAGGTTTAGCTCTTGGCTTTGCCACAAACTGTCTGCATGATACTTAATCCCACTTTCTGAGTTTGCTATCTGTAGATCAGGACAATAATGCCTAGTTTCTTCTCCCCCTCCTGCCTCGGTGTGTCTTGGCTCTTTTGGATTATAAGTTTACAAGTCTTGCAAATAACTGTGCCACCCTTGTTTCCTTAACATCACAGTTTTTCACACTGGTCTGAGGAGTACGTGCTACTGAGGTGGTTTACAAAATTGGCTGGCCACATAGCATTACTTCTCTCTCTTTCCAGCTGATAAACTGCATTCATGGTTGGTTAACTATACTTTTGTAATATTACTGATCCACTGGTGGAGTTGCTGCTGGGTTGTCATTTAGGGCATCTATACACGTGCTCTGAGGGGGGAAGGGGGACTCTTTAATTAGAGTGGCTCTGAGAGCTGCTGTAATTAAGCATCTGTAGCATCACATGTATTCAGCACCCTGCACTTCAAAATGGCAGCAGGGGCACTTTAACTAAAGCTCATTTGAACTTTGAGGTACACCCACCGCCATTTCGAAATGTGGGAATGCTGAATACACGATGCAGAGGCTGTCGGAGCGCACTAATTAGCATGCTCCAGGAGATACATGGCAGACTCGATTTAATCACGTGGGCTGGATAGATGTTTGGGTTGGAAGGGATCTCAGTAAATTGAATCCGACCTCCTGCCATGGGCAGGAAAGAGCATTGGGGTCAGACGACTCCAGCCAGGTGTATGTCTAGCCTCAGCCAGATGCATGATAGCATGGCTCTGTGTACTAGATTGGGCATGTAGGACTGGGAAGGCTGCACAAGGCTAACCCTGGTGCCCAGGGGCCAGCCAAGACCGCACAGTCTGAGTGCAGGGGTCAGGCGGTGATGGCACAGGGCCTGATCTGGGCACAGGAGCTGGCCCTGTGCCACTTCCCTGGCTCACAAGGCCAGAAGAGTGAACACCACTGCCTTTAAATGAAGTCTTGTGGGAGGTTTCTCTGTCTCTTGCAGGTTTAGACGTTGCACATTAGCATGAAATGAAAGCAAATGGGAAATGCAGTCACTTTTTACTAAAATGAAATCCAATTTAACTTTTGGGAATGGGGAAACGGCCAAAAAAGATCCTGATGTGCCAAGGACATAACCTGTCTTGTCCCAATAACTTTTACAGAAACATTAAGTCACTTTGTCTCCTGTGGGTGTATTTAAAACTTAAGTTATATCCTACCCTGTTCCTGGTCGTTTAAAATGGCAAAGAGAAAAAAAAAATATAGACACCAGGGAAAACACACACGCACTGTAATGGACTGATGTAAAAAATAACTAGATAAAGATTTGTTCAAAACCCATGTTGAGAAGCATGATAGGGAACCTCTAGGTAGCGGATATACATGGCAGAGAACTCATTAGAGGTAGCAATTTGTGTCTGTGACTGAGAACGCTTTCCCGGTTTACAGTATCAGTCCCATGCTGAATCCAGTGGCAGGACGACAACAGCATGCCTGGAAGGAAGAAACCTGGTTAATTGTAGTATTCTCTGTGAGAGAGTGCCTCAGAAATGTCACTGGTAGCTGCTGGAGCAGAAGCTAATTGAGGTTGTGTTTTGTTTTTAGGGTAGTGCATGCTGAATAGCTGCAATCTGCTGCCCATAGCTTTGTTTTTTTCCCCTCCTGCCTTCCCTCACCCTGCCACTGAAATTCTCATGCATTTCCAGTCTGATCTGAGAGCCCCACTCCCTCGTGTGTGTCTTTTGTTTCCTCTTTTTAATGGCAATTCCCTGCCCTTTGGCTCTGATGCTCTTCATGCGAAATTAATTCCAAGGCTCTCGTGAAGGCGGTCCGGGTAAAATTTCTTCTGCATCATCCTTTTGGGGATAATTGTTTATGATGTGACGTCAGTCCAATTGATTTTCTCTTGAATGGCTGAGGGAGAGCAAAGGGATCAGCAGACACAAATGTGAAGCCAAGCTTACAGCCTCTCTGATTTCGGCGATCTACAGAACCTGACACTCTGAACATAGTGACATTACTCGAATCCAATTGTAGTGACTAGAGACCTGCCTGCAGATAATGTAATCTCTGGCTATTTATTCAGGCTTAATATTCAAATTTTTTTTTTCTGCAGTCCTGTTTACGTGCACGTTTCGTGGCAGAGCCTCCTCCTAATCTGACAGTGCCTGAGAATTAATCTTGTTCACCCAGCTGCTGCAATAGGATTATAGAGAGGGGAAGTGCGTCACAAGGTACGAAAAGGGGTAATGCATTTGGTGAAAGTGGGGGGAAAAATGGGAACTAGGTTCTTGTGTTCTCGAGGGGTATTGTGTCAGGAGATGCAAGCAGGCTACCATGTGACAAGGTACAGAGCTGGAGGGATTGGCTGAGATACTGGCAGGCGTGTGAGCTAAGCCGGCACTCGCTCTCTCTCCCTTTCTCTCTCAGCATCCTTCTGTGATCCTCTAGGTGATACAGACACAGCAGCATCCATGGCCTGGCTTTTGCCTTAGCACTTTTTTCCCCCTTCTCCCTCTCCTGTCAATGTTGCTCTGGCAGCTGTACGAATCAGGGATCTGAGACATTTATTTTAAGGGCTTACATTAAGCATCTGGTAACTGGAATCCTATTCTCCTGCATTTTTTCAGGCTCCTTGGAAATTGAGGAATGCAATTCTGCCACCATGATGGAAGGTAGGTAATTTTCTGAGCGTATCTCTTGCAGGTTTCTGAGCATTTTAAATGCCAGGTACGTGGGAATGAGGGGAAAGCGTGCTGAAGCTTAGCTTGGATACAAATTGCATGCAGTTTGGGGGGGGTCCCCCTCTAAAAATCCTGTCTGAAGCTTTTCAAAACTTGCATGTTGCAAATTAGGGTATAATATACAGCTTGTTAGACTATTGCATTCACATCCCTTGTCCTGTGTTTGCTGCTGAGGATTGCCAAATTTCTGTTTAGCCTGCTCTGCTCAGTATGATAGAATGGAAGTATCCACTGATTCATGGTAGCATAGCAGTATCTTAAGCATAAAATGAATGTGCTCAGGGTAAATATAGGGTAGCCTGCATCAAAATCCTTTGACTAACCTTTAATAAGTCATTGACGTGGAAACTCACTTCCTGAATTTGACATTTTTCAAGGATGTCATTCCATGGTGTTCTTTAAGCTGTTGGGATGAGATTTTGTTCTTCTACAGTCTGGTTCTAAGGCTGTGTATCGTAATAGTCTGAGTGGGAGCAAATGTATTAGAAGAGGACTTATTCATGTGATGTCCCTGGATGCTGGGGGGGGGCGGGGGGGGATTTATTTAGTTATTTTGGTTGGGGTTCATTGGAATGAAATGTGGCCTGCTGGGTGAAATAGGGTAGTTCTTGGAAATGGTCAAAGGATGCAAATGTCTGGTCATATATGGCAAAAGCCTTCCTGATGTATCCTGAACATATTTAAACCTGCTCCATTTTTCCAGCCATATGTAAATTTCTATCTTGTCCTGTTGAGTGGGAGATTGAGGAAAGGAGCTTTCTAAAAACATACATTAGCTATTTTATAGCCAATAAGATCACATTCTTAATCGCGTTTACTAGGATGATAACCGGAAGGGACTGCATGCCACAGTGTGACCAGGATATACACAGGCAAATAGAGAGAGACTGCCATTCTTCTCATTTTCACATTATACAGTGATGCAAAAATACTGGCCTTTTCAAAAATGACAGGCAGAATTTTGAATCCGCCCTCGATTGAACTATATAGACTACAGACTATTATAGTATTTCAATCAGCCATGAAAATAGTTATGCTGCATATTGAACAAAGACTTCTAGTGTTGATTTAAAACATGTACATAATCTTTTGACATGTACAGAAATTGGATGCTACTATGCAAATTTATTTGCATGTGTGAATACTTTTCTGCTCCATTACCTTTTTGTTGTTGTTTAGCTATTACAAGAATTAAGATTATTGCTTTCTAATCCTAAAAGGACTTTATATGCTATTTAATCCATATATACAGTATAAATATAAACTAGCATTAGGAATAAGTTTTAAAAACACTTAAATTCATTAATGATCTAAAACTTAAATATGCTGGAACAAATTGATCTGAATTCAATTTAATTCCTTTCTGTCTTGTTAAATCACTTTAATCATTTTATTTTGCAAAAGTCTATCTAGCCCTATCCAAAAGAGACTTAATTCCTGATGCTGTTTAGCAAGTCCTGTCATTTGGGGGGCCTTTCCCTTCTGGATATTTGTCTAATGAATAAAATTCCTAAAGTGTGTTCCAGAGAGATGGTATATCGCTAATGTAAATCCTTGATTCCCCTTGCAGTGTTGTCTGTTGTGTCATCACAGAATGTCAGTTCAGTGCATGATGATAAGCTTATCAAAGTATTGCCTCAAGTAAAGTGTGGAATTAAACAAAGGCATGCATTGAGCTTTATGGATAGCATTGCTATGGATTTGCAAGATGCATCTTAGATTGCCACCTTGCATACCTCAAAGAAAACAGTAATAACAAATTTATTATGATTAGAGCAGAAAATGTTTCTGTTGGGGTTGGGGAACAAATCTAACCAAATTTTCCGTGTCTGGTGTTTGTGACTTATTGAATTGCTTAACATGTTTCTCAATTATCTTAATGCATTTGGGATCCTAGAAAGGAAGCATGAAAATTGAATTAGCAGATGAAATTATTAACACATTTGATTTAATTTTTAAAGACTTGAAAGTAGTTCTATTTGTGGACAATTTTTCACAATCAAAAATCCTACTTCAAAAGACTGTCATTTTGCAGAGATTCACTTCTTGCTACTGATATGGTTTTTGCATTTGCTTGCACCACATATTTAACCTGAAATTTCAGGCTTTATTTAAAACAAAACTTTGTAAAAGCTGTGCAGAGTGATATGGATCCTATTTTTAAAAGTTATTTTGAAGTCTTTAAGAGGGATGTGCCACCACAACATCAAAATGCTGTATTTCTATGTGAGAACTTGCAAGAGGATTTGACTAGAAACAAAAATGAAGCAGAGTATTTTTCATCCAAAATAAATGTAGATGAACACTTGGGTAATAGTTTCTAGATTTAAATATTATTGAAGCTCATGGTGTTAGCTGTGTAAATTCTCTTCCTTCATCCTGTTCGGTACAGTATCGGAGTCCTCTCCTGAAACTCAAGCAGATATCTGGTTGGACTCCCCCCTTCCCCCCCTTTTGCTTATTGGAAAACAGGGAAACTCATGTATTGAATTTAATCAAATGTATTTAATTTTGAAATGTCTTGGAGATATGATAAAGTCAGTTTTTAAAATCTACAAGGAAAAGTATGCATTTCACTATTTGCTTAGCAGCCATAGTCAACACCCTCAAAAGCAACCCCAAAATCCCAGCGTGGCAGCTGTGTCTTCAGAAAGCCCTCTCACACTGAGTGCACCCTGAATACCAGCCCTGAAATGTTTAGACTCACAGAGGTAAATGCATCCTGAACACCATGTGGGAGTGCACACCATTAATTATTATTTAAGGTGTGCATTGCTTGTTGTCTAGAGGCCAAGCAGGTCAAAGACCGATTTGTGCTAGGTAGCACTCCGTTGTAGAAAATGACAGGCCTTGCCCTGGAGAGCCTTATTGATCTCGGGCAGATTTAAGGTACTGAGAGAGAGAGGACCTATAACAGAAATGTATCATGTGACACAGCTACTTTTTGTATCCAACTAACTATAAAGCAGGTATGACATTTTAGCTCAGGAACAGTCGTGTGCATTGTAGTTACATATATCATAGATAGTTATTTAGCAGTTCAGTGTGACAGTGGACCTGATCCTACAACCCTTACCCAAATAATCCTATTTTACAGCATAATTGGAGTAAACATACAAGCATATTACAAAACAAGAGGCTTCTTTTCTATTTATTCTCAATTCAGTGCCTTTCAACTGCGTTGAAAGCATTTTATACAAAGCTTAATCAATTTATGGAACTTGCTGCCACAATATGTAATTGAGGCCAATAGTTTATTAGGGTTCAAAAGGACAGCTCTATGGAGCCTCTACAGTTGAATTAGGCTAGGTAACTTTTTTCATAGAGCTTATTAAGCACTGTGTTTCAGGACATAGCTAACCGCAGAGGGTTTAGGGAAAAAACTTATGGACTAACTTGCTGACAGTATCGCCTGCTACAGGATTTTTGCATTTTCCTATGGTACTGGCAGCTGTCAGAAATTGGACAACTAGATTGGAAGGACCATGGCAACACAGTGGCAGATACAGCAACAGACTGGACAGGGAGCATAAAGCAGAGCAGCTGATTGGGCAGGGAAAGGGATTAGAGTGGCACTCGGGAAGGGTGTAGGGCTAATTTATGGCATGCCTGCCAAAAGGGTTGTCTCCCACTGATCTAGCACTAGAACTGATGGCAGCTAACAGTGATTGGTGACATCTTTCCTTTGCTTATAGAAAGGAAAATCAAGAATGATGGTTTCACTGTACTTTAGATAGCCTGGTTTCAGTGAATGGGGCTTTTATTTGCTGCCTCCCTGAATCCTCAACATGCCAATGTATATTTGTGAAAATGCATCCTGGAAGAGAAAAAGAATTTCATACTTTTCTAGTTTTCCAAAGGTAAGCTTGGAAGCCAGGTTTTGTCTGTACCGCTGGCAGCATGTCACATCAGGAAGTCCAGGAGATTGTAGTAGGGCCTGATCCGCAACTAGTGAGCTGTGGTGAAATGTTTGTATGCGCCCAAGCTGTGGTTCCAAGCATTTTGTTTGACTAGTGGTAACCGATTAAATGGTTTTGGCTCACAAAGAGGCTGGATAATTTGTAACAATAATATTTACAATTATTCCTGATGCCATGTGACGGTTGTTTGTTTTTCTCCTTAACTTGCCAGGTATCAGCCTGATAGGAGATGCACTATCAGTTTTTAAAATGTTATATATAAGTATACATTTAAAATTATTATAGCTGATGCTCAAAAAGTGCAGCTTGTAGCCCCCTAAATTCTGGGAAGGTTTGGGACCAGGTCTGGATCTAGACTTCATGGCTTATGTCCATCTTTAACGCAGTGTCAAGAGGCCATACTCTTCACCACTGTTGTAACTGCACTTTTTGCCCTTCTTTGCTCCTAAAGATCTTATATGAAGGTATTGCAGTTGCGGAAGATGCATCAGGCATTAAGTATTCAAAGCAAAGACTTTTTTCCTTTGTAATGTGGCATTGAATCTGTGCAGTCTCTTTATATCGTTTTGAGCTGTTGTGCGCATATCAATATCCTGCTGTTTTTTAAACCACTTTGTAAATGGTAATAAACAGCTTCGCTCCTTGCAAACGTGTGACCAAGGTTCCCTAAAACATTTGTGAAACACATGGTTACAGTTCAAACTGATAGCAAAGCAGTATCTGGAATGGATTAGTGGCTCCAAGCCTTACTCTTTTAGAAAGGACAGTAGAGAAAAATATATTTAGTACCTCTGCTCACTCTAGAAGTTTGGGTTATTTACAGCTGGATTGAAACACATTTCTAGAGGGGTGATGGTATTGCAGTTCCAGATATCCCATCCCTAGGGTCAAATGTATTCAGCATTCTTGTTACCAGAACACTTTGAGCATCAATTATCAGGTAAAGGTTGACCTAAAATGTAGGTTTCATTTTTAAAAAATCCTTAGACAAAAGCAGGCCAGGCATATTTATTTGGTTTGATGTTCTTCATAGAGTCCAGTATAAACCTAGAAGTATGTTTGAACAAAAAAATGTGATGGGGTGTGGTATGTTAATACAATTATTTGGATGAGGCCCAGCAGTATGTGTTCACAGGGAAATGGCATACTTCCTGGTGTAAAATATCCCATCTGGAGTAAACTTATTCCATAAGATAGGGCAAAGCCAGCTTGCTGACAGCCTCTAACATACATGATCTGAATCCTTCTGTTAGTGTTTTTTGTTTCTCCCACATCAAAATACTGACCCCTATCACTAGCCTGGTTATTTGTCAGAGAATCTGTTTTCTGTCATACAGAAACCATTCTGTGCTGGTTTTTAAACACCATTATTTGTTCCCTGGGAGTTTTTTGTGGATGTGGTAGGGTAGTTCCAGATCCTCTTCTCCATGGTCTCCTTTCTTGTGGATGCACATTCCTTTGGCCTTGCCTGCAAGGATAACGCAGTGCACAGGCTCATGAGGAGGGACACATGATCAACTGAAAGGCTGAGACATACTGGAACGTAGGTTTTTGGTTTTTGGCGTTTTTTTTTTTTTTTTTCTTCAAACCTGCAACTTTTTTTTTTTTTTTACGCAGAGCCTCTTGGATGTGAATGTGGAACTTGGTCCTCTGAGGTGTTGCCCAGATGCAACTCTTGGTCATTTTGTGGGAAATCACAGATTCGTAGCACTTCTGGGAGTCGGACAAAGTGTGAGTCAGTTGGTCAAAGAGTGAGGTATACAGAATTAATGCACATTCAGGAAACATTTGGTCTTAAGTTTTCCAGCTGAACAAATTTAGAGCAAAACTAGAACAAAACAAATCTAAGTGTTTAGGAGAAAGGTACATAATAAAACCCTTCTAATGGACAAGAGATTGTCTTCTTCCTAAGAAAATATTACAGGTTGCAAGATTTGATGCATTTCAAAGGCACAGATAGGAGAACCTATTTGTGAGCTAACGATTGAAGTGGGTCCTAGCAGGACTGGTTCAGGGGAATTTCTATTCCTGGTCCCAACATGGTTAATTGTGAAGGCAGTTTATTGAATAACTTCACATTGATCTTTAGTGCTCGGATAAGTGTGTACATAATACTAGCATATTTGACTAATGTTGTAATTCTTTTGTAAACTTGATATTAAGGGAGAGAAGGGAATGGTTCAAAAATGTTTGTGCACAGCTTTAGTCTGTGACTGGCAGTTCTCTTACTAGTTCAATTAAGTGTTGTGTCCACATGCTGCTAATTTTAATCCGCCTAGATGGATGACTTAAACCTAAATATTAAGGCAGCAAAAGCTTTGAAGTTTGCAGTGCTCCTGGAAGGGTGGATGTGGTGATACTAGCAAGCGTAGTACAGCAAATCCTACTGTTTGTCCTTCAGGCAAGACAGCAAAGTTAAAGCTTGAGGTAATGCAGCGGACAGTGTAAAATCCAAATGGATAGTATTTTCTCTGTAGTGTATTCTCTGCTTCAGCCAAATTGGGGTTGTTATTATACCTTTATTTCTTTGCCTTGCATCTCAAAAGTTTTTTAACGTTGAAGACCAGCGGTTGAAATTAAACAGCGGTGGTTTCTTTCTTTCTCTGGGAAAACTTTGTGATGCTTTGAAGGAGAAGGGGCTGGGTCTTCAGGATAATAGATTTTCTTGGCCACCGTTCTGAGTTAATCTGGGAAATGCTATGCCTGTTTGTGGTACTAAAGCTGGTCTAGACAATATATGACTCATTTTCGGAACCTAATAAGTGAGAAAAATAGTATGAATAATAAATTACCTCGCAGTGAATCTGCAGTAGCACCCAGTGCCACTTAAATACTACTGAGATTATCCCCTTACAAAGGAGGAAAATGTTATTCCCATTTCATGAGTGGCTAAGATGATTTGTTAGCCCCAAATCATGCAAGATGCTTCAACACGGACCAGGCTCAAACCTTGGTTGCCTATGTCCCAGCCCAGCTCTTTACCACAAAGACCATATTCCTGCATTTTTTTGCAACTACACTTTTGAAAACAGCTGTTGAGACGTCTAAAAAAATTCCTTTATTGCAAGGTGCTTGCCTTGAGATATGAAGCATTTTATTTCCAGATGTTCTGAGCACCTGCACCTCCCCTTGGCTTCAGCTAACATTAATGCTCAGAACCGGCCCATGGTGTCTTAAATGAGAGGTCCACAAATTGATGGCAGCAAAGCAAGTGGCCCATTTTGAAAATGTGAAGTCTTGAAGTGAAAAGTCAAGAATAGGATTTCCTGTGTCATTTCTACATGTTCTGGCCAACTTGGTTGGAAAGTCAGACAAAAATTTTATTTTTGTATTTTTATGTCTGCACCATTCTGTTTCCATGGCAACACATCCCAGATTTGTACAGATGTAGAAGCACATGAAGTACAATCTTGGTAAGACTGTGTGTAGAATGTGTCTAATGTTTAATTAAAGGTTGGTAGCCAGGCAAGGGACACTACATGCTTAGTGTGGAGCCAAAGATGGAAGAAAAAAATCCTTCCTCAGTAATGAAAAACTGGTCAGATACCTCCACTCTTGCCTTTTCTCCTTCCATTTCTTCCTCTCCCATGGCATTTCAGAATGCAAAGAGAGTATTTTTTTTCTAGCTACAAAGCATTTAATGTTCACCAACAGACCCCTAGTGATCATAAGATACCTGCAGTTTGGTTGATAAGAAAATAGTAAAGGCAGAAAGGAAATTTCCTGTCTGCATGTGCCTTAATGTGTTCCTGAAAGACTTGTATTGTGTAAAATGTGTTCACAATGACACACTACCTCCCTTCTTATAGTGGGATATTAAAAATGCTTGCTACTTCTGAATATTTCCTGCATATTCATGGACTCTTTTAATAGAGATCATGTATTTTAGTGTCATTAACAGAAATACAATTTTGGGGGGTGGAATTGTAATTACAGGAGAGACAGCAAACATGGCAGTGCTCATGACGGCATAGATACCTGTCCATGCAAACCATATGCAGGATTGCACAGGCTGTTTTTTAGTTAGCTGGACCAATTGGCTCTGTGCTGTAGTATAAATCTGATAAGTCTGACCTAGATGCAAGCTTTGTGATTCTATTTCCTCTGAAGTAATCTATCCCCAGGGTTGTTTTTTAATCATGTGAAAAGATGTAAGGAGTCACATAAAAGTTGGGAAAGGAATTGTGTGTTTATAATTGAAGGCAGCAGTTTTGCATTTTAGTGGATTACAGAATGTATGAATTAGCCAGGTGCCACTGCACTTGAATCATATAGGCCTAAGAATAGAAACCAAATACCTTCAGCTATCTCTTCTATCTTTAGGGTGATGTTACATGAAAATGTTTCTATTTCTTGGCAACGCTCTGTTGCATTCAACATTTTTGCGTACTTGCATCTTACTAAAACAGCTTTTGTGAATTTAAACCAATACAAAAAGAAAAGCTAAACCATATGATGATGTAGAATTTGCTTTTACTAACTGAATACATTATTTGTGTGCAACATAATGGAATTTGGTTTTATCCAGTTAACTTAGCAATGTATAGAACTAGTCCCCATATTTTCTTTATTACATTAAAAATGTTAAACTCTACTACAATTTGGTCAATGACTGATTTTTATTTAATACTAAGAATGGGAAGGACAGGCCTTGCTTGAGCATTTAATGTGTAAAATGGTTACAGCTCCAGATTTTTATACTTATGGCCTTGCAGCCATTATAAGATGACACTTTAAAAAAAATTGAATGCATTTCACAGATGCAAAAAACTAGAACTCTTGGTTCCAGAATGATACCTTTTATTAGACCAGCTGGAAAGAGAATTGTCCTTTTCTGCAAGCTTTCGGGTTCAAAGAAAGCTTGCAGAAAAGGACAATTCATCCCAAAAGCTTGATGCCGAAAGCTTGCAGAAAAGGATCATTTTCTTGTGACTTTCCAGTTGGTCTAATAAAAGGTATCATTCTGGAACCAAGAGTTCTAGTTTTTTGTAGGTCTTTTGTCTCAGGCTACCAAGTACACCACTTTCACAGATGCTAAATTTCAAACACTAGCTCTTTTATAATAAAACTCCATTTTTACATTAATATACTTAGCGAAAGGAGAGACGTGAATACATCCCTTAAAGTTTCAGAGGCAAATTCTGCGCTTGTATGATTTGGCTCGGGTCCACTGAAGTCAATAGAATTGAACCAATTGCTTGAGAATAACCTGTTGCTTACAGATCTGGAATAATAGGGATCTTGGCACCAAGCTGATAAGGAAAGCAGTTATCATTACATTCTCATTTACACCCAGCTGACCCAACTAACTTGCTTCCAGCAGAGCTAGTGAAGATTTGTACCACTGCGAGCTCAGAAACTGGCTAAATGACTCTGCACTGTATGCGACAGAAACCCATTACCCCAACGGACATTTTAGTTGTCATAGCCTACATGGTCATTTAGGGAAGCGATAGTTCACAAACACAAATACAGTATGCTTTATGCTTGCTGCAAGCTCTCCCAGGTCTACCTGTGACATGCAGGCTGCACGTTGTTCATAGCTAAAATAGTATATCCCATAGATTATCTCTAAAATGCAGAACCAATAAGGGAAGTGGAGTTATAAGGCACAATGGAGTAGTGCATAACCACCTATATCAGGCTATCCAACTGGTGGCTCACAAGCTGCAAGCAGCCCATGAGGGGCTAATGTGCCGCCCACAGACTTCTACCCAGATGTTGCTCCACCCACTGCCCTTGCAGCAGCAATGGCCAGGGTCTTCAGGCTCCCCTAGCCTCTTCTGGCTTCTGGTTCCTGCCCCTGCTTCTGGGGGTAGGGCAGTGCAGTGCAAAGGGGCCAGGCTGACCATGACGCATACTGCAGGTGGACCTCTTGCCAGAGGGGGTGGGGGTGCTGAGTGATTGACAAGGGGGAACCGGGCTTCTTGCATTTCAGAAGCTGCCTATGGAGCAAGGGGGGGCTGGGTTATATGCATGATGGTGTGTGGGAAGCTAGGCAGTGTGCAGCAGTGGGGGCTTGGGGAAGCTCAGCGGGGCAGCCCTGGATCTGCAGCCCACTCTGCGTGTGGCCCCCAGTTGCCCAGATATTGGTCAACCCTGATCTGTATCAACATCATACTCTTGTGGGCTGAGCTTGCTTGCTTGTTTTCTGAACTTTTTTTTATTCTTTATTTTTCTTCCTCAAAAAATGCAGGAAATTTCTTCTGCTTTTGCAGAAGTTTTTCCTCCCATGTGTTATGTTTCCCTATGTGTTTTCTTTCCTTCCTTGCCTGATGTCTGTATTTGTAGCTTTCATATCTTGGCACCCGTGCAACCAGAGATGAAGTGACATAGCACCACGTATCTAAACCTTTTTATCTTGAAGTCCACGAAACATCCAAGCCATCCCTGTTCTTGCAAAACCACTCTTGATTCCACTCAGTTGTATTTAATTTCATCTGTGACATCTTACTCTTTCCAGTACAGAATAACTTGCCTGCATATTAGTGACACAGGCATTTGAACTTTGTTATGTTATTCCATTTATTTCGTCTTTTTATGGTTCTAAGGGCTAACTGCCTTTGAGGTGGCTTTGTATTTGGCATTAGGAAACATTTTCAGTGTTGTGTATGTAATCCCTTCTACTTGAAAAACCCCTCACATGTCATGAGTGATTACAGATTTCTAGTCAACTCATAGATCCCTTGGTTGATGATTAACTACCCTATTGCCAAGCACTATTTCAGCAGATGCACAGAAAAGCATAATGAAATTGCTCTGACTGCTGCTACCAGTGAGAAGTGGCAGAAGATAATAAAGTGCTTCCAGAAATTAAACAACTCAAAGAAAAGATCTCCTGTGATCTGTTAGCATCCTTCTGTTGTGGAAAGAAGCAGATACACATCAGATTATGAACTGACACAACCAGTGCTGTTACCAAAGCAAATGAACTTAGTTTATCTTCTTCCACTCTAGAAAAAGACATGCATGCCATATTCAGTCACCTTTTTAGAAAAAAACAATGCAAGCCTATGCCTGGATCAAAATATTGCATGTTTTCATCTCTGTAAAGAAACTGTATGTTATATCAGAGGTCCTGGAAATTCAAGTATAAACCTCTGAAACTTAGGTTGGGGGCTCTTTGTGGTGGTTTTCCTTTTTCCTCTGTAAAATGTCATTTACAGGTTGTGTTTTAGTAATGCATGCTTTTTCCCCTTCATTAGCTAAGTGTCAGAAACTGTCATGTCTTTTATTTTGGCAAGCCCGGAGTTCTTCCTGCACTCAGTGGTTGACCTGAATTTTGGAGATGTGCATAGGTGGTGGAAGGCTGGGGCTAATGGGGCTCATCCCCCTGCAAACGCAGGGCAGCAGGTAGGGCCACAAGGCAGCCCAGCCTCAGGCAGCTGCAGCAGAGCTGGGGAGGGGTGCATGTGAGGCAGGATTGCAGCTGGTGTGTGAATCACTGGCTGCCCAGCATAGCAGGCAAGTATCAGTCTATTCTGTGAGGGGGAAGGGGCTATGGGTGGGGGTGGGGAGGGGGCGTGATCAGGGCCCTGACAGTGAGGAAGGGAGAGGGGGGAGGCCCTGGCTGGGCCAGGTGGTGGGACAGTGAGGACCTGGGCAGTTTGGGCAGGGATGCAGTGTGTACGCCCTGGCAGGGACCTGGGAGACGCATGCCACCCCCCATCTGTGCATGGGATGGGGGCGATTTGCTCTGTGCCCTGCTGCAGCTGCCCTGGGACTGGCACAGTGCTGCTACTGAACTGTGCTGCACCCCCTGCCTGCCCTACAGTGGGAAATACGTAGCATGGCGTGGCTCTCAAGGGAGCAGGGTGCACCACATGGCAGCAGCAGCCTCCACCCCACAAATAGATGGGGAGGGATGCATGCCCACCAAGCCTCTGCCAGGGTATGCACAGCAGAAGCAGCCTCCAACACCCCTGGATGAGCCAGCCGGGTTCTGGTTGTCCTGCCGCCCAACCTGGCTGGGGCTCTGCTCGCCACTGCCACCCTCACCATGGGGGGGGGCCTCAATCTGCTCCCCGCAACCATTTCCCCTTCCCTCACAGACTTACCTGCGGGGGAGGGGAAGTGGAAGGTGTATGCACATGCATGCACACGCTTAGCCCTCTTTCCCCCCCCCCCCCAATAATTTTTTCTCTCTCCACTTCTGGAGAGATGAACAGAGCGCAGATGGTAGACACTGTGAACAAAGGGACCTGAAAGGACAACTAAGATGGTATTTAGCAGTTTCTTCCTTTTTGTGCGTGTGGAGCAGGTATGTGATGCCATCGTTGTGTCATGCAAATTCTACTAGCCATAGTGTTTTGCCAAATGCTACATAACTATAATTGTGTAAAATCTCCCCGATTTTCAGTTCACAAGGGGTTGGCTGACAACCAAACGTGTGTGTGTGTGTTGCTTGGAAGCTCTTTGTTTCAAGAAAACATACTGACCTTTTATATGTTGTTTTCTTGGCCGAGGGGCCCAGTAGCTTCTACTTTCTCTGCTTTCTACCTACTCCTCCGGATGACGAAGTATTCTCCTTATGGTCTACATGGAAAAACAACATTGTTTTTCAAGTCTTAGCAAATATTTAGGATCTCATTTCAATCGTGTCATATTTTAAGATATCACTTCTTAGTATTGGTAGTCATGACATCACTAGGTCTAGTGGCCTCTTGAAGCAAGAGGAGTTGAAGCCAATTTCTTCATAAAATCACCGTTATGGGGCAATGGCTCAAATTGGTGGCTCCCTTAAATACAACAGACAAGGACGGACTTCACTACCACATTTCAAAGAGCTCTGGTGGAGTATATGCATGAAACAAGGGAAAAGGGCTTTTGGCCACTTCGTTGTGTGCAGAAAAAGAAAGAAAGGGCTTAACAGATGAAGTGAGAGAGATTCTCTAAACAATATTTGTGAGATTTCCCCCTGTGAAAATACACTTGCATCCAAACGTGACCAAGTGTTGGACCTGTGCTCTGAGTTGTGTAAAAGGTTTCTTGGAGATCTTGGCAGGAATGCCCTTCAGAAAACTAGTGGCTGGGAAGAGAGCAGCAGCCCCAGCAGCAAACAGAACGTGATAAATTTGCAGAAGCTCCCAGACCCTTGAGATTAGGTTTTTATTTATTTTAATAAGAAGTATAATAGAGGAGACTCTTGAGATGCTTTGAATTTTTTGGCCACTTTTTTACACTCCAAATGAATTGGAAAATAGGGGAGAGGGAAGAGTGTGAATACATATTTTTGATAAACCTTTTTTAATGTTCTAAAGATTGCTTAGGGGTTTTTTTCACCTTGCAGTTTTCCTCAGTTACACTTTTCTTGGTAACTGATGATTTTTATTATCCTCACCAAGGTGTCTTTCTAGATGTGTGACAAAGTTCTTGGTGTAGGCAACAATGGCTTTTCTGGAGAGGGGAAACTTCTTTCAGGGTTAGCATCTGACTGCCCATGGCTTTCTGAAAAAATATCACTACAGGGCCTTTTTTTATTGAGAAAAAAATTCTCCTAAATCCTCCACCTACGTGCTGCAGGGAGCTTAAAACATCCACTTGAGATTTATGTCCTTGAGCGTGGGATGTGTTGAGATGATGTTTTAGAGGTTTGAAATAGACTGAATAAAGGAAGAGCAGTATCCTGGTAAGAAGGAATTTGGAAGCCATTTAAAACTGTTTGATTGCAGCAGGCAACATTTCACAGCTTTTTCTCCAATACCTATCTGCAACTGTCACATGGCTGAAATGAATATTTAAGATATTCTGACAAAGGAGCCTTTAAGATGCCAATGCTGTAAAAGCAGAATGTGAAATCGGTAAAGATGAACCCTACTACTATGCCCAATTAATGAACATCCAATTAAGTATGAATAACTGTGCTTTTAACCCTGTGTGTGTGGATGTGTATATATGTATATGTGTGTGGGTATATATATGTGCACACATTGATAGTTCAATTATTTTGTACTTTTCTTAAAAGAACTTCAAAGATTACCCCTATTCTCCCACAATTCATACAATGATTATCACATCCTTTCCCCAGTGCAATCTTTGAAAGCAGATTTCTTCATGAATTCTCATCTTAAGTACCTGGATGGCATCCCCTTCAGACAATGACATTTTGTCTCCATTGAAAGAGAAAATAGACCGAGGCATCATATGACAACACTTATAAAACATTGAAACCTTCCCATAAGCCTTCAAAAACCATGTTGTCTTGGCTGGCATCACTGTACACCATCAGTTAATGCTTACCTAGATGGCTTTTAAAATTTTGAATTTATCTTGTTCTTACATTTTGGGATTTGGGGACTTACCATTGAAATGGTAAGTAGTGGTGTCCTGAAGTTTGCATGCAGAAGAGAACGTTGTTGGAGCTGATCAAGGTTGTGCCCACGTAAGAAGTGGTTAATGATACACGCCAGAAAGGAATTGTATTGATCTCCGCTAATAGATAACTCTCCCCTTTTATACTTTATTTCCATTTACAGTTTTTTGATCCATTAATATGACTGATCATTAATAAATATGTTCCCCTAGGGATTAACTGCTATCACCAAAGAACTCTTATTCAATACATCATTCCAAGTAAAATAATCCTTCCGTAACGTATGTTCTGGTGGGGATTTGTCACTTTTTTTGTTAGAGCCTTGTAACATGTTACGCTATGAGCCACACAGTTGTTGTTGATGGGTGTTAGCGCTAGCTCAAGTTGGGAATCGTGGCATGTTCAGGCCAGCAGGGGCCTGGAGGACTGAATTCCCTGCCCCCCTCCCCTCACTCTGGGCTGCCTCCTTGGGTTCCCCCCTGCTTGCTTGTGAATGGGGCTAGAGTGGTTACACCTGAGTGTAACACGGGCTAGGTAATATGGATCACAGATAATCCTGCCCTGGAGTGGCGTCACTTTGAGGCACATAATGAGTGCTTAAAGCTAGTTTCAGGTGTGAACAATCCAGGTGTAAAGAGATCCAGGAGTAACGCCAACTCATCACGTAGCAAGGCCCTGACATTAATTTTAGGCAGGTCTGAGAGCTCTTAACCTCTGGATTGTTCACACATTAGGAAGTGCCTGTGTATGTTTGCCCTATAAATACAGTAGATTTTTTTTTTAATACATTGTTTATGAGGGTTTGTTGACATTTTTTTTTTTTCCTTTCAGTTTTGGCTTTGGTGCCAAACATAAAAAACATGGCGTTGTTTATATTGCATTATAGGATCATAGGAAATTAGGGCTGGAAGGGATCTTACGAAATCATCTAATATAGCCCCTGCTCAAGGCAGCAAGATCATCCTTCAGTGACTAAACAGACAAATATCTGTCTACCCTGCTCTTGAAAACTTTCGAGGATGGAGATCCTGCAGGTCCCTTGGGTAGCTTGTTCCATTGCTTGACCAACATCATAGCAAGAAAGCTCTGCCTAAGCTTCAACCAAAATTTCCCCTGCTCCTAGTCCTGTCCCCTGTGGCCACAGAGAAAAGCCCCTCTCCATCCTCTCTATAATGATCCTTTAGGTATTTGAATACTGCTATCAAATTTCTCCTTAGTCTTTTACATACAGCATCGTATTGATTAACTCAATGTTGAGTTTTAAAAATTCAATATGCTTTTTATGTTTGTGTAACTCCATTCATTTAAGTATCTCCAATCATTCAGTATTATGCTTTTAACTCTACTTTTGGAAAAATGGAAATGTAAAGAGGTTCATTAATTTTTTTCAATGTACTTTGGAAGAAAATTCAGTTCTCTTGGGGCTAAGTCTTCAGCTCTTACCCATAAATTAACAGTTGCTACAGATATTTACTATTATAAACATAAGGGGCACTTTTATATGTGCTCCAATGCATTTTGATTAGAACATGTTGGAGCAGACTCAAGTAATTGAGTCTACTGCAGCATTTTAATCAAAACACTCCAGCTTGCTGCGGAGTCTCATGTATTAAATATCCCGCATTTCAAAATGGTGGTAGGGGCAGTTAAAACACCAACGCTGTTATTTTGAAGCACAGGAAACTGAATACACCAGATGCTGCAGGCGTTTTAATTAGAGTGGATTCCAAGAGCCACTCCTAGTTTAAATGGACCCCTTCCACCTCCATGGGAGCATGTGTATAGGCATCTACTGTTTTAGGATTTGGTATACAAGTTTAAAAATGAAATAGAAGGCAATCATAAACTATTAAGAGGAGGAGGAAGGTACCTGTACCACATTCTTCTGGGTGCAACATCCCATAATACAATACTTTAAATACTAGATTTCAGGGGTGGCCAGAGTTACTCACCCACATCCCACTCATCTGGGAGCCACACCCAATCCTCCACCGAAGTTCAAGAGCCAGAGAGCGTGGGGTGCTGAGTGGCCCGGAGTGGAGGTGACCACGACCCCCCTACACTGCCGAGCTGCCCCGGCGAGAGGAGGAGGGCGGGCTTGGGGCATGCTCCCCATGGGGACAGCCAGAGCAGTGGCTGGTGCCAAGCTGTGCCATCCTCTGGAGCCACCTTGCGAAGAGATGGGTGGGGCTTTGGCCAACTTCCAGAGAGCCACAAGTATGGTGCTGGTGAGCCACATGGGGCTCACGAGCTGCGGTTTGGCCACTGTGGCTATATCTGGTCATTCAAAAAGTAACTGAACTGTACTATAAAGAAGTATCTCTGTTAAAAGTAATGGTCTCCTAGAGAAGCCCTTTTACGATGATCGTTACTCTTAGTGGTATTAGAAGTAAAATATCTTCAATTTCTCCCCTTTGTCCCATACAACCTAAGTTTATTGGTCTTCAAAACCCACTCCACTCCAAGCTCCATTACCCCCTGACTTATTCATTAAAATGTCATTTGAAGAGTAAGGTTGGATAGTAGTGAGAGTTGATAAGTAGGCCTTAACTATTATTTTGTGGAGAGGTGATTTTTCCATTCATGTCCCTCCCTCCCTTCCTCTTCCCCCCCCCGCCCCCATTTTATGGCTTTGCTTCCTCTTGAGATATTTAGATGTACAGACGAAAATATAAATAGACATAGTAACTGTTTTGCTGAGAGCTTCTGTAGCATCAGTGGCCGCATCCAGATGAGCATGGCTGTGCAGCAGGTGGCACCGCAGACCTGTGTGCAGTACCAAACACTCCACCTTCAGGTGTCCTCCATGCTGTGTGGAAGGGGAGGGGGCTGACCCAAGGAGATCCTGGGGAAACAAATGCCCATGTCTGTGTGGACATGGTCAGTGAGGCTATTTTTGTATCAAGTAGTCAGAGTCTAAATAAACAGAAATTTGGAGCCTGTGGTGCTGCAGGAAGGTGCAGGGTACATGGATGTAGAATTATACAATTTTATAGAAAAATACAAGTGTTTTGCATTATAAACAATTAAAAATATCTAAATCTCTGGACACTTCTGGCATTCTACTGAAAAAATATAAAAATTCAATTGAATTCAATTTTAAAATTCTTCATTAAAAGATCTGTCTCCTTTAAATTACCACACTTCCTTATATACAATATGTACCTTCCCCCCGCTCAAAAATTAGCTGCTGGGAATTGCAGCACATGTCTTCAGTCATGAAATGAAGGCAGCAAAGGGCTCAGTTGTGCTGGAGCCAAGCTGCCTGGCCCCTCTTTTCACAAAGAAACTAGAAGCTCTTGCTGTGTCCTGTAGCTAGGGGGTTAAGCGTTGAGTAAACTGTGAGTTTGCAGCATGTACGACTGGTTTTAAGCAGTCATCTTTGGGAGCTAGGCTGTAACACAGAAACTCTTATTGGTTATGACTACTGCCGAGAAGAATACAGGCCCACTATTGTGTAACTTCGCAAGTAATGTTAAAGGCATTGAAAAGGAAATGAAAGGTTTGCAGCATTCCTTTCATGGAAATATTGGTGTGCAGCGAATAATGTGGGAGGGTGTCTGTTAAATGCATGGTGTGCAGCAAACCACTCATTAGAAAACAGGCCAAATAAAACCCAGCATGTTGCTGTTCTTCAGCAATCTGCTGATTGGGAGCTCAACTCAGCTGCAAAAACTGTGTCCCAATGGAAAATTTCTGCACAGCAGTTAGCCATGGCTTCTCTTAGTTACTTGGAGTTGTTAGTTATTTTTCCTAGAAGGTTTTGTGCATGTTTTCTGGCTTTAAATCATCCAAGTCCTCCTCTTCCTAGCATAAATATTACCTTTCAACACACACATTTGCCTAGCTTCACATCCAAATCAGCAACATCACTGCTGATAGGCCAAACAATGTCATGATGACCCTCGCCATCTATCAGATTGGGACTTTAATTTGTTGTAAAAGGACATGTTTATTTTAATCCCTAAACCACACTTTGTCTCACATCAGTTATGGATTTGGGAACCAGGACTCCTGGGGCACATCCAGATGAGCACACGCACGTACTCTGTGGCACCTCTAAGACTTTTGAGGCACCATGAAACACACATATGAGAAGGTTCTCCATGCTGCAAATTTGGAGCCAAAATCAGATACTGGAAAATCCCAGTATTTTAAAAACAAAACAAAACAAAAAAACCCACTAAAAATAAAAAGTAGATCATTAAAAAAAGTTTAAAAAAAAAAAAAAAAAAAAAGGATGGTGGTGCATGTGGCTGCCGTGTGCGCTGCCTGAAACTAAAGCCTGGCTGGCCAGAGTCATGCTTGACCTGCTGGTCAGGTTCCACGTGCCCAGGTTGCTGCTGCTGCAGCCCTGGCAGGTCACCATGACTCAAGGCAAGGCTGCTAGGGCCAACCCAGATGCTGGTCCCAGCCTCCCCTACGCCATGTGGGGCAATGTGTCGCA
This sequence comes from Caiman crocodilus, assembly GCA_030014935.1. NCBI lineage: Eukaryota > Metazoa > Chordata > Crocodylia > Alligatoridae > Caiman > Caiman crocodilus. The sequence continues at coordinate 4,724,523 of JAGPOW010001543.1, read as the reverse complement.
TACCAGAGTGTACCTCGAGGGGCATTTCCTAGGGACAAGTAGCAGTGGCCCAAATACAGGCCACTACTCCTTGTCCCTGGGGGAACGTACTCGTGTTCATCTAGACATGACCCTGAGTTACATTCCTAGTTTTTTGCTCCAGCTTCTGGTACAGGCTAGTCATTTAATATCTTCCCTTCCCCCTCCTGCCCCCTTGCCAGTTCCCTGATCTATAAAATGGTATTTATTTATTTCACAATGATATTGTGAGTCTTAATATTTGTAAAATAAAGCTGTGTGACCTTCACAGAGGAAGAGTTATATTACTCATTAGTGTAGTCTCAGATAATGAAGTAGTCAACAGGCCAGACCAATATCCTCAACTAAAAGCCATTTGAGGAAGACATTCTGTTCTACACCATTACTGGCTATCTTTGCAAATAACACAGCAGTCTTTAAAACACACGCACACATACGATAAATGTATATTTCAGCAATGACTAACAAGCCACAATCTGTATTAAATCCCAAGTTACTAAGAATAATAATGGGGAATTTTACTTGTCTTTGCAGAGTTGGGGCCTGGAAATGGACTCCTTTGACTTATACAGTAGTGTAAGAGTTTATATAAAATCTAATCTTCACTGAAAGCCGGCCATAAGCAATTTATACAATTACATTATTGGAGTGTGTGAATTAAAGATGAGGAACAATTTATATTTTCATGATCTTAAATGTTCTTTAAATATTTACTGCATTAAAGATAAAAAATTAATTGCAACTCTATTGTTCATATTAACTGATACTCTCTACCTATTCTGTTAATGGGAAAAATCCTAGTTATTGAATCCCACATTGGTTTTGCTTCCTCTACGGGCCTTTAAAAATATATATGGTAATATAATTCAAAGGTGTTGATTGAATAAACTCCCAAGCTTTAATTGGTTTTAATCAAGTGACTCTCATTCACCTGCTGTGAAAACTTTAAGATTTCATTTCAGCCCATAGAAATAGGTCATTCAGCTTTAAGGTTGGGATAGCACTTGAATTTTATTTCCTTTGTGTGCCTGGGCATTATACTGTAGATCCACTGCACTGGGCTCTACTTCAGCCTGAGGCTGATTTCATGGTCAGTCCATCTGAAACCAGTTCCTCCCCCTGTACAAGTCAGGCATGGGAGGGCCTCAGTTTTCGAACCCTTAATACTTTTTACGACTGCTTGGAATTCTCTCCCCTTGACCTTGCTTCTTGAAGCATGGGCACTACAGCTACACCAAAGCAATTGCACTAATCAGCAACAGAGGTATTAGAAGCTCTTCCAGCTTGCTGTTTCCCTATTTGGTCAGCTATTGACACTACAGAAGCTTTCATTTTCCCTCCAATGAATCTACAACCTTGGTTTACCTAGTGCACGCTTACATTTTGAAGGAGTATGGTTCGGTGTCCTTGCGCATTAAATCAGACTTTTGGGGAAGCCACTTGGCACTAGGGTTTTGAGATTTTGTGATATAGTTCACTGGTTGCTAGGGATTGGATTGGGACCGTCTATTTACTTAACGCAGGCTACCACAAAGCCAAGGGTGATCTCAGCGCTTCATTATAACCTGGCTTATTTTGCGTTGTTGACCTAGTTTCCTGTCCAGTTCCTCTCCCACTCTCCAAGCCAGCTTTGTTCAGGGTTGTGCTATCCTCGCCCATCACATAGAAAATCTGACAGTTAAGAAATTCCATTAACTTCCCATTTTTCCTCTTTTTCTCTTTGCTTGTTCTAGCTCAGAAATCCCAAACATTGATCTTTAATTCATTGAATTGGTTATAAGATTTTGGCTTCTCTCATGGGTATGATATGTATAGGTGTTTTGTTATTTGCTAAAAATGTAAATATTATTAGTACAATTTACAACTGTGTAAAGTAGTATTTAACTACCACCCCTGGATAATCTGCCCCTCCTATTAAATTGGGGTTACCAACTGTGCTATTAAAATTGCACCATATTAACTGTTCCTGCTATTAACTGGGGATTAACTGTCCCATTATTAAAAATATGCACCTTTTATTTCTTGTCTGAATTTATCTAAATTCTACCATGATTAGGTCACTTCTTAACTTTGTTGCTAATCTAACTAAATTAAACTCCTGGAGGCTGTCACTACAAGTCACATTTTCCAATGCTATAATGATTCTTCTAGCTATTCCTGGAATATGTTTCATTTTTTTAAGTCCTATCTGGAAGTGTGGAAACTAGGAATAGACACTACAGCAGTTGCACTAGTCAAGAGGCAAAGGTAATTTAACCTTTCTCTTCCTCTTAGTTATTCCCCAGTTTATCATCCCAGGTTCTCATTACCTTTCTAAGACATGGTGCCACCCAGTGAGTTTGCATTCATCTTATTTTCACCAATATCCCATATCTTCCTTTTTTTCTTTTTAGAGTCATTGTATCCCAAGATAATCCCCCACCCTGTGCAAGCAGGGGCTGTGCCCTGGACAAAGGCAATAGTGGCAAGAGCTGGCCAGCAGCAGTTGTTTTTGTGCTCTATTTCTCTCCACCTGAAGTCAGGACCAGGGATTACTGTGCCAATGTCTCCATCTTTGGTATGCTACTGTGTGTAAGGATAGATTTTTACAGTCTTTGTAGATAGGATCTTAGACTTGTCCACATAAAAAAGGGTGCTATGTATTTGCACCCAGTTTAGCAAGCCTTTCTGATTTGCCTTGTCTCTCTGATCTAACTCCTTCATAATTTTCCATTCTCCCATCTTTGTGTCATGTGAGATCTTTATTAATAGTAGTGTTATGTTCTATTCCAAAATATGCATATTTGGATACGTAGGACACTAGTAGAAATCCATGCACTCTGTGACAATTCCCTTTTGACACTTGCAACCACAACTGCAACAGAGGACATGGTCTATAGAGTTGTTTGTCAAAATATCAAGTCTATAAAGAATGCAATTCATAATAGTTTTATAAAACTATTAGCAGTAAAATGCAAAAGTGTGACTGGGTAAGGCTGTATGGGACAAGGCAAGCACTGGGCAGAGAAATCCTGAATTCTGAGGCAGAACTAATTAGCCCAGGTGCCAGCACCATACCAACACAGCTATGCATGTAGAGCACTAGGCTGAGGTGCCATTGCATGGGGCCAATGATTCCCTCTAACCAGTTTCATTGTAGTCGCTCTGTCTTTCTGTATTTTCTGTGGAAAAACTATAAATGATGTTTGTACACATACAGCGTATTGGCCTGTAGTGGATGCACACGTGTGCTCTCTGTTTTAAATGTGTAATAAAACGTGTATAATATAGAAGTTTACAGACTGGATTTGAAAGGTAAAATATTGTCAGCGTCTTGGAGTCTAGCAAAGTAAAGATATACACTTGTACAAGAGCTACAAGAAACATTCATGGTTATTTATATAATTATCTTAAACTGCTTTGTTTGATCACTTTGGATAATCTTTCAATCATTATATTTAGCTATAAGTTTTCAGTAGACTGAAATTATATTGATTTAACATAGCTTGATATAAAGTATATAGAGCTAGTGCAAATATTAGGAAGTGAGAATTATGCAGTCAGCCTACTGTACTGTAGACATTTAACAGTACTGTAAATCAATTATTTTAACAATTGCTTTTTTGTATATTTTGACATATCAATGCAATTAACCTCCTGCAGGTGATCCTTCTGGCCTGCCTAAGGACTGACTTTCATTCTGAAAATGTCAGAAGGCCTAATGCCACAGGATTTCCTATTTGATCTGTATCGAGGGCAAAAACTATATTAATTGAGCTTAGTATCTTCCTGTTAGCTCCTGAAGAGTTCTTGATGGAAAATATTTGCTGGTTGTTTTATATATAATTTTTTTTTTAAAACAACAAAGCCATGATTAACAAACCAGCTTTAGGGGCCAAGTCAGAGGGTCGGGAAGTTCCACTCGGTTATCTGCTGATTTTAGAAAAAACAAAATTTTAGTTGCAGAAATCTAGCTTTGCCTATTGTGTTTGCATCAACTCTGTTCAGATCACAGGACTATTGATTTGAGTAGGTATAGGACTTAAAAAAAAGAGAGAGAACTAACTAGTACAATTTTCAAGGGTAGTAATAAGTTTCTGTAAAATTATTTTATTTTGGAGATGGTTTTATTTTTATTTACAAGAGGAACCTCCAAACAACTCTATCATGTCCTTCATTGATTGTATTAAACAATAATGATCTGGCTGCTGCAAGAGGCAGTATGGTCTAATCATTTGATTACAGAGCTGGGAGTGCTCCTAAATCTTCATACTTTGTATTCTAATTTTGGATCTGATGCTAATTTGCTGTATAGCCATATGCAATCTAAAGCATGTTACTTAACTTAGTCGCGTTTAATTTTTTCCTGGTCTGCAATATATGACCAATACTTGGCGTTATATTCCAACTCGTAGAAGTGTATGAGAACTAATCACTCTGTACTTGCACGCATGCTGAAGATATTACATTCTTTACAAGCACAAAGCATTGTCATGGATGACTACAAAGGTGAGCAATCCTCATTTGCCACATTTTAGAAAGGTACCATTACTGTGAGGAAGAGTTCTGCTGTGGAAACATCCTCTGTACTCCAAAAGGCACAACTGTTGGTTAGGATCACAGAAAAGTAGGGCTAGAAGTCATCTAGTTCAACCCCCTGCTCAAGGCAGGCTCATCCCTAACTAAGCCAACCCAGACAAGTGTCTGTCTATCCTGTTCTTAAAAACTTCCAAGGGTGGAGATCTTACAACTTCTCTGGGAAGGCTGTCCAATGCTGAAACATAATCATAGTGAAAGAGTTCTTCCTAATATACAATCTAAATGTCCCTTGTTACAGTTTGTGAATATTGGTCCTTCTGTCCCTTGTGGCCACCAGGAATGGTCCATCCCCATGCTCCTTAGAACCACTTTCCTGGTATCTGAAGACTGTTATCAAATCCTTCCCTCAGGTCTCTTTTTTCTGGGCTAAAAACAAAAAACCCCCAAAAAACAAAACCTGGTTCTTTCAGCCTTTTCTTGTACTAGAATCTGAAATGAACTGGAACCCTATGCACAACTTAAGGGTTGCATGTTATCAAAACAAATTTCTTTGCCCCTAGAAGAAAGGTTATGGGGAAGTAAGATGAGAGGTAACCTAGAGAAAGGAACATGAAGAAGAAGAAAACGGGCGGTAAAGAGGGTTTGCTTTACTTTTACTGACTGGAATGAGTTACCAAAGTATTCTAAAATAACGATTTGGTGTCATCAGATCAGTCTTGAATGAATGATTGGTGGTACTAGTAGTAGAGTGTGTGTGTGTGTGTGTGTGTGTGTGTGT